>CM034150.1:104472977-105672977 GCA_019776745.2 Taxus chinensis | reverse complement strand
CCCTTGGATTCATGTTGATTTATCTTTTTCTCTAAAATGTATAAATGATTGGCTCAATATCTATTACTGCCATGAAAAAAAATTGTTAGATTATTATGACATTTTTATTTTTCTTTTCTTTCTTGTTTTTTCTTAAAACATCTTTGAATCTTTGAATCTTTGAATTGTTCTTTTCTTTCTTTTTTTCTTTTTTATAATATAGTTATTAAAACATCTTTGAATCTTCATACTTAATTATTCTCGACACTTAGATTATTCTTGATAATACGAATGACATAATATATAAATACTTCCAAAATATTCTAAAATATACTTGAATATTTATGATAAAAATAAAAAAATCCTATTTTTTAATAGAATCAACACCATGTAGGAGATACATTTCAATAAATTCATATCTTTAAGGCATCCTAGGAGCCCTTTTTCACATTTACTATTGGCATGTCTAAACGTAAGGCTCATGGGCATGATGAGAGATCTTTATATTTGAAGAAGATACTATTAACAATCAACCCAACTCTTTTATTCAAGTAAATATCTCTTGTATTAGACATAAGGGTCTTCCTAGGATAATTGTACGATAGAAATGTGACATGCGAGGATGATAATTGGCAAGTGACTTTCCCCGTACTTGACCTCTCGAGGTCATGTCGACACAACAGGTGGTCTGGAATACACGCGGGATGTAGATAAGCTAGTTAGGTAATCTTATGTCTTCAACACGCAATGGCAGGATCTATGAATCTAAAGCAAAGAAGGCCCTCCTAACCTGAACCGGTGTGATACATCATTCGGTGAGGATAGCTACTTGAAGGCTCCAATCAATATCGAGCTCTTTCATTATCCGATCTATGGGTTATGGAATACGTGGAAGATAACCTTTGGGTGCTTCCGTATATACCTCCCGATAAGGTCATGAAAATGGAATGGCTAAATATGTAGTGGATCTTTTGGTGTTTTATGGAAGATTCTCTGGTCTAGTCTAGAAATATTTAGCTTGATTAGTTGCTATGTTTAATAATGATAGTTGTGTGATAATGTCTGGTGGGAGTGGAGAGGATCTAAACACTAATGTTCACAAACCAGCGTCAATGTTGGATTGATTTGTAGGCCTGTTGGGTTGTGGGACCTTTGGATCACAACCGTAAGTTTGTGGTTTTTGTGGACCTCCTATGGTCATGTGAAGAATCAATCCCTTCTTCTGATCTCGAGTATCCAATAATCATATACCTTTTTGGCCTCTACGTTTAGAACTAAAATTTGCATGATTTTCTCGGAGTACCTAATAGGTGTTCTGGAAAATTGGATACGTAAGCTAGTGTCTATATCAACAAGGAGGTCTCCTGTGTCTGGCTATGGGACTAGTGGATCACAACCTAATGTTTTTTCTCTTTCAAGTCCTTCTACAGTCATATAAATGTCTATCAAGGTAATCTATAATTTTGTTGACTTGACTAGAACGTGTGTGCTTTGTCATCTTCTATGTTTAATCCCCTTAACTGTGAGCTGATTTCTTGTAGGTTTGTTGTTGTTTGGAAGACTTGAATTATGAGATTTTGGTCTATGTCATTTATTGCTTCAATAGTATTTGGTTGAGGCATGATTGGCTCAAAAACATATTCCCTGGGCTCTCTAGGTCCCGTGATTGTCATACAAGATCAATATAAACCTAACTGAAATGAAATAAATTAACTATGTAAGATATATCTACAACATATATCTATTCTATGTTTTTGTATTTTTTAAATAGAATTTTAAAAGGAATTGAAAGAAAAAATAATCTAATATATTCATAAAATGACAACTAATCTAATAACAAAATTAAAAAAAACAAGGTAGCTGGTGTAGCTACTTGCCTGTGCAGTTGTGAGTTTATCCTAAATAACTAGATAGTTGATTAACTTAATTGAAATATTCTTGATCCTACCTCAGAAGTTAGGAATGAATCATAGTTTCTTAGAAACTATCAATCCCCACAGCTTCCTCGGAAATATCGAAAATGAAACTTTAACTGAAATGAAATGTTTCACTACTCTATTTGATATATTTTAACTAGAACTTTGACAGATAAAACTTGGAATTTACAGAACAGTGGCGAATCCAGTAGTGTATGACTTTTTCCCCTCAGAATGATCTCCTTGTTCCTTTGTGTTCACATGAATCCAGAAGAGCATGTATATGCTAGCATCAATAGAAGAAGGTATTCGAACAATGGCAGCTTTGGATATAGACCGAATATAATGTGAGTAGGAGTGGGAAATCGCAAGAGATAGAGCTTGGCATATGAAATTCCTAGCGAGATTTATTGTCAGAATACAACGCAAGTGTACTGAGAGATTCTAGAATCTATGTTCTATGAAGAACACAACCTGCAAATCTAATGGATGTAATCTATAACTGACACTATTCTACTCTAAGCTAATTTATATGGACAGTAATATACAAGACTAAAGCAAGAAGATCAAATGGCTTCTTAAAAGCAAAGGAAAAACTAGCATGGATGCAAACATGAAACAAAAATGAGCTCTAAACAAGAAATTGACAAACTAAACAATGGAAAATGAGAAGTTGAAGGGTAGTTTTGAGGGGCCATTTGCTTAATAACAAGCTGGCTATTTATAGATTTCACATTCACCCAAAGGTGATTCCCATTAGAACTCTTTTACCATTAAACAATGGAGAAATACTATTCCAAGGGCCATAAAACATTAATACGAGCCAAGGTGTTAGAGAAAAGCTGGTAAAAATTGAAAATTTACGCAAGTCGTGATCAGAAGAACGTGCTGGAAAATGCGTGAAGGACCACCGCCCTAAGCAGGGCAGCAGTTACAGGACCGCCACCTTGCTAGGAAAGTGGTTTTGTCACTAAAGGGAAAAAAGCTAAGAAATGAAGGGTAGAGGAATAAAACAAAGCACAAGGAACATGAATAAAGCATTCGGGATGCTAACATATACTTCGCAAGCTTTTCTGGATCCGAACACCTTGCGAGGTGACTTGTATCATCATTGGGGCATGTGTAACATCATTTTGACGGTACAGTATCCTACAATTTTGGGTACGGTCACTCTTCTTTTAATATTTGTTTTCAGCTAGGATTTCTTTAGTTGTTATCTCTCCTTTTTTTCATCCTTGGTTTCATCTTTTTATTATTTTCTAACTTGTTTTCTCCTTTTCTTATAGAGACTGCTGATGAGTAGTGAGATTTGATTCGCCGGGTCTGTGCTGATACCTTGGTGCTCCCCATGGAGAAGACTCGTGATGAGCTATCTGTGAATACAGGGGAGCCTTCAGCAGCTGGTAGGCATAGCAATGTCTTTACCCCTATTTGGCATGTGGCCAAGATGGTGACTTCCCTCCGTACCGAGTTAGCCAAGTATAGGACTGCAGAGCACTTGATGAGGAGCCGTTCTCATAGCGAGGATACAACTACTATTCGGGACCGGGAGCCCTTAGTGCACTCAGAGCACCAGGTTATCCGGAGTCCTAGGCATGTTCATGCACCTTCTGAGGGATCTCATAGGGGTTGAGAGGCCACTTGGCTCTTTTTGCAGTGACTCTTGCTAGATTGTTTATACGATCATTTTGTATTTTCTGGGCTCATTGAGCATTTTGACCATGCCTAGTGCATGATGGCATTGTACATGAAACCTGATTTTATATATATATTCATCTCTTTTTGGATCTAGATCTCTTTATACCTAGAGTTTTGTGATTCATTTTCACATGTATATTAGATGTTTGTAAAAAAAATTATTTTTATATGCTTTTCAGAATGTATGCAATGGAAAACATATATCACAAATGCTTTCTTTTTGTATTTTGTGATGCTGATATATGATGATGTAAATGAACTTGTGATCTTGAACTTTAGCTTTCATAAGCAATTTTTCTATACTTCATATTGTTTTGACAAAATGTGATGATGAACGGGTATGATGAGCAGATGCACTTTACCCACTCCTAACTCCACACAACTAGTAAGATGTGAGGGCTCACCACCGAGAGCTAGAAAGGGCACAAGCTATGAGGTGTGTTGAAATGGTAATGATGGGAGATAGACAAAGAGTTGGTGGAACCAAATTAGGATGATACAAACCTACCCTACTCAAGTGACTCCATAGTTTAGAATGTAACTTGCTTTGCAGTTTATCCAGACTTAGATCCATAGATGGCCACTTGGTTGACAAAATATGGTTTTCAGGGTTTTGAACTCTCTTGGAATTTTAGACATCTGATTCATTTGTTTTTGACTCAAGATTTCAAAGGTTTGTTTGAACTATTTGCTTATGACTTTCAACGTTTACTGTCAAGAGGACCCCCTACACCTTACACCATGCTACTAGTAGGAAGCATGGGCTTATCACCATGGACAAGGCACAGGCGAGTAAGGGCATTCCCATACTTTCCTAACCCTACGTCACTACTAAGAGACGCAAGCTCACACCAAAGGTTGGTATGGCAAGGAAATGTGTAAAAGTAAAATTTTCTGTTTGATCTATATTCGACTTACTTATTTGAGAAAAATGTCAGTATGTTCTTATTTCCAAAGATATATATATATATATATATATATATATGGGATAGATGTGACACCATGAAGCTTCTAGAACAGACCATAGGTAAGACACCTATCCTAGGAAGAAATAAAAAGTGAGAACAAGCATGTAGGCCTTGGTATGGCTACCGTTAAGATGTTGTCATATCTAGCTTTAATTGATGAAATGATTTTGAAACAGTTGATGATGTTATGAAAATGAAGAAGTATGATTTGAATGCTCTTGTAAATACCATCAGAAGTTTGTAATGAATTGCTTAAGAGCAAGTCCCTTGATCACCAAGTCTTAAGAAATGAGTGAACAAAATGAACCTATCTAAATGAATATGTAATGTAGATATAATTATACAAATAGTGTTGATGCTTCATGCGTAAAATCGTTTAAGGTGTAAGGAATTAAAAGTTTCACCAAATTCCTCACCTTCTAGTGTGCACAAGAGATATGCACCATTTTCATAGTCCTTCATGACTCGATATTGGCCCAACCACTTGGGCCGGAACTTTCTTCCTTCACCGATTTTCTTATCGATCTGGCTATCTAGTATTATAACTAGATCTCCTTCATATATTTCTCACTCAAACCCTTTTTTTATACTACCGGCACATCTAGTAAGCATAGGCTCTATGTGCCATTGTTCAGCGTTTAACCTAGCCACATCTAGACTTTCTAGTTGGGAGAGGCATGCCTCTCTTATAAGCTTCCTCATCCAGAATCCCTTGTAGTGAGATGCAGAGACTGGGTATTTCAACCTCAAGTGGGAGAATTACTTCTGCTCCGAATACATATGAGAAAGGAGTTTCTCCTGTTGGTGTTCTTATTGAGGTTCGGTGGGCCCACAAGGCCAAATATAATTTTAAATGCCAATCTCATTTGTTTTCTTTTACCTTTTTGAGGAGAATAGCTTTCAACGTTTTGTTTATCGCTTCAGCCTGCTCGTTGGCTTGAGGGTAGTAAAGAGAGGCCATGTGATGGTTTATTTTGAACTTGCTACATATCTCACAAACCTCATCATTCTTAAAGGACATGCCATTATCGGAGATAATGACTTGTGGGACACCATACATACAGATAATTTGGTTTAAAATGAATTTGGCGATCACCAAACCTGGTACGGTGGTGAGAGGCATTGCCTCTACCCATTTGGTAAAATATTCCATGGTTGTGATTATAAAATTATGGCCATCAGTTTATGAGGGAGATAATTTCCCTATCAAGTCCAAGCCCCATGTGGAGAAGGGCCACGAAGTTGCTATTGGTTGTAGGGATTGTGCTGGCATGTGAATCTCGTGAGAGAATTCTTGGCATTTGTGGAACTTACGTATAAATTCTACTACATCATGTTCAAGAGTAGGCCATAAATAGCCCACCTGATGTATTTTGCAAGTGGTAGCATGACCAATGAATTGGCCCCCACATATCTGACTATGGGATTCATGAAGAATCTTCTTGGATTCTTCTGTGTCAAAACATCTTAAAAGCATGCCGTCGAAGGCTCTGCGATAGAGCACTTGGTCTAAAACAACATATTTAGTGGCAATAATGCGTAACCACCTTCTTTGTTGCGGTGTGGAACTTTCTGGGTATGTATGGTCCATCATAAAATTGATGATATCAGTATACCAGGGACATGTAGAGAAGGGGAGTCTAGTTTTGACAAAGAATACACATTCATCAGGAAAGTCTAGATCTACCAGTTCACCTCCATCTAATGGATTGTCAGCTAACCAGTCTACAATGATTTTTCCTTTAACATAGTTTTGGTTTACGAATGTTAACTATAATTCTCCCATTAGGGTTATGAAATGGCCATCTTTTTTAGAAAAGGACCCTTGCATGAGAAATGTCCATAAATGGTTTGTCTTCACAATGACCTTTGTTTCTTGATTTAACATGTAATGTCTTAAAAATTTTGTTACAAAAATTATGGCATGGCATTCTCTCTCTACCTATGTGTAACTTGTTTCATAATCGAGTAATGTTCAACTAATGAAATAGATCACATGCTCTCATTTGTCATAATCTTCTTGAGCCAACATGCAGGCCAGCGAGACATGAGTGGCTCATGAGTATAGGATCAAAGGGAAGTCTGGTTTGGGAGGCATTAGTGTAGGTGGTGACAAGAAGAAGCGCTTAACTACTTTGAAGGCCTCATTGCATTCTTTGGTCCAATCGATGTTATAATATTTCTTGAGTAGATTGTTGATTGTATGAATGGAAAAGCTTAAATCTGGGATGAACCTTTGGATTGCATCGAGTTTTCCAAGAAATGACCTGATTCCAGACTTTTCCAAAGGTGGGATCATTTTGAGAACAACCCGTATTTTGGCTAGGATCAACATCAATCCCTCGTGAAGATATAATGTATTGTAAAATTTTGCCTCCTGTTACACCGAAAACACACTTCTCTGGGTTTAATGTGACACCATACTCAATTAATCATGAGAGGATGACATAGAGTACTTCTAGATGATCAAAACATTTCTTGGCTTTGGCTAACAAGTCATCCACATATGATTCCACAATTTTATGGATAAGATCATGGAATATATAAGTCATTGCTCGCTGATATGTCATGCCGGTGTTTTTAAGACCAAATGGCATGACAACATAACAATAAGTTCCCCAGGGAGTTATAAACATGGTTTTGGCTTAATCTTGTTCAAATATTTTGATTTGATTATATCCCAAGAACCCATCCATGAGAGATAAAATCTCAAATCCAGCTGTTGCGACGTCAATGGATGGTAATGGGAAATCATCCTTGGGACAAGCTTTGTTAATATCCCGAAAATCTATGCAAATGCATATCTTCCCAGTCTTTTTGAGAACGGGGATGAATATTAGACACCCATTGTGAATAATCGACTAGTTTGATGAATCCTACTTGGAGAAGTTTTATTACTTCCTCTTTTACCATGAGAGCCACTTTCGGCTTCATTGGTCTTGACTTCTGTTTAATTGGCTTCGCATTTGGTTTAGTGACAAGATTATGTACCACAACCTATGGTGCGATACCTGTCATTTCTTTATAATTAAATGCAAAATCCTTTTGATGTTCTTTGAGGATTTGGGTGTGTATTTCTATTTCTTCCGGTGTTAGCGAGGATCCTAACTTCAAAATTCTTGGTTCTTCCTCCATTCCAATGTTTATATCAATGGTTTCTTCTATCAAAGAAGCGTTACCTTCTTCAAAATCAGGTGGGGATGGAGGTAGTTTCAGGATTTCTCCATTTTCTATCTCGTAGATATCGATATCTTTCTGTGGAGGAGACTCTACCATGGGATTTCTAAAGTAGGAAAAGGAATGTGGTATTAAGGAAAGATCAACTATACTATGAGCAAGGTGTAGATCCGAATAGGAATTTAGATATTTGAGAGTGACCTTATCACTATCGACATGATGTAAGATAGGAGATTCATTCTCTATTATATGTGTTAGAAGAGGGTTTGTTGACATTTTCTTCACCAATGGTTTAGGATGAAGTAATACCTTGAAACTTGTATCTTCTAACTCATTACTTGGGGTGAAACATGAAGCTAAGGTTGCTATTGAATCTACGAGAAGGTTCTTTTCTCATGGGATTGCTTCAATGGATATGAAGTCGAATCTTTTTCTTAGATCTAATACCACTGTTTTATAGAGTTGTAAGTGCTCATCTCTAGTCTCATATACTTCAGAGATTTGGTTTGCAACTAACTACGAGTCCTCTAACACTCTGATTTCATTAATACCAATCCTTTTAGCTATGATGAGGCTGAGGAGGGGGCTTCGTACTCAGTACTATTGTTTGTACATTCAAAGTTCAACTTAAAAGAAAAAGGTAAGATCTTTCCCTCGGGAGAAGTAAATATTACGCCTGCTCTGGCTCCATGGCGACATCTAGCTCCATCGAAATGGAGAGTCCAATATTTACTAGGAAATATGGTTTCTGGGACATTCTTCACATTTTTTTCTTCTATTTTGGTTACTTCTACCATGTAAATTTCCTCTGCTGGAAGAGAACCAACTCCTTGGGTGCATCCCATACCTGCGGAGTCAAATCATAGGAAAATTGGTAGATCTTGTTCTAGTAATTCAAAAAAAAAATTAGTAGTTCCTAATGACACTATTTCTACAATGTTAGCTTCATTCTTGAGGGCTGGGATGCTCTTGACTAGGTTCGTAATTTCTAGTTCTGTTGTAGGTAATAATTTTTCTTCTGGTCTAGAGTCGATTGGTTTGTTGGGAGTTCAAACTTAGAGTGAATGCTTGGTCTTTTCTTCAGGTCTGATAGGTGTATTTCGAATGGTTTTGGGTCACCTTTTTCTATGAATATCTTTCCTAAGTGTAATAATCTTATTTCCTGGAATAATGTAGAGGGAATTGCTTTCATGTGATGTATCCATGGTCGACCGAGGATCATATTATAGTTGGTTTCCCGATTTATGATATAAAACTTGGTGAGGATTGTCTTGGGTCCTAAGGTAACTGGTAATATTATAGTCCTAATTGAAGTAGCTTTAAGGCTATCATAACCTCTTAGCATATTTCTTGTTGTGGAACAGTTTGTTTCTCCATATCCTAGCTTTTGAAGGAAAGAGAAGGGGACAATGTTAACTGCTACCCCATCATCCACCATTGTGCATTTAACATAATTATTATAAACCCACACCTGTAAATGCAAGGACGGATCACCTCTAGGTGCGTAATTTCAGCATCTTTTGGCATTTTGTTTATGTCGAATATAAACTCAGTATCCCTATCTGGCTGCCCTGGAGGGTGGATATCTAAGTCTATATGGTTTACTTGTGTTTTAGGAGGTGGAGTGATGTTAATTAAATGACCTAGACCTAGTGCTTCTAACAGAGCAGCCCTATGGGCAGGAGAGTTTTTCAACAAGTCCAAAAAGGAGATGTGAGAGAAGGTCTTTGTTAAGTCATTAATTAAATCATAAGCACCCACAGGTTTTACCAATGTTTGTTGAATGTTATCTGGTTCTAGTGGATAGATTGGATTTGGTTGAGAAGAATATTCTTGTTCTTGTTATGGCTTCTATGTGTAGCTCAATATCTAACTCCACTAGACCAACTATCTTGGTTCGGGGCTGATTTCCTAATTGTGGTGCGACAGGTGGATTTAGTGAAGTTGAGGCTTCATGATCGTTATTTCCTGTCATTACACCTTTGTTTGTCCCATTTGGATTTAATTTATTATTGTTATTGTGATTTGGAAGTGGATCATTGAAGATCTTAAGAGGTGCATTTTGAGGGGAAACTTCCCCTGTGAAAGTATTTGGGATAGGTGTCACAGAATTTGTTAAGAACATATCTATGAAGAATTGTCTTTGTTCTTCTGGCAGACATTGCATGAACTTATTGTAATCATGGAAAGTCCTAGTGTCATGGCCTTGAATTTTGTGGAAACCACAATACGAGTTGGGATTATAACTCCTAGGTTGTTGGTTTGGCACGTGTCGTGGTCCAAAATTCTGATTGAACTTGTTGATTATTAGGATTAAAGTTTTACATTTGTTGTCTTTGGTTTCTGTTTTGATATCCAGTTGAGTTTTGACTTGGACCCTATGTTTGGATCTGCCGTTGCTATTTTTGTCATTGTTGTTGTTTTTGGGGATGATTAAAATCCATCATGTTGATTGTTGGGGTAAAATTGTTGTTTCGTTGATTGTTAACTAGTGGTGGAACATTTACAACATGTTTGCTTTTTTTGCTTGGTTCAGTCACTCCATCTGTTGTCACCCTACGCAATTTTTGTTAAGGATTTTAGGCCCTTTATTGGCATTTGTGGTAGTAGGATAAGTCGTAGTGTTTTGGGTAGGCGATGATTAATCTCCCATTTGTTCGATATGTCTTGCAACCACTATTTATTGCAGCTTTATCTATTCGGAGAGTGCTCTCTGAGCACTTCATTATAAGTTATTAATGGGAACTTATGGACTTATTCCTTTATGTCTCTACTTAGAGAATGAAGGAATAAATCGCATAGTTCCATCTGATCCATGTTTGGAGCACTTGCTGATGAATAGAGGACTGTACACCATCTTAGGATCAAATGAGCAACAGATTCATTGTGCTCTTGTTTAATATGTAATAATTCCCTTATTCCTATTCTGAACAATTTGTTCATGTCAAATGCCTTGATGAACTCTAAAACGAGTTGTTTAAATGAATGTATTGAGGCTTTAGGTACTCTGTAATACCAATCGAGGGTGATACCCTCTAACGTTTTTGGGGAATATTTTAGAAACAACTCCATCCCAAGGGAGCAATTCTCTAATGGTTGTGGCATAGGCCTTAATATGTGTATTCAGGTCTCCCTCCCCTTTGTACTTGGGTAGATCGGGGAGAGGTCTCGGAAGCATGACACTTCGTATAATGAATTCCAAAGGTTCTTTCAAATATTCTGAATAAGTCTCCTATCGCATAGGTTTCGACCATTTATGGTGCTTGCTGAGGGGGTGGAGGTGGAATGGGTTGTTGATGTGGCATAGCATATATATTTGCAGGGGCATAAGGAAATCCTTGTGGTTGAGTGAACATACCGGGAGAAGAGAACATATCTCCTTGTGGTGATTTGGAATACATGTTTTAGTATGGAGGAGCATTGCTCAGGAATGGATTTTTTTGTACTAAACCAAGAGGTATCATATTTTCCACCGGAGCGGCATTAGAAAAAGCGGATCTAATTGGCATTTGTTGTGAATATTGATGAGGCATGCCCAATGTGCCTGTTCTTGTGAGGAGGTCTACTTGGCTAGGATAATGTGGAGGATTGGAATTTCTTGCTTGCATGAATTACAAATTTTGACTTTCCTGAGCAAGTTTCAACCCTCTAAACTTTTTGACTAAGGTTGAGATGACCTCGTTTGGTGAAGATACGGTATTTTTACTTAGTGGTGTTTGTTGTATACCTTGAGGTTGTATAGGCATATGTTACCCTGCTATGAACTGATCATTGCCCTGCCAAGTTTCACCGAGGGAATTTCCTATAGGTGTAGGAATGGGGGTGTTTTCTTGGAATGAAACCTCGGGTTGTATTTGTAAACCTCCTATAGATGGGTACATAATTTAAGAGCATTGTTCACTCCTAGCATAATGTGCTAAGTATTCATCATCTAATAACAGATATGGATATGATTGTCTACTGATTTGTGGTCTAAGCAACACCTGAGGAGATGAACCAAATTCTCCAATGAGCGTCATGTTTTTTGAGCCTAAAGGATCTGGTTGTTGTGTTTGAGTGAGCTGATCCAACTCCTTTATTTAGAAAGAAGAACTATATCTAGTCCTTTGAGGCGGAGTTTGTGTTGAAAACCGATTAGTTGAATAGTTGTCACCCCATGCTAAGAGCGAGGGTGATGGCTATCTATTCAATTGATCGTAGTATGCTTCAAGACCTAGGAGAGGTCTGCCATATGCATCGAATCCTGACATATTCGGGGGGTATAAGAATACCTATAGAATAATGGGAAGAAGCGAAGATGGATAAAACTAAAAGAAGAGTGTAATAGTGAAGAAATTGTTCTGTCAATATCAGGTTCACTAATCTTGGGGGTGAAGTTGATGTGAAGGCTAATGAGGTAGGTAAGATGAAACATTTGTTTTTTCACGTTGGGTTCACCAATTTTGTACGACAGAAAAGTGACATGCGAGGATGATAATCGGCAAGTGACTTTCCCCATACCCAACCTCTCGAGGTCATGCCGAGACAACTAGTGGTCTAGAATTCATGCACGATGTAGATAAGTTAGTTATATAATCTTATGTCTTCAACACTCAATGGCGGGATTTGTGAATCTAAGGCAAAGAAGGCCCTGCTAACCTGAACTGGTGTGATAGATTGTTCAGTGAGGATAGCTTCTCAAAGGCTCCAATCAATATCAAGCTCTGTCGTGATCCGATCTATGGGTTTTGGGATACGTGGGAGATAACCTGTGGGTGCTTCGTATATGTCTCCCGACAAGGACATGAAAATCGAATGGCTAAATATGTAGTGGATCTTTTGGTGTTTCATGGATGATTCTCTGGTCTAGTCTAGAAATATTTAGCTTGATTGGTTGCTACGTTTAATAATGATAATTATGTGATAATGTCTGGTGGGAGTGGAGAGGATCTAAACACTAATGTTCGCAAACCAGCGTCAACGTTGGACTGATTTGAAGGCTCGTTGGGTTGTGGGACCTTTGTATCACAACCGTAAGTTTTTGGTTGTTGTGGACCTCCTATGGTCATGTGAAGAATCAATCCCTAATTCTGAATATCCAGTAATCATATGCCTTTTCGGCCTCTACGTTTAGAACTAGAAGTTGCATGATTTTCTTGGAGTATCTAACAGGTGTTCTGGCAACTTGGATATGTAAGCTAGTGTCTATATCAACAAGGAGGTCTCCTGTGTCTGGTTGTGGGACTAGTGGATCACAACCGAATGTTTTCCCTCTTTCAAGTCCTTCTACATTCATATGGATATGTATCAAGGTAGTCTATAATTTGGTTGACTTGACCAGAACGTGTGCACTCTATCGTCTTCTATGTTTAATCCCCTTAACTATGAGTTGATTTCTTGTAGGTCTGTTGTTTTGAAGACCTGAATTCTGAGATTTTGGTCTATATCAGTTAATGTTGCAACAGTATTTGGTTGAGGCACGATTGGCTCAAAAATGTATTCCCTGGGCTCTCTAGGTCCCGTGATTGTCATACAAGATCAATATAAGCCTAACTAAAACGAAATAAATCGACTATGCAAGATATATCTACAACATATAAAGTGACTTTTCTGTTTTTGTATTTTTTAATAGAATTTTAAAAGAATTAAAAGAACAACTAATCTAATATATTCAAAAAATGAAAACTAATCTAATAACAAAATTAAAACAAACAAGGTAACCCGGTGTAGCTACTTGCCTGTGCAGTTATGAGTTTATCTTAAATAACTAGATAGTTGATTAACTTAGTTGAAAGATTCTCAATCCTACCTTAGAAGTGAGGAATGAATCATAGTTTCTCAGAAACTATCAATCCCCACAGCTTCCTTGGTAATATCGAGAATGAAACTTTAACTGAAATGAAATGTTTCACTACTCTATTTGATATATTTTAACTAGAACTTTGATAGATAAAACCTGGAATTTTTAGAACAATGGAAAATCCAGTAGTGTATGACTTTGTCCCCTCAGAATGATCTCCTCATTCCTTCATGTTCACGTGAATATAGAAGAGTGTGTATATGCTAGCATCAACAGAAATAGGTATTCAAACAATGGTAGATTGTATATAGATCGAGTAAAATGTGAGTAGGAGAGGGACAATGCAAGGGATAGAACTTGGCATATGTGATTCCTAGTGGGATTTATTGCGGGAATACAACGCAAGAGTACCGAGAGATTCTAGGATCCACCTTTTGTGAAGAACACAACCTGGAACTCTAATGGATGCAATCTATAACTGACACTGCTTTTCTCTAAACTAATTTGTATTGAAAACAATGAACAAGACTGAAGCAAGAAGATCGAATAGCTTCTTAAAAGTAAAGGAAAAACTAGCATGGATGCAAACATGAAACAAAATGAGCTCTAAACAAGAAATTGACAGACTAAACAATGAAAATGAGAAGTTGAGAGGTAGTTTTGAGGGGCCATTTATTTGAAAACAAACCAGCTATTTATAGATTTCACATTCACCCAAAGGTAACTCCAATCAGAACTCTTTTACCATTAAACAATGGAGAAACACTATTCCAGGGGACATAAAACATTAATACAAGCTAAGGCGGTGGAGAAAATCTTGTGAAAGTTGAAAATTATGCCACTCGTGATCGAAAGAATGTGCTAGAAAACATGTGAAGGACTGCCACCCTGCCAAGGCGGCAGTTTCATCATTAGAGGTCAAAACACTAAGAAATGAAGGGCAGAGGAATAAGACAAAGCACGAGGAACATGGACAAAGCTTTTGGGATGCTAACATGTAGTTCGGGATCTTTTTTGGATTCGAACACCTTGCGAGGTGATCTGTATCATCATTGTGGCATGTGTAACATTGTTCTGGTGGTACAATACCCTTCAATTTTGGGTACGTATAGATACACTATCACACCATTATATAACATCACTATCCACATAATTAGAATAATTTAAAACATAGAATTCATGCACATAAATTAATATTTCATAGCAAAATATCAATAACAAGTATGTTTCTTCCCCTAAATTCACAAGCTTTTCATTCCTAAAATGATGTTGGTTTTAAATAATTGATTGACATAATTCTCTATGAATGGAAAATGGTCACTAATAGCTGGATGTCTTCCAGGAAGGATAGACAATGAAATAAAAAATTACTGGAAAACTATTCTTCGCAAGAGGACTGTAAAATCTAATCATCTCAATACATCCAATTCTTCTTCTTCTTCCACTTTTATGGAATACAAGTGCGCAACATTGGTATTAGATGTAAATGTGGCGGAGAATCAAGATCTTGTAGACTTCAAAGTTATTGATACTGAAACTGAAGACAAGCGCACAACATTGGTATCGAATGTTGATGTGGTGGAGGATAGAGACCTTGTAGAGTTCAAATTTATTTATACAGAAAGGGAAGACAAGCATGCAAAATTGGTATCATATGTCAATGTGGTTGAGGATAGAGCTCTTATAGACTTAAAACTTATTGATACTGAAAGTGAAGACAAGCACACAACATTAGTATCAGATGTTGATGTGGTGGAGGATGGAAATCTTGTAAACTTCAAAGTTATGGATACTGAAAGTGAAGACAAGCATGCAATGTTGGTATCAGGTTTCAATGTGGTGGAGGATGAACAACTTGTAGACTTAAAAATTATTGATACTAATCTTCATTTGTTAAAGATGTCTCCCTTTGAGAACTACGTGGAAGAGGATAACATTTTTACATCTGGAATGCCAAATAACTATGATCCATTAGAATTAGAATACTTGTAGAACTGGAAGATGGTTGGAGATGAGTTATGACAACTCTTAGAAGTCGAAGATGACTAAAAATTCACATACTAACGATATGTGTTGATATATATATAAAATAAGTGCCATCATTAGTGGATAGGCATGTTTAAGATTATATGAAGTATTATATATTTTGTTTGATTGTTGTGATTTTAATGTCTTTTAACATATTTACTATATTGAGTAGATAATTGATATAAATATATTTTATTTCCTTTTTTAAAGTGTTATATTTTTCAGGTCATTGGTTTGATTTGTAGTTTATCTATGACATGTAGAATGAGATATTTTCACATCCCTCTAAAGATAGATTGATAAGACTCGTCTTATATTATAATTTCACATCTATAGGTGGCTAGGTATAGATTGGTCCATTGAACTAACAAAAAATAGTACTATATTTAATCTATGAATTTTAATATATAATTTATTTAAGTTAATTCTACATTAGAATTCCAAAGAACCTAAAAAATTATTAAAATATCACTATTTGAATACATTATAACATAAATAGATATCTATACACACTAAAAAAATTAATTGAAATTAAAAAAATAGCTTCAACAACATAAAGTAAGAATATCTTATTTTTAAAATTGTAAAAGGAATTACATTTTTTATTTTGTGACTTACATAACAACAGAAAGCCATTTATTTATTTAAAAACGTTCTAGATATTAATTATATTTACAATTTTATAACTTAGATGTCGCAATATAATTTTGTAAGAAAAATATAATAATATTCTAATTTTTTTGGTTCTTTAAAGGATATATTTAAGCTAAATAGTATTATGTAATTTTAATAATGATAAAATTAGAATAGGTGCACAAAACATGACTAAATCAAATTGTAACATAATCTATCCAATAGATGCTACATAGTCTATAGATTACAACAACAACAACAACAACAAAAAAAAAAACTTATTTAATTTTGTTTGCATGAAATTTTACCATACCTAAATCAACATGAATTATGTTCGTTTTAGAACAAGGTTGTGACTTATAGTAAAAAATATGTGACCTTTTATACATATTATGGATGGGGACAATGTTGTTCATGTTATTCAATAATTTAGAAATGTGAAGAATTTCAACATTGCAATTAATGAAATATAACTCTCAAATTAGAGAATTATGATTTGAAATCATTATAAAATATTGTCATTTGTACAAATGTATATGTTTCTCACATTCTATAGTTATAATTTGTAGTGAGTATTTTTTTTTGGTTTTACACAGAGTTGGTATAAAATATTAAAAACACGTGTGATCACGAGATTCTAAATATTATCCTTTATTTTTGAGAAGTACAATTACATCCTTTCATTTGCAGCATCATTTTTTTACATACTACCCCTACTTGTACCAATATACCATGTCAGTATAGCAATTATAAATATATTTTTTCCACTGCAAATGTTATCTACTACCTTAACAAGGTGAACTTTATGGCTCACCATAAAACAAAATCAAAACAAGGGTTAGCTTACAGAAAATTTATTATCTTCCTTACCCACCAAGCTATATAGATGGAGAGACCACATAATGTAGTGGCAATGCCTTGGAGCTATCTGAGATAACATAAGAATTGACAATTTTTTTATACATTTGGTTAATATTTACCACTTTTTAATATAAATTGTCTTATTAAAATGAAAGTGCGCCCCACAACTTTATTTAAATTGATTACATACAGTAATCATATTTTTTTACCTATTTGTACTAAATGGGAGCATCCTTTTATGAATGTTGCTGAATATTGTGATAATTATTCCATCATACTCAAGACCAAGATCGTGACCAACAAGTGAAAATCTTTGGTATGATAGAAAACTATGTTTTTAAAACGGATTTCTAAGGCTATCCAATTATCATTTAGAATCTATATGTGGTTTTTGATGAGAGCAACAAGTGCAGTCTTTATTAATATTATATCTAATAAAGTGAAATGTTTCCCTTCTTGTTATCTTATGTTTTTCAACACCGTTTTCACCATCATATGACATCATAAGATTACAACCCATTTTATTTTTGAAATTATTTTCAAAACTGAATACATAGATAAATAGTTTCCTTACACTATTTCTTTTTGGCTTTTTATGTCATCTTCTCCATTCCTTAAAACAATTTCAATTTTTTTACAAGACATTTTTCATCAATATGGTAATGTTAAAATAAAAATTGTACGCAAATTGAGAAAAATGGTAATTCTTGGAAAAAAACTTGCTTGATGTAGAAGAACTTTTCAATGTAAGCACTCAACAATATTCTCTTTGAAATTCTTTACGACATAAATATTGAATAATTTCACAATACGAGACCTTGAACACAATGTATAATTTTTCATATTAACAATTATATTTGAAACAACTTCCCTCCTCACATGTTATGCTTGTGATATATTAATGATGGGTTTCCTTTCTTATATATTTTAACTACCTTCTTTGAACTAATTTATTATTCCCTTATAATCTTGTTTATCTTGTTAAGTTTCTTTGTAATGGATTTCCAATGAAGCGATGTGGGTAATGCTTGGAGTTCAATTTTTAGTTTGCAAATTCTATGAACTTGATTAATTAAATTCTATTCTTGTGTGTATATATATTAATTGTTTTTTTAATGTGGTTAAGAATTAATTTTTCTAAAAAATTAGTTATTTGGTATGATTTTGCATTGTTTTATTGTGTTTATAAATTATTAGTTCATATTGGAGTTTTTTTTTTGGTATGTGTTATGTGATTAAACAATAATTTTCTTTTATGCATTTTTTGTTGTTTTGTTTGTATTGCCATTCTTCTATGGCTTCCCTCCTTTCTTTTAGATTGTTTTTATGATAATTTATATAGAAAACGTACTTTGGTATGGGTAATGACTAAAATTATAAAATGGTTGTCTCTCTGATTTTGGTCCCTTTTAACTTTTATTTTGAATTTATAGGGTTTTTTCCTTTTTTTGTATTATCCCACTCATTTGTGTCAACATTTTTTTTATGTAAACAAGGTTTTAATTTTAATTAAATAAGTCTATAAATACTTAATTACATTAATACATTTACAACATAGATGTAAAATAGATAATTTTTCAAAGAAATAAATTCATTTATCTCTAACACATCTTTATGTTGAAAACATATTATAAACATTTAAAGAAAATTTTATACCATTTTCTTACTTCATTGATTAGGTTATTTAAAGTGATAAGCATTGGGGCATCGTATGCAAGGAAAAAGTTGAGAGAAATGAAAGACAAACAAAAAAAATATTGCAAACCTTTCTATAAACTCTTCTAGCAACCTCACAATGAGAAAGTTGAATTGTTTTAAACACTTGTAGGATCTTGAGACGGTTTGGTTGTGGACACTCCAAGTTTACTTCCAAATAGAGGAGGAATAACATGAGCAATTTGGTGATCAAACAGAGAGCCTTTTGGTACGTGAATTCGAATGAAAAATGAGTTGATTTTTGTTACAATTGCTTAAAGCTTCCAAGAGATTTTTTGTGAATAATATAGTATGTTATTTATAATGGAAGGAGAGGTTATGGAGTGGATCAAAGTTCTTAAAGAGATCATGAATCTATTTTCCTAAAATAGCCATTGAATTTGGTTATGGCAGTTTGGATGGGTTGAATATCTATTACTGAATTTTTCTTTCACAATTAGTTTTTATTCGAGAGGGTAGATGTATGTGCATTATTGTTGCTTCAACCTTTGCAGGATTATAGAAGTGGAGTGGAATAGGTATTTTAACTTGAGTGACTAGGATATTTGAAGTGGAGTGTGAGTAGATAAATAGATTTATTTATATTTAAATGGATAATTATAAGGGATGTGGGTAATTAACTATTTAATTAAATTAGGGATGGAGTATAAAGCATGATTAGAATTAATTAATTCTAAAGGGATGTTGGTGAAAACTTAGATCATGATAGAGTTCTAAAGGGGATGTGAATTAATTTTAGTGAGATGTGAGAGGATAATGGTATAGAATGCATTATGGAACCAATTTTTGTATATTATGCAAAGGATAGGGATAATTAGGAATGACAAGAAATATGTATGTATTTTTAAGGTGTCTACATTTTCGCCTCTTTAAAATGTTATTACAAAGTAATATAATTTTAAAGATAGTAGACACATGTAGACCAATGAGCAGATGTCACGGAAACATGGTGGATCTACTTGATATGCCTTAGTGAAATTTTTTGATGTTGCAATGAGTGTGGATGATAAGGGGATGTCCCTTAAGTGGATGGGCGATTGATAGTAAAAAGGAAACGTCAGATGCTTCAAGGAGTACAAGAATAATGGGAGTGATTTTTCTCATAGCATGAGCTTCCATTTAGATAATGAATGTTAGAGAAAGCTTATTTTATTGTTGCACAATAGAGTTTTCACCATGATTATGAAAGAATCATGATTTTTCACCCATTATGTGCATAAACAAACACACACACACACAACAAGCAAAAGAGAAAAAGTAACAAGAAACCAAATCTACACAGTAGATGTATACACTATGGTTATAAATAAACTAAGATGGAAACATAATATTGGTAATTGGTCCAAAGAAAAATATAAAGATGTAAAGAAAATAAAACCCAATAGACCCAATGAAAGTATGCATCATGGCTATAAATGAGTCAAGATGATAACAACATACTTGCAATTGGTCAAGAAATAATAACAAAAATACAAATCAACTTGTGAAGAAGATAATTAACTATGTCTGGAATGTGTTCCGTAATGATAAATAAGTAGATTTATATGCCCCCAAGAATGGATACTAACATACAAGGGAATGAGATTATATTGAAATATCAGAGTTAAACAACTACTAATTACATTCTTTGTTATATGATCCATGATGAAAAATGATATGAGATTGAAAAGGGTGATTGGGCCAAGCAAGGATACTATCATTCAAGGAAGAGAATGAGATTTGAGATTGTGCAAAGTGAGGATGCACATGAAGGAAAGGATTGATTTTACTTTCCCCAAGAAAGGATGTTGACATGCACGGTGTACAATGATTTGTCGTGATAGTTGTAAGATGGTTATAACGATCACTCGGGTAGCAATTACAAGTTTTTTCATTGAATTTTGCTTGTTTGCTGTGATTTTCGATATTTTTGTAATTTCTTAGGATTTTGAGATGATTTGGATTTTTTATATTTATTTATATCAATTTTTTTTTTAATTTTTTATGTTTTTATTTTCAATATTTTGGATTTTTGACTTGTAAAAATAGGGCACTGGCTGAAAGAATGAAAGCGGTGTGGTAGGGAATGTTGAATGTGCCCCGGTGAAGATTTTTGATGCCCCAGTGAGTCAGAAGTATTTTATTGGAATTCCACATTGAGTGGGTGAGCGTCATGATGAATAAATTGATAAGCACTCGATAGGAGAGAGAAGAAGCCATGAAAAACATCCAAGAGGAACAATGAAGATAATTAGTGGTTGTAGTCATAGATACCAAAAATAAGAGAATCAGGGTTAAGAGGGTATAAAAATATGTGTCGGAGGGTTAGAGAAGATCATTTGTCATTTTTCCTACTAGAATCCTTTTACCGTTTGAGTGAGATTTGAGATCCAAATACTGAGAGAGATGGCTCAATGATTACAACAGAAACATCATGCACACCTTGTCTGAGAGTTTTTCTAGAGACTAGATGAGGTTGACATAGTAAGTAGTGAATTTTTTTTACTTATTTAGTGCATATATTACTAGTTAAATCTACGAGGAAAAGAAATTTTAATGCTATCACATGCACTTGAGTGCGCTAACATAGCCCGTGAAATACACTAACATTATCGTGTATGCAGTACAATGCAAGTAAGGGCATGAGTCTTAATATTTAAATGTGATAGAATGATAAATGTGATTGTGTTAAATTAAGAGAATGAGAGTCAATGTTAAAATAATATTGTAAATGCGCTACCATTAAGGTGGATGCACTAGCATGAATGTGCTAGAGTTGTAGTGTACGTGATAGCATATGAATGGGTGCATTAGTATGATTAGGACATTTTAGAATAATTTTTTTGAAGTTATAATACCATTTATTTCACTAAATCTTGACATATTCTAGTGAATATGGACTTCAGTATTACATGTTTTGGAAGAATTTGTCACCATTGTTGCCTTTATTGGATTCCATTTTTGTCTAGACTGGTTTCCGTTATTATTATTGTTGGATTCCATTAGTAAAAATATTCGATTCCAATATTGTCATTAGTGGACTTATTTGAGTTTCAATTTCAGTATTATTGGATTCCAATTTCGCTATTATTGGATTCCAATTTCACTATTTATGGATTCAATTTTGCTATTTTTTTAGATTTTCATGTAGGGAGTAATTAAGGATAGTAGCTGCTAACTATTATAAGGCATGAGCCCATTAGATTAATAAAAAAATTAACACTAACTTCTTGCAAAATCCTCGATTTATGGTGAACTGTCGCTAACTATTATAATTCACGAGCCTATGGTATTGAATGGAAGTGCAAAATCCTTGATATAAGGTTTGTTATCGCTAACTATTTTAAGTCATGATCCTGTTGTATTAAAAAAAGTGCAAAGTCCTCGATGTGAAGTTAGTAGTGGTTAATTATTATAAGTCACGATCCCATTGAATTAAATTAAAAATAAAAATGAACAATAAATCCCTGCAATAACAAGTTTGAAGTGCGAACCATGTACTTTCAAATGGCGAGCCTCACATTGTCAAATTTATGAGACTCACACTTTTAAAGATGTGAAAAATATGAGACCCACACTTTAAAAGTATGAGCACACATTGTTGAAGCTGCAAGCCTCACATTAAACTTATTTACAAGCCCCATAATCTGGAAGTGCGATCCCTGCAATATGAAACTGTGAACCTCACACTTTGAAAGTCTGAGCCTTGGATGTTAAATGAGCGAGGCCCACAATTTGAAAGTGCGAGCTTCACAATTTGAAAGTATGATCTTTGCACTTTGAAAGTGCGAGGCTTGCACTTTCAAAGTGCGAGCCTCGTGTAGACACATCTTTATGTTGAAAGCATATTATAAACATTTAAATAAAACTTTATACCATTTATTACTTCATTGATTAGGTTATTTAAAGTGGTAAGCAATGGGATATTGTATACAAGGAAAAAATTGAGAGAAATGCACGAAAAACAAAAAAATAATTGCAAACCTTTCTATAAACTCTTCTAGCAACCTCACAATGAGAAAGTTGACTTGTTTTAAACACTTGTTGGATCTTGAGGTGGTTTGGTTGTGGACACTCCAAGTTTACTTCCAAATAGAGGAGGAATGCTATGAGAAATTTGGTGATTAAACGGAGAGCATTTCGATACGTGAATTCGAATGAAAAATAAACTGATTTTTGTTACAATTGCTTAAAGCTTCGAAGAGATTTTTTTGTGAATAATATAGTATGTAATTTATAATGGAAGGAGAGGTTATGGAGTGGATCAAAGTTCTTAAAGAGATCATGAATCTATTTTCCTAAAATAACCATTGAATTTGGTTATGAGAATTTGGATGGGTTGAATATCTATTGAGGGGAAATGAATTTTTCTTTGACAATAAGTTTTTATTCGAGAGGGTGGTTGTACACGCATTATTGTTGCTTCAACCTTTGTAGGATTATAGAAGTGGAGTGGAATGAGGTAGTTTAACTTGAGTGACTAGGATATTTGAAGTGGAGTGTGAGTAGATAAATAGATTTATTTATATTTAAATGGATATTATATTAGAAAAGGAATGTTAGTGGGTAATTAACTATTTAATTAAATTATCCGAAGGACATAGGAGTATAGTTTAAGCATGATTAGAATTAATTTAATTAATTCTAAAGGGATGTTGGTGAAAACTTAGATCACGATAGAGTTCTAAAGGGGATGTGAATTAATTTTAGTGAGATGTGAGAGGATAATGGTATAGAATTCATTATGGAACAATTTTTTCTATATTATGCAAAGGATAGAGATAATTAGGAATGACAAGAAATATGTATGTATTTTTAAGGTGTCTACATTTTCACCTCTTTAAACTGTTATTACAAAGTAATATAGTTATAAAGATAGTAGACACATGTAGACCAATGAGCAGATGCCAGGTAAACATGGTGGATCTACTTGATATGCCTTAGTGAATTTTTTTGATGTTGGACCAAGTGTGGATGATAAAGGGATGCCCCTTAAGTGGATGTGTGATTCAACAAAGCAGTGGACGGATGATTGATAGGAAGAAGGAAATGACAGATGATTCAAGGAGTAAAAGAATAATGGGAGTGATTTTTTTCATAGCATGAGCTTCCATTTAGATAATGAATGTTAGAGAAAGCTTATTTTATTGTTGCACAATATAGTTTTCACCATGATTATGAAAGAATCATGATTTTTCACCCATTATGTGCATAAACAAAAACACACACACAACAAGCAAAAGAGAAAAAGTAACAGAAACCAAATATACACAGTAGATGTATACACTATGGATATAAATAAACGAAGATGGGAACATAATATTGGTAATTGGTCCAAAGAAAAATAAAATATGTAAAGAAAATAAAACCCAATATACCCAATAAATGTATGCATCATGGCTATAAATGAGTCAAGATGATAACAACATACTTGCAATTGGTCAAGAAATAATAACAAAAATACAAATCAACTTGTGAAGAAGATAATTAACTATGTCTGGAATGTGTTCCGTAATGATAAATAAGTAGATTTATATGCCCCCAAGAATGGATACTAACATACAAGGGAATGAGATTATATTGAAATATCAGAGTTAAACAACTACTCATTACATTCTTTGTTATATGATCCACAATGAAAAATGATATGAGATTGAAAAGGGTCATTGGTCCAAGCAAGGATACTATCATTCAAGGAAGAGAATGAGATTTGAGATTGTGCAAAGTGAGGATGCACATGAAGGAAATGATTGATTTGACTTTCCCCAAGAAAGGATATTGACATGCATGGTGTAATATGATTTGTTGTGATAGTTGTAAGATCGTTATAACAATCACTCGGGTAGCAATTACAATTTTTTTCATTGAATTTTGTTACTTTGCTGCGAGTTTTGATATGTTTGTAATTTCTTAGGATTTTGAGATGATTTGGATTTTTTATTTATTTTTATATACAATTTTTTTTTATTTTATATGTTTTTTATTTTTAATATTTTGGATTTTTGACTTGGAAAAGTAGGACACTAGCTAAAAGAATGAAAGTGGCATGGTAGGGAATGTTGAATGTGCCTCGATGAAGATTTTTGATGTCCCAGTGAGTCAAAAGGATTTGATTGGAATGCCACATTGAGTGGGTGAGCATCACGATGAAGAAATGGATAAGCACTCGATAGGAGAGAGAAGAATCCATTAAAAACATCTAGAGGAATGATTAAGATAATTAGTGGTTTCAGTCATAGATACCGAAAATAAGAGAATCAGGGTTAAGAGGGTATAAATATATGTTTGGGAGGGTTAGAGAAGATCATTTTTCATTTTTCCTACTAGAATCCTTTTACCGTTTGAGTGAGATTTGAGATCCAAATACTGAGAGAGATGGCTCAATGATTACAACAGAAACATCATGCACACCTTGTCTGATAGTTTTTCTAGAGACCAAATGAGGGTGACACAGTAAGTAGAATTTTTTTTTTTACTTTTTTAGTGCATATATTACTAGTTAAATCTACGAGAAAAATAAATTTTAACACTATCACATGCACTTAAGTGTGCTAACATAGCCCATGAAATACAGTAACATTATCATGAACTCAATACAATGCAAGTAAAGGCATGAGTGTTAATATTTAAATGTGATAGAATGATAAATGTGATTGTGTTAAATTAAGAGAATGAGAGTCAATGTTAAAATACTATCATAAATGCGCTACCATTAAGGTGTATGCACTAGCATGAATGTGCTAGAGTTGTAGTGTATGTGATATCATATGAATGGGTGCATTAGCATGATTAGGGCATTTTAGAATAATTTTTTCGAAGTTATAATACCACTTATTTCACTAAATTTGGACATATTCTAGTGAATATGGACTCCAGTGTTACATGTTTTGGAAGAATTTGTCACCATTTTTTCCTTTATTGGATTCCATTATTGTGTAGACTGGTTTTCTTTATTATTGTTGTTGGATTCCATTAGTAACAATATTCAATTCCAATATTGTCATTAGTGGACTTATTTGAGTTTCAATTTCAGTATTATTGGATTCCAATTTCACTATTTGTGGATTCAAATTTTGCTACCTTTTTAGATTTTCATGTTGGGAGTAATTAAGGATAACATTCGCTAACTACTATAAGTCATGAGCCTGATGGATTAATAAAAAAATTAAACATAACTTATTGCAAAATCCTCAATTTAAGGTGAATGGATGAAAGTGCAAAATCCTTGATGCAAGGTTAGCTACCGCTAACTATTTTAAGTCATGATCCTGTTGTATTGAAAAAAGTGCAAAAGCCTCGATGTGAATTTAGCAGTGGTTAATTATTATAAGTCACAATCCCATTGAATTAAATTAAAAATAAAAACTAACAATAAATCCTTGCAATAACAAGTTTGAAGTACGAACCATGTACTTTCAAATGGCGAGCCTCACATTGTCAAATTTATGAGACTCACACTTTCAAAGATGTGAAAAATATGAGACCCACACTTTAAAAGTATGAGCACACATTGTTGAAGCTGCAAGCCTCACACATTAAACTTATTTACAAGCCCCTTAATATGAAAGTGTGAACCTCACACTCTAAAAGTCTGAGCCTTGGATGTTAAATGAGCGAGGCTCTCACTTTGAAAGTACGAGCTTCACAATTTGAAAGTACGATCTTTGCACTTTGAAAGTGTGAGGCTTGCACTTTCAGAGTGTGAGCCTCATGTAGACACATCTTTATGTTGAAAGCATATTATAAACATTTAAAGTAAATTTTATACCATTTTCTTACTTCATTGATTAGGTTATTTAAAGTGATAAACATTGGGGCATTGTATACAAGGAAAAAATTGAGACAAATGAAAGACAAACAAAAAAAAATTGCAAACCTTTCTATAAACCTCACGATGAGAAAGTTGACTTGTTTTAAACACTTGTTGGATCTTGAGGTGGTTTGGTTGTGGACACTCCAAGTTTACTTCCAAATAGAGGAGGAATGCTATGAGAAATTTGGTGATTAAACAGGGAGCCATTTGGTACGTGAATTCGAATGAAAAATGAGTTGATTTTTGTTACAATTGCTTAAAGCTTCCAAGATATTTTTCTGTGAATAATATAGTATGTTATTTATAATGGAAGGAGAGGTTATGGAGTGGATCAAAGTTCTTAAAGAGATCATGAATCTATTTTCCTAAAATAGCCATTGAATTTGGTTATGGCAGTTTGGATGGGTTGAATATCTATTAAGGGGAAATGAATTTTTCTTTGACAATTAGTTTTTATTCGAGAGGGTAGTTGTACGCGCATTATTGTTGCTTCAACCTTTGTAGGATTATAGAAGTGGAGTGGAATTAGGTATTTTAACTTGAGTGACTAGGATATTCGAAGTGGAGTGTGAGTAGATAAATAGATTTATTTATATTTAAATGGATAATTATATTAAAAAAGGGATGTTAGTGGGTAATTAACTATTTAATTAAATTAGTAAAAGGATATAGGAGTATAGTTTAAGCATGATTAGAATTAATTTAATGAATTCTAAAGGGATGTTGGTGAAAACTTAGAGTATGATAGAGTTCTAAAGGGGATGTGAAATAATTTTAGTGAGATGTGAGAGGATAATGGTAGAGAATTCATTATGGAACAATTTTTTCTATATTATGCAAAGGATAGAGATAATTAGGAATGACAAGAAATATGTATGTATTTTTAAGGTGTCTACATTTTCACCTCTTTAAACTGTTATTACAAAGTAATATAGTTATAAAGATAGTAGACACATGTAGACCAATGAGCAGATGCCAGGTAAACATGGTGGATCTACTTGATATGCCTCAGTGAAAATTTTTGATGTTGGACCAAGTGTGGATGATAAAGGGATGCCCATTAAGTGGATGTGTGATTCAACAAAGCAGTGGACGGATGATTGATAGGAAGAAGGAAATGACAGATGATTCAAGGAGTAAAAGAATAATGGGAGTGATTTTTTTCATAGCATGAGCTTCCATTTAGATAATGAATGTTAGAGAAAGCTTATTTTATTGTTGCACAATATAGTTTTCACCATGATTATGAAAGAATCATGATTTTTCACCCATTATGTGCATAAACAAAAACACACACACAACAAGCAAAAGAGAAAAAGTAACAGAAACCAAATATACACAATAGATGTATACACTATGGATATAAATAAATGAAGATGGGAACATAATATTGGTAATTGGTCCAAAGAAAAATAAAAGATGTAAAGAAAATAAAATCCAATATACCCAATAAATGTATGCATCATGGCTATAAATGAGTCAAGATGATAACAACATACTTGCAATTGGTCAAGAAATAATAACAAAAATACAAATCAACTTGAAAAAAAGACAATTAACTATGTCTGGAATGTGTTCCGTAATGATAAATAAGTAGATTTATATGCCCCCAAGAATGGATACTAACATACAAGGGAATGAGATTATATTGAAATATCAGAGTTAAACAACTACTCATTACATTCTTTGTTATATGATCCATGATGAAAAATGATATGAGATTGAAAAGGGTCATTGGGCCAAGCAAGAATACTATCATTCAAGGAAGAGAATGAGATTTGAGATTGTGCAAAGTGAGGATGCACATGAAGGAAATGATTGATTTGACTTTCCCCAAGAAAGGATATTGACATGCATGGTGTAATATGATTTGTTGTGATAGTTGTAAGATGGTTATAACGATCACTCGGGTGGCCAATTACATGTTTTTTCATTGAATTTTGTTATTTTTCTGTGAGTTTTGATATGTTTGTAATTTATTAGGATGTTGAGATGATTTGGATTATTTTTTTTAGATTAGGTAAAAACAGATTTTGAAGGGATCAGGAACCCTGTACAAATGAAAGATACAAATTTCAAATCCCAAGAGAGAAACAACAACCGATAAGAGCCCACAGGCCAAAAAAGAAACAAAACAACAAGCCAAACCTCGGGTCAAGGAAGCACAAAAAGGGGGGAACACAAGGAATGTTGGTCAAAACAACTTAACCAACAAGACCAAGGAACTAGACTTTCAAAAACCTTCCCTTTACTAGATCTAAGGCTCATCATAAGGGGCTCATATACATCTTTACCCCTCTTTTTTTTGTTCACCAGCTTCCATCCCTCCCCACAATTAGGATCAACATTCTCATCTAGGTTGATAGGAAGGCTAATTTCAAGAGAGATACTGCTTTGATCTAGAGAAAACAAAGAAATAGGGGGTGACAAAGGGGCAACCCCCTTTTCATCAACATGTGGATCATTAACGGGTAGAGAGGGAAGAGTGGAAATCTTGCTCAAATTCTTCACATTCATCTCTTCCATAACCATGTCCTTCTCCTTTCCTAGATCACCTATATGATTGTCTAATATGTGAGTTACATTATTTTCCTCCACAGCCTCAACTGTCAAATTTTTTGGGTTAAAGTCCTTCCACCATGATACCCGCCCTTTAATCTACTTCTTCATAATGTGACAGTCAGCGGAAAGATGTCCAAGGGGAAAACAAGATCTACATCTGAAGGGAAAACCTTCATAATCTAGATTTTGAGTCCATGTAAAATCCTTGACTTTGAACTCCATTATGGCCAGGAAATCGGCGGTCATATCCATATCCACTAAAATATGAGCATAAGTGGTATGATCAAAAGATTTTGTCCTAGTATCAACATCAAGAAATTTACCCAAAACATTCCCCATAGATCTGAAACACTCCTCACTCCAGAAATGCAAAGGTAAGTAAGGCATCCTTACCCACACAGGTCTAATAGTAAAAGTTTCAGTAATCAGGTTAAAGCTTGGAAACCATGGCTTCATAAGAAGATGGTGTGATTGAAAATCCCATATCTTTCCAAAAATCTTGTTCTTTTCATCTGAAACCTCAAAGACAACAATGAGTATACCACGAGTAGTGGGATAAATATTAACTTTACCTTCCATAAAGGGCCTCCAGTGTTCAGTTATCCATTTTTGCAGGGCCAGAAGGCTAGGACAAACACTACTAAATCTACAGATTAGGCCCTGTTTTTGGAAGAAAACTACAGTATTAGAGACATCCCAACCAAAGGAGACCACTAGAATAGATTTGGCATGAACCATGGGTTTAGAGAGAACCTTAGCACCAAATTTGGCCGCCTCTAGAAAAGAGGGCTTTCCCTGCTCTAATTCTCCTTTCTAAGAAGAACTTGCTCTTCACCAAGTAATGAATGCACAACAAGAGAAATCGCACCAGCAGACCCATAGCCGACATCACGATGAATAATTTGGATTTTTTATTTTTATTTATATCCATTTTTTTTATTTTTTATGTTTTTTATTTTTAATATTTTGGATTTTTGACTTAGAAAATAGGGCGCTGGCTGAAAGAATGAAAGTGTCGTGGTAGAGAATGTTGAATGTGACCTGATGAATATTTTTGATTCCCCAGCGTGTTAGAAGTATTTGATTGGAATGCCACATTGAGTGGGTGAGCGTCACGATGAATAAATGGATAAGCACTCGATAGGAGAGAGAAGAAGCCGTGAAAAACATCCAGAGGAACAATGAAGATAATTAGTGGTTTCAGTTATAGATATCGAAAATAAGATTATCAGGGTTATAAGGGTATAGATATAGGTGTGGGAGGGTTAGAGAAGATCATTTGTAATTTTTCCTACTAGAATCCTTTTACCGTTTGAGTGAGATTTGAGATCCAAATACTGATAGAGATGGCTCAACGATTACAACAGAAACATCATGCACACCTTGTATGAGAGTTTTGCTAGAGACCAAATGAGGGTGACACAGTAAGTAGTGAATCATTTTTACTTATTTAGTGCATATATTACTAGTTAAATCTATGAGAAAAAGAAATTTTAACGCTATCACATGCACTTGAGTGCGCTAACATAGCCCATGAAATACACTAGCATTATCGTGTATGCAATACAACGCAAGTAAGGGCATGAGTGTTAATCTTTAAATGTGATAGAATGATAAATGTGATTGTGTTAAATTAAGAGAATGAGAGTCAATGTTAAAATACTATCGTAAATGCACTACCATTAAGGTGCATGCACTAGCGTGAATGTGCTAGAGTTGTAGTGTATGTGCTAGTGTATGAATGGGTGCATTAGTATGATTAGGACATTTTAGAATAATTTTTTCTATGTTATAATACCACTTATTTCACTAAATTTTGACATATTCTAGTGAATATGGACTCGAATATTACATGTTTTGGAAGAATATTTCACCATTTTTTCCTTTATTGGATTCCATTTTTTTCTAGAATGGATTCCATTATTTTTATTGTTGGATTCCATTAGTAACAATAATTGGATTCTAATATCGTCATTATTGGACTTATTTGAGTTTCAATTTTAGTATTATTGGATTCCAATTTTGCTATTATTGGATTCCAATTTCACTATTTATGGATTCCAATTTTGCTATTTTTTAGATTTTCATGTTGGGAGTAATTAAGGATAGTAGCCACTAACTATTATAAGGCATGATCCCATTGCATTAATAAAAAAAATTAATGATAACTTGCAAAAATTGTCGATTTAAGGTGAAAGGTTGTTAACTATTATAAGTCATGAGCCTGTGGTTTTGAATGAAAGTACAAAATCCTTGATGTAAGGTTAGTTGCCACTAACTATTTTAAGTCATGATCTTGTTGTATTAAAAAAAGTGCAATAGCCTCGATGTGAAGTTAGCAGCAGTTAATTGTTATAAGTCACTATCCCATTTAATTAAATTAAAAATAAAAACTAATAATAAATCCCTGGAATAAAATAGTTCGAAGTACAAACCATGTACATTCAAATGGTGAGCCTCACATTGTCAAATTTATGAGACTCACACTTTCAAAGATGTGAAAAATACGAGACCCACACTTTAAAAGTATGAGAACACATTGTCCAAGTTGTCAACCTTGCACATTAAACTTATTTACAAGCCCCGTAATCTGAAAGTGCGAACCTCACACTCTGAAAGTGTGAACCTCACACTCTGAAAGTCTGAGCCTTGCACGTTGAATGAGCAAGGCCCACACTTTGAAAGTGCAAGCTTCAAAATTTGAAAGTGTGATCTTTGCACTTTGAAAGTGCGAGGCTTGCACTTTCAGGGTGAGAGCCTTGTCTAGACACCTATTATTCGGTCTACGTAAATTTATTAATAAAATTGCACTAACTATCCCAATACCTGCTAAATTGAATACACTATGTTAGTTAATTACCCTTTCTAACCTCTTTTAAAACCTCAAAATCATGCTAACACCATTCTAAATGGATTCTATAAGTTATTATCATATAAATTAGCCTCTTTTGAGGATAAATTAAACATTTGTTGACTTTCTAAAAGGGAAGAATTAGCTTTAGAAATGTCAATTTCACCTTTCTAATTTGAGTTTCACTTGAGTTTGGCATTTTTGGAACTTATTCCCACATGAGTAAAAAATATATCTTTCCTCCTCCTAGATTTGGAAACCTATAAATACAAGCATACCCCTCCCCCTTTTCGCTAAGAACACTCCCCCATTTTTAGACTAGCTTATGCCATCTTAAGATTTAGTAGTTTTCATTATCATTTGAGCTATCTTTGCTTTAACCACTTGCATTTTTAAACATCTATCTTGAGTAAATGGGATGAACCATTGGCCTTAAAGACATTAATGGTGAGATCTCACTCTCAAACCCTTGATTGTCAAACAAACATAACTGATTGCGAAGAGCTTTAATAGGTTCATCTTTCATAGCATTCATGGAGTATAGAAATATCTAGATATGTTAGGGGTTGAATGTTTATTTCAAGTTTATATATGCATGCAAGGAGATAGTTTTTGCTTAGCTCTAATTTGATGGTTCATGGTTAAAGTTTGGCAAGATTTGAAGCTTTCTTGAATGATCTTGGATTCATTCCATAGCTATAAAAACTTACACATAAATACATATTACACACCCGGTGGGACATACTCCATAGTCCATTAGAATTTGTTAAAATTTTATCATTTACATGCTTTTTCTAGCCATTTTTATTCTTTCTTGAGGGGAAAACTAGTTTTATCGATCCATTTGGTAAACTTATACGTGTTATATTTCCCTTTCGCATAGGTATTTTAATGGTTTTGTGTTAGAAATAAGTTAAAAGACTAATTTAGGAAATGTATGTATTTTTGGTTGATTTTCATGGCCATGCACACACCTAAAGAAGGACGCGTACCTGTTAGAAGGCCCACGTACACGGCAACAAGGGCGTGTACATGCCAGTAATGTTCTTGATTCACAAACTGAACCAGAGTTGTGCATACATAAAAAATAACGCACACACATTATTCTGGGCGTGCAGGTATAAACCCCACCCTCTATGTCGTTTTTCCATTTTACCTGAGGCATGTCCACATCATCTGTGGCACATATATGATGAAATACCCACGCACACATCATTCAGGGTGCACAGGGATAAATACCCTTTATCATTTCCGCAGAACTGTGCACACACCCAAAAGGGCACATACATACCTAAATCCACATGCACACGCCAAAAAGGGCACACAGGAATTCCTTGTCAGAATTTAATATTGGTCACAAGTTGCATAATTTAATATTATGTGTTTTTTTGACATTATTGTAGGTTTTTAACAAAGGTTTGTAGGTTCTTGTTGACTATTTGTTTTATACTAACTTGATTTAAGGTGTTCTACATTTGTTTTTCTTTCTTGTGCTTTCTAAACATTTCAATTAAGTTTCTAAATAGGAAATCACTTAAAATTTGGCTAAAAAGAATTGTAATTCTTGTAATTTGTTTAAGTATTTTCCATTTTACAAGCTTAATGAGGTTTCTTGTTGCGTATGCTCTTTCCTTACATCTTAGGACGATCTGGGAAATCGGAAATAATGTGTTGTCTCATTTATATGATGTTTTTACAACTTGGAAAATTATTAATCATTATGTGTCGGAAATAATCCACTTGTAAAAGAATCAGGATTGAAAAAATACTAACATGTTTGATGTGGGTTTCCAAATGGTGTGCGATGAGAACCACACTAAGCCGAAAAAGATAAATAAACAAATCACATTCAATACATTGTGTATGTAGGTTTGGAAAAGGGTACAACCCTATCTGCTCAACTTGAACATAACCCCTTTGGAATAATTCCTTAAGCTACAACAGCGGGGGTGGTTATAGGAACCCTAAAATAGTACACCGTTGAGTAACCTCATGGACGAAACTGGAAGTGCCTCGCTTTACCCACTTGAGTAGTATTATATTTGTGAGTTAGCACCAAAACATTCTCCATTGTGATCCTAGTGAAATATACACGTGAACACATTCATTTCTCACCATATTTTAAGGGGTTAAAGTAAATATGAGATACTCCAAGATTATTTATTGTGACTTTATTGGTAAATTGAGGTTGTAGAGGGTGTTTATGGTACCTAAATTAGTGAACTACCTAAGGAGTGTATTCATGTTTCCCTTACTTCCTTTAAACCCCAAGTGCGTCAGCCTATAACCCAACAGTAGTTGGGCACTCACCCAAGGTGCATGAAGGCATCGAGCCCCTCCTTTATGTGAGCTTCGTAAATCTCTGTCATCAATGGAGGAATGGTTGTAGAAACAAAAATACATGTATCCATTCTGACAAAGAAGTAAAAGCACTAGATCTAAGAATATATGCATCATAATGCAAAAGTAAACACTATAACATCACATAGAGATCAGATCTGAACCATGAGAAAAATGAGAGTACTAGGGTTTGAACCCATCAACACATATACTAACTAAAATCCAACATATTCATTGATTCAAAATTGTATACAATAGCCATATTACATCAACAGGGTCATAACAGACCGAAATATGAAGATAATAACATCCTACATCCAGAAACCCTATACTACCCCCTTAGAACCATTAAATAATACCTTCTTGTAGAAATACACCACTCATATGCACCCACACTCAACCTCTAATCTCTAGCACCCAATCCCCTTTTATAGATCCACAATGCCTCCTTAAATACGATAAGAGCTCGCCTAAAATTCATTTTAGAATAAATCCTGCATACCAAATGTATTCATATCATCTTATACTTGAATGTCCAATCCATGTAGATGTCAAATGGCCATAAAAACCTCCACTTTATAACATGTAACCATAATAATTCCCTAGAATATTCTTTCCTGGAGCTTCAAGTCTCCATGTAACAACCTTGTCATCATTAAACTTATCCACAACTTCACATGTTTTGCATGTGATACCGTTAAATTGAAATGTGGCTAAGCCCTTAAACCCTTAAGCCCTTTCCTGAGTCCACGCGCAAACCTAAACCTATCTCTTCTCATGCGCACTCATCTTCTACTTTAGGACAAAGTCTTTTTACAGGCTCAACATCACCCCACACTAAATGTGTTATCCATCCTAAAAAAAAATCTGAGCTCCAAGAAAGAATATTGAATGGAGGGAAAGAATAACCTGTATCCAGATTAAAGAACAAAATAATTTCTCTACTATTGTATAAGGATTGGGAAGTCTTTGTTAAAGGATACTTAAATTTTATTCCAAGCATCCACCTCACTTTGCACTTGTTGAAATAAATTCGATATCACTGCACTGACTGTATCAATGGATAAATCTTCACCCTTAGCATTCAGCCTGTCAACAATACCTTTTATTTTTCTACTAAGGTCACTCAATGTGTCCATCCTTCATGTAACATGAGGATATAATTCCTTCACATTATTCTTAATCAAGACCCTTAAGTCTTTGATCTCCTTAGACTTCTTCTTGACCTATGCTATAACCTTTTCCTTTTCCACCCTATTATTCCTGCTCTTTTCCTAGAATTCCTTAAGATCTAACTCATGGGTAGCAACCAATACACTTTCCACCCTGTCCCTATCTCCACAGTTGTCATAGAAAGCTTCAACGATGTGCACTATAGTTTTTATACAGGTAAGGAGCTCAGAGTACCAAGTTATGGTCTCCCCAATTTTCAACTTCTCCTGTTCTCTTTGTCACTCCAAAACTTCCTCTTCCGACTCCACTGCAAGTGGTTGTTTCTCCACTATGATCAAGTGTGTCAAATCCTCTAGGGAATGGTTGTTTCTCCATTATGATCAAGTGTGTCAAATCCTCTAGGAAATGGAAAGCTAACTCATACTTTTGTTCAAGGGGGGCTAAGTTTGGGCACACTAAAATAATGGATTTTGAGATAGTATTTGCTTTATTGTAGGCTTTGGGAACACTTGCATTCTCCTCTCTCAACTTAGCCTTTAACTGCGTAATTATTGACTCCTTCTATTTTATCTCCCTATCTCTCTCTCTATTATCTCCTTATACTTTTCCTCTAATTCATCCTCCTAGGCTCTAATTTTGTCATTTATCCTTAATAACCTTGCTTCCACTTCTACCAATACCTTGTTGAGTGCGTTAAAAGCATTCTCATCTGTTAGCCACTAGATATCCACAATAAGATTCACCTCATTGGGGTCCTACATTTCTATCGCTATATCCACACCAACTTCGAATTCGGTCTCATCAACATGGGAATCAAAGGTCCATGACAACATTTTCATTGTGCGTGTGTACACACTATCTTTCTTAAATTATGACCAAAAAAATATTTGGTATGTGGGCACCATGCTCTGGAAACATGCACGTAGGATCTTGTTTGGGTCATTGACATGAGTCATCATGGGTCCTTGCACCACTGTCACACACTTACCATCGATGCATGCTATATTCAAGAAGCTGACTGCTAGACTCTTCTCCTTTTCTATGCTCTCTTCGATTTCTCTCAATATTTCTTGAGTGTTGTGTTCCACCTCATTCTCCACCAAGTTTTGTATGATATCTCCCACGTTTTTTTTCACAGTGTCATCCAACTGCCCTATGGAAAATTATGGGGTCTCCTTTGTATTCATGTTCACCTCTTCACTTCCTCCCATATTCTAAGTGCCCTCCTCAGATCCATCCTACTCTTAATCAGATTTGTTTACATTATACATAGGGGGATCCTCATATTCCTCATGCTCCTCATCCTCCTCGGACTCGTTACACTTCATTCTCTCCATCTCCTCAGAGTCTGAACTTTGTGCCATCTTTTTATTTTTCTTTATTGACAACTCTTTTATCACATGGGACATTTCCTTCTCGGGAGACTTCTCCTTCATGGGGGATTTCTTCCTTCGAGTGTAAGTACTTTGTCCTACACCTGACTCTTGTGCCCCTATGGTTTGAACTGTATGCTCACTTGGTGCCCTACTTGCTGGAGTTTCCTCTCTTCTTTGGCACTATTTTCTTTCTTCTGATGGGGTCTTCTAGGATGGATACATCATCTTCAATTTACGTTCCCTTTTCGAACTCGGGCCTCATGTGTATATATACCCTTGCTACTATTTTTCCTATAATAGGTATTGACATGAATTTTAACATATGTACATCATGAGAAACATACTTCTCCACATATGCACGCTTCTTAGGATACACCAATGTTTGGCATAGTGTGCGGTGATCCTGATCTACTTCACTTAGATTGAATCTAATTTTCTTAGCATCTTTGAACCTATTAACGGTGCTTTAAAAATATTACACTATGAAGGAAAAAGGTAGTTTACACCATGGAATTTTCGTGTCGTTGGTCAAAGTAAATATGCATATGCAGAAGTGTTGGTATACGACGAACTCAGACTCACCATCTACCAAGGATGGTAGTTATTTATGCATTCTCCATTCTGCCCCAAATACATCTCACATTCTCTTGTACCATTTCTCCAAGTGTGCTTTATATGCAGCATTCATTGTATCACAAGTATATGATTCAAACCTCTTAGCAGGGGAATGGTCCTCTTCAGGGTACTCCCAGACATATCTATTTGACCCATCAGGCACTACAATCTCTGAAAATACAATAATAAGAAGGATGTTACCATACATGATTTTTTCCCCGTCACGTGCGGCATCTATGATATCCTCCATAATGAAGGCCGAGAGGTTGTAGATCATTCCTTCTGAAATATCCCAACAAATGTTTAACCATCTCTTGTTCACTTGCATCCATCGCTCTTATGCATTAAATTTGGTGAGTAGTTGCGTGGTCATCTTCATGGTTGGGTTGGTGATCTTGGTGATATCAAAATAGTGCAAGCCCTTCTTATATTCATACTCCGCATTTCTTTCCTCAATAGTATGCTTTTCGTCCAAGTCATCATCACATGATTCTCCTATGTAGATAAGGCCAGTGTATTTGGATATCAAATAAGAAGTTAACAAAATTCTCCTCCCTGTGAAGTAAAAATAATCTTCATGCACATGTGACATTAGCCACAGGTATAACATTTCAGTTTTTTCAAAATATGGTAACTCATAGAGTTGTAAGAGTTAACCCTTTTCCAATTTTTTCTTCACAGATTCATCATACACCAACTTGTGATCTTGTGTCCTTTCTCCTGTAGGGAAAACTAGCTCCAACGTCATCTCTTTCTCAATGGTGCTCATCCTATGGTTATAATAAATTATAGCCATCTTTCATACGTGAGGGACCCATTCCTTCCCCATTCTAACACCATATGGGTATTGCATCTCTACGTACCACTCATCGTTAAAACTTGTTGATACAGCCGATTTTCCTTTCCCTTGCCCTTCTTTGGTAAAATGTTCACTCCTTTCCTTGGTGTCATTTTTCTCATCAAGTCCTTATAAGTTCTTCCTTGCATCTTGTTTGAACACTTCTTAGTCCCTTGGCTCCACTTCTCCTGCAAAATTGTTTCAAAATGCATGCCCTAGCTCTACAAACCCTAACCTGGAGACCTCTCCTTCCACAAGACAATGTAAATACCCATAGAAATCCACCAAACAATCTCCTTCATGCACACCTGTGTACTTCATTCCCCTATGGTTCACAAATATGTCAAGTTCTCCACTTTGCACGTAATGTTCTGCAAATTTTATCGCAAGGATGCCCTAGTTCACTAGATCTCTTCAATGAACAAAAACAAGGTAAAATAAATACCTTACCATGTCCTTCTATTTATATCCTTTTGTTTTTTCCACATCAACCTCTGTGCCACCTACCACCTTACTTCTAGATTAAAGTCAATTTTTTCCAACACTTTTCTTCCCACACGTTGTGTCTAGTGCTTTTCCTCTGGACAATAACTTACACATAACCTCCTCAATCTTCTGGCACACAAAACATCATCAGTCATAGACTTCATTACATGTTCTTCCAGCACCAAAGTACATCTTCCCCTGCGTCTCATATCAATTTCATGCTACAACATACCAAAACTTTCTTTGCGCTTTTATCCCTGTACGTGGTTTTTATAAAGCTTGAGACATCAATCTTCACTCATAATCACTTTTGCTACGTGCGCTCCTCTATAACCACACACTTTTGATTTTCTCATTTGGGTCGCTAATCAACATCATTCCCAACACTTGCTTCATACTGCACTATTCATTGAAACTCTTCTTTACACTCTCCACCATACCCTAAATAGATGTGTGGTCCTCTGCACATAAAAAATATCTAAATAGTAACTGGCGACTAGTGCGCACCCATAACAAACAAAACTAAAAGACAAAGCACATCAACTTTGAAGGGAAACACATATAAAGGAAATTGTATTAAGGGAAATCCTAAGATACATGGAAAAATTGCCTTATTTTCGAACACACAAAAGAGTTATTTATAGTAAGGCTTCAACCTACTCCCATTAAAATAATGAGGAAACATCATTCCATCTAGCGCTTATAATTAGAAAGCACTTGAATCAAGCAAATGGTTTACAACATATAGTCCTAACCAATACACTTTGAGTTTCCCAGGATGGTGCAGAAACTTTGAATCGTATAGAAGAACCATCTATCCAACCTCAAAATTCTTGTTTTTATTATGTTGATCATGCCATGCCTTCTGTCTAGCTTTCTCCATTCACTGGCTCCATCTGGCTATAATGCGCCTCTCATCAAACTGAATTAGTTTGTCTATGCACTCTTCAGGTGCTTACTCATCAACTAATCCTCTTGCACATGCAATACACAAGGATGGTAAAATGAATTCAATGGGAAGAACAACTTCCACGCCAAACACTAATTGAAAGGTTTGCTAGCAGTGTTAACATAGTCTACGTAGTATTTTATTGTTAGACTAGTTGTTATTATCTATTCCATTATTCTCTCCTGTTGTTAGTAACAAATCCATCCATTCCGGGGAGTATTGTTCGTACAATTCCCTATGAATATGTATTGTGCTTTTGATGTTTAGTTGAATAAAATAAGAGATATTCAATCTATTTTTTATCTCCACTAAAAGCTCCTCATAATCTAGTATCACAACGGCGTATGTTTCAAGAAGATTGGAAGCTGCGTGAAGAAGGAAAACACATGCGTGGAGCTGTCTATTCAAACCTACCCGGAAGTTTTGAGTTATTTTTTATTATTTTCTGTGATACAAGAAAAATATTCTTCATACCTGTGTGGAGGAGCTTGGAATCTTCTGTTCCGTGACTTATTTGCTACGAAGTGAAGGAAGGAGGCACGTGGGTGGAGAGAGGACTGTCTGCATGGAAAGAAAATAAAAAATAACATGGAAATCAACTGCATGGAGAAGAGTGGAAGATTTGCAATACCTGCATGGAATCTGAAATACCTTCAACTACGTGGAATATTGGTTGGCGCTAAGCATTATCTTACGTGGAATTTCTTATTTTCTCCATTGTAAGCTCCTCTCCCCTTTGTACCTTACGTAGAGATTTATGTGTTGAATTCAATTTATCCTACATAGAAGATGTGATATTTCCACAGTCTGGAGCATATAACTCCAGTAACTTGCCACTAGATCTAAACGTTAGTCTCTTAAACAAATTTGAACGTGTGCAGTTTTGTTTTTTTTGCTTTGTTTGATTATATACTTCAGCAACCAAGAGAAAGACAGCTGCATGGAAAGTTTGAGAGGAAAATTTCTCTTACTACGTACATTTTTCAGCAACCTTTTCCCAAAATCTGTGTGAATTATCTCCTCTCACTATGTAAACGACATATTCTTCTTGTAGTATACATGAAGGAAGGTGGTTGATTTGGACATTTGGTACCTTACAATTTGTTTTTAAATCTAGCTGAACTTTGACCTGTGTGTTATACGTACAAGATTCATCATGGGAATATAGATCATAGATGTAGAATAGAAATCGGAGGAGTTTCATCATAAATTTGTTGAGTATTTACTTAACCAAGCCCGTAACTCAACACCAACATTGCCAGTATCACCTACGTGCAGAGTTAGAGAGGTACGAGGAGAGGAAAATTTAGCTTCGTGTCACCGTAAAGTCATAAATAATTAAAAAAGGACATATATTGCCTGACATAGAAGCCTCTACCACGGTCACAAAGGGTCTCTCAGAGCCAATGCCGAATGATGAGCGCCAATAACACGATCGAGATTGCTGAAAGATGCAACGTCAACGAGACTGCTGAAAGCTGCAACATCAACTCACATGTCGAAGAACACTATCTAGAAGCTCCTGAAATCTCTAGATTTGCACTGTTGAATGAGCTACACAACACCGAAAACCTTGTCTTCGATGAATTGGTTCACAAAGATCTCCTTTATTATTTCTTTTTCGATGTTAGCTGCCAAGAAAAGTGAGTTCGGGAGGAATTAGAAGCCAGGTACGATGTCGATTGCAAAGACAAAGAAGAATGCCCCACAAAGTGTCATCGTCTCTTAACATGTGAGTATCATGAGCATCTAATAGCTGGTACTTCTCATCAATGAATAAAAGCTCTAATAACTCTTGAAATAAATAAATAAATAAATAAATAAAATTTTATTAAGATGTCTTCTCTGAAGTTGCTTCTTTACGATGCTTATATACTCAAAGGGCGGAATTATGCAGTCTAGAAATCAAAAATGTGTACAATCCTTTAGTTTGAGGGATTATGGATCATTGTCATAGGGTTCGTACAAGTTCTAACAAACCCTAATGAGATCATTAAATATGCCAAGTGCTAAAGCACTAATGATGATAATGATGAGTATCACTGATGACGTGCAACTGCATGCTCGGGATGCAGAGAAACCGAAGGAGGCATGGAAAAAGCTTGCTATCTTTGAGGTGAAGAATAAGACTAAGGTTCTCCATCTTCAGTAAAAATTACATACCCTATCTATAGGTCCGATGAGAAAGTTGAGGAGTTCTTACGTTGAGTGGTCGAGCTGTGAACGGAGTTAATAGCTCTTGGTGAGAAGGTAGAAGATACGATTCTAGTTTTGATCACCTTTAGGGAACTTCCTTCTCAGTTCCAAGTTTTCGTTATGACACTGAATGTATCCAACAGGGTAGTGACGTTCGAAGAGCTTGTAAAATTATTGTAGCAAGAAGAGGGAATTAATTCAGTCTAAGATGAGGCCCAGAACAAAGCCCTTTTCTCAAGGCCCCAACATGGCCAAAAGAATCAAAAAGGTCCCCCAGTAAAGCAATCACAATCCAGTGAAGAAAAGGGCTTGCTTTAGTGATGTAGATGGCTTGCTACATGCTATCAATAGCAAATCTAGAGGAATGCTATTTGGTTGAAGTAGTACAGATAGTTGTATATCTTCTCAATAGGGCACCTACAAAGATTCTACAAAATAAAATGCCAAAAGAGGTGTGGAGTGGTAGAAATCCATTGATTTCTCATTTACAAATATTCGGTTGCATAGTATATATGCATGTCCCATCTCATAAGATAAATAAGTTTGATCCAAAGATGCTCTGTGCATCCTACTTGGCTATATCACTATGTAAAAGTCTTACTATCTCATGGATCATAAGAAAAAGAAAATATATGAGTTTCGGGACATGGTTTGTGATGATTCATCCTTTGACTCAGTAGTGGCAACAATAGAACTATTCCAAACCACCTCTCGCCGAATATTCCCCGAATCAGATGATCAACTAGAGCAGACTACCCAAAGAAAATATGTGCTGCCAGAAGAGCTATTTATTGACCTTGGAGAACTGAAGAATGTGACTCCACATCAATCTATGTGGAAATGACATAGTTCTTCTCAAAAGTATCCAAGTTCTCATCCGAAGTGGGCACAAAGCACCATCAAGGACTCACATTTGCAACTTGTCGTCTACCTATAGGAAATAAACCCATAGGATGCAAATGGGTTTTCAAGACAAAATATAAGGCAGATGGATCCATCGAAAAACATAAAGCATGACTTATAGAAAAAGGATATGCTCAAAAAGAGGGCATCAACCATCAGAGTAGTTTGCGCACTTGTAACATAAAAAGGATGGAGACTTTAGCAGATGGATGTCAATAGTGCTTTCCTAAATAGTGATCTGAAATAAGAAGTGTACATTACCCAACCTAAAGCATTTGTTGAGGAAGAGCATCCTAAGAAGGTATGTCATCTCATAAAATCATTGTATGGAATGAAACAAGCTCCAAGGGAATTATATATCAAGATCAACGATCATCTTTTACAACATGGGTTCACTCGCAGCCCCTCAGATACCAATTTGTAAATAAAGAAGGTAGGAAAAAAAATTGTCATTCTTGTTTTGTATATGGATGATCATGTTATCACTGGAAGTTTAGAAGATCAGTTTGATATTGTTAAGAATGATCTCAAAAGAACCTTTGACATGACTGTCTTGGCTTGGAGATATGGAAAAAGGAGCATCACATTTTGTCTCCTAGATAAAGTATGCCAAGACACTCTTGGAAAAATACAAAATGTCAGATTTTAAACCTATATCCACTCCCATGGAAAAAGGCTTGCAACTCTCAAGATTCAGGGACTCACCTCAAGTAGATGCTACTCTCTACAAGAAATTTGTTGGAGGGCTCATCTACTTGACATATACCAGACCAAATCTATGCTATGTTATCAACTATCTTTCTAAGTTCATGCAGGAGCCGAAGAAATGTCACTGGATTGGAGCAAATCATATTTTGACATATGTCTGAGGAACAATTGATTATGGTTTGGAATATAAGAAGAATGATCAATTCTTCATACAGGGATACATTGACTCAGACCACGCCAGATCTATTGATGATAGGAAGTCAACCATAGGATACATTTTTTTATCTTGGATCTAGACCTATCTCGTGGATAAGCAAGAAGTAGAATATTGTTTCTATATCATCCACAGAGGTAGAATATCGCACCACATGAGGAGCTGTGTGTGAAGTGATATGGTTACATCACATTTTAGATGACTTGGGAATTCCTAAAAAATAGTCACCTATTCTCTATTGTGACAATCAGAGTGTGTTGAAGCTCGTGCAAAATATGATTTTTCATGAACACACAAAGCATATTGAGATTGATTGTCATTTCATTCGAGAGCATGTATTGAACCATCCCATTCAACTCTAGTACTGTCTTACAGAAGCAAAAATTCCTTATATTATCATAAAATCTCTTGGAAAGTGAAATTTAAACTTTTCAGGGGTCACATTTGCAAGAATAATGTAATAAGGGGGGAATGTTAGCAATGTTAGCATATTCTACATAGTATTTTATTGTTAGACTAGTTGTTATTATCTATTCCATTATTATCTCTTGTTGTTAGTGACAACTCCATCTATTTTGGGGAGTATTGTTTATACAGGTCCCTATAAATATGTATTGTGCTTCTGATGTTTATTTCAATAAAATAAGAGATATTTAATCTCTTTTTTTCTCTCCAATAAAATCTCCTCATAATGGTGTGGCCTTGTTCAAATGTTTATAAGTCATGCGATATGCCCATAGCACTGTAGAGAATTTTTTATCATAACACCTCCTTCCAACATCACAAATATTTGTTAATCTATGGATCAATATTTTGTTAAAGGCCTTATCAGTCCCATTATCCTATGGGTAATAGGGCGTAGTTTTATGATCGACCACCATACACTCTGCCAATAAGATTCTAACAGTCTCATTCAAAAAGTGCATACACTTATCACTTGTTAAACTCAATGGGCATCCATACCTACTGATTATATTCTCCAGTAAGAACCTAAATGTTGTAGTTGCAGTGTAATCCTTCATAGGCACCGCTTCCGCCCACCTTGTAACATAGTCTATACAAGTGATAGTATAACGCGAACTTGTCCTACGTGTGGCTGTGAAAATAGGTCCTACAAATTGAATTGCCCATTTTTCAAATGGCTCTATACAAGCAATAGGCCTTAATGGCATTTTATCTCTCTTCTGTGGCTTACCAAGCTGGTAACAATGGTCACATGCCTTTTTATACTCTATACAATCCTTATAAACTATCTCCCACCAAAGACCTACTAATAGGATCTTGCACATGGTCGCATTCCTTGTATAGTAACCTCCTGCAATACCACCATGTGATTCTTCCGTGATTTCAATACACTCGTGTTCTAACTCACATCGACACAAAACCTTATCTCGACCTAGCTTATGTAAGTATCCACTAATCAACATATATGTCGCGATGCGTATATTCAACTAATTTTTCTCCAATGCCTTCATTTCTTCTAGCACCACACATGTTTGCAAGAAAACAACAATATCTTCTAAATCAGAGGGCACACACTGTAATCTAAACAATTTTGCATCTAGCATTATGTCCTTAATGATTTATGCGTCATCTCCTGAGTTAATGCATGATAGATGGTCAGTCCCAAGTTTTTCTTTCCTAGTTTTACAACGACCAAAAAGTCAAACCCCTAAAACAACAAGATCCAACAGCATATGCTCCCTTGCAAGACATTCTTATTCACCAAGTACTTGAGCACCATATGATCCATGTAAAAAATAAACAGAGTAGCCAACTATTGTTTTCTAAATTTATGCAGTGCATGAATCATGGACAACACTTCCCTGTTGTATAATTTTTCTTAGTCGGAGTTAACTTTCTATTTGTAAAACACAAAGGGTGATCAACAATCCCTTCTCTAAGATGTCCTATAACTACTCAAATTTCCATAACCTATTCATCCACATGTACATGAAATGGATTATCCCAAAAGGGAAAGTGAAAAATGGGTGCAGTAGTAAGTTTCTCCTTTAAGGTGTCAAAAGCCATCTATTGCGCCTCACCCCAATGGAATTTACTTTTATGTTTCAAAAACTCTTCTAATGGCATGGAAATCCTGACATATCCTTTGATAAATTTCCTTTAATATCTCATATTCCCTAAGAATATGCGCACGAAAATCTAGTTGGTAGGCTCCTCCAAACCCAAGATAAAAACAACTTTGGCAGGGTCTACCAATAAGCCTTCCTTGCATATGATATGACCTAGCAATGTGCCAAATTGAGTAGCAAAGACACATTTCTTAATGTTTAGAGAGATACTTAACTTCCTGCACCTCTCAAACTTTATCCTCAAATCATCACAATGGTCCCTTACTAATCCATACACCATCTTGTCATCTAGGTAGAATTACAAAAATTTGTGGATGAAGTCTTAAAAATCTTTCCTACACCATGATGTGCGAAAATACAATAGGGATGTTCTTAAGCCCAAAGGGCATAACTGTGTAAGTGAAACTTCACCACTCAGTCATGAAAGTAGTCTTCTTCTAGTCTTCCTTCACAATTCTTACTTGATGATATCTAGAGAATCCATCTGTGAAATAATAGATCTCTCACCTTGCGACACCTTCTAAAATATCCTCAGTAAATGGGGTTGGAAAAGGATCTATCACACATGAAGTATTCACATATCTATAGTCTACACATATTCTTTTCCTCCCATTCTTCTTGATACTAATCACCATTGGGCTCACCCACTCAAATTTTTCAACTGCCTCAATGATTCTAGATTCTATAATCTTATCAATTTCCTCCTTAAACTTTACATGCAAATTCGATTTAACCTTGTAAGGTCTCTTCTGAATCATTCGCGCACCCTCCTTTAACTTAATCCTCTTGTTCTTACTAGTAATCTCAAATGAGATCTTCCTTCAGCTCTTCTTCTATACCAATGTTAACCTTCTTTGTTTTCAAATGCTCATGGTAGGTGTGCACTTTATCATGTAATTTTTCCAATACTTCATGTGTACCTTCTGTATGGTTGGCATCCAAGTTTCCTAACTCTTCACCATCTATCAGGAAGACCAAATTTCTGTTTTCCTTCTCCAAGAATGCACACTCAAACTGTATTTCCTCAGTATCTTCTTTCATGAAGCACTCCCCCAACTCAGGTTCACCTAAAAATCTAGGATTCAGTCCACATCCATGGCACTATCTCCCAAGATAAGGCATCTGACTACCTGTAGCACCTCATTCATAGATGGCTTAGGACTTAGATACTCACAAGTTGGAATGATATATGTCGTCACCTCTTTCCAATTTCTCGTATGACGATGTAACTCTGAATGAATTTACCTTGTGTATGCGCATCCTTGCAAGGTGGAATAGAAAGGAGGTAAGGCTTCCGGGCCAACTATCCAAGATTTATCACATTCCTGGACATGGAATGAGGCGAAATCCTTCCCTTAATAATCATGTATTGCAGAGGGTGAATTTCTCTAAAATAACCTAACGAAGAATGTGATTTGTACTTCACTCTGTTATAGAAGATTATCTCGCTGTGTCACCCACCAATGCATTGTTGTTCCACACAAGGTATAAGTAAGCATATTCCTCCTTTTTGTTTGACATGTCCACTATACCTCCATCACACATAAAAACACATAAGGGTTTTCCTCTCTATTGTAATTGAGTAATTGCCTTCCTCCCAAGCACCTAACCAAGTGCATCCTAGAAACTGGAATCATAATACCCTTCATTTGTCTTCCAACCAGGTCATAGGTCCCAAGCACCTAATTTTCACATGAAACGCTAGTTGTATCACTCATAGATTGAGAATATTACCACTGAATGACCCCTTATCTCGATGGATGAATAACTTCAGGTTCCCTAATGGTGTGCATATATATTATGTCAAGATCCTCTTCTCCTAAGGGTTCCACATAGGGCATATATCTCCCATCTATCAGTGGAATAAAAACGTACTCCTCTTTTTTCTCTAAGCTTATGTACCCTTTGTTAAAGTGCAAGTCAAAAATATTCTAATAGCACCAGGGGTGTCCAAGTAATGCTGGGAATTTATCTACTTTAGAAAGTGCTAAGCCTTCAAAATATCGAGTAAATGTTTCCCCTTGGATGGTTATGGATGCATCCTTCAAAACCCCAACATGCATAGCCTTTTTCCTATTCGCCATATAAAAAGCATTTGAAGATAGATGTAATGGGGACATCCCCATTTGATTCCATGCATCTAAATTGATAACATTGACCTCAGCACTTGTGTCAATCAAAAATTTTCTCAAGATCCATCCATCCAAAAATGGATTCAATGTGATTTCTTTGTCATAATCAAAACTATGAGGGGGCATATTAGCATGTAATGCCTGCCTCTCACACTCACCTCCGACGTGCAGTAAATTTTCTCTTAGCCACTCTCCTAACAAAGGGATAATATTTTCCTGACATAACATCTTATAGACTTCTTTGACCTCATCTATGTCCTTTCGAGGGATCCTAGCATTCTTCTTCTACTCCAACTTCCATCATTTCTCCTTCAGACACTAAATATCCTCTTGCAGGTTTCTAATCACCTCCATGGTTTCTTATTAGACCTACTTCTAATGAGTTGGATTAGGATATTTCCTATGTAATACCTCTTCTCTTCTAATGAGAGGCCTTTGCTTTTGTTATTTCCTGTGCACGACTTCCACCCATGTAGTTACTAGGATAGGTTCAAACTCAAAGCTATGCACTACCCTAGGCATCCAATGTGGATCATCTCACTTCACACTCACCATTCCTGTACCCCTATCCTTCTTTTGGTTCTAGGTCATGTATTCATACATCTTAGTTCACTCCTCATACTTATGATTTTTCCTGCACCATGAGCACTAAAGAAAATCTGGACATTCCGCTTGTAGTGTTCAGTAGATCCATAATTGTAGCAAGTTCCATGGGGAAATTCACTCCTACCTCCTTGTCAACCACGACCTTTGAATCCTATGTGAAAAACTCTTCCTCAATTGCCTCCATCTTCATGCTATTCATATTGACGACCTTAATTCTTTGCATTGCTTCCAATGTCAATCTCACACACACAATTATTAATAGTATCATGGATTTGTTCTATCAATCAATAGTCCTTTTTATCGTGATTCATAGATGAGAAAATATTACAATAAGAAGACACATTCTTACGGAGTGTGCGCTACAACAATGGGCATCTACTCAGATCATGATCTCCATGAAAAATTTCACAATCTAATGACTTGGAACGCACCATATTTCAAGGGAAACTATCCTTTGTGTGCCCTTCTACCTTGCAATTCATGCACCATAGTCCACTACAAGTCTCATGAGTTGAGTTTACAGACATTTTTTCTATCTTCTTTGCCATGTTAGTGATATGTGCTTATAAAAAGGGGCTTACTCCAGTGTCAATGCTTCTAACAGCTTCAACATGCAGAGAAACCTCTAAGGCCTCGCACGGATCCATGAAATTATTATGGGAAAGTGCTCATCATCTGAAAGGTATTATCAATCCTCCAACAAGCCATTGAGCATGTTGTGATGGATGGATATAATAAGAAAAATTTGATGTAAGAGTCTTAAAGCGTGTGTCACACTCCTGCACACTCTTTTTCATTCCTTGTTGAATATCCTTTAGAGTATTGATGCTCTTCTATTCAAACTTAGGAATATGGAAATTCACCAAAAAGGCATCACACAATGAAATATAATCCACCCCTTTCTGATGGGCATTATACATTTGATACCGGCTATGTGCGTTCCCTTACAAGTTAGTTGCAAATTGACTTTCCTTTTTCTCTAGGGTAGTGATACCCTTAGTGTGCCATAACAATTCAAATTTGTGTACATGCTCTACAACATCCTTTACACCCTTATAATAAGGAAAATGTAGAGACATATGCAAAACACTTGTTGAGGTGGTTGAGGTCCTTGTCCACCAGATCTCGAGCCTTGGTTCCCTCCTATATTTTATCCACCTCCAGATCTACTTGATCCACTAATTCCTATTCCTCTTGATCCACTTGATCCTCCTCCCATCGAAGGTAAGGGGTCTAATGTAGTTGCGCTCTACGTACCCACCATCGTGTTAAACTACATGCTAACTCTCTATAACATTGAACCAATCCCATATGCGATACCCAAGGTTTTTGTACCCATGCCTTGCGCAAAAAAATTACTAGATAGGATAAATCCAAACACAGGAAATGTCTATGTGGCCATAGATGAATTAAATGAAAAAATTATATCTTCTAGGTGTCGCTCAAATACTAATACTAACACCAACTAGATTAACAAAAATTATCTCAAGAATTGGAAAACTCAGAGATAGGGTTTAGTTTCCATGTGGGTTAAGATGTGTGCCTATGGATCTTATCCTTCCTTCATATGATGAGATCTCTCTAGAAGAAGAGGGGGTTTATTTTCTGCACTTGCCAAGGTGAGGTAGCTCAGACTTCTCAGGTTCCATGTCATCCATGTGAACCTTAAACCCTTCCTATAATGTCTGCCTCTATAAGTCCATCACCCCTGTAGCTTCAAGTTGTCTCACCAACTCCCTTTCTCACTCTTCATTATACTCTAGCTACCTCTCCTCTCTCTCCATTTCCACCACAAGGTCCGCCATCTCTTACCACACTAGCTTCCGCACTCCATGCCTAGTGGGAAGTTAGCTAGCCATAAGAAGTGCCTCCATACTTAGAGTGATGATATGGATATTAATGGCTAATGGTATAGCACGTAAGATTGATCCTCTTAGATCCCTCGATAACTCAAACTCATCAATCTATGGGAAATAATACGTAGAAACTATGTATTCCAAGGTGTAGCTAGTTAACACTCCACTCCACTCCACCACCAATCAACAACACGAATCCAAGTCAAATCAACATCACAGATCCTTTGATACTCTTCTTGGGTCCAAAAATGAGTTCTATAATACCATCTCTTCTTTGATGTATATGTTGACAACCATTCATACAACTCTACTAGAAAACAACAAAAGAATGTCTCATAAATCTCATGGCATAGGTGCTCCTCTACACATTTGTGTGCATCAAACTTAGATCCAGTGTTAAATTACTGAGCAAACTCATCCTCCATGATTTCAAGCCAAGTCTTGACACTGTCTGAGGTCAATCATTTTTTCATCGCACACCATTCTCACAACAACTTCAAAAGAGGTCTCGATAATGGAACCAAAATGTAGTCTTGTTTCCCTTACTCCCTTTAAACCCCAAGTGCATTGGCCTATCACCCAACATTAGTTGGGTGCTCACCCTAGCAATGCATAGGAACTAATCCCCTCCTTTATTTGAGCTTTGTAATAATGTCTTCCATTAATGGACGAATGGTTGCAGAAATTGAAGATACACATATCCATTCTAGTAAATAATAAAAGCACTAGATATAAGCATAGATACATCATAATGAAAAATTAAACATTAAAACATGAAAAAGAAATTAGATCTGAACCATGAGAAAAATGAGAGTACTAGGGTTTGAACCCATCAACACAGATATTTAGAATGATCCATAATATTCATTGATTTATAATTGTTTATTAATAGCCAGATTACATCAACAGGTTCATAACAGACCAAATATATCAAGATAGTAACATCATACATCCATAAACCCTATATTATACCCTTAGAACCATTACATAATCCCTTCTTGTAGAAATACACCACTCATATACACACCCTAAATGCACCCACCCTTAACCTCTAATCTCTATCACCCAATCCCCTTTTATAGATCCACAATGCCTCCTTAAATAGGATATGGGCTCACCTAAATATCATTTTAGAAGCAAGACCTCATGCCAAATGTCAACATATCATGTTATACTCAAGTTTCCAAGCTACACAGATACCAGCTAGCCATAATAACCTCCACCTTATAACTTGTAACCATAATGATTCCCTAGAATATTCTTTTCTTGAGCTTCAAGTCTCCATGTAACAACCTTGTCATCATTATGTTTATCTGTAACTTCACATGTTTTGCATGTGATACCCTTCAACCCAAATTCGGCTAAGTCCTTAAACCCTTAAACCCTTTCCTCATTCCACGTGCAAACCTATCTATTCTCGCATGCATTCACTTATGTGCTTTTCTCCACATATCCTTCCACACACACTCATCTTCTACTTTAGGACTTAGTCATTTTCTGGGCTCAACAGGGAGCCATTGCTTCAAGAGGCCAACTTATGTGATTCCAAATCATCAAGTCAAAGATACATCATGAAACAATAACTTCTTCAGAGTAAAAACCATTTTTATGAACAAGGGGAGAGTCCCTCGAAGTTGGGGTCAAGTTATTTTCATCACGAAGCTCGCAAAATATCACTTTTTCTTAGTTCTTCACTTTCCCTAAGACAAGTTGAAACTCTACTAAAGTTGTACTAGCTTGTTTCACCACCACTTGGTTTATTTCCTTTGCATTATTGTTGTCCATTTGGGATAAGAAAGGCACGTTTTTCTAGTGTTATCAATAGATTGTGTTCACCACTTTTATGTTTGTTTATGATCATCCATGTTTGTGGCTGAGTTGTTAAACGTCTAAAGTGTGTGGGTACGTTTTCACATCTTGACAGCCACTTGATCTTGATTTCAAAATCATCATCTTAGTTAGGCTTTGGTAATCATTTGATCCCCTTAGACGTATTACCTTGTTCTCATCTCCTCGACACAATTACGATAATTACATTTTATTCCTCGTGAATGAGATTTAAGTGTCCATATTGTGGCGTCGCCCTACCCACATTATAGCACTTATTTAGTATACTTTGTCTTACTTTAACTTCAAACATTGTCCAAAATCTTGAAGAGTGTAACTTACTTTGTTTTGTGTCATTTTGATATCATTTTGGCACTAATATCTTACTTCTCAATGAAGCTTGATCAACATTTCCAATTGGTGGTGGTTATCTGGCTTATATTTGTAATACTCACCCTTTGAAATTAGGCCTTGTTGGTTTATAGAACTCGTCGTAGTATTCTTTTCTTGGGAATCATGCTTATGCTTTGTTAATACTTACGCCTTTTCCATTTTTTGGGTTTTTCGTAAGTATTGACGTAGAGTTTGGTATCTAGTGGCTTATATTTGTAATACTCACCCTTTGAAATCAGGCCTTGTTGTTTTATAAAACTCGTCATAGTATCCTTTTATTGGGAATCACACTTATGCTTTGTTAATACTTACGCCTTTTCCATTTTTTGGGTTTTTCGTAAGTATTGACATAGAGTTGGGTATCTAGTGTCAAAATTATTATTAAAAGTGAAAGGTATAAACGCTTTGTTTTATTTATTGGTTTTCTATACTTGCATGATTTGTTCCTTGTATGATTGAAATTGCATATACTTGTACCTAAGATAGGTCATTTGATCCTTGATTCTTTTGACATATCATTCTTTAGGGATAGAAGCTAAACCACCTTTAGACATCTAGGTGAAATATATTACAATACACTTGGGTTGATTACAACTTAGTAAAATCTAGATAGACCTCGTGTAGCAAAATTACCCATGCCACCTATCACAAGGATGGCGGCTAGAGGAATGGAACATGAAGCGGAGATGAACACCTTTGGTATTGACAACGCTCTATGGAATAATCACTTTACTAGTACGAACCTAAAGACTCATTTTTCTAAAATAAAAGATACTAAATCAAGGGTTGATCTAATAAAAAATGATATTGATTCATCAAAAGGTGAGAATAACCTTTATCTCGCACGATTTAACGATCTCTTGTACCTAAATAGAGACCAAATACTTATGCGTGTCTTAGAATTAGAAGCCAGGATACCACAATACCATGAGATGTCTGTTAAAATGATTAACATAAATGGGGAAGAGTCACAAAGGCCTCCTATTATCTACATGCATGTTACGAGTCACACTAATCTCTTTGATATGTGATATGCTTCCACTTCTAGTTGTGAAAATAAGTAATTTAAGAATGAAGCACTAAATCAAAATGATGGAACTCGAAGAGTACCTTTTAAAGCCTCACATAGGGTCAAAATTGAACATGAAGACAACGAGGTACCTACTCAATATGACACAAAATATGACCACTAAATGGAAGAAGAGTTCATCCAAAGACAAATACTAAAAATTATCCAAAATTTAACGAGATTACATGCATCTAAAGACATAAAAAAAATTTCACAAAAGGAGAAACATAAATCTAAGTCTAGTGAACTACAAATTAACACTCACAATGATGAAGTGTCAAAGGTTAGTCTGAATAGACCACCATCTCTAAAAAAATACTAGATCATTACACAAGAGCTAAAATAAATGAAAAACATCCTCACAATGCTACATGAAAGTAACAAGGGCCATAACAAGAAATATCAATACGAAGAGCTATGTACCTACACTTTCGATAGATATATGTTATAAATACCATTCCCCAAAAACTTTGATATACCTAAGTTTGATAAATATAAAGGAAAAGGTGATCCTCACGATCATATAAAGGACTTCTACATGGATTTCCAAGAAGTTACATTTAGTGACAACTACCTTATCCATTTATTCCCTTACAGTTTGATGGGAAAACCATTGGAATGGTTTCTACACATACCCAAGGGAACAATCACTGCATGGCCCACATTAGTTGCAAATTTCATGTGACACTTCTCCTTCAACATAGAGAGTGATATAACCATGCTATATATGTGTAATGAAAAATAGATACCTAATGAATCCTTCACCGGTTTCTTACAAAATTGGCACAGTTTGGCTAGCCATTTTCCTTGCAATATCTGTGAAAAACAAATGGTTAGCATATTTGTACCTAATATAAACAAATACATAGCCTTTCATTTACAAATGCATTATGTCTCTAACTTTGAATAAGTTATAGATAATGGTAGTAACATTGAAAATGATATAATCTCGAAAGGCACTATTAAACCATTCTCCAAGGATAAAAATATTGAAACAAAAGTTACGAAGAAGACAAAGTTATTTAGAAAAACAAGAATGACATAGGAGACAACATCACTAATTCCAATAGATTCTAATCTTTCCAGAATGCTCCTTTTCTAAAACTCACGTAAGGACCACATCAAGACAAAGACAAAGCCCCAAAACAGACATTCACACCTCTAACTGAACCATTGTCTATAATTTTGTAACAATTAGATACCGTGAACATGGCCACCTATCCTCCAGCCATAGTACCCTTCCCTAAAGATGCACCTAAACTAGGATGGTATAAAGAGTATGAGTACTATGACTTTCATCATGTAAAAGAACACAAGAATGACAGATGAATGAGGTTACGACACTATATATAGGACCTTATTGAATAGGAAAATATTGAGGTGGATTCATCTGAATCTGGGGAAGGTCCTAACATAATAATGGGGATATTTAAACAACCCTTCCTTAACCATAAGAAACAACAGAACAAGAATCCAAATCAAGGAGAGTCATCTAATAATTATAGGGTTTCATATTACGTATATACCTCTACAGATAATCCTTTCGATTCCCTTATAGGTTGTATAAAATCGTCTACGAATAACTAAACACCATTAGAATGGTAGGTGACAGTTATTTCATAGGAACACAATGCATGCGCTTATTGATCTCCAAACCTAATCAATCTGTCCCACAGGATAATCGGTATGACTTGTTTGACTAGTTATAGAAGACCACTGCTAAGATTTCAATCTTAGATCTTCTAAAAATATCAAATAATCATAAGGACATATTGTATAAAACCCTTCAGGGGTCTGAAATATCCACAGATGTAGATACCAAAAATCTCTAAGAAATGGTTGCAAACCTTGCTCTTAGTATGTCTATTTCCTTTAACTAGAATGAGATACCACATAAAAATCCTAGCCACAATATGCACTTATATATAGAAGTCTTTATTACTCATTGCAAAGTAAAAAGAGTGCTTATAAATGGTGGATCCAGTTTGAATATTTACACTTTGAATCTTGTTAGATAATTGGGTTGCACAAAAGCAGACTTGGATTCTAATATCATCACCATCATAGCATATGATAATGAGGAACATGTGACGGCCTATACCATAATGATACCCATAGTGATAGGGCCTACTTATCATGATACAAAGTTCCAAGCTCTTGATTTTGACCTCCCATATAACATGTTCTTAGGATGCTCATTGGATTCCTTCGACTTATATCTAGTATACAAAGTTTCCTCATGAAGGATAGAGGATCACTATTTTGGGTGACCCTGAGCCATTTACACATTTGTAGAGAACTGTATAATTTCTCATGAGCATCATATGAGTGTCCCTCTACAAATATTTTGGTTCCATTACAAATGGAGGCTATGAAGGATCATGTATAGGTTGAAACCATACAACTAGAATTTTCCTACGTTGGTTAATCCCTATTCTACATTGGAAGCATCATTTTAGAAATAAGGCCCAATAGATCAATTCAATATTCAAAAAGCCCTATTTATATATGATATTTTAGTACCACCTAAGACATGTGTTAGGCCATATTTCCAATCCAAAAGCACTCAGGCTAATTTCCATGAGCCCCTTGAAAGGTTTACTCCTAGTGTTCTCTTGTTGGATGATAAGATGCTAGATAAAACTACTAGTTGGGTACCCAAAGGAATTATGGCTTCGTGTTACCAAGATCTCCATTTTATCAAGGCACACCAAATGATGCAAGTCATGGGGTATCAGGGAGGTGGATATGGCCCTGATGCACAAGGTAGATTATAACCTATTCCACTTCCCCCACGGAAATATAGTAAGCATAGCCTTGGCATTTAGCCTCATACAACTCTACTTGCATAAATGTTGGGTTTCAGATTTGCACTTGGAATGAAACCATAGTCAAGGGACAAGCAAGTCCCTCCTCTTTAATGGGAGAGGTTCCCTTATTAAAAGTAGGGGAAAAACCTATGTATAAATGCACAATCTTTCATTCAATGGTGGTTTCACGATATCTTGAAATGTGTTTTATGCCTGGAAATTTATCAATATATGAGGATAAAATACTTGAGGAGAGGAGGGAGGAAGAAGAAGGAAATACTTTCAGGGAAAAGAGATGATAGAGAAAACCCTTATATTTAATTGTGAAAATGAGATATAGAGTACAACCATCCATGTTTATAACAGGAACAATCTGCAAACTCAAAGTTCTTGAGATTGTATAAACTAGAACACAAATTTTCCAAGCATGCAAGGATTAGATGATTTACGGATTAGAGAAAGAAAGAAAGAAAGAGAGAGAGAACAGAGGAAAAAGTTGAAAACCCTTGTATTGATTTCTTCAAACTCAAAATTACAGTTTCAAAACATCAAAATTCCAACCTCAACAACATCATGAAGAAGCCGTTAAATAGTTTCAAAGATCGGTTAAATCAATTTAAAAAATGATGAAAATGGATTAGAGAAAGAAAGAAAGAGAGAACAGAGGAAAAAGGGGAAAACCATTGTATTGATTTCTTCAGACTCAAAATTATAGTTTCAGAATATCAAAATTCCAACATCAACAAAATCATGAAGAAGCCATTAAATAGTTTCAAAGATCGGTTAAATCAATTACAAAAATGATGAAAATGGATTAGAGAAAGAAAGAAAGAGAGAACAGAGGAAAAAGGGGAAAACCATTGTATTGATTTCTTCAGACTCGAAATTACAGTTTCAGAATATCAAAATTCCAACATCAACAAAATCATGAAGAAGCCATTAAATAGTTTCAAAGATCGGTTAAATCAATTACAAAAATGATGAAAACTGATTCAAGAAACCTACCTACCTACCTTTGTAGATGCATTGAATTACAGCCGTCCACCCTACCTTTGCAAAATTAGAATTCAAACCATTAATGTGGGAGAGACTCAAATTGAAGTAGGCTTGAGAATGCCTTGACTTTCTATTCGAGATCAAGATTTGAATTCCTTCCTTCTATTTGGTAGGGCTGTATATCTAACCCTGGACATGTGGTGAGATGGTGCTCATTTGGCACCTGCCTCTATATTTTTACATTTGAAGTTGCAACATGCTGACTCATGGAGGCTTCCGCCAGTTCTTTTATACTTAGCCAATTCAGGCCTATTTCCTATTTGACTTATGTTGACCCCTATACACGTGGAGAGCTAGTGCTCATTTGAGTTTCCACTTTGGAAACACCTCCTGAAATTATATTGAGCTGATGTCTGTCTCTTTCCTTCGGGCTTATACTTTTCAATGGTGTTGTCTCCTGAACACAACTCTACGTTTTCATAGCCAAATTTAAATTTTTTGAGTTCATGCCCTTTGTTGGTGTTGAGCCAAGTTCGAGATTCAAGAAATTAGCAAAAAATGTGCCGTCGAGTTGTTTTAACCTCTATTTTGCTCGTTTTTAGAAATCCTCCTCTTCCTAGTCTGTGCACATAATATCCTTTTTACACCCCCCATTTTTGATCAAAATTGTTCACTTCTTCTATGTCCTGGGTCATCAAATCATTGTTTTTCCTTCATGCCTCTCTCTCATGAAGAAAATTCAAAAATTGGACTCAAAATGATGAAGTTCTCTTCCTCTTTGTGTTTTTTCCACAGTCGGGAATGATGGGCGCTTCTTTCCCCATCAATTATTTTGTCTCAGCATCCCTGAATGATACGTGGGTCTCTCTAATTGGAGTAGTCTGGTCATACTTCAAAGGCTCAGTGGACAACTCCATGTGTCACAATGGCACAATTCCAAGGGCAGGGTCCAAGGGGCAGTCTTTAATTGAGCGCGGGATTTCCACGAGTCCCAAGTATAAAATAAAGGTAAAATCAGCTAAGTATGGATGACTCAGCGGATGGCTCCATGTGTCGCAACGATGAAATTCTAGGGGTAGAAAGGGCCAATTACCAAATCAACGCCAGATCACCACATTGCAAGGAAAAAGTAAAAGGAAAAGCTTGCTATTGCAAATTCAAATTGAACGAGCAGGCCGGTGGAGGAATTTGAGTTTTTGAGCTCTTTTGTGAAAAAGGAAAAAAATTAAAAGGGAACCCACAACCCTGATCAGGGTCGCAGGGAAAAATTCAAATCTCGAGCCTGTAAGGAAAGGTCAATGATTAAAATGTTTAGAAAAGAGTCACGTCCCCGTTCCCAATCAGAACATGCCACGTGGCTAAGTTGAAAAGTCAAATCAAAGTAGCGGGCCAATGGAGGAATTTGATATTTTGAGCCTTTTGTGAAAAAGGCAAAATATTAAAAAGGAACCCACAACCCCAATCAGGCTCACAGGAAAAAAGTCAAACCTCGAGCCCACAAGGAAAGGTCAAAGGTTAAAATTATTAGAAAAGAGCCGCGCCCCTGTTCCCAATAAGAATGTGCCACGTGGCTAAGTTGAAAATTCAAATCAAAGTAGTGGGCCACGGAGGAAATTGAGTTTTTGAGCTATTTTTCCAAAAAGGTTAAAATTTTAAGGAAAGGGCTGCGACCTCATTTCCAATAAGAACGTGCCACGTGTCTAAGTTGAAAAGTCAAAGTGGGGTTGCGGGCCAATTTGTTCCAAAATGCCAAATATCATAAAAAATCAAAAAATGTGAAAGGCTTACCCCGAAACTACTTAAATCCCTTCCTGCCATGTGGATGGCCCAAATTTAGAGTTAGAGGAGAAAATCAAATGGTCTAGATTTAAACTGGAAAATCGAATGTAACAGTTGCTTTGCAAGATCTGGTTTTTAACTTGCCATAAGTGTTTTCTTCACAATAGAGAAATTTGTAGAGGCGTAAATGATTTGTGATGTTGTAATAGTTTCTTGTGAAGAATAAAATGGCCTCTCGTCATCATTCCAAGGGTTGGTGATTGATTTCTGAAAATACCAGAGAGTTCTGTACTTGGAAAAGACGAAAAACACCACTCTTCTTCTAATTTCTCTTCTTCCTCGAATTTCTTCCATTCTCAAGCTATGTATAAACTCTGCTCAAGCTTCAATAAGAAAATAAGGATTTTCTTTCCTTTTTAATTGAGGAATTAATTGGTACTTTGTGATCAATGAGTTTCATTCGGTCTTGTAGCTTCTTCTACGGATTTGTTTTTCTTCTAATTATAAACGCATGTAAATGATACTTCTAATTAATGTGTTTGGGAATCTGATATTCTACTCACAAAATTAATTTATCTTACCTCCATTCTCACTCCCTTTCCCCTTCTCAGAAAAATTTCTTCTCTAGTGAGAAATTTCTAGCTTTGCCACAGGGTCAGTGGAGTGCCCTTGTTGGATCTCTGGTCGAATGGCCACCATTGAAATCCACCATTTTCTTCATGCACATAAAAAAGCTACACCATTCAAGTAGAGGGACTTAGATTCCCATAGCGTTGGCTTAAAACCCACCAATTTTTCCACAAGAAAAATTTTCTTGCAAACAAATGGCCAATCTATCTCTCTATTGACTCTGACCACGTGGCAGGCTGATGCTCACTTGGAAACTGGCCTTGTGGTATCACTTCCGAAATTACACCATTGAGGCACGTGAAGGCCTCCGTCGACCCACCTATACTTAGTCAATTTTAATGATCAACTATGTCCCTTTTGGACCTGGGACACATGGAGGATTCACACTCATTTGAGTTTCTACTTTGGACATGCCTCCTAAAATTGTGTTGAGTGGACATGTGGCTCCTTCTGCCAGTCCTGGACTTTTCAACAGCCAACTCTTTCCCTATATTGACTCTAACCACGTGGTGAGCTAGCGGTCATTTGGAGATTGGCCCTATGGCCTCACTTCCAAAATTGTGCCTTTGAGGCACATGGAGGCCTCCTTCTGACCCACCCATACTTTGTCAATTTTAACGATTAGATATGTCCCTTTTAGACCAAGGACATGTGGAGGACTGGTGCAAGTTTGAGAACTTCCCCTGGCTTTGACCCTTGAAGTTTCACCAATGAAGCACATGGTGCCATCTGTTGAACCTTCCATACTTATCTGATTTGGGCTTGTTATGTCTTGATTTTGGACCTGGGACATGTGGAAAGCTTGCACTTATTTGAGGACTATCCCCTGGGCCCTACCCTTGGATTTTTGTTGTTTGGACACATGGAGGCTTCCACTGTTACTTGATATATGGCCATACCACATCCAATAAGAGATGTCCATGTACTACCCATGGATGCTGGGGGAAAAAAATGACGAGGAGGATACACCTGTCATTCCTAACTTTCATAATGTTCTCTACGAAATGGAAAATTTCAAACAATACCAGGCTCGATGTGACCCATTACTCCAAGGTACTGACTCAAAATTTTCAAATTTTGACTTCAAAAAGAGGGAAATTTTGAGGATGACAACAATTGGCTCTTTCTGGGGATGACTTGATAGAGGAACAAGGAAAGATCAAGAACCATAGGAAAAATCGGGGAAAGCAAACCCGTACCTTATCCATTGGGCAAATAGAGTCAAAGGAAAAACCAATACAAGGCAACACATAGCAAGGAACAGGAAAGGAAACAAGCCAAAAGTGGGAAAGACCCAAAACAAAACACAAAAGAATGGCCAAAACCAAAACACTGTACACAATATACAGAATGACCACATGAAACTCATACAACTCCAGAAACAAGCTAAGAAAAAAAGTACCTTTGTGGAACAACATGGTGAAAGTATGAGGCACGTGTGATTTGATGATGAGAAGTTGGGTGTACCAAAATATCATGGGAACACTGTGTTGCTTGAAAATAAAAACTGAAGAAAGAAGACCATCCAGATAATGATACTCCATACCAAAAACATTCAGTCCTTGTGAAGAACTGAACATCTTCTTGAGGTTCCTCTTCTATGGATGAATAGTGCTAGACAAAGACTTGTACGAGCCTTGATTGCCCTCTTTCTGATTTCTGCACATCACCAAACTTTGATAGCTATATCCATGAGAAAATCTAATCCCAATAGTGCCAACTCGTTGTTTTGATGGAATGATGCTAGCATATGAATGAAGATTCCAATTATCACCATGGCACATCCCATGAGAAACATAAACTTCCATTGAATTTTCCTTGTAACCATCTTTAAGAGGAATTTAGAGACAAGTACAAGATGGTTTACCATTAGGTGTAATCTTGACCATGCCTTTGAAAAACACACTTGTTGTTTTTGCAAAATCAGCACCTGATTCTATAAGATCATGTCTCTTAGGTACAAGTTGCATTTCTGATTTGTCTTCATGATTAGCATGGAATTGAAATGCTATCAGATTAAGTAAATATTGATGAAAAACATCATCCTCTTCCTTTTTTATCATTCAGAAGGGTGAGCTGAGACAAGACTGTCATAGTTGTGAAGAAGGGATTCTAGGCATGGCTCTCCATTTTCTATTTGTTTCGAAGGACTGCTAAAAGTCTCATGTGTGCCCATCTCATCCATAGATATAATAGGGGAACTAGTGATCTCATTAATCTCTTTTCCTTCAGGTAAATGCACTTGCTTATCTTTGAGAGAACTTAAAACAATAAGAGAATGGTCCATAGTGATCTTCACCTTAGTGCATTGAAATTCTTCAATCATAGGAGAGAGAAGAATCTTGTCCATTTTGTTATGATGAACATCCACTTCCACCAGAATATGGGCACTTCTTTCAAAAGAAGAACATTCAGTCTTGGCATATGAAATATCTTCTACAGACTCTATTTCAGGTTGAAAGAAAGCCTCAAGTTGTTTGTCTTCTTCATTATTTGAAGAAAAACTAAATTGTCATCCATTAGGTGGATAAACAAGAAGAAATTCATTGGTGAAATTGAGATAATGCTGAGGAATGAATACATGATGATGTGGAGAATCATCCTCTTTCTTACAAGGTGTCTCGAATTCATTGACCGAGTGTTCTTCAGATTTTTTTAACTTCTCGCTTTCTTGGAGCTACCCGCATTGTCTTTGTACTTCTCCCATGAACTATATGGAATCTACAGATTGTAACAATGTTGGCGAAAAAAATCTTGGACATATACCCCCGTAGAAATTCTGTATAAACTGAGCCTGTTCTGGACTGGCTGCAGCTTGAAAATTTTTAATAGGAATATCTTCATCATCATCCTCATCACTATCACTATCACTCATTGGTGATGTGGGCCACAAAGTGTTTTTCATTTTCCTTCATTCCTAGGAAGTTCCTAGATCAAAAGAATGAACATGAAAGGATTTTTTTTCCCAGCGGTCTTTTTTTCCACTTGTATATCTTAGAGTCACCAGACCAAAAATGATCTTTAAGTTTTTCTTTTAGAAAGGGATTTTTTTAAAACAAAATACTTAGCGGAGTCGCCAAAACTTGTTGGGTTTCATATTTGCACTTGGAATGAAACCATAGTCAGGGGACAAGAAATTCCATCCTCTTTAATGCGAGAGGTTCCCTTATTGAAAGCAAGGGAAAAACCTATGTACAAATGCACAATCTTTCTTTCAATGGCAGTTTCCTGATATCTTGAAATGTGTTTTATGCCTGGAAAGTTATCAATACATGAGGATAGAAGACTTGAGGAGAGGAGGGAGGCAGAAGAAGGCAATACTTTAAGGGAAAAGAGATGACAAAGAAACCCCTTATATGTAATTGAGTAAATGAGATATAGGGTAGAACCATCCACGTTTATAACAGGCACAATCTGCAGACTCAAAGTTCTTGAGATTGTATAAACTAGAAAAAAAAGTTTCCAAGCATGAAAGGATTAGATGATTCATGGATTAGAGCAAGAAGGAAAGAGAGAATACAGGAAAAAGGGGAAAGCTCTTGTATTGATTTCTTCTGAATTGAAATTACAGTTTCAGAATATCGAAATTCCAACCTCAACAATAACATGGAGAAGTCGTTAAATAGTTTCAAATAATGGTTACATTAGTTACAAAAATGATGAAAACTCATTCGAGAAACCAGTGTCTGAGTTTCTTCAATGCTACGGCCGTTTCCAGTGCATTAAATTACATCTATCCACCTTACCTTTGCAAACTTTAAATTTTAACCATCCATGTAGGAGAGACTCAAACTAAAGAGGGCCTGAGAACGCCTTGACTTTCTATTCGGGCTCAAGATTTGAATTCATTCCTTTTGTTTGGCGGGGCTGTATTTCTGACCCTGGACACATGGTGAGTTGGCACTCATTTGGAACCTGCCTCTAGATTTTTACCTTTGAAGTTGTGCTAGGCTGACACGTGGAGGATTCTTCTGGTTCTTTTTTACTTAGCTGATTCAGGCCTATTTCTTATTTGACTTATGTTGACCCCTAGACACGTGGAGAGATGGTGCTCATTTGATTTTTCTCTTTGGAAACACCTCCTGAAATTGCGTCAAGCTGACGTGTGTGTCTTTCCATTGGGCTTAGACTTTTCAATGTCCAATTCTGTCTCTCCATTGACTTTGACCACATGGTGGGATGACACTCATTTGGAAACTGGCCCTATGGTATTACTTTTGAAATTACGTCATTGAGGCACGTGGAGGCCTTCATTGACCTGCCCATACTTACTAAATTTTAACAATTTATTATGTCCCTTTTAGACCTAGGACACATGGAGGACTAGCGCTCATTTGAGTTTTTGTTTTAGATATGCCTCCTAAAATTACTTTGAGTGGACGCGTGGCTCCTTCTGCCAGTCTTGGAATTTTCAACTACTAACTTTCTCCCTCCATTGACTCTGACCACGTGGCAAGTTGATGCTCATTTGGAGATTGGCCCTGTAGTCTCACTTCTGAAATTGCATCGTTGAGGCATGTGGAGGCCTCCACTAACCCACCCATACTTTGTTAATTTTAACAATCGAATCTGTCCCTTTTGGACCTAGGACACATTGAGGACTGGCATTAGTTTGAGAACTATCCTTGGCTTTGACCCTTAAAACTATGCCGATGAAGCATGTGGTTCCGTCCCCTGGACCTTCCATACTTAGCTGATTTGGGCTTGTTCTGTCTTCATTTTGGACCTGGGACACGTGGAAAGCCTATGCTTATTTGAGGACTGTCCCTTGGGCCCTACCCTTGGAGTAGCATCATTTAGACAGGTGGAGGTTTCCTCCATTTCTTAAAACATGGCCATACCACATCCAATTAGAGATGTCCATGTACTACCCATGGATGTTGGGGAAAACATTGATGATGAGGATACGCTTGTCAATCTTGATTACGTGAAGAAATAAATAGAAGGGGAAAAACTCCACCGTTACGCCTAACTTTCAGATTGTTCTCCATGAAATTGAAAATTACAAACAATACCAGGCTCGACTCAACCCATTACTCCAAGGTATTGACTCAAAATTTTCAAAAATTGACATCAAAAAGAGGGGAATTTTGAGCAAAACAACAAGAAATAAACTACCCTTCCTTTGAATGTGAGGATGACTTATCTAATTCAGAAACTGACACAAATTTCCAGTGTAGCCTATACAAAGATATTTCCTTTGCTAACCTATTTCCCGATTCTACCATCCTTACTCTTTCCAAAACAAATACCCAAGACAATTCCCAAGTTAACCTATTATATCCTAACCTGAATGATAGCATTGAAGATTACATGGATGATATATTAGCAAACTTACAAAATAGAGAAGAGCATCCTAAAGTACTGAGGCGTATTTTTCAACATCTCTAAGATTATAAGCTTCTGATGAATCCCAAGAAGTATGTCTTTGGCATACAATCAGTAAAATTACTAGGTTTCATAGTCTCAAAAATACGAATAGAGGTGGATCCCACTAAAGTGGCGGCTATTACAGAAATACCTTCACCCATAAATCTTAAACAATTAAGGAGTCTATAAGAGAAAATTCAGGCAATCCACTGACTCATATCATAGCTTGCGGATAAGTGCCATAATTTTACGCATCAATTGAAGAAAGATGTTACCTTTATGTGGGGAGAAGATTTCTAGAAATCCTTTGCACTACTCAAAAAATATATAAAAAGTCCACCTATTCTAGTGTCATTTACCCTAAGAAAACCCTTACTTCTCTATATTTCAACTACTCAATTTCCTATTGGTACACTGCTTGATCCATAGGGATCCAAAATGACTCTACTTCATCAAATCAGTCAGCATGAAGAAGGATGAATAATACACGGAGGTTCTATCTTTATAGTAATAGGACCTCCGCTATGTACAGAGCGGAGGTTACAAAACCACGGCCCAACAAGGGCAGCGGTCCTAAGACCACTAGTCTGCATTGTGCAGCGGTCCTGGCTCTTTCAGATAAGAAACAAAAATATGAAATGAACATCCCCATAATTTGAAAGTTTGTTTGTGTCTGTTATCCTCCATGACCTTTCCCATTCTCTAGTGCACGAAAGGACATGAGAAATGCTATAAATACATGTTTGTAGAAGAGAATAAGATCATTCAAGCATGAACGAAAGTGAGAAAGAAATTCTTAGTGCTGGAATTGTGTTTTGTAGAAGAAAGGAGTGTTGAGATAGAGAAAACAAGTAATTGGGAGGAAGTGTGAGATATTATCTACTTAGATCTTTCATACTTATTGTAAATTTTGTACTTATTTTTTTGAATTGGCTAATAAAAGTGGGAAGAAAGAGTAATTTCCTTTCCCAGCTATTTTTTCCTCCTTTGGAGGTTTCCAGGATAAAACTTGGTTGGGTTTATGAGTTTATATTCTTTCCTTTCTAGCAATTGTGGATTCTAAGCATAAGAAAAATTAATTCACTAGCTATCTCTATCATTTTTTAATAGAAAGTATAACAACAACGTAAATTTTTTATTTTATGGATAATTCCAAAGTTGAAGTGTTTACAAATCATTTTGGTATCAGAGCTAACAAGTATTTAGGACTGTGGTATTTGTTCTTTGGATTTGTATACTAGTGATGAGATCTAAAGGCAAAGAGGCTTTACCTTGCGATCCAAAAATTTCTACAAGGAAGTGGAAACTGAGAATTCGAGGACAAATGAAGGAAGAGAATTTGGTCCATAAAATCAAGATGGTGTAGACCATGATGGATATGATGTTTAGAAGGAAAGAAGAACTTGAAGATTTACAGAAGATAGCTTTTGTCAAGAAAGACTCCATGGACTCAGTGGTTCAAAGTTTAGCTGAAAATTTTGGTATAGGGAGGATCCACCATGAGGAATATTATGGGGAAGAACATGAATAAGAGACTTCAAATGCAAGAGGAAAGGTAAACTCTGACCATATTCCTTTCAAAGATGAGACGAAAGTTGAGATTAAAATATTTAAAGGACAAGTAGATGCAAAGTTGCTTGATAAATTGTTACAATAGTTAGAAGTCTACTTTAGCATCCATAATGTCACTAAGGCATAGATGATTACCTTTACACATCTCAAAATGGAGGGACATGCTTTGGTTTGGTGGGAAACGCATCTAACCACTTGTAAAAAGAAGAATCATCCTATTGTGAAATCTTGCCAAGAATTTAAAGAATTAATTAGAGCTAACTTCTATCCTATTGGTCACAAGACTGAAGAAATGATTTGATGGTAGTATTTTAGATAAGGTAGTGGTCAAAGTGTATAGGACTATACTACAAAGTTTCAGAGGCAAGCCATGTTGCTAAACATGGACTTAGAAGATGAGGATATTCTGACTAAGCACTTAAGAGGACTTCACACTCACCTTCGAAGAACAGTCATCTCTAAAAATCCCAAGGATCTTAATGAGGCATGTGTATAGGTATACTACATAGATGATGAAAAGAAGTAAGGAGAAGCAGAGACAAGGGAAAAGTAGTCAACAAATTAGTAGAAAAAAAAGTATGGGCAAACAAGTAACAAGGGTAAGCTGAAAGGGAAAGGTAAGAAAGTTGTCACTACTTTAAATAGTTGTAAATATCCCAAGAATTTTTGCAAGAACTGTGATATCAATGGTCATAGTAACGCTGCATGTTGGAGTTTGCGTCCGGAGTTACATCTGATGAACCAAACCAAGGACTCAAAGAAGTCCATGACAACTGTAAAAATATAAGGGGAGGTGAAAATTGAAGATGAATATGATATAGAGGAAAGAATTGGATGCATGCCCAGCAACACGAACAGCCGGGAAGAGGAGATGGGTAGACTATTCTAGATAAAAATCCAAATCAAGAGAACTAAGGTAAATGCATTGGTTGATACTGGTTCTCAGTCTAACTTGATTTCTAAAGAAGTTGTAAAAAAGCTTGGTCTTGAGACTTACGAGCATCCACACCCTTATCCTTTGGGTTGGGTGAAGAAGGGTGTTGAAATTAAGGTAACAAGAAGTTATAAGGTAAAGTTTGGGATAAATTCCGAGTATATTGTTTTTTTGCAAGCTGACGTTACTCCACTTGATGATTTTGATGTTGTATTCGGGAGTCGTTACTTGTATATTAGGGATGCTATATTAATGAGAAGGGGAAACTGGTATAGATGGGTCAAGGATGAGATCAGCTACAACATCTGCGTACACCAGCGTAAGACACGAGTTACTACGGTGAGTGCTAACCAAGCAAAATGACTTATTCAGTTAAATAATAATCAGTTTTGTTTACTTTTGTTAAAGGATAAACAATATGGGGTATAAATTTTAGAGATTTATAACCAGGGAAATCCTGATTTGGATAGTATTATTTAGTCTTTTCAGGAAGTATTTTAGGCTCCTAGTGGGTTACCACAAAAATGGGAAGTAGAGCATGAGATTCAGCTATTGCCAGATTCCCCTCTACTAAACATCAGGTTGTATAGGAAATCCTTGCTTGTGAGTACTGAATTAAAGAAACAACTCCAAGAACTACTAGACCAAGGGGTGATACATCTGAGAACCTCACCATGCAGTTCACCTATTGTGATGGTGCCAAAGAAGGATGGTTCTTGGAGAATGTGCATCGATTGCCGCGCTTTGAATAATATCACCATAAAGAATAGATATCCACTTCCTCGCATAGATGATCTCTTGGACTAGCTTCAGCATGCCAAATTCTTCACGAAGTATGATGTCAAGTCAGGTTATTACCAAGTCATAATAAAGGAGGAGGATATGTTGAAGACTGCCTTCAAGACAAAATATGGTTTGTATGAATGGTTAGTACTTCCTTTTGGGTTATTCTATGCATTGGCTACATTTATGAGATTTATGAATTATGTATTGCGGGATTTCATATATTAATGTGTCATTGTATATCTAGACTTTTTAGTGCCACATGGGAAGAATATCTAACTCATTTACAAGAATTATTTCAAGTTCTCAGGGAGAAACAACTACTTTGTAATATGAAGAAATGTGAATTTCCCAAACAGTCACTTGTTTATCTTGGGCAGGTGGTTGGAGGAGGAGAGCTATGAGTGGATCCAAAGAAGGTGGAAGCTATCACTAATTCGCCAACACCAACAGGAGCCACAAAGACTAGGATTTTTGTGGGAGCAGTACAGTACATGCGGAAGTTCATTCCGGGCTTCTTTGAGATTGCAACATCTCTGCACACAGTGACCGCAAAGAGTAAGTTTTTTGACTGGGGTAAGGAACAAGATCCTTTGAGTTATTGAAATACAAGATTAGTCATGCTCTAGTACTTTCTCTTCTTAATTTATAGCAACCTTTCGAATTAAATACAGAATCCAGTAATTACGCTATGTGTGCAATGTTACTTTAAGTAAGTAAACTCGTATGCTATCATTATAAAAATTTAACTTCAGTAGTTAAAGGATATTCAGTATGTGACAAGTAAATGTATGCACTATTTTATGCAATTAAAAAATGGAAGCATTACTTTTTGGGTAAAGAAACTATTGTGCACACTGACCACAAACCTCTCCAGTATTTGCAAGCACAATCTAAATTGCAATAGACAAGGCACCACAAATGGATGGGGTTCCTTCAGCAGTTCCATTAGGTGATCAAATACAAGAAGGGTAATACAAAATTTGTTGTAGACATGTTGTCTAGGCCACCCACATAGGAGATTTTTTCATGTTTTTCCACTATCTATCAGATCAAGCCCTTCACAAAGGAAGCTTACGAAGAGGCATATGCCTAGGACAAAGACTTTGGGGTGACATTTTAGCAGTTGCAGTCCTAAGGGACTGAAAGGATAGGGATTAATGATTTTTATCTCAAGGACGGGCTTCTCTACCAATGGGGGAAGCTTTGTGTGCCAAACGAAGAAAGAATTCTATTGATGAGGGAAGCACATACCTTGAAAGTAGTGGGACATTTAGGTTTTGGTAATACCCTAGCCCACTTGCAAAGGTACGTGTATTGGCCCAATATGCAAGAAGTATCAAAATTTATATGTGGATGTAAACTTTGTTGTACTAGCAAGCCTAAGATAAGGAAGGAGGGTTTGCATATGCCTTTCCCAGTACCTACTCATCTATGGGAGGACATTTCTATGGATTTTGTAGGAGGATTACCTATGTATAAACATGGCCATGACTATCTCTATGTTTTTTTTGATAGATTCAGTAAGATGTGTATTCTTATGGCATGTAAAAATATAATAAAAGCACATGAGGCAATAAATCTTTTCTTTTCTAATGTATGGGTGCATTTTGGTTTGCCAAAGTCTATTGTTTATGACAGGGATTCCAGGTTCTTGGGGAAGTGTTGGAATACTTTATGGGACAAGATGGATACCAATTTATAGAGGATCACATATTTCCATCCACAGAAAGATGGAAAAATAGAGGTGGTGAACAGAAATTTGGTACAATTGATCAGAGTGTATAACAACAAATACTCAAGGACTTGGGATGATTCCTTAGCCTACATTCAACATTCATATAACTAGGTAGTACACACATCCACTATGAAGTCGTCGTTTGAAGCATGATTGGGATATCTACCTACAAATCTATTTGACATAGCAGTCGGCCAACAGGATGAGAAGGAGACACAAGACATAGAGGTGACTAGAGAAAACAAATTCATTGAGAGGATCCAAAAAATCCATCTCAAAGTCAAAGAAAAACTAGAGAAATATCAATCCAAGTACAAAGATAGGCACAATCAGCATAGGAGAGAACATAAGCTTCATGTTGGAGATAGAGTTTGGCTTTACTTGAGTAAGGAGAGACTCCAAGATCAAGCATGGAAGCTCAAGACACTACGATATGGGCCCTTCACCATATTGGAGCAGGTTGGAGAAAATGCCTTTCGACTTGAATTGCCATCATTTATGAGGATGTACTCTGTAGTAAACTATGAGAAATTACACCTATATGAGCCATCCATGTTAGATAAAGATGAAGGACTACAGTTTCTACCTTCCATTGAGGATTGCGTCTTGGACTCACGAGGTGAATTGGAGAAGGATGTAGTGCTTCAGCAGAAGGTTAGAGAAACTAGGAGAGCTCCATAGGAGTCTTGGCATATTGGACAGAAAGGAAAGACACCAAGGTAGGCCCGGTGGTACTTGAAGGAGCAAGTGAGGGAATTATTTCCTCATCTACTCCCCCAATAAAAATTTTTGGGACCAAAATCCTCCTAAGTAGGGGAGGTCTGATCCACAAGGATTAAAAATTACTCTACTTCATTAGATCAGTCGGAATGAAGAAGGAAAAATAATTCGAGGAGGTTGTTTCATTATATTAATAGGACTGCCACTGTGTGCAGAGTGGTGGTTACAAAACTTCCGCCTAACCAGGGTGGTGGTTCTAAGATCACTGGTCTGGATTAGGAAGTGGTCCTGGCTCTTTCAGAGAAAAAGCAAAAAATATGAAATGAAAAACCCTATAATTTGAAACTTTCTCTATGTCTCTTCTTCTCCATGACCTTTCCCATTCTCCAGTGCATGGGAGGACATGAGAAAGTGCTGATCCAATTCGAGTTTCACAATCAGCCATGGAAGAAGATGAACAATCAGCTCCAAGTCCCATTGAAGAGGAGTAGATGGAAGAAATAAAATCAAAGTTTGTAGAAACAGAAGAAGAAGGCATCATTGGAGATTTCTTGCTTTCATTCGAAGGCCCTGATTTGGTTAATGAATCCATCATGGAGTAAAGCTCTAAAAGATATCTTGGAGTCCTAACTAGTCCTCTAGAGTAGTAGATTGAGGATTTTGATTTGTCAAACTTCATGCTAGAGGAAGAGGCCACTCAAGAGGAATATTGTATTCAAGCAACAGAAGGATAAAAACCTGCTCCAAATCCAAAAGAGGAGAAGTGAATTCCAGCTATGAAGGAGAAAAATGTAGATCCAGAAGCTTTGAGCACAAAACAGGCAATAGAAGAAATTTCAATTCTTCCTCTCACCTCATCTCTCTCGAACTCTAATGTTGAAGAAGAGTTTGATATTCCAAAATCAGTGTTGAAGGATGAAGGAAAACATGGTAAACAAGTTACAGATCAAGAAGACACCATGGAAGAGGTTGAACATTTACAATAGGACATCAATTAGGCAATGTATTTGTTTGATTTGGAGGACTATTTTGATTGAGAAGAATAGGTTGAGTTTTTATTGTTTTCTCCTCTTTCATCCACCTTCCAAGCAAATGAGCTTGTTGTCATGGAGGATAACTTTCAATCACAGTAGCCTGCATCTTATAGCAGCTCTTTAGAACTAAGTTTGGGAGATTTAAACTTTTCATGCTCTTCACAAAAGGAAGAAGAGAAAGGGGAAGAAAATTCCACCATTGCTTCCACACCATCCATCTATGAGGGTCAACAAGAAGGCTCCACTCTTGGAGTTAAAATTCATAGCTATGGGCACATCCTTGTGATCAGACCTTTCCCAATCAAGTACTTGGTCTCATTAGAGCCAAGGGAGAAGCCTAAACCAGTCATGCCTACTTCAGGGCATGAAGATGAGCATCAAAGTACCAAGGGTAATGATCAACACCTCCAGGATTCCAATGTAAGTCAGCTTGGGGAGGTATTTCACATTAGTGTTGATACCTTGATGATTTTGGTGGAAGACAGGCTTAGATTCAGTTTTTCACTCATACAAGAAGCTATATTTAGTGCCAAATCATTTACATGGCTTCCTCTCTCGAGAAAGGGAAGCTACTTCTCCCTGCTAGTTACAGGTTTTGTTTAGCATTCTTTCTCTCTAGTTAGTTGAGGAATAGGAGTAGGACTTTTTTTCAGCATAAGAAGTGCTTATGCAAACTCTACATGTCTCATTTGAGGCATGTATGATTTGGTCTTTGTATATAAGTTTTTTTTATTGATTCAAAGGGGCATGAGGCCAAGCTCTTAACTATTCAAGCTAGGAAGACTCACATTTTCTTAAAGTAGTTTGAAATTCCAAAAATAAATAAATGTAGAGCAACTAAAGTCATTTCAAGATAGTCCATTCGAGGGACAGATTGAAGCCCCGGGTCAAAACAATTTTCTACTCTCAGAAACTCCATTTCCAATATTTTCTTATGAAAATTGAGAGTGCAGATGTGTGGGCAGGCTCAGGGTCAAAAAAAACATAGAAAAGGTATGCAGTCAGGTTCACAGTGGCTCAGGGATCAAGTCTTCAAAGTTCATATTAGTTTCATGTTTATCCAGAAGACTCCATGTCCAATGGATGTTTCAAGGCCACTGGTCTCTTCATCTAGTAGGCAGATATCCCCGTGAGTCACCAAATTGCTATCCAAAATTCACCCATAGAAAATTTGGTCAAAATGAGCCCAATACATAAGAAAAACATGAAGGGAAATGATTCAGACCGACGATCTCACATTCTAGAAAGAGGCAAAGGAAAACAGAGGCTCAAAAGAGTCAAACTTGACCCTGCATAGGAAAGAATAGAAGAAACAACTATTTTGAATGTTTCCGTGTCTTAAATATATTTAAGAGGTCACAGAAGGACTCAAAAATCGAGTGGCGTGGCTAGGAAAGACTAAACGACCCTATACAAGAAGAAATGGTTTTGTTGAGCTGTTTTTATGTCTTAGATCTATTTTAAAGGCTACGTGGGCTCAAAAATGGAATAACAGGGTCATAGAAGAATAGGCAATGCCATAGAGGAGCTAGGAGCAAGACGGGAAAAAATGGTGAAGATTTGAAAGTTTTCAGGCTCGAAACAGTTCATAAAAGAGTCCAAAATTGACTAAGTATTGAGGAGCCAGCGAAGAGAGCCATGTGTCAGCATGGCACTTCTCCAAAATTGGATCCATAAAGTGAAGCTTGAACAAGTGCTACATCTCCACGTGTACCAATTTGAAACGGAGACAAGGGTCAAATGGTCAATAGAGTCAAATAGCGGATAGGGTAGGTCTCAAAAATTGGCTAGGCGAAGGTCGCCAAGTGTCATTTTGGCGCATTTCCAAAAGTTAGTGCAAAGGCGGAGACCTAAATGAGCATGAGCTTACAACATAGCCCAGAGTTTGAAATGATAAGAGGGACTATTGAAAATTCCAAAGACCTTCAGAGGCTGCCAAGTGTCAACTCGATGCTCCTCCAAAGGAAAATCTTGATCAGATTTGCAAGCGTGTGCAGAGCCTCCACGTGTCCAATATAAAAAGGGGACAGAGTCAGTTGAATATTCAATGCATGGGGCAGGCTGATGAAGGCTACCAAGTGTCCAAACGACACTCACTCAAGAGTCAAATAAAGAGATAATCTCCAAGCAAGCATCAGACCGCCGCATGTCCCTAGTCATGAGATATGCCCCTGCCAAGCAAAGGACTTAGCCGAAAAATGGAGAAATTGAATAGGCCGGAGGAGGAAACCACATGTCATCCCCACGCCATTCCAAGAGTAAAGTATAGAGGCCACCCTCAGACAAGGGCATGCCCTCCACGTGTCTCATATTAAAAAGAGGCCCATTTTTCAAACTGTTTTTCCTACCCATTTATACGGACCTGATACAAACTTCGAAGGGGCATATCTTTTGACTTGGGGCTCAAAATATTGTAAATCTGACACTTTTGGAAAGATCTCGGCCTCGTCTACACCATGGAGATCTGAAAATTTAAATTTTAGGAGGATGTCTAGGACAAAAATGGAGAAATGTTTTGGGCCTTTAATGCAGCATCTATTTTTTCTCAACAACCAGATCAGATTCGGTATGCTCCGTCGTTTCCTCCTCCTTCGATGCATCGAATAAGGATTTGATGAAATTCAAGACAGATTTGGGGTAGATTTTATGGGAGGCATTAAATAGTGGTGGTTGAGCTTGGAGCTATTTTCTCCCGCGTCTCTCCCTTTCTACCCTCTGTATTAAATCTATAAAAGCAGGCTCGAGACTCATTGTAAAGGGTTGGGCATTCTTTTGTCTTTTTCAGGCCCCCCCTTCCTTTTGGAAAAGGAACTTGTGGATTTCAGACCTTTCATTAAAACTGTAATATGTCTCTCAGCTCCTGGCCATTTTTTTAATGTATTGCATCAATCTACAGAGCAATAAAACACATTTTGTGATCGATTCTAGATCATTTCTTGTCTTTTTTACTCCCATTTGGTCTTCCATTATAAATCTGGTTGTCTGTGCTTGATTATTATATGCATTTTATTTGGTTTATGTCTATCAGCAAAAAAAGTGTTCATCATTCCTTTGGTGCATCACCTCGTAGCTTAGTTTTTTTAGGTTTCTTGTATTCCTTCTATCCTTGTCTCCTTGGTAAAGTTTAGATTAGGTTTAGGAACAGATCCTCTGCAAGTTTCTATGTATGCACCTAAACAGAGGAATAGGAACTAGCCTTTAATCTAAAGATTTTTCCTATTTGCAAAGTCCCACACTTTGAGGAAAACTCAATGTTATGCGGATCATACCAAATGACTCCGCCTTAGATCTAGAACTCATTTGGGGGTGCTGTGATTTTGCACTAACATAACCATTGTGTCTGGATCTCTCAGACCCATCCATGATTTGCATAGAAGAAAATGTTGTCTGGAATATCCACTTTGATGGATCATACACCTATCATGGTTTAGGAGCGAGGGTGATACTCATCACCTTTATTGGAGAGATAATCCCAAAGGCCTTCCATATGGGATTCCCATACAAATATAATATTATGGAATATGAGGAGCTCATCCTCAAGTTGAAGTTGGCCACCCGATGGAATATCAGATAGTTATTGGTCATCGATGACTCACAACTGATTATCAAACAATTCAATCTATAAATTGTGATTTATTAGTATATTTCCTAGACACTTAAATTTGTGAAGCATTTGGCGAGAACATTAGCGTTAGGGAAAAAATTGGTAAGCATAATCATCAATTGGAAAATATGATCACGGTTTGATTTCAAAAATTCTGAGCATGGTTTATTTTCTTGAAGGCTTCAAAAATCAGTATGCGTTCTCACCTTTGTTCCTTCCAATTTTTTGAAATTTTGTAAATGTATAATTTTCCACACCCTTTTCAATGAAACCCTATTTTTTCTTCTTCCAGTAGTCAAATCTATCTATTCTTTAACATTCTTTGACAAACACTTCTTAACTAAGAGGGATTGACATTGTTTTTTCATTCTATCTTTTGATACCTAAATGATTTGCTAATATGTCTATATTGTGCTTGTGAGTAATGCAAAACATGTTCTAGGAATTTTTTTCACAAGAGGACTAAGAAATGTTTCACAAAATACTTGTCATGGACAAGGAGTACTGAAAGCAAAAAAAATGGGTGTTGCTGAAAAGGCTGAGGAAAATAGATTCTGTTCAGTTAGGAATATTATTTATTTAGGGATTTTGGACCATTATTATTCAGTTTCTATAGACATTTCATTATAAATTAAAATAAAGTAATGAAATAGTAATAGTAACGCAAATAATTTTTTACTTATTTACAATAATTGTTTGCTTACATAAATAAATTGTGTGAAATAGAACTTTATAAAAATATATATGTTGTTGCTAAAGGAAAAATACAAAGAGTTCTATCTATGTAGGTTCCTCTTTAAAAAACAGTGAATCAGGGATCTATAAAAATTACAATATGAGAAGTAAGGATAAAAAAAGATTTTGAATAATGTTTCACTTGATAGTTCTTTAAAGACATATAAAAAAATTCTAGATTAAAATTACAAGATCTGGTTGTTTTAGTTAAATAAGCTAATGATATATTGACACTAAAAATTATAAGATGTTAGGGATTTTATTTCTTAATTTGACAATAAGCATATGGAAATAGGGAGATGTAATATCTTGGAAAATTGCAATATTTAATGACAAGGGAGATTATACATAGGGTTTGGAGTTTGTATGTTCAGACTAACACTACAAAGAGTGTGCTCATTATATTTATATTCATTTTACCATGGCCTTTAAGACTTCATTTACTGACTAATTATAGATCACCATAGATTTTGAGAATTCATTTATGTTTAAAATGTGTAATTTATATCTTCCTTTTAATAACTTATAGGAAATGTATGAGAACTACATGAGGCTTGATCCTTCTCGAGGGTATGTAGTGCAGCATTTAGCTCTACCAAGGATAGTCTAGCCAATAGAATATAATTATAAACAAATAAAGAGATGTATACAGATTCATGCAAAAAACTAATTAGGGCTAATTAAAGCATGACCCCTAAAGAAAATAGGTAATGCAAGTCTTTACTCAGTTCAATAATAGAAGTCTAGTGAATGACGACTAGCAAACACTAAGTTCAAAATAATTTATCGATGCTGATCATAGTGACCACTAAGCTTTTAAATAACTGGTTGTGCCTGACCTTAGATACTGATAGGAATATAAATTCGTATGCTTTGACCACTCTATAATGCATGCTTTTCCGCTCTTTGCTCACTGCATTGATATTTTTCTTGGTAATGATGCCTAGTGCCCACTAAGCTCAAAATATTTCATTGTGGTTGACCCTATACTACCACTAGGATCATAACAATGTATGTCTTAAACCATAAAGATTGCATGTATCTCTATATTTATCTCATTGCATTAATAGTTTTATTGTTAATGATGCCTAACGAATGCTAAGATATAAATTTTTCATTGTATCTCATCTTAACAACCACTAGGAACAAAAGTACATATTTTGTGACCTGTCAATAGTGCATCTATTGTTGTAGAGATCTCATTGCATTAATAGTTTTATGTTAATGTCGAATAATGACCGCTAAACTCTAAATATTTCTTTAGGCATAACTATGCAAAAAAATCCATTTTTATCACTTCACAATTATTGATATTCGGTAAAAGAAGAAATTTTGGTATCCATTTCTACAAAACCCATTTTTTTCCCTTCTAAGAGTTATATTTTTCCATGGTACTATATTCTTTCACGCATTTTTACAAAAAAATCATAGTTCAAATGTTTTGGCGTCTTTTTTTCATTCAATATGATGATCCTTAAATGATAGTCAAATATCTATAAATTGTTCTTACATGAAATATAAAAATATGTTATGGGAATTTTTTTCGCATGAGGACCGAGAAATGTTTCCTAAAATAATTGACATGGAAAACAATGTTTTCTTGAAGGAGAAAAATTGGTTTTTCTTGAAAAGTTTAAGGAAAGTTAATTTTAGGACTGTTATTGGAAGGTTTCTCTAGAAATTTTGTTATAAATTGATTTTTCAAATTACTTTGGCAGTTGGAAGCATACATAAATTATGGTATTTAATGACCAGCAAGATTATACATAGGGTTTGGTGTTTGTATCTTTATACTAACACTAGAAAGAGTGTGGTCATTATATTTAAACTCATTAATCTATGTATTATATGGATAAATTGATGCAAATAGTAACATGGTCGAAGAGGTTTTCTTTTCTTTACAATTTATTTAGTATTAAAATTGTACCGGTCACATAGGAGTTATGATTCAAGATCACTTGAACTACAAATAAAAATAAATATGTATACAAAGTAAATCCCTTCTAAATTAAATGTCTGATTTATATATTTGTGTCAATATCTTGTAATATATATTATGAGAACTAAGTAAGGATTGATCCCTCTCGAGGGTATGTAGTGCAACACCTAGCTTCACCAGGGATATTCCATCAAATATAGTAAAATTTTAAATAATTAAAGAGAGGTATGAAAATCCATGCAGAAAACTAATCAAACCTAAGTAAAGGTTGGTCCCTTAAGAAAACATGTATTACAACTATTTTCTTAGTTCAATAATAGATGCTCATTGAATGGTGTTTAAATACCACTAAACTTTATATATTTCAATATGGCTAACCTTAGTGAACTCTGGGAACATAATTGCATATTCTATGACTCCTCAATAATGGATGTATTACCAAACTTTTCTTGTTAATGCATTAATAGTTTTCTTGTTAATGAGACCTACCGACCAATAAGATATACATATATCATTATTTCTTATCGTAGTAAGTTATGATAAGAAGTATGTATTTATTTTTTAATGATTCATATCCACCGCTAAGCTCTAAAAAATGTGTTGCAGTTGAACCTAGCCACAACTAGGATCAGAACTACTTATGTTTGTAGCCCTTAGTAGTCCAAGGATTGGAATTAATTTTCACATTCCAATGATAGTTGCTATTTGAAATAATCCTAGATATGACGAAGCTCTAAATAATTCATTGTGGATGAAATTAGCAGCCACTGCGATCAACACAATGTATATCTTCACCCCCACTAGTGCAAAGATAACATGTATTACAACTATTTCTTAGTTCAATAATAGATGTCCATTGAATGGTGTTTAACTACCACTAAACTTTATATATTTCAATATGGCTAACCTTAGTGAATTCTGGGAATAGAATTGCATATTCTTTGACTCCTCAATAATGGATGTATTACCAAACTTTTCTTGTTAATGCATTAATGGTTTTCTTGTTAATGATTCCTACCGACCACTAAGCTATAGATATATCGTTGTGTCTTATCGTAGTAAGCTATGATAAGAAGTACGTATTTATTTTTTAATGATTCATATCCACCACTAAGCTCTAAAAACTATGTTGCTGTTGAACCTAGCCACAACTAGGATCATAACTACTTATGTTTGTAGCCCTCAGTAGTCTAAGGATTGGAATTATTTTTCTCATTGCATTGATAGTTGTTATTTGAAATAAGCCTAGATACGATGAAGCTCTAAATAATTCATTGTGGATGAAATTTGCAGCCACTGTGATCAACACAATGTATATCTTCACCCCCCACCAGTGCAAAGATTGGCAAAAAATTTCTCATTCTAATAATAGTTTTCCTTTTAATGATTCCTAAATACAGCCAATCCCTAAATATTTTGTTGTTATTTAACTTAGAAACCGCTTGAATCATAACTACATATGTCTTGAAGCCTCGAGACTGAGTTTATTAATGAAATTTTCTCATTGCTTTAATATTTTTACTTTGAGTGACTCCTAGATAATGTTGTGATTAAAAATACGTATATCTTGACTCCACATCGGTGCATGTAATGCCAAGTTTTTCTCATTACAATAATCATAAGTTTATGAATGATAATTAGCAACTGCCAAGATCTAAATATTTTGTCATGGTTGACCCTAGAAACCACTAAAATCAACACTTATTTCATTTATTTGGAAATGATTTTCCAATCTAACAAAATATTCATAAGAAGGAACATATAAATGTTGTCGTAAATTCATGTATGTCATTTTCTTAGTGAGTATTTTTGTTGAAGATATATGTAGTGTTCATGGATATGTAATCTTTCAACATGGTGGGAAACTCGATAATATAGAGCATAGATGCTTATTTATATTCCTACAAGGACACCATAGTAATAAGAGATACCATGTTCGATGTAGATTCCTTACATCATGAATTTCAAAATTACTCAAGTTTTTTTTCCACAGTACAGGATGAAAGTGTTGATGTTGATTCCATATACGAAAAGAGTATACCGAAATATCAAGCACTAAGGTCCCAAGACATAAAGGGAAATAAAAATATCTAGTCTCCATTTTATTACTGCTAAAACAGAGGTTCTTCCATTTCCGAAACTGATTACTTTGTATCTAAATCAGGCCAATTCCAAGGAGTGGGCCTTATTTTATAAATTTGGAAAAACTAAATACGTTATTATACTTAGCATGCATACAAAAGTTATTATAAAATTCTAGAGTAGGACACCCTTTACAATGTAGATACAGTCGAGTACTGGATGACGAAAAGGAGAATAAGAGTTATTTTTCAGGGGTGGGCCATTGGACCCATTAGATACTATGGATTATTTATCATCTGATAAATATCATTATTAAAAGGTTTAGACTATTATTCTTTAGTGGCACGACCTTCATGAACAAGATATAATGAAATTCTTTGATCTCTAAGGTTGATGTCTCCTGGACTTTACGTTATTTATTATTAATCAAGGAAAATTTTCATTCTTAGGTAAAGTTCTTGGTTCTAATTTAATGAAACAAATAAATAATTTCATCGACAATAGTAAATAATTTTACATGGCTTCCTATCTTCTCGATGTTGGATGCGATGTTCTCAACTATTCAAATTTCTATCAAAGGTTTGCGTCATTCGAGCCCTTTGTAGCTAAATAGACAATATTCATACTTGTATGCCCATTGGTTCAGATCTCATATTCAAGGATGTACGTACTTATTTTTATGCTTCTCTATACTAATAATTATGTGAAATGATGACACCAATAATTTCTGCTAACATCCTCACTCCCATAAGGAAAATGGGAGTTGTATTCTTCTTTTATGAATATACACTTATCATGATTGACGAGATCCTTACACCTCATTTTCAATTGCCATATTATGTGCTAGATAAATTGGAAGAACAAGAGGTGACATATCATATTTACAATGGTATTGTTGGAAAGTGCAAAGAGAAGAATCTCAAAACACATCCCACCATCCTATTCACCATGGGATGCAGGAAATTTAATAGGTCGCTTGATTTGAAAGCTATAGCATCCCATAAAAATTCATTCCATCTCCCCCAACACCCACTAAGGAAATATGACTGAATGAAAAGTGTTTCCCGACACCTCTAGTTGCTTAAAGGACAAATAAATATATCCTATGCACACGTGCATGATGCCAATGACTTGGTATGGATTTCCCAAACAGAAGATAACCTTGTTAAGAAAAATATGAAGGCATCAGGGAAGTTCCTCCCCCGAGAGAAAATATTATAAAGGAGGATATAAAAAGAAGTCATGATTGTATTTAGAACATTCAGAAAATCCATGAACTCCCTTATCTCCATCAGTTGAAACTCTATCTGAGTTTTGAGAAGTCTTACCCACACCAAATGAAGCTCCAACTTTAGTGGCATATGCCTTAACTTCATCAGACATGAAGAAGAAGAGACTGTGCAAACTAAAATTTCAGCCAGCACAACCTTAGTGCAACCCTCTCAATCTTCTCCCTCCACTTCACATGAAGTGATATAAGATTAGGTAGATCAATCCATAATTGCACACAAACAACATCCAAATTGTTAGGTAAAATAACAACCCTTAGTAAACATTGAATTCAATCCAAGGAAGGGAACCTTGAAAAGGGTAACCAAACAAAAGATGTCAATACAACAATCCATTGTTTGGCACAAAAATTTAGAAGAACTCTTCACTCTTACAAAGAAACGGAAAGCCAAAAGATCCCAAGTAGTGAAATATGAGGAAGATATGGAATCCTTACTAAGGGCTTTAGAAGAACTAGTCGTAGAACTAGTGAGAGGATTACGTGCTAGAAATAAAGAGCTTGAAACACAATTAAAGACCACATTTCCTTCCATTATAGTTTCTTATGTAGAAGTGGCACTGTGTGTCCTATAAAATAATATAAATAAATGCATCGATGCAAAGGAGGAGGAAGAGTTTTTCTTGAAAAAGAATAAAAAATTCATTGCAGAAAACATTAATACATATGAGGCATGTCATTGAAGAAGGAATTTGTAAGACCCTTCAATTATTACGATGGACGATATGGGTATATACCAGACATATGATAATTATACGAAGGAAAGACTAAGGGAATGCAATGAATAGGTAAGAATACTATCTTTCTATTTTGATGACATTATTTCGAGAGTAAATCATATTTTCATAGAAGGTTTGGTCATGGAAGTGTTTAACGGAAACCATGAATTGGTTTTTGATGAAGAGTTTGTGACATATCTTAAAAAAAAATTGGTTAATTTTCAAAGGAGAATAACAGAGAAAAATGAAATATAAACATCATATGTCGTTGAGATTGTTTCCAAAACATGGGAAAAAGTACAAAAAATAGAGAATTTGAAGGAAATTACAAAAAGAGAAATTGTTAGTCAAAAGATTTTTCTTGACAATTCTAATGTCCTATATAGAAAACTAATTGTGGATATAGGGAAGATAACTAGAGATTATAATATTTGAAAAAAATATTTTGCGGTGATAGGAAAACAATGTGGAAAAAGAGGTACCAAACAAGAGCATCAAACTCACGAAGAAACTTTTCCTGTAGACTCGTATCAACAATAGCCCATAATTAAGGAAGACCCAAAATGAAACATAAGTTTTTTATTTGAGATAGACATGAAAATATTGTAATATGTATGAAATATAAATCAATGAATATTTACAATTTATTAAATATTCATGTATATATTCCAAATGCTATAATTTTCAAAACATGCATTTGTTGTTTTGATACTGTAAGCTCCAAATATGTTGTTGTGGCATAAATTAGCGCACGCCATGGTCAAATATATGTAATTGAATAGCAATCACTAAGCTCAGAATATTTTATTGTGGTATAACCTAGAGCCCGCCAAGGTCACAATATCTTACTTTTTTTTTGTTAAATCCTAGCGACAACAAATATTTGAATAATATGTAAAGGCTAGTGGCCGTGAAGAATAAATTGCTTCCTTTAAATTTTTAAACCATGTCGAAATATTTTCTCTTTAAATATTATGATGTGGCAGTATATAGCAGCCACGAAGTAGAAATTAATTTCCTTTAAATTTTTAAACCGTGTCAAAATATTTTCTCTTTAAATATTATGTTGTGACATTACGTAGCAGTCGCTAATTTAATACTACCTTAATTAAATTTGTTAAATCCTAGCAACTGTTAAGCTCCAAATAATATGCGGTAGTAATATATAGTGGCCGCAAGTTTTGAAATAGTTTACTTTATTTTGTTGAATGTTAACAATCGTTATGTTCCAACTATTATGTTTTCATTGTTTCTTAGCGGCCTAAAAGTTCAAAATAGCTATAAATGACTAGCAATCACTAAGCTCAGAATATGTTATTGTTGCATAACCTAGCGGCCACTAAGATCACAATATCATACTTGTTTGTTTTTAAATTCTGACTCTTATAATCTTAAATTAATGTGTTAAATCCTAAAGATCAATATGCTCCAAATATTATGAATCAAATCCTAACAAACACTAACCTTAAATTATTGTATCATTGTAAACACTAGAAGCCATGAAGCTCAAATAATTTTATCTAAATATTATGTTGTCACAGCATGTTGTAGCTATTAATTTCATACTTGCTTTATTTAAGTTGTGAAATCCTAGCGACCGCTAAGCTCCAAATAATATGTTGCGGACATACCTAGTAGACGCTAGTCTTGAAATATCTTACTTCTTTTTGTTAAATCTTAGTGACCACTATGTTCATAATATTATGTTGTGGTATTATCTGAACGACCTAATAGTTCCAATATCCCTAAAAGAATAGCAATCGCTAAGCTTAGAATATGTTATTGTGGGATAACCTAGCGGCTACTAAGCTCACAATATATTTCTTGTTTTTTGTTAAATCTTAGTGACAAAAAATATTCAAATAATATATTGCTACATAAGCTAGCAGATGCTTAGCTACAAAACACCATTCTTTGATTCATTAAATGTTATCGAAATCTAATCTTGAAATATTTTATTGTGGAAGCACGTAGATGACGAGCAACTCAAAATATGTAAATTTGATTTGTTAAATCATACATGCCGATAACCTCGAAATATTATGATTACACATATCCTAGCAGCTGCTATGCTCCCATAATATTAATTTAATGTGTTAAATCCTAACGACCGATATGGTCCAAATATTAGGTGTTAAATCCTAATGAAAACTAAGCTTAAATGCTTATATCTTTGTAAATACTAGCGGTCGTGAAGCTAAAATTAATTTCATTATAATTATTGAACTCTTTCAAACAATTTGATGTAAATATTTTGTTGTAGAAGTATGTAGCAGTCGCTACTTTTATACTACCTTAATTTAATTTGTGAAATCCTAGTGATCTCTAAGCTCCAAATAATATGTTGCACAAATACCTAGCAGACACTAGTCTCGAAATATATTTATTTATTTTGTTAAAACATAGCGACCACTACATTCCAAATATTATGTTGCCTAAAAGTTCAAAATATCCATAACTGACTAGTGATCGCAACCATAGTGTGTTAAATGCTAGCAACCCTAACGTTCAAGATTTTATTTTGTGGCCGTACATAGCGACTGTAAGCTCCAAATAATATGTTGTGGCATATCCGAGTGGTCAATAATAACATAGTATTTTAATCTATTTTTTTAATTAATAACCATTGCATGCCTCCAAATATTATTCGAAGGCATTACCTAGTGGCCGCTAACCTCAAAAAACTTAATTCAAATTCTTAAATTGAATGTGTGAGCTCAAGTAATGTATAGGGATCTAGTTTTCATAATAACGAATTCCTCATTTCTATTTTCTAGAGGCTTTGACTGGAGACCGCTAAGCTCTAAACACAAACATTCTATGTGTTATACAATTATACATTGAATTCTAGTATCACTAACATTCAAAAAAAAATCTTCAAAAGAGAAATTTAGCTTAGTGGTCGCTAAGCTACACAATGTTTTCTTGATTGATTGTATTCCGATAGGATAAATCAAATTGAAAAGCTATAAATGATAAAACATAAATGTTATAGAAATACGCATAAAATCATAGAAATACGTGTATACTCATTAATTAATATGTATAAAAACACTCTATCTTTCGCCAATAATATGTGGCATATTAATAATATTGTTTAAAAAGAATTATATCATCGTGACTACAAAGCTATGTGTTTTTTTTGTCTTGGCTAAGTGGGAAGAAAAGGAAATGTAAATGTAAATACATAGTGATTAAAAATTTATTTGATAAAATGTGCGAGTATAAATAATATGTTTACCTTCCATTGTAAAAAAAATTACCATACAATTAAAAACTAGATATGTTTCTATAGTTTTAAAACATTTTTTTAACCTTCAATATCTTCTCATAAAGTCAACGTGGAAACCATATAAACAATATATAATGAAATAATTACCTTGGGTTATTTATATCATCATAATAACAATTAGAAAATTTTATCGTAAGAAATGTCTAAACAATGCTTTGAGTCTCGTAGACCATTACAATTTTAAAAACTAGTGAATATGCAGCATACCACCATTATTGGAAAAAAACAATCCATAGGGAGACATAGAATGGAGGATATCCAAAGAGTAAAAAAAATCCAGAGGGAAACATAGAACGATGGATACTTGAAAGCGTTCAAATGAAATAAAAACTAGAGTTGAAAGGGGATTAAATTTTATTTTGTTAGGGCACAAAACAAGCATTGTTTTCATGAAGAGCAAAGCATATTGACAAGAAGACCAAAAGGAATCGAAACGTAGGGTTGGACTTCAAAGCGTGATTCAACAAGGAGAAGAAGAGATGGGCAGCAGAGAGTGTTTTGTGAGGGAAAATCAAGTCTGGACTAACATGAAATGGAAGGAACTATTAAAAGACATAACAATTGAAGAAGCCCACAATTAAAAAGATGCACATTTACTATAATATACATTTTGGATAAATTCCAGATTTAGATCTAAGATTATTTTGTGCTTGTTGATGTCTTTCAAACCTCTGTATGATGCATCGAACTATCTATCTGCATGATTTTATCTATAACCCCTTTTCCTTCCCTCCTTTGTGTGTTCCCTTTGCTTTCTTGCTGTGCAAATGAGATTATAGTTTATAACTGATTGTTCCCTTGCAAAAATAGATGGGATTCTTCCACTCAGTCTTGCAATCTACAGTTTTATTGTATCATTCTATGATTTAAAAAATAGTTCCCCGGGGTATTTAATATTATTTTCAATACATTTCATGTTAGAATTTTTGAAAATATAAAAAGTGTGGGATATGAAAATTTGAAAATTAGTCTTTCCCAAACATTAAGCAAAAGACTGAGGGAATTTGTGAGTATTATATAATTATTTTCAAATTAAGAAAAATTTGAACCTAGCGTTCACTAAGCATTTTATTTGATACAAACGGAAATTCTTGATCCCTCTCGATAAAAAGCAGTGCAAAAACTAGCTCTGCTAGTTAACGTCAATCCAACTTGATATAATTGTAATCATTGAAAATTACAATCAATATAATGTTGTACAAATAGTGATTAGTACGACAAGAAGTAATGATATGATCCTAGTGGTTGCTAAGCTAGACCATTTTTTTTTATTTTATAGCTATTTTGAAATTAAGAAAATGTTGAGCCTAGTGGTCGTTGGGATTTTTCTTTGATTCAAATGAATATGGATTTTAATTTACAAAGAAATACATTAGGAGTATTAAATAAGTCTTTATCCGTCTCGATGGAATGTAGTCCAGTGATTGGGTCCACCATGTAAAGTCCAACCAATATGATACAATTACAATTAATGAAAAAAAGTATCCATCCAAAGATCAACAAATAAATATTAAAAATACAAGTGGTAAGTAAAGGAGCCTAGCGGCCACTAAGCTTGACCATTGTTTGTTATTATATAACTATTTTCAAATTAAGAAACAGTTGAGCCTAGCGGTCTCTATGTTATTCCTTTCAATAAATAATGGAGGTTAGCGGTCGCTAAACATTTTATTTTATATGAACATAAAGTCTTGATCCCTCTCAATGGAAACTAGTGCAGAAATTGGCTCCACCCGGTAAATTCCAACCAATTAGATATGATTATAATCATTGAAAATTGCAATCAATCTAAATTTTTACAGATAGTGATTACTATGAACAGAGGTAACAATAGGATCCTAGCGGGCACTAAGCTAGACCATGATTTTTTATTCTATAGCTATTTTGAAATTAAGAAATTGTTGAGGCTAATGATCGCTGCGATTTTTCTTTGATACAAACAAATATGGTTATAATTTATAAAGATATATATTAAGAGAAATAAATAAGTCTTAATCCCTCTCGATGGAATGTAGTCAAACAATTGGGTCCACATTGTAAATTCTAGAAAATATGAATCAATTACAATCATTGAAAAATAAAATTGATCCAAAGCTGAAAAGATAGCTATTACAATGAAAATCGGTAATGAAAGAATCCTAGCAAGCACTAAGCTAGAACATTTTTTGTTATTATATAGTTATTTTCAAATTAAGAAACCTAACTAAATTATACATCATAAAGAATATATCTTATGAGAGATACATAAGGTTTCATCCCTCTCACGGGTATGTAGTGCAGCACTTGTCTCCATCAAAGAGAGCCAAGCCAATATGATACTTTTATAATTATTGAAAAAAATATCAATTCAAAACTATAAAGATAGTGTTTACAACGATAAGAGGTAATTGTGGGAACCTTGTCGGCACTAAGATAGAAAATGGTTTGTTATTCTATCATTATTTTTAAATTGTTAAAATGAAGGTGTTAGTGGCCTCTATGTCATTCCTTTCAATTAGTAATGAAGCTTTGCGGCCTCTAAGAAATTTCTTTGATAGGAATGAATGTGAATTATGTTTTTTGCACAATGTATTCCAATGTCACAATTCAAATAAAACTCGTTAGGTCTTAGTGACCATTAAGTTATTCCTTGCAATATGTGTTAAATAACAACTAAACATTTTTATGTTTAACAAGTACTGCTAAGCAACCATTGACTTTGTTATTGTTATTTGTTTCTCACACACTCTACTCAAAATAAGAAAATTTAAATCTTAATGGACTCTATGCTAGTCCCTTCAATTGTTATAAATTAATAAAAAGGAACATTAAAAATTATTCATTTATATGTCGAGTTAAATCCTATCTTTCGTTAACATCCACATTTTGAAACATTCTTGTCATGTTATCTATGCAATGTGGACAATTTTTAGACAAAGGATAATCCTACAAAAATATTTGCATGTTATTTGTTAATAATTTTTTTTCATATTTTTTATTATTATTTATGTGATCCACAAAATATGAATTAAAGTAACTAGTTGAAGGCTAGACATCGTGTCCGGTCGAAGCATGGTAGTATCTAACCATTATGTTGATTACTCTGCAATGATAAAAAGTAATTTACTCTAGAGATTGGTGATCGCAAAGGATAATACTTATATTCATTATCATACAATGCAAAAACATTATTTTTAGTCCATATGTGAAGTAATTATTACTATATTCTACTCCAATTGTAGGTAAAATGTATTCCTTTGTTCACACTCCATTCTTGACAATTCCATCCATTGAAGGCACCGAGTGCTGGAAGAAAAGAGATGAGGAATGGTTTGTCAAAATCCATAAACCTGACAACTACTACGTTGACCTATGGCTGGTTTTTGTTATAGATGAGGAACACGAGGAAGTTGGTATGATTATATCATCAACATTTATTGATTCAAGTACACTGCGTGTTTAGGTCAAACACATTGACTATGAAAATAGAAAGTGTCTTATTCTGGATATGCATTTGGATGATAATTTATTTAGGAAATGGTAAATGAAAGCCTCAATAGACAACAAACCATATTCCTATTCACTGTATCGTTGGAATTTTGGGTTGCTAGAAGTTAATGACAAAACTTGTTGCTCAAATGCAGAAGACATTTAGGGTGGCATGCTTGGAGTACTCACAAAATTGTATAGAACTGATAAAACCTCTTATGTTTGTCATTTTTTGAATATAATAGGTTATCTTTCACCTCCTAAACATGCCAAGTTGTTTACTATGCTGATGAAAACATATTTGGTTATATTGGAGATCGATCCATCCAAATCAAGGTTGCAGGGGTTAAAAAATAATAACAAATAAGATCCATTGTTGAAGAAGACAACCGCTATATTCACGAAGGTAGAACCTTCGAATATTTAGAATTTTAATTACATTTTGTTCAATGGTGAATTATTTTCAATTGATGTTTCAAGGTGCCATGTAACACCTTTAGAATATCAGTATCGTCCTATAGATGATGATAATGTTGACCTTCTTATGCATTCCAAGTTGATAAATGTTATCCATACTTAGAAAGGACCCAGTTCTTCTTCCCTTCTTGCAATCTACGAATAATGTTGTGGAACTCTAAGATCTGATTGAACTAGAAATGGATGATGTTAAAATTTATATACTTAACAAACAACATATAATATGTGGACAAAAATGATTTGGGATCAGATGCTTACAAGTCTTTACATCTGAGGCTACAGTATCAAAGGGCTCACATTATGTCTACAAATACAACTAACGAGGCCATTACTAATATTTGCAAATAACATAATAAAGTGGAAAAAACTTGGATACAAAACAAAGTTTATTGATTTGTTGTACAAATCTAGATCAGTTTGTAAAATGCTTGGATATCCACAATGTCCTAACTTGATAAAAAACTACAAAAGAGTGGAAGGTAATGTATTTTAATTTTATTGCATTGGTTATCGACATTTACTTTTATTGCATTGCATTGGTTATTTTAATGAAAATTACATCCCTAAGAAGGTACATAATACCATTAATACGGATAAATATGCACAATCATTCATAGAGTAGGAATTATAATGAGATGGCATGGGCTTTAGAGGGTGTGAAAGATCACACATGTGAGAAATATCATCCTAACTACAGCCTTAATAACTCCCAAGACTCTCGAGTAGGTGGCTCAGTTCTTACAAACTAGGACAAACATAAGGAAAGTAATGATTGAAATGAGGGTTTTGAGTAGAAAAAGTGCAGGAGTTGCAGGGAGAAGAAGATGGGAGGTGCCCCATGCCAATTGGAGCCTTGCAGTGATCCTTCTTGGAAGAAAAATGAGGAGCTATGGAACCTCCTTCAAAAGGGAAGCATTTCCAACTTCATAGAACATATTCAGGGGCACGACCAAAATATTTCAGTTCATATCACAATGGACTGGAAGGAAAAAAAGGTGGAGTATGGTGGTCACTGGGTAATTATCAATGAAAAATTGATAGCTGAGGCAATAGGCCTCGAGCTGGAGGGTTATCATTTTTTCAACAAAAGGGTTGATAGGATCATCGAGGCAAAGAAATTCTCTGACGATGGTGAGGAGCTTGAATTTGTTTCAGCAAGTGTTAGGGTTAGTTCTATCGCCAAGCGTTTTGATGAGGTTACAAAAATGATGGTTAGGTACATTTATCGTGAAGGATACTACAAAATAGTCCCTCTCAACCACTTTAGAATACAATTTGTGGTCTGCTTCCCGCATTACTTTCTAAATTCCCTTCAGCACTCCATTTTAGAATTCCATAAGCACTCTCGTGCCATTCCTCTACACCAAGTCCTAATCCTTTTCCTTCATAATCTCTATGTCTCTAAGTTCCCCAACTTCTCGTCCTCTCCCAGCGATCCACACATCCCTACCTCCACTGCTCCCACTTCCATACTAAACACCTCTTCCAAATCCAAGACTAAGAACCCAAAACTTCCAACCATCACTCTGTCCAGGTTCTTAGAAGCACCAAAGAGATGGAATTTGTGCATAATTTTCTGCACATTAGTAATGCTAGCCAGGATACGGCCCTGCAACAGGAGGGGAATAATATTCCTCATAGATTGGATTCTCTGGAAAATGAGATGATGAAGATAAATAAGGACCTACAATACATGACTAAACAAAAAGGCAAAAAAAAGGTTGAAAATGATACTGATAATGGGAATGATCAAATTGTAGAAATCTACAAGAAACTAAACTCTTTGGACAATAGATTGGGGAGATTCAAAGACAAGAACGATCATAACATGGCTATCTTCAGTGCCATTAGTGAATTTTTGGAACAACATGTTCGTAGCATTTCCATGCTTAGCGGGGTCCTTGAAACTATCTGGGGAAATGACAAGGAGAGAATCAAGACCATCTCACAGTCGAATGCAAGTGATCCCACGCACATCACCACTTTGGCGTTCTTCACTTCACTTCAAACAATCAAATCTAGGATTAACAGAGATTCCAAGAAATAATATCCCTTAGGCTGGAGGGCTTCATTCTAGACACTGTTATATGTTAGTTTTTTTTGCTACTTTTTTGTTGTTGTTTTGTTGTCTTATTGCAGTTTCTACTCTATTTAGATTTATTCTAGTAACTATTTTTTGGTTACTGCTGGACATAATACTTTATCTGAATTTTGATCCTCTTTTATTGTTACCTCTATAGCTCTATTTGGCTGTTGAGCCCTTATTGTAACAGGGTATAGTCCCTTCAAAACTACTTACCAATAATTAAAAAAAACATTTACTTTTGTTACTAACCATAATACTTACCACTCCGTAAATATTATCCTTTGTATGCAGATACTCATGTAGAATCACTGATTTCCTAGACTTTTTTGCATAGTAAGAATTAAAACTAATTATTGTGTCCTTTTTGGAAAATGGACTTTGATAGTGTTGAAAGATGAATAATTCTCGATGTCATACCAAGTCATCTTTAACACTGACTCAGAAATTGTAATGTTGTTTTATATAAATTGGCCTTTCATTGTTCACCAATAGAAATGTTGTCAAGTAACATCCATTTAATCTAAATTCATAGATCAAGATTCAACAACCAATAGCTAACAAAAATGTTCGATAGAATTGAATTTTACAATAAGAGAAAATACCTCACGAAAGTCAATTTCATTGAATTAAAGTACAATCTAAGTGATGCCTGGGTATATTTCTGGCTAACTATTCCATGCAGGCATTGAAGCAGAGATATCTTGGAAACCCATTTCTTACTACCCTGCCAATTTTCTTCCTAAGAAAAATGAGATTTACCAAGTACTCTATATCATTATCCTTTAGAAACTCCATTTCCTCCTTCATAGACATCATCAAATACTTACACTCATATGAACCGAGCGCTTCCTTCACTTTTTTTTGGATGATCATCGTTATTTGTTAACTATAATTGAAATACTCACGAATAGGGAAAAAAAGGTTAAATGAAGAAAAGAAAATATGGCGGAAGGAGTTCTTCCCCTCGAGGCTCAGAAAATGTTAGAAAATTATTTTATGCCAATGGAAGATAATATACATCAAGGATGGAGGACACAAACTACATTACTTGTCAATGCGCATATCCATTCCAGCTTCCACCAACTCTTTCAAGTATTCATGTAACCAATCCTTTCAATGTTGAATGTGTTATCACTGATTTTTGTAATTTGTCTAGCGATATTTCTTCTAATGTAATAATGGAGCTGCTAATAGTTATTTGAACTAGTGTGCTGGATTGTATTATTATTTTTATCATACCAATTGAATATTAAATTTTTGTAAGAGAAACAATTAAAAAATACATCGAAAAGGTTAAAGATAGTGGACAATGGATTCTCGATGGATGTTATAGACTCTAAGACAATAGCGGGAAATTTAAAATTTTGTCTCGTATATACACAATAACTCGTGTGCACAAATGTGATGATAACAATGATGAAAGAGAAGAAGTTGCTAGGGATTGGATGGAAAAACTTCCACAACAATTGAGAACTGCAAGCAAAATTGTCCTGATAGGAAACAAACATCCTTTTCCTTGCAAATGATAATATGAGTTCTTAATTGTGATGTTTAATCGATGTTTCTCTAAAGTTTCTTTACTATTAGTGCTTTATGGCGTTAGTGTAGCACTGCATGCATTAGTTGAATCCAATCTATCTGCTATTTTTATTGTTGAGATATGTAATCAGGAAATGTTTCTAAAACATTACAATTCTAATACGAAGAAAGGTTTGTACTAGAATAAAACTTGAACAAATGATTTTTTAAAAAGGATTTTTACCTAAAAAATATACTTACCCATTTAATATTTATGCAGACAACCAAATAAAAATAGGAGTTGATGTATAACCCTCTCAACTTTATGCTACACAACCAATTCAAAAAGGTGATTAGCCTTCAATCATTTTATAAATATGTTTAATGACCTCTATTTTCAATTTCCATGGTTTTGGTTTTTTTGAGAATATTGTATGATCACCATCTCTAATGAAAAATGAAGAGAAGTCGGCCACATTTGGCACGAATATGTAATAAAATCTATTAGGGAATATATATTGTGCTGACATTATTATTGTGAGAGTTATATTATAATGTATTGGTTGATTATATTTACATACTGGTAAATATGATATTGTGATGTAAATTAGGTGTAATAACAACTCATATAGTTATTTCAGTGTGATTTTTTTCTTAAACCAAAATCACGTGAAATACAGAATTGGTTGTTGTATAGTTGAGCCAAACTCCTTAATTATAGGAGTTAATTGGCCTATATATTTTGTACTATTCATATCGAGTATGAATGAATTAGAGCATTATTGTTTCAGTTGGTACCAGAGCAATGAGATCCTTGTGAGATTCTTTTAAGGGGCTTTCTCCATGCTTCCCAAATGCCCCCAGACTATGACAAAAGAATTTATATATCTTAGTAGTAGGTAAAAGAGAAACAAACATCATCGTGTTTCAAAACGGTTATGTGCTTTCATTATGGAATTTTCAACCAGCGTCCCTAGTCCATTGCAGGCAACAAGATTATATTCTTCTATTTTGTGAATGCCCAACATTTGGAACAAAAAATAAGTTGTGGTTTGATTGACCTTTGGAAGAATTATCATCATTTGCATTGAAGAATTTAATATTTGGAGGAATTTCAATTTGTATCCTTTAAATAGACAGAACTTCGTTTAGCCATATCTGCATTGAATCATTGTGTATTGGCATACTCTGAAAATAGTTTTCCATCTATATTTAGATTTTTCCAAGAGTGTATCTGCTGGTGCGCAGATCATTACAATCATACTTCTGATGTCGTTTGTTGATCATCGTGCTCTCTTCAATCCCCTTGCTTGGAGGATCTCAACTCTCTGAAAGTCTATTTGATAAGAGTTACCCACATCAACAAGGCCACTCAAAATTATCAGGGACACATATTATTAGATTATAAGTGTAGTAAAGTTGATGTGAATTTTATGAGGATCCTGATCAACAGGTAGTGGATGAGCAAGAGATTAAAACTACCACTGTAAATTTCAAGGACTGCGTAAGAACCCGAGAAGGAGATAAGAAGCTAAACTATTGTATAATCGATGTGTAGCATTAAAAATTATAAGCAAGAACATTTTTCCTAAAACATCTACGTTGTTCATCCATTACAATTTTTTGTTTTCTTTTGAATTGACGCATAAAAAGGGGTATCAGTTGCAGCGTAGACGTTTGGATATTTCGAAAAATAGGGATCAGATAAGACATGCAATGATTGAAGTGAAAATACTTCATATCCATATCTACATAGAACTTATCACCTTGTTTTCAACAGCACATATACCTCTAATGCATCACCCTTGTGGTCCAGTGCTATGTTTCTACTACATGCATCTATATCAGCTGAGTATATGCAAGGCGGTTTTATTGTTATGTAAGTAAAGTTTGATTGTGTAAATTGTTTGGTTCATTTGGTATTCTCCATTTAGTTAAAATCTTGGTGTTTAAATATTTTTAAGGCGAGTCTTTTATATAATAGTTAGGAAGTGAAGATTATTGAGGGGTCATTTGGTATTGTTAAAAAGTGTGACCATTATAGTCTTGTTGCCAAAGAATAAGGTCTTTTCATTTTCTTGTCAACATAAGTGTCATCTATTTCCATTGAGTCAAGTCAATGTGTATTGTATGTTGGAACTCTAAGGTCAAAAGAGTAATGAAATTGTGTAAAAAAATAGGGTGTCATTGTAATAGTCAAATAGGTGATTTTAAGTTTTTGTTATCATGGTGTAAAGAGTCTTAGTCAAAGTCTATATTTTCATTTTAATCATCTTCCATGTGTGTATTCTGAGTCACTCTTTAAAATCATAATTCTATTATTGTCCCATCCATTTCATTAAAAAAAATCAGGAGTCAAAATATTGTAAAAATAAAAAAAATGGCCTTCTGGACACATTTTTTGGTGTTACTCGACATCTAGAAAATAAATGATTTCACATTGTGGGGAGGATAATAAACAATGTCGAAATCATTCAGCAACATGATCACATTCCGCTGAGGTAACAATGTCCTAAATACTGGAGGATGGAGGCATAGGAGAATGGAGGACAAGAAGTGTCCACTCGCCATCCACAAGAGACGAGGCCACAAAATGAGGTTGTGGCATTTTGTTTCAGTTGTAGTGTACCTATTTTTATTCATTTTTTAGTATATTCTTGTTGTAATAAAATGAGAAATTGTTCTTATGTTAATTCCCTAATGTGAAAATATTGTGGAAAGATGAAAGCACAGAGGAAAAAGCAACATCATGTTTCTTAAAAAGGATGAGCACAGGCTCATACCTAGAACAAGGATTCTTTTTTGGTGGACAAGGATTCATACAGTGAACAAGGTTTCATACCGAGGTTGTTGGTCAGCCTTTGCAAAATCATCAGAGAGCCAAGATCATGAGCATAATTTATTTGTGGTTTTGAGACATGCTTTCATACCACCCGCTTATTGTTGAAAGTTATCTTGTATCTTATTGCATTAATATAATATAAGATCTCTTTTCATCAAATTGCCTTGCTCCCAAGAAAGTTAATCTCCAAACTCATTTCTAGCACAAAAACTACATACAGATCTCAGCTACCCTTCTTCTCAGTTGTTTTCAACTGTGGTAATAAGTTGAATCCGGTGAAGAAGAGAATCGTAATGTGTGGGTGAAGATGGTGGAGCGCCTTATCTAGGCAGTACGTTATGACTTTTGCAAACATTGTAAGAGGAGTCTCACTTTATGATCAATAAACCGCTACTAAGCCCCACAAATTTATAAAAAAATTAATGGTTTATGAAAACCACCAACACCCGAGAGAAAGTAACAGTGGAGTGTGTGGTGGTAGCTAGCAATAATATGCAGACATAAGAACCAAGGATTTTAGCCATGCGTAAATTTTGAAACATAACCATTTCTAAGGCTCACATATTTATAGAAAGGTTCCACCCTATTTCCACCTAATTACTAGAAGAGGAATCCAAAAGACAGTACCATTGTTAAATAACTACCATAAGTGTTTTTCCATGAAAACATTAATGCTTTTGATCTTTACCTCTACCTTAGTTCCTTTCTGCAAAAGAGCATCTTACCGCTAGTTATCTCATTAGAATGTATGCTTAAATGTAGCACAATGATGGCACTTACTCTGGTATCTAACTAATCCACATGAGATATGAAAGGTTTTGTATGATCTAATGGGTGACATATGACTAGATATTTTAACAATGAAAGCAATTGGCTGGGGAACCCACTTACTTAGAAGTCTCATTTGAGATAACTGATTTTCTACTTACCATACTATTTTGCAAGATAGTATCCATTTCACTCATTTTTATAAACAACATTTCCACTCCTGAAGGTGGTGTACAAATTGATTATATTGAAGGAATACATATGTCAATGTGCTCATAAAAGCGGCTAGTAAGGGTTGATTTAAGCCAAGTTGGAAGCTCAAGGTAAGTGGTAATCTACACATCATACATTGCTATATTGATCCCCATATGTTCGTGTTATTACAAAGACTAACAAAGGTTTTTTTCAAAATGTTTAATTTTCAAGCTTAGAAATTTCCTTTTTATATAATAGTAATATCATCTTTCTGACATAGATATTAAATCAAATAAGATTATTCCTTGTGGGTAACATTTTGACATTCTGATTCTTTCCATTGTTCAGAATCCCATCATGACAGTGGTAGCTCAAGCTACAATGTTGGTCATTTTGTTATTTTGTTTATCATTGATATGTCAGACCCCAATTGATGAAAACATGGTGTACATGATGTAGTATGAGTCCCCATATGATGTTATTTAAATGTTATAGTATGAAGTTCATGTGGTTTGGTGGAGTTCTGCAGTGTCCTGGTGAATGGTTGATGTAGGTCTAGTTTCATGGTTTGAGAGTCTCAACCAAGGTGAGCCTGTTGAGCTTTATGTGGTCATTTCATGATCCATGAGCTAAATGGGATTATAGGTGTATATGAGTCTAGGTTCTACCTGCATGGTCAAAAAGCATGGGTTATCATGGCTAAGTCAAGTCATTCCATGCTTGTTTCCATTAGCACCTGGGGAAAAGAACATTGCAGAATGAGTCGATGGAGATGTGATTTTTGGACCAAATCTAGAAAAGTCTGTTGGAGCATGAGTGGAATGTTTACCTACAGGTGTTTGATGACATGATTTCATTACATTAGAATTCAGAGGTTACCCTATGCATATTTCATGGTCTTTGGGAAGAATAACAGGTGAGAAACAAACATGTTTGCATAGGTAAGTCGCTGATGTCTAGAGATTTTGAGGCATAGACTTGATCTAGATGGTGTCTAGAATGGAAATTTATATAATGTTTTCATGAGTGTGTCATGCCGATATTTGGAGCAAGTCATTTTGAAGAATATTTTTGAAGATATGCAAAATGTTATTGGATGATACACCGGGTAAGAACATAGTGTGATTTTATAGCAAAGTTGGATATTATGATGCTCGTTAGTGGACTGTATGCTTTACTATGGGGACCTGAGATCTTTAGCATATCATTTGGGAGTAATTTATTAAGGTTATGTAAAAATTCAGAGTGTGAGTGTATAAGTTGCGAATCGTCACATTTTTATGAACGATTGTTAAGTAAGATAAAGTAGTTTGATAACCTTAGCTAGGAGCAACTTACAGAAAAGTGATTATATCATCCCAAATTTGATTTATGTCTTCAATAATTTATTGATTGGATGTTGTAGAGTACTCTACCTAGGTTTCTAGAATGAAGTATGGAAGTAACTATAATGACAGTATGTAAAGCCTCGTCACGCTAAACATCTGCATTATTTATGAAGAGTTGCAGTTTGAGAAGAAATATCTCCAAATATATGTAATGAGATAAATTGCCATTTATGAAATTACAAGAGTGTTTCCTTGATGTTACCACCAACAAGGTTTAATGTTTGATGGTCACAGTGATTGAAAGTGCAAATTGTACCCTATTTTTTTATTGACTCACTACCCTCAACCATTTGGGGGCAGTTTTTTTTTTTCAATTGTCAAATAAAATTGACATGCAACATGAAACTGATCATGGGGATTTAGGACTTATTAAAATTGTGTTGTGAATCTGGTTCAGATATATTTCCACAAGGTATGATTCCCCATATGATGTTATTCAAATCTTAAGAATGAATTTTATGTGGTTTGACCTGGAGTTCTGTGCTATCCTCGTGACCTAATGGTTGAGTAGGTCTAGTCAATGGTTTAAGCGATCCCAAGTGAGTTGTTCAGATTTCATGTGGTCATTCATGGTCCGTGAAAGTCATATTATAGGTTTATATGATGTCTTCATGAGGTCAGCATGGTCATGTCATGGATTGTTGTGGTTCGAGTCAAGTCATTTACCAGAAAGCTTGTTTCTAGACCTTGGAACATGCATAATGAGGTCGATATGTGAGTTTGGGAATCCAAATAATATCTCAAGAATGGATTAATTTTTGTGGCATGGTTTAAGCATCAGTTTAAAAATGAGGTGTATGATGAGTTTTTAGAGAAAAACAAGATTCAATGATGTTTAGAACTGCATATTTGAGGTCTTTGGGATAGATTATAGGTGAGAAGACAAACAAGTTTACATAGGTAAGTCAATGTGTCTATGAGAGTTTGAGGCAACCATCTGAGATGGATGGTGAGCATGGAATTTTATATAAGGTTTACAAGGTGCTTCATGCCAAATTTTAGGTCATTTTGAATAAAAATTTACTGAAGATATGCAATTGTTAATTGGAAAAATCTTCGGGAATTGTGTTACAGTGTGATTTCAAAGTAGCAAAATTTTTTACTATAATTCTGATGCTCGTTAGTAAAGGACTGTCAATTTATTTGCATGGGTACTTGATCTCTTTGGAATATCATTTGAGGTTATTTATTAAGGTTTTTTTTTTAAATAATGAGGTTGTTTGATTGTTACGTTTTTATGAACGATCATTAAGAAGATAAAGTGGTTTGAAACCCTAGCTAAACTCTAGCTAGTAGCATCTTGCAGAAAAGTGAGCATACCATCCCAGTTTTTATTGATTCTTCAAAATTTATGATTGGATGTTGTAGAGTACTATCTAGGGTTTCTAGAAAGGTATGGTAGTTCTTGTGACAGTATGTGGGCCCCACATAAATATGTTTATTTATGAAGAGTTACAGTTTGAGAAGGAAGTTTCCAAATTAGGTATGAGCTAAATTACCATTTATGAAATCCCAAGATTTTTTCTTGATGTTAATGAAGATTTAATGTCATGGTCACAGTGAAAAATTGAAAATTGTGCCCTATTTTTGTCACTGGTTTTTGAGGCAATTTGGAGCAGTTGTCAATAAAATTAACATTGCAGAAGCTACAGGGGGAGTTAGGACTCATTCAAGTTGTGTTGTGAATCTGGTTCATAGATCATTCCAATGGTATATCAAACTTGAAGATTAAATATGGTATGAAAAATTTATGACCTATTCTTTGAGGGCCAAATATGTAAGGTGCTCATTCTAGTAGGGTGCAAGTAGCTTCTGTTACGAAATAAGGGATAAAATGTGTGGAATAATCCCTCACAGAATTGCAACAGTAGAAACTAATATGCAAAAAATATTACAAATTTCAAATAAAAGTGTAGAATAAAATAACACAACACACAGAATAGTATTTAACATGGTTCACCCAATTTGGGCTACATCCACCAAGAATCACTTGCTCAGATTTTATTACAAGAAACCACTCTCTCAGTATAATACCCAGATCTGTTTTGGAGCTATGATCAGCAAACTCTACAGAATTCACACCCGAATTCAAAACACATCTACAATGTTACATTATGCTTGCCATATGGATAAAAACCATATAAGTAGACAACTTCTTAAGCAGTTTTACAAAACTGTGGATATCAAAACCATGGGCCAAAACCGTCCCATAAACCTATGCATCAAAAATCCTGCCCATATGAGAAGAAAACATTTCATGGTATATCAGACATGTTTTAATGCCAAAAAAGAATTCTTGGGGGGCTACACCCCCGAACCCTTGCTACTGGGGGCTACTGCCCCCACCCCCGGCCCTGAACCCCAGTGAGATAACTATGGAAAGTGTACTCTGAGCCTAATAATCTCACACTTGGAGACTAGTTATCCTCTGAGCAAGCTTCTCAACCCTTCACTAGTTTTCGTGAAGACCAACCAAAGTTGAACACAACTTCAGTTTTTCCCTTGTGACCACCTTGGTCATCATGTCTACAGGATTCTAACCAATATGAATCTTCTCCAACTTCAACTTCTCTTCCTCCAAAGTTGTCCTAATGAAATGGTACCTTAATTATATATGTTTCATCCTAGAGTGGAAAGAAGAGTTCTTAGCTAGGTGTATAGCACTCTGACTATCACTATGCATATTTCCTTCCTCCTACTTATGCCCCAACTCCTCAAGCAATTGTTGTAACCAAATCATTTCTTTCTTTGCCTTTGTGGTAGAAACATACTCATCCTCTATGGTTGACAAAGCCACCAGCTTATATAGTCATGAAATCTAGCTCACTATTGTCCCACCTACAGTGTAAACATAACTTGTTGTGCTCCTTTTACTATCTACATCTCGAGTCATATCTAAATCTACATAACCACACAAAGTGGTGTCTAATCCACTGTAGCACAAAAGTTTCCCCATGGTCCCTCTCAAATACCAAAGGATCCACTTTATTTCCTGCCAGTGATCTCTACCTGAATCACTCATAAATCTACTCACCGCTCCCACTGCATGGAAAATACTAGGCCTGGTGCACACCATGGCATACATCAAACTGCCAACTGCTGATGAGTAAGGTACCTTGGAAATATGGTTTCTCTCCTGCTCTGTCTTGGGACACTGCTCCTCTGATAACTTGAAATGGCCTACCAAAGGAGTCCCAACTGGTTTAGCATCCTGCATATTAAACCTCTCCAAGACCTTATTAATGTACTCTTCCTAAGATAAATTCAACTTCTGTTCCTTCCTATCCTGAGATATCCTCATACCAAGGATTTGTTTGGCTGCCCCCAAATCCTTCATAGCAAAGGATTCACTTAGTTGCTTCTTGAGTACTTTTATTTCCTGCATGTTTTTACTTACAACCAACATGTCATCCACATACAGACAAAGGATAATATAACTATCATCCTCAAATTTCTTTGTATACACACAATGGTTAGAATGACATCTAATATAACCTTGCTCCATCATGAAGCTATCAAATTTCTTATACCATTGACGTGGAGCTTGTTTCAAGCCATACAATTTCTTCTTCAATTTACACACCATCTCCTCTTTACCTTTGACCTCATATCTTGATGCTCCTCATCCATGGCTTGCTCCCATTTCTTTCTGGCATCTACTTGCATTGCTTCATCAAAGCTCTATGGCTCTCCACTATCAGTGAATAATAATTCTTCCTATAATAAAGAGAAGGAGAAAAATGTTTAGGTTCTCTTCTTACCCTAGAAGACCTCCTCAATATAGGAGTTTGGGGTTCCTGTTGAGGAGGTTCCCAAACTGATTCATGTGTCACTTTCCCATCTTGAAGATCCTCTACTATTGCATATTCTTTCTTGGATTCTTCCTTGTTTCCTGTAACTGCTGCTTATACATGAATTTCTCATTAAAGACCACATCCCTAGATCAAATGATTTTTTGTCCTTAATACTACAACATTTATATCCAAATTCATCACCACCATAACCAATGAAAGTACATTTTTCTGATTTAGCCTCTAGCTTGGTCCTATCATCCTTGTCTATATGGACAAACACATCACATCCAAAAAATCTAAGAAATAAATAATCAACTTTCTTACCATACCAAGCCTCCTTAGGTATGCCTCCATCCAAGGCACTTGAGGGTCCTCTATTTATCAAGTACATAGTTGTGCTCACCGCTTCTACCCAAAAAGAAAGAGGCAGTCCTGCATGTAACCTCATGCTCCTGGCACATTCCATTATTATTTTGTTCATCCTTTCTGACACCCCATTCTGTTGCGGAGTTCCTGGAACCATATTTTTCCTACATATTCCATTCTTAGAATAGTAATCATCAAATTCATTGTTGTAATACTCCCCTCCATTATCTGACTTGAAACATTTTAGCTTAAGACCTATTTCATTATCTACCAAGGATTTCGATTTAACAAAAGTGTCAAATACATCAGATTTGTTTCTAATACAATAAACCCAAAATTTTCTTGTTACATCATCAATAAAAGTAACATCATAACTTAAACCCCCAAGAGATGATACCTGAGCTGGCCCCCACACATCAGAATGCACCAACTCTAACTAACTCTCTTTCTTTGTAGGTCCAACCTTGAAAAACCTTACTCACTTTTGATTCCCATATATGCAGACCTCACAGAACTCCAAACCTTTTTCTGTATATCTGGGAAAATCCTTCTTTTTGATCTCCATGCCCTTATGGCTCGTATGACTGAGCCTATAGTGTCACAATGTTGTATCTACTTCTGAAGTCACAATATTACAAACATTAGTGCTATAAGTGGTTAAATACAAGGTTCCAACCTTCTTACCTCTTGCCACCACAAGAGCACCCTTAGTAACCTTCCAAGATTTTGTTGTAAATATCACAGTACAACCATCACTTCCTAACTACCCTACTGATATCAAATTTCGTCTTGATGTAGGCACATGTCTGACATCCTTCAATAGACAAGTATTCCCATTCTGCATCTTAACCTGAACAGAATGTTTTCCAACTATGCTGCAAGGCTCATCATCACCAATAAAAACATACCCAAAATCTCCTTGAACATAATCAACAAAATAATTCCTATGTGGAGTAGCATGGAAAGAAACTCCAAATCTAAAACCCAAGATTCAGTAATATTGTGCAAAGAAAGAATAAAAGCATCTCGACATACATTACTTGTTTCCACATTTTCCTCCTTGTTTTCTTCCTGTTGTTTCTTCTTGTCCCGAAGCTCCCAATAGTCCTTTACATGCCTAGACTTTCCATAGTGCCAACATACTATCTTAATTTTAGATTTTGACCTTGATCGATCCTTTGATTCTCCACGGCTTCCTCTATTCTTTTGTCTCCCTCTAGTTTCCATTGTCAAAGCATTCCATAAAGTAGAAGATTCCCTAGAGCTATTTTCCTTCACATTTCCTCACTTAGAATCACCCTTATAACATCCTCAAACATCAAATTTGAGTTAGCTGGAACTGAGTTGCTTACCTCCATTACCAGGTTATTCCAACTCTGTCAAGTAAAGAGCACAGAATTAATAAAGCCCTAACTTCTTCATCAAACTATATTGTAACCAAAGCTAGAATATTTACAACCATATTAAAATCATTTAAATGATCTGATACTGACCCATTCTCAGACATATTCATATTAAAAAAAAAATTCATTAAAAATATCTTGTTAGAGGCAGAGGGTTGTTCATACAACTTCCCTAATGCATCCATAATTTATTTTGTAGTCTTTTCATTCGAAAATTAAATATTACTGAAGATACAAGACAACCAAATTGTCCCAAGTGCCTTCCTATCAAGAAAATCTCATTCTGCATCCATCATGCTCGAGGCTTTGGTCCCTTTTCTAGACAATGCAATATAAAGATCCTTTTGATACAGGTAATCTTCCATCTGCATCTTCCAAAGACAAATTTTCCCGTTGAATTTATCAACCCTTTATCTTCCATCATCTGTTATAGCTCCCACTCAGGCTAAAACTTTCCCTGTGATTCAACACTTTAGCAAATGAAACCAAGCTTTGATACAAATTGTTACGAAACAAGGGATAAAATATGCAAAACAATCCCACTCAGAATCACAATAATAGAAACTAATTTATGTAGAAAATATTAAAGATCTAAAATAAAAGTGCAGAAAAATGACATAACAAAATATAGAGACACTATTTAACATGGTTCACCCGATTTGGGCTATGTCCATCAAAAATCACTAGCCCTGATTTTATTACAAACCACCTCTCTCTTAATATAATACCCAGATCTGTTTGGAGCTATACTCAACAAACTCTCCTGAATTTACACACACCTACAATGATATGTATCACCTATCAAAAGTACATTTATATGCAACTGCTTAAGTAATTTTAAAATACCATGGGTACCAAAACCATGGGCCAAAACTGCCCCATAAACCTATGGGTCACAAATCTCACCCATATGAGAAGAACATGTTTCACAAGATATCAAGAAATTTTTTGAGGCCAATCTGTGGATAGTGTATAGTAATTTTAGTATACAACACTCAACACTTCCACACATGAAAACAGGTTCCACAACATAATAGGAAGTAAAATTAACAAATTCCAATATTGCATTTTTATGATTCCAATATTTTTATTTTTGGATTCCATTATATGTGATTTTAGAGTATGGTAAATTCCAATATATGTGAATTTGGATTCAAATATATGTGATTCTTGATTCCAATATATCTGATATTGGAAACCAATATGTGTGATTTTGGAGTGTAGATAATTCCAATATTGGCTATATTTTTTAGCTTCTCAGACTTGAATAAGTTTAGTTTTAGTGAAATAAGCGTTATAATGAAGAATTATATGAATGGGAGTAGAAGGAGAGTGAGAACAGAAGAAGGATAAAGAGATTAGAGAAGTATGAAGTAGCTCAACGATTCAACGAAGAAATTTTCACCTCTCATGCCTCCAGTTGAAATTTAATTGGTTTGAACTCAAACCCTTTCACTTATATGAAAAATAATATGGCAAACAATGTGATCTTCTCTAATAGAGGGATGCTCATATACTCCAATGTGTGGTTCCAATCCTTCAGAATGCGGTTTAGCTTCTTGCATTCAGTGAACCAACGTTTTTGATCTAGAAAAATGTTTGAAATAGAACCAGTGATTGTTGCGAGTGACTCCAGAGTCTCTTCATTGAAGGAGAAGGGATCTAATCCCTCTTTCTGAACCATTTCTTGAAAAGGAGTCATGAGTTATTTGCAATATTTGTTTTCAGTCATAGGAGCATATCCAAGCTCTTATACACTTTTTTTTAGATTTTCAATCATTCCTTGACAATAGTTCTTGCACTCCTCAGTATCTATTAAATAATATTTTAGTACATCACAACTTTTAGTCAAGGTGCGGAACCAAATAGGGGACAATTTCTTATTTGATTCCATGAACACATTTTTTCTTATTAACAATGAGGAGTCAAGCATCCCCATTTCATAGGTCATTGGGAGAACACTATCCCACGTCATATTTTATTTCTCCATTTCCATGTTCATGCCTTTGATTCCTGAGATAGTACCTGAAATGAAGTGCAACACAGAGAGGACCTCAGGAGAGGGATTCCAGATCTAAGCTTCTTATGGGTGAGACTAAGTAAAATAGAGGCAAGGATGAAAAGCCTGGTTCCAAAAATGATCTCACATATGAATACAAGGTCCTCACATATTCCTTCAATTATTTGATGGTTATTTTGTATCCTTCTTTCTTCTCCCATATCCGATTTGAAGACTCCTTGAAAATTTGAGCGTCGACATCATGTGTATCTTGACCAATTGAGACTCTGGTCATCTCATAGAATTTTTGGGTCATTTCATCTAAAGGCTTATTCACCATAGGTCTTAAATCTTCCATGAACTGAGTTATGGAAGCCTCAATGTAGAACCTTGAAGTTATTTGTGCTTTCCTTGACTTCTTCTCTTCCATGTAATTCGATATGGCCTCGAAGTTTGGCGTTGCAACTTGTTGCGCCATTCTTCATTCTACACCGATAAATTCATATACCCATGGGAATGGATCCTATAGTGTGTAAAAGATGTCAGGTACCTATGTTAACTTTTTGGCATCAATGATTTCTCGTTGTGAGTTGACTAAACTACCTTAGATGAGACACTTGGTTCCTCTTGATATATGGGATAATGATATGGTTCAATCTCTCCTTGTTTAAACTTTTTAACTTATTCTTCCCCAACCTTAGCTTTCTTACAAGACTCTACAGGAGATGAAACTTCAATTTTGTTGGTTTCCACCACCTTTCTCTTGGAGTTATTCTCAAAATGGGATGAATCGGTAGCTCTCTCGGGCTTCCTGAGAGATGATGAGTGTGATATTTGTCTAGGTAGGGTTGAATTGGTATAATCCTTGACATCTCTAGCTTCACGAACACTCCAAGGAGGAGGAGGAAGGGGATATGACTTCACTTCCTGGTACTTTGGATCAAACAACTCAAAACCATCTTCTTAATCTACCCTAGTGAAAAAATCAAACTCAAATGTTTCCATTTGTTCCACAGTCATCCTCATGTATTATCTTTCCCCTTATCTCAAGTTCATCCACATAATTTACCCAATATTCTTCAAATTGGGGAACTTGATGCAATCCAAGAACATTAAAAGACTCTTAATATGTCTGTATGTACAAATTGGTCCAATGAACAAGTGCAAACAAATTAAATGCAACAAGGGAGGTATAGATGTTTTTGTAATCTATTGCGCTCTTACAAGAGAAGATATCTAGTGAGATGGGGAAGGATATTCCTCTCTTCTTGAAACTTGTGCATGTGATATGCACTTGAGAAACATTCTTGCATAGCTCTACCAAGATGATATTGTCACTAGGATACTTAAGTAGTTTAAGTGGAGCAAGGTCAAAACCACTCACCCTTATGTAGGTGAAGGTATGAAACTATGTGAAATGGCACCCATACTTCTCAATCAAACCAACATCTTGAGGAGAATTTTTTCTTTCAGGTTTTCCTTCGAGGATTAGGATGATGAACATGGTTAATGAATCATTCACTTGTGTGAAATGAACATTAATTTCTTTGAAGGTGATTTTCTCGTACTTATCAAAGGAAAAGGACCGCTGAGGAACATTTGAGAAGTAGAAAATTCAGTGTATGGTCTAAAATATACTAGGGAATAAGCCACATAGGAGGTCAGTGTGAATATCTTGGTAGTGAAGAGTTACATCAGCTACTAAACTAGATTGTCACTAATGATCTGGCCCCAATCTATCATTTGATTTCCCTCCATGATTTCCAACATGAACTGGGCCATATGGTCCTGGAATTACTTGGCGTGATCGTCACCCATTAATCTACTGAGTAAAAATATGGAATTTGAGTAAGCTTCATGGAACTCACTCATTAACAATGAATTTGGTAGCCTTGATGGTTTTCACCCAAGTTTCAACCAGGAGCCAACTGCAATACCTTTCTAATAGGAGTCTTTTTTGAGCCACTTTTGAGTTGAAAAATATTTTTTGATAATTACCATGTTTCTCTCAGTCAATATTTTCAAACAACTATAAATCCCCTTGGGAGTCAAGACCACCAACAGTGAGTTGTCACACACATTGATTTTTTAGGAGGTAAGACCATATTGTTTAGCACTAGCTAGGACCAATTTGATGCTTTGTACTAAAATCGGGTGACTTCCATCTTTAAAAATTCAACTAGAAACTATATTTTCTTATTTTAGTTCCCTACATTAGTTTTTCATCTGATTCCTCATTTCTTCTAGATCTAGGTGGGTAACATCATTATCTCCCACAAGTGGATATCCAGTGTACTTGATCTTCATGGTAGCTCGAAACAGTGATGGAATGATTATATGAAGGTGTATGCAAAATTTGGAAGTTATATGAACACTTACTATTTTAAGTAAGTTACACCCCAACTTTACCTTCTAACTTTAGTTTATTTTCCCCAATTTCACAATTTCTAGTTTTGGAGTTTCGAACTTGAGAATTACATAGAGGATTTAGGGTGGTTTATTTTTTATATCAAAATTACTAGTGTTAGTAATTCACAACGGATAGATTAATAAAAATAGAAGTAGGTCTTATGGTTCTACGATTGGGATGAAAATTTTCTTATTGGATTAGGAATTTCACTATGATCACTTGCTCCAATTATTAGGTTTTTCTACCCTCATATTCTCTTTAAATATGAAAAGGAAATTTTTTTGGAAAGAAAGGTTTAGGTGGGTGATGTGAAAAAATTATTGGATCAATGGATGTGTCTTGGATCATCATGAAGGTGTTCACCATTGGATTTTTCAAGAAAACTTTCTAGAAATACGTTGAAGCGAAAACAAGTGAGTTATGAAATAATTTTTTGTTTCAGGCATGGGGTTTCTTGGTGAAATATCAACATGAGTAGGTTGAATCAGTAATGGAGGGAGGAGACAATTTGAAAATTCCTCCTAAAATGCACAAGTGTAGCTAAAATATTAAAACTTGAATGATGGTTGACAAAACCCACCTTTAACCCACTTGCACACCTTTTCCTTAACTTGAGTTGAGCGAGAGTTAGCACTTACTAAATGGGTCCAAGAGCCTCCATTGCACCTTACCAAATTTATCATGAGGTGCAATGGTTAAAAATTTCAGCAAGCCTTGAAAAATGCGCCATGGTTCTATCCATCATGAGGAGGGGGACATGTTGGTTCATGGAGTGATGTGTTAACTTGATCCTAGTGAGAAAGTTGAGTGTTTAAGTGATCGAAGAGGGTGAGAGAACATGGTGTCATAATTTTTTTCATTTGATGAAATTTTGCACCATGTGCAAATGTGAAACAAGTATTAAAAATTGTCCTAATGGATTAAGTCATCTTGGGGAGGGGGTTATTGAAAGTGTGAATTATCAACACCTACCTAGTAATAAAATTTGTCACTTAAGTGATAAATTTTCTTCCTCCCTTTGGGTGAAACGTTTTTGCACCTATTTAAATTTTTCACCAGCTGGTAAGGTTTAACAAGGCTTCCTATGTGTGCCATATGCGTGTCAGAACATGGAGAGGGGGCTAAAATTACATGTGAGTTGTTAACACTTACCTCACACCCATATTTGTCACTTAAGTGACGAAATTGATACTACCATCACTCATTTCCATGGATTCACATTTTTTACACCCTAAACACCTTTTTTTCTAATTTTAAATGTATAAAAGTACATACAAGGTGTGAAAGTGTCACCTAGATACTTTTAGGAAGTCTTCCTTCACTAATAGCTACCAAAAATAGACATAGCTTGAGAGTAAGTATTTTTCCCCAGAGCTTCCATTAGAGTTTCATTGGAAAATTGATATGATTTTTACTTGAAAATGAGCAAGAAAATCAGTTCAACAACTTTTATGATCGAATTCTTCCTACAATTCTTAATTTACCCCATTTTTTATTCTTCTCGAGAGCAGTTCCCGAAAGGTATAACTTCCATCGGAGAGAAAATTGCATTTTTTTCTAACTTGTAACATGGAGCATGTAGATGGTTTAATTATATTTACATTTTCCTTTGAATCAGGTTCCAAATACCTTTGGAACTCCCAGATTGCTCATTTGATTCTCCATTGGGATCGGGGATCTTCACCTACATTGTCAAGTCGATATCTCAAAAACATGATGATAGAAACCTTTTACAAATTTAAGTAATCCTTCTTATCTTTCTTATGATTATCTTTTCACTTCATAAAATTACCCGAGGCTCCTGCGCTATTCAAAATAAGCTCACTATATTTTTAGCTATTATCATTTCCTTGCACTGTGCTATAAGTAGCCCAATGTTGCATAACTTCTTCTAAAACATACCTCTTCTTATATAACTTTTCTAAATTACATCCGATGATATGATATCTTATTCACACACTTCTTACATGCATTATTTCTTCTTAGTTCATCTACATAGGATGGTCATTAGGTGCTAAAGTCCTAAAAATAGGCCTTTTTAGGCATCCGGGAGTAGTTCCTTCAAAGCGAATCAAAATGAGTCCATGATTTAATTTCCAAAAAATTACATGCACATGAAACACTCTTTAAAAATCTAGCTAACACATCCCTCTCACCCATGATGGGGTTTACATGGTCATAAATTTTCCAGAGTGAAGGTTTACATTACTTGGTTTAGGGATTTTTGAGTGTGGGCTTGGTTTTCATGGAATTGTTTTTCCATTTTTCAAGTTGTACATTTAACATGAAAAACAATTTCAATGAAGAATTTATCATAGAAGATCATGAGGAAGAATAACTAAAAACTCTATAGTAAAAATGGGGTAACATCTGAACATGCTCCTCTGAAATTCAAAACTAAGGTTGAGATTAAGAACTTTGAGGGAGAATTATATGTATGATTACTAAATAAAAGGTTGAATAAATTGGAGGTTTATTTTTACATGCATAATGTCAAGAGGTAAAAGGATCACGTATTTTCATGTCACAAGGTGGATGGTAATGCTCTTTTTTACTAGAAACTAACATAAAAATTTGTGAAACGAAAAGCAAGTCTATTGGTACTAGTTTGGATGAATTTAAAAAATATCTAAGAGCTAAGTTTAATACTATTGGGTATACAACTGATCAAAGAAAAAAATGTAACTATTTCACATAATTTAGTGGTAAAATTCTAGAAGATTATATTATTAACATTTGAAAGCAATGCTAGATGTTTCTAAATATGGACTTGGGGGATGAAGACATTCTGAAAATGAACATGGAGGAATGTTTTCTTATCTAAATAAGATGTTCATATCCAAACATACAAATGACCATAATATGGAAATTGTGTACAAGCATACTATGTAAAATACAAGATGAAGCTAGCACATGGATATTTAAAGCACAAACAACCCACAAACTATCCTATGAAATAAAAAAACTGACTAGATATGAAGGGCAAGTAGAATGGTAAGAAGGTTTACACTAGTTTATGTAGTTTTAAGGATCCCAAGAAGTTTTTAAAACATTATGATATCAATGGAGATACTAATGGTACATGCTGGAAATTACATCTTGAGTTGCACAAAAAATATTCATTCCAACAATTCTATAGAATCTTTAAAAACTGAGGCTAAAGTTGAAATATAGGAAATTATGATCTATATGAAATGATAGGATACATGACTTCTATTGTTTACATCCATTAAAAATAATGAATATTAGTAAGCTATTCCAAATCAAAATTAAAATGATGAAAGCTAAGGTAAATACATCAATTGATACTTATTCTCAATCCAATATGATTTATGATGTGATTGTGAAAAATCTTGGACTTATAAAGTTATGAGCATCATCACCCCTACCATTTGGATGGGTAAAAAATGGAACTAAAATTTAGGTTACTAGAATATGTAATTTCAAGTTTAGATCTATGAAGTATAATTTGATGTGACTCCATTTAATAAATGTGATGTTGTATTTGGAATCTATTACTTGTATTCCATGGATTCCATACTCATGACTAGGGATAATGTATATATAGGTCAAGGATTTATTTAACTAAATCTTAAAGGCACACCAAATAAATACAAAGCTACCCTGGTAATTGACAACCAAACAAAGAGACTAATTTAGGAAAATCATTATTAGTTTTATATAATTTTGTTAAAAGATTCATAAACTGATGGAGTTGAAATTTATGAGGTTCCTAACCAAAAATTGAAGGGCTTGAATATCATAATTTAGTATTTTTAGGAAGTTTTCCAACATCCAAAAGGGATTCTAAAAAAATGGGAAGTAGAGAATGATATTCAATTACTTAAATAATATCCTCTATCTATAACCAGGTTTTATAGGAAATCATTGATGGGGAGAAATGAATTGAACTAAATCCATGATTTTCTAGAAGGGGTAATGTACTAGACTACCTCTAATTGTGGGTCACCTATTTTCATAGTAGAAAATAAGGATAGGTCTTGGAGAATGCGCATAGCTAACAAGGACTTAAAAAATATCACCATCAATAATTGTTGTCCACTTCCATGGATAGATGATCTCTTGGATCAACTTCATAATCGTAATTATTTTACAAAGCATGATCTGAAATTTAGGTATCACCAAGTTTGGATAAAGGAAGAGGATGTATAGAATAACACCTGAATAACAAAACAAATTTATTCTAAATGGTTAGTAATTAAATTAGGATTATGTAATGCACATGCTACTTTTATGAGATTGATGAATGTTGTATGATGGTCTTGTTATCCAAATAACTCTCCTAGTTATTTTGGATAACTTGTAGCATCATTTTGACTATGATGTTTTACATTTCAGGTTGTGCACATGCAGGCTTGCTCATTTGGCACTTTGCATCAGTTGTATTCCTACCACGTGCTCCCCACACCTTCTAATTCTTTAGTGTTCCCTTTTGCAGATGCATTCCAAATCAGCTAAGTCTCAGGTCTTCCTATGTGCATGCCTTATTTTCTGTCCCCTCGCACCATCCTCGTGCACCCCTCTTTAGAATTAGCCAAATGGGTAAGTGCAGGAAGTTGATGGACAAATATAGGGTCATCCGTGGACATCATATTGCAAATAACAACATAATATCAACTTGTAGGTATTATTAGCAATACATACACTCAAAATTAGACAAAATTATATTAATATGAATCATATCATCCGGAATCTAGTTTCTAAAATACTAATTTTTGTAAAAAATGGACAAGATTAGCTATATTAAACACTCAAAATTCAATGACTTGGTTTTTTTTTTTTAAAACGCCGATAAGATTATAGTCAGTTTGCCCACAATTTGGATGACCAAAAATTGATATATATATTTTTCCTTTGGTGAGAAGTTATATGCCACTATCTATCTTAGGATGGATTTTATTTTGTATTTTTTTGAGTAATATTTTATTTTTTATGATTTTTTCCGTGAAAGTGGTATGAAAACATAAAGAAAACCAAAGCACTTTCCGTTTGTCCGCCATAACTTCATCAAAAAAATATTGAAATCAAATAAATTTTTTTTTGAACATGTATAAGTTATACCACGGTTGGAATGGTAATAAGTTTTATCACATTTTGATAAGTGAAACAAATTTTGTAGTATTAAACGTAGACATAAACATTCACAGGAAAAAGTGTCTTAAAGACCTACTATTAGTAAAAAATTATAAAATGATATTTATCCTCTTCTATTCACTTTAAAATCAGTATTTCTACAAAGCTAATAGTCTTCCCCTATGCAATGGTACCATTTTTATGACATAGTTTTTACTTTTCGGCATGGTTCAAGTCCGCGGAAGACTAAATTTGATGTTTTGCTGTTTTTAATGTAAAATTCAGGATTTGATGTCCACTTAATTGTCCCCCAACTTGGTGCACTTACCCCACGATGTAAAATTAAGCCTAGAGTGAGTCGACTCGAAGTGTAGGCAACAAGGCGAGTGGAAGCCTCTACGTGTATCTTTGGTGCAAATTCAAAGGTATAACCCAAAGGCAAGTCCACAAGCAAGTGTAGGCCCTCCACATGGCTAGAGCCTGAGAAATTTTCCCATTCATTGAAAAGTCAAAGCAAACCAACAGGGCCAGTGGAATCCTCCACGTGTCTCTTCGACACACTTTTGGTATGATTCCAAAAAGAAAGACCCTTAAATGAGCACAAGCTCTCCACGTGGTCATATTCTGAGAAAGTTGCACTGACTATTGAAAATTCTAAGCATGGGAAGAGCCAGCGGAAGCCTCCACGTGTCTCTTCGGCGCAACTTCAAATGTTAAACACAAAGAATGGTCCCCAATCAAGCGTAGGCTCTCCATGTGTTTAGGGTCCAACATAGTTTCTCGTAAATAGGTGGAAAAGGCAGAGCACAATACAAACAAGAGGAATGAAGCAACATGTTTGCAGAAGGTGCCACATGTCATCTCAGTGCACTTTTAAAATGTGCAACAAAAGTGGAGACCCTAAGGATGCGCTTGACCCCAACGTGGATCTCAGCACAAAGAAAATAGAGCGGGCTCATGGACGATGCAAATTGTCCAACCATCCCAACTTCAGGAGTGAAAGGAGGGGGTAAAATATTTAGAATGTTGGGGGCTTCCATGTGGATCTTGCATGGATAAACTCCAAACCCAACCTACGTGGAACGCCTGCCCCTAACCTTTAGATGGCCATAACTTTTGACTGGGAGCTTGGATTTGTCCAAGAAAGGACTTTTTGGAAAACTCTCAACTTCTATTCAACTACGACCTACAACTGGATATATTTATTTGGGTTAGACCAAGTTCTAAAAAATATTAAAAGTATAGTCTTTCATTTTTGAGGTTGTTAGGCTTCTCACCTACCTCCATAATGAAGTATGGTCTTCCTTTCTTGCCCAACAAGGAACAACACATGGAGGCATGGGTTTTACAGTGGAACCCATCATTGTTGCAGATGAATTCAATGTGTTTCTCGGGTGGTTGGAGTAAGAATTCAAATTATTCTCTTCGCCCTTCTCTTCCATTCTTCCTATATATTATAAAGGAGGGGCACGTTTCTAAAGGTGGTCATATTTTCTCTCCTGCCCCCCTCCCTCTTTCTTCTCTAGGGTCAAATGTGGATTTTAAGCCTCCTCTCTTTGATTTGTAATGGAATTTTCTTGCCTCTTTCCCACTAATGATGTACTGTGTGAACTCATGGAGCAATAAAATTTGTTTCGTGATGCAATATGTCCATCCTTTCTTATTTTAAGGTCTCTTCTTGCCTCTCACCATTATAGGGTATATTGTGCATATTTCTCATGTCTATTGTAGGTTCTAAGAGATGTGTTTAATGGGTTTGAAGTGGTGTTCTGTGTGAACTTTACCTTTGGTCTGTGATGCATCTGTCCATCCTCTCTATTGCTCACCTCTCTCCATTTCAAGAAGTTGGATTTGTGATCAGAAAATTCTTTTCTTGTGTACCATTACTTTAGTGTAGGCTTATTTTTTGTGCATTTCTCTCTCTCTCCCTGGTCCCTTGGAATGTTAGATTAGGATTAGATAGTTTTCCTGCATCAAAGTAGCTTGTGGCAAGTATTTTAGGAAGAATAAGTCGATTTTCTCCAGAGAACCATCTTAAGCCTGCAAGTCCACAGCTTGAGAAATGGTCCAATGTTATGTAGGTCACACTGGATGCCCCATTCAAAATCAGGCCATTCAGGGGGTGCTGTGATTTCGCATTAATGGTCCCTTCATAGATAGATGTGTTATTTTACATTTATATTATATTCATATTTTCAGTGCCACAACAGAAAAACTCACTCATGTGTGTTAGCATACGTAGCATAGTTTATATTTTTAGGTGATATCCCTTTATTCTCTCTTCATTGTTATATTCCATTATTCTCTCATCTCAGTCCATATCTTCCTCCTTCAGTTTAGGTGAATGTTGTTTACTATTTCTCCTATAAATTGTACGTGCTTCTCCATGATTAAATAAGATGTGTTGAGAGATATTTACTCCATATTCTTTTAATCTATTCACTTCCCACATTTTGGTGTCGGAGCATAAATATCTCTGGCCTATGTGCTTGGTATGGTCAATGGGAAAGCTGCGTTGAGAGAAGAATTCCATCCTGAGCAGGTTGCCTGCGTGGAGGAGGATTTGCCCAGAAAATTCCTTTTGAAAACCATGGTTTTTTTGCAAAACAAGCCTGACATATATTTCTGCGTGGAAATTTGTATAAAACTCATTGGCTACTGCGAAGAGGAAAAGACCAACTATCTGCGTGGAAATAAATTGAACTTGGTCATTTGAAAATCTGCAAGAATCCATTATCAAATGCTATAAATAAAAATTGTGGCATTTTGAATGACTATACACCTACGTGGAAGGGGGTTTAAACCACTTGGTGCGTGGAGATCTATGTGGAAACATCTTGGCTGACAGTGTGGGAAGAAATTTTTCCTGATTTTTGTATGGAGAGGAGAGAGGATGTGTGGTGTGGAGAAGAGATATATCTTTAGCATGCATGATGCAGTATAGAAGAATCCACAACCTGTGTGGAAAGACCAAAAGCTGCGTGCAAAGAGAAAAAGTAACTATGTAGAAAACAAAATTGATGCCATGTGTGTAGCTATTATTCCTGCTTGAAACTACGTGAAAAGACAAGAAGAAACTCATTAATGTTGCGTGGAAAAGATTTCCTGCCTAAAGTTTGTATTTTTCTACCTTCTACATGGAAGTTTGATACTGTTGCAGATACTCTACCAAGGCAACATGGAGTTTCTATAACACTCCGCTGAATTTTGAGTATAGACAACTCAATTGAGAGCATAAATAACATGTTCGCCATTGCTAAAATCCATAACGTTGACTCACTAGCTAGAGAACATCGTGAAGAAGCTCCTGATAATTTTAGGTTCTAATTTACTTTGTTTAACGAGCTTCAGAACACCGGAAATCTTGTCTTCAATGAGCTAGTTCGATAAGGACTTCTTGAATATTTCCTTTTTGGCGTCAGCTGCCAAGAAAAGTGAATTCGGGAAGAGTTAGAAGCCAGGTACGACGCCAACTGTAAAGACGAAGAAGAACACCCCACCAAGTGTCGTCATCTCTTAGCACGCGATTATCGAGAGCATCTACGGGACAATACTTCTCATCAGTGAGTAAAATTTGTAATAACTCTTGAATAAATAAATAAATAAAAATTATTACAATGTATTCTCCTAAGTTTCTTCTTTCTGATGCTCAGTTACTTAAAGGGCCCAATTTTGTGGCCTGGAAAACAAAAATGAGGACAATCCTTCCGTTTGAGGATTATGCGGCATTGTGACCAGATCTATGACCACTCCCACAACCCTTGATGCTAATAATGCTCAGTACCAGTTACAATGTGCAAACACATGTTTGGAATGCGGAGAAACCAAAGGATTCCTGGGACAAGATGGCAACAATTTATGAAGCCAAAAATTAGACGAAGATTCTCCATCTTAAGTCAAATTTGCACACCCTCTCTATGGGTTTAGATGAGAAATTTGAGGAGTTTTTACTTCATGTGGATGAGCTGCGATCGGATTTATTAGAGCTCGGTGAAACAATGGACAAAAAAAATCTCATACTGATCATTTTGAGAGAACTCCCTTCTAAATTCTAGTGGCATTCGAATGTATCCAAACAAACAGTGGCATTAGAATAACTTTTGAATTTTCTGCAGCAGGAAGATGCCATCAATTCATCCCAAGAGAATTATTAGGATAAAGTCGTATTCTCGAATCCATACCGTGGCCAGAAGAATCAAAAGGGTCCCCCAGAGAAAAAAAATCAAGCGCAACCAAAACAACAGTAGAAAGATCAAAATTCAAAGAGGTGGTGTCACATTTACAAAACCAATACTCACGACAATGATCACTACTGGTTCAATAGCTTGAAACAAGGGTCTTCAAGTCAAACAAGCACATCAGGGTGCAAAGATTTTCAAAGCTCCAAATGATGTCCCCACTAGAGAAATCACATGGGTCATGTCGCAGCCCAACAATATAATGAGCTTGATGAGGAGACATCAGAAGGAGCACATTCTAGTAAGAATCTTGTACTTGTCTCTCAGACTTCACAACCCACGAAGAGACTCTGGCTAATAGACTCTGGTGCTAGTAGGCACATGTTAGGTGAAAAGGCGTTGTTTGTTTCACTATATGAACAACCCACTGGTGATCGGGTTTGGATAGCAGATGATAAAGAGTACGTTGCAGAAGGAATAGGAAGAGTCACCATTCCTCTGGGACCACAAAAATGTACGCTTACAAAGGTACTATATGTTCCTTGATTAACTAGCAACCTCCTGTTAGTGACTCGGATATTGAATCATCACCTGAAGGTAGAAGTTCTTGTCCAAAATGGAATCAAATCATGTTTGATCTCACGACAAGGTAAGATTATTACTAGAGAATTTCTTAAAGATAAGTTATTTGCTTTAGATACTATTTCATCTTCTACAATAGCTTTATCTACATCAACAGTACAATCTAATGCACTTCAGCATTTTAGATATGGACACTTGTCAACTATTTCATTGCATCATATGAGTTCAAAATAAATGGTTCGTGGACTACCCAAATCATCCAGTTCCTCGCCTCTTTGCCCTAGCTGTCTTGTAGGAAAACATAATAGGGATCCGTTTCGGGAAAGCACCTTCCATGCCAAGAAGCATCTGGAGATAGTTCATACCAATCTGAATGGCCCTCTGCCTACTTCATTTTCAGGATAAAATCACTTTCAAATGTTCGTGGATGACCACTCCCGCAAGATGTGGGTGTTTTTCCTAAAGAAGAAAAGTGAGGCTCTTCAACATTTCCAAAACTTCTATTGAATCGTGTTGTGAAAGAGACGGCCAACCTATTCTTCTACTTCACTCAGATCAAGGGGGGGGGGGGAATTCATATCAAACAAGTTGTTGGCATTCCTGAACGAACAAGGTATAAAGAATAACTTGACTGCTCCGTACACGCCCAACAAAATGGCATTTTTGAGTGACAGTATCACATAGTGATGGAGATGGCTGGCTGCATGCTAACAACAACAAAGCTAGAGGAATGCTGTTAGGCTGAAGCAGTACATAAAACTATAGAGCTTCTCAACAGGGAACCAATAAATATTCTATAAAATAAAACTCCATAAGAGGTATGGAGTGGTAGAAAGCCATCAATTTCTCATTTTTAAGTATTTGGCTGCACAACATACATGCATGTCCCAACTCAAAAGAGAAAGAAGGTTGAGCCAAAGACACTCTCGTGTATCCTACTTGGATACAACACTACCTAAAAGGCATATCATCTCATGGATCCTGAGACAAATAAAATATACGAGAGTCGGGATGTGGTTTGTTATGAGTCATCCTCTAACTCTGTAGTGACATCAGAACAACCATTACCAACCAACTCTCACTGACTAGTCTCTGATGAAAAGCCAGAGGAGACTACTAAGATAAAAGAATTGCTACTAGGAGAGCTATTTGTTGACCTTGGAGAACTGGAGAATGTGAATTCACATAAATCCACATGGTAATGACACAAATCTTCTCAAAAGTAGCCAAGTTCTCATCCAAAGTGGGTACAAAGCACCATCAAGGACTCACATTCTCAACAACTCCCAAATACATCTTTTGGAGTCAAGACCAGGAGTCAAACAAGAAATGAGGTAAACTTTTCACTCATGAGTTCATTGATTAATAGCTCTGAGCTAGATAATGTTCGTGAAGCACTCATTCAACCTCAGTGGAAGGAAGCCATGGATACCGAATATGACTCACTTATGAAAAATCAAACATGGGAACTTATCGATATGCCTACAGGAAAGAAACCCATAGGCTACAATTGGGTTTTCAAGACAAAATATAAGGTAGATGGATCCATTGAAAAACATAAATCATGTCTTGTAGAAAATGGATATGCTCATAAAGAGGGCATCGACTATGAAGAAACCTTTGCACCCACTGTGAAGATCAGGACCATCAAAATTGTTTGCGCATTGGTAGCATAAAAAGGATGGAGAATTAAAAAGATGCACGTCAAGAGTGCTTTCCTAGATGATGATCTGAAAGAAGAAGTGTACATGACCCAACTTGAAGTATTTTTTGATAAACAACATCCTAAGAAGCTATGTTGTCTCATCAAATCATTGTATAGACTGAAATAAGCTCCAAGGGCATGGTATATCAAGATCAATAGTCACCTTTTGCAGCATGGGTTCACCATAGCCCATATAAAGAAGGTAGGAAAGGAAATTGTCATTATTTTTGTCTATGTAGATGATCTTGTGATTACTGGAAGTTTAGAAGATCAGGTTGATATTGTGAAAAATGATCTCAAAAGAACCTTCGACATGATAGAGTTAGGGCTACTACATTACTGTTTTGGCTTGGAAATATGGCAAAAAGAGCATCACATTTTTGTCTCCCAGATATGGTACGCTAATAAACTCCTCGAAAAGTACAAAATTTTTTATTGTAAACCTATATCCACTACCATGGAGAAAGAATTGCAACTTTCAAGATTCCAGGACTCACCTCAGGTAAATTTTTAGAGGACTCATCTACTTGACATATACCAAACCATATTTATGCTATGCTATCAGTTATCTTTCCAAATTCATGCAGGAACCGAAGAAATGTCACTGGAATGCAGCAAAGCATGTTTTGAGGTATGTCTAAGGTACAGTTGACTATGGTCTGGAATATAATAAGAACGATCAATTCTTCTTATAGGGATACATCGACTTGGACCACGTCAGATCTATTGATGACACGAAGTCAACTACAGGATACATATTTCATCTCGAATCTGGACCCATCTTGTGGATAAGCAAGAAGTAGAATGTTGTTTCTATCTCATCCACAGAGGCAGAATATCTCACCACATGAGGAGCTGTGTGTGAAATGATATGGGAATTCCTGAAAAACATTCACCTATTCTCTACTGTGACAATCAAAGTGTGTTGAAGCTCCTGTAGAATCCTATTTTAATGAACGAACAAAACATATTGAGATTGATTGGAATTTCATTCAAGAGCACGTCTTGAACAATCATATTCAACTTCAGTATTGTCTTGTAGAAGCACAAGTTTCCGACAATCTCACAAAATGTCTTGGAAAAGTGAAATTTGAAATTTTCAGGGGTCACATTTGCAAGAATAATGTAATAAGGAGGGAATGTTAGCATACGTAGCATAGTTTATATTTTTAGGTGATATCCTTTTATTCTCTCTTCATTGTTGTATTCCATTATTCTCTCATCTTCGTCCATATCTTCCTCCTTCAGTTTAGGGGAATGTTTTTTACTATTTCTCCTATAAATTATATGTTCTTCTCCATAATAAAATAAGATCTGTTGAGAGATATTTACTCCACATTCTTCTGATCTATTCACTTCCCACAATCTGGACCAAGTATTGCAAGTTCTAGAGGACAAACACTTATTGTGGAACATTAATAAATGTAAATTTTCTAAACAATAATTAGTCTATCTTGGGAATGTGATTAGAGAAGGTGAACTATGTGTGCATTCTTCCAAGGTGGAATTCATTGGTAGTAGCCCCTTGTATAGGAATTCCACAAAAAATATGATTTTTTTAGGGGAAATATAGTTCATAAAGAAACTTATATTAGGCTTCTCTAATATTTTAGAAATATTAACTATACTTGTAACCAAGGGTAAGATGTTTGATTTGGATTATTTTTATTCTTTGAAGTACAAGATTATCTATACTTCATTATTTGATTTTCCTAACTTACAATTAACCATTTGAATTTTAAACCATTCTAGCAAATATGCTGCGTGGGAAGTGTTTCTACATGGATCTAAGCTAGTGTGTTACCATTTTGAATATTTTACTACAAATATTAGAGGATATAAAATTATTTAAAAATAAATGTACGAACTAGTTCAAACAATAAAGAAATGAATTTTTTTTCTTTGGAGAAGAAATTATAGTGCATATTGACCACAAACCCTTGCAATATTTTCAGTCACAATCTATGTTGCATTAGGAAATACATTAAAAGTGGATAGGATTTCCCTGAAATTTCCATTTGGTGGTCAAGTAAAATAAATATAGAAAAAATTTTGTGGCGTACATGTTATCAAGGCCACATATGATAAAAAAAGTATCTATATTGTAGCTACTATCTCCAACCTAGAGAACTTACTAAAAGATACTTATGGAAAATCATGTGATCAGTTTGTAGAGTTTGGGTTACATTCTAGAAAAATTTTCTAGGAGGGTTTAAAAAGAAGGTTTGGATGGGTGTTATGTTAATGATGTATTAATCTACTAGTGACAAATTTTATGAACCAAGGGGAGAGAAACTTCTATTAAAGAGTGAGGAACATACCTCCAAACTATATGACCATTCTAGAGTTGAAAATACCATATCACAGTTGTAAGGGTATATATATTGGCCCAATATGCACTATGAAGTATTAAAATTCAGTAGAAGATGTAAAAAAATTTGTATTAGTAAGCGTAAACTAATAAAGAAAGGATTTTATATAGCTCTATCAATCCCTACTAGACCATTGCATGATATATAAATGTAATTTGTAGGATTACCTTTGATCAAACATGGCCATGAATACTTGTATGTTATTGTTGAAAAATTAGGTAAAACATATATTCTTCTTACAAGTAAAAAAAATATGAAAGGTCATGAGTCAAAAGAACCTTTCTTTGATAATGTATGTGTTTATTGTAACTTTCTAAAAAAATTATTGTGTCTAATAGAGATTATTTGTTTCTAGGAAAGTTATAGGCTATATTGTGGCACAAGGACACCATGCTATGAAGAAGTGCATATTTTCTTTCATAAATGGATCATAGAAAGTGGTTGTGAATATAAATTTGTTCATGTGATTAGAGGATATAATGAAAATTATCCATAGACTTGGGATAATTCCTTATCCTACATTCAAAATTCCTTCAATATGGAAGTGAACACATCTACCAGCCAATCACCTTTGAAGCATGATTATGGTACTTACTTACCAATCCATTTGAAATTGCAGTATGACAAGAATAAAAAGAGGAGGATAGATAATTAGAGATGAATATGGAAACAAAATACATTAGAGTGGATTACAAATATCCTTCTCAAGGTTAGAGAGTAAGTGGATAGATATCAAGCCAAGCACAAAGCATGACGTTACCAAGAGCGATGGGAGCATCAACTCAAAGTTGGAGACAAGGTCTGGCCATACTTGAGAGAGTAAATATTTCAAGTAAACTTAAGGAAAATAAATCCTCTAGGGTATGGACCTCTCACCATCCTAGAGAATATTGGAGAAAATGCTTTCAATATTAAATTACCACACTTCTTGTGAATGTACTAAGGAGTGAATTATTATAAATTTCACCTATATGATCCATCAATGCTTAAGGAAGAACAAGCATGTCATTTTCTACCTTATTTATAATATTATTTCTCAAAATATCAAGGAAAAATAGAGGAGGATGTACTGTTGCAACATAAAACCAAATAATTAAGAAGAGGCCCAAAAAAGTCTTGGAAAGATTTACTCAAGGGAAAGAAACTGGTAAGAAAGGGAAAATGACATTGAAATAAGAAAGGAAGGGATATGTTTCATTATATACACCCCTATTTAACTTTTTTAGGATCAAAGGGATCTGCACAAATGAAAATTGACATGCAACCTTCAACTGCACTCAACCCCCTGAGGTCGTGCCACAGTACCCAATGTTGAATGTGTGTGGCTAACTATAGGAGGACCAGTGACTAAGATCTGGTAGTGTGATCCCCTGGTAGTTGAGTTGGCAAAGGTGAGATTTAGAGGCTATGAATGAGTAGCGTAAATTCCCCATGGTATGTTTTCCTCACTTTGATCTAAGTTTTGAATTAGTTTACAGTGTTCAAATTAACTAAGATGAAACTAACAACCTATGCTACTGCTCAAAGGGAAACTAATCTAAACAAAATAAAAAAACTAAAATATCATAATTACAAACAATAATTGGATTATATTCTAAATAATTAAAATATTTCTACACTAAAACTAAACAAGTGAGATAACATGGTGTGGTTATTCACCTATGTTGAGTGTATCGAAACTAAACTAACTAAAAAAATAACTTTTTGAAATGATCTATTATATGTAGACAACCTCCTATAGATATTCTCTACTTCAAATCCACAGGGATGGGAAGCAAAGGATCTTTCACCGGGAGCTACTATTAGTAATGTAAACCCTCTTAGAAATTAACTAATTACTTGCGAATGAAAGGATATTGATTTCGAATCTATTTGATATGATGTAACAATGATAAATTACAGCAATGAAGGCAATCAAACAACAACTCAAACCTGGAATTCAAAAATTAGAGGTAAATCTAGATGTGTGATGACTTGTCCCTTCATTTTATCCTTTCTTTCTCTGTGTGTCCATATGAATCCAAGGAATTGGGAATGCAAATACAACAACAGGAGAAGACGCTTGAGCAATGTCAACTTGAAGGAAGTGTAGTTGTGATGCAAGTGGAAGAGGGATAGTACAAGTGAAGAGAGCTTGGCTATGAAATTTCCAAAAAGATTATGGCAACAATACTATGCAAGATACACAAACTTCTCAATCCATTTGCTTGAATACAAGCATGGAATATATAGGAATTGGCTGGGATGTGCCTTCATGCACAAGGTATCCTTAGAGTGCCAAATCATTGAGTGAAGAAGCAGTTCAACTAATTAAATCTATTTAAATATAGAAGAGGTAAGGAATACCATGCAAACAAGGCTATTGTTAGGCAATTTAGTTCACAAACGCACCCTAAAAGTTGAGTTAAGTGAAATCACGTGTGTCAAAATCATGCATGAAGAGTTCTGGAAAAAGAGCATAGGACCGCCACCCTGCTTGGGCGGTGGTTTAAGAACTGCCGCCCAAGTAGCGCAGCGATCGTGGCATTAAAGGCCGAAACATGCACAAAATGAAGCAGGATGCTAGAAAAAAGTGTGAAAAAGAAAAGTATGGATGTCTAGACTAGAAATGTACATTGTGAATGGCTGTAGGAACTCGAACACCTTCTGAAAGGACATTTATTATCATTGGGGACTTTTGTAACCATTTTTCGATAATGTAACACATGCAATTTTGGGTGTGTACAGGATCCAAATGAGAGGTGTGATCCATATGAATCTTTAAATACATTACTTCGTCAAGTGAACATACCTGAAGGAATAAATGAGAAAATATAATTTGCTAAAAAATATTTGCAAAACCAGGCGCACTTTATCTAAGAGACAATTTGCACAAGTAAACCTATGGTTTAAAATTCTTCACAACTATTATGCAAGGTGAGAATATAGTGTCTCCACGGGGTAGGAAGAACATCCAAGGGGATGCCAAAAGGACCTCATCTATTCTATTTCCCACCTCTTTGGGTTCTGCATTGCACATGAGTATATTAGATGAATTTAATAATGAGGATCCAAAAACATCATTTGTGAGGAGGAAAGAATGTGGTTATGTAGTTATTTGTAGAATATAAGTATAAAGCAAAACAATTTAAAGAAGTCCTGGGAGTAGAACATCATATTTTGATTTTTTTCCAAATATTCATTGTAAATGTATTTAATTATTTGGCCAATGAGAATCTTGACTGTTTTCCCTTCCTTGTTGGTTTTTCCCTCATCTTAAGGTTTTTCTAGGAAATCATATCTTGGGTCATACTCTGCATTTTATTACATATTATTATACATGTATAATTAGATTCATAAACTTTGTTTTAAATTTTTCAATAAGATCAATTAACTATCATTTTAAGCATAGTTGAATTCAGATAGTATATTTTCTGATTTTGTGAGTTCTATGTACAGTTAAGATATTAAGGACCCCTAACTATAGGTACATCGTAAGGTTTTTGTGTTTTTTGGGGTCCAAGTTTAGATGTTTTCATAGTTTTCAAATTTAGGAATTTCAATTGTTAGGCTTTTGGGTATTTTTTTTAGAGCTTCTAGTTTGGTAGATTTTATGTTTTGGGTTGTAGATTTCTAGGTTTTTCACTTCATGATTTTCCAAGTTTTATGTTTCCACATTTTTGGGTTTTACGTTTCTTGTTTTGAATAGTATAACTTTGTATTTGTATTGATATACTTATCATGTTGTTGATATTTTAAGGTTTGAGGTTCGTGATATTGCAACCAATGACGTGTTTTCCAATTTCATTTATGGCTCTAATAAAACTATTACATATATGTAACCTTTATAAAATAGAAGGTACCATATGACTATAAAAGTATTCAAAACATTTTCAAGGTTTTTGAGTTCATGGTTTTGGGTTTTAATCAAGGTAGTCACACGTATGTCCATCAAGCTTTCATACATTATTGGTTTCATAGTTGGAGTTTAGAGTTTCAAACAAGAAATTCAAAAAGTATATATTTCATTCAATATTAATGTTTTCTAATTTCCGATTTGAGAAATTTGGCTTTCATGTTTCGGGATTTTAGACTTAAATTTTTTAGGACTTTGATATTTTTGGTTTCAAACCTTTTGAGTTTTTACATTTTCAATTTTACGATATCTGGATATTTTATTTCATGGTTTTCATGATGTGAACAAAAAAAAATCTATAGTATCATGACATTCTAACATTTATAAACAATAAATAAATATTAATAGTATTTTTTAAGAAATATTTTAGATTTTTTACACTACTATATCTTTTTAATGATATCATGTTCCACATTTTGAAACTCAAAACCTTGATATATCCATATTACTTCCTTCCTTTGGTAAGGAAACTATAGGTTTAACCTTTATCACATCAAAATAAAAGTTTTTCAACCAAGCACATGAATTTTTCGGTTAAGTATGAGAATGTTTCAATTTTATGGTAGTGAAAAAAATTAATATAATTATAAAAAAATCAAAAGAAAAGACAAATCTTTATTTCTATTGATAAGTACATATTGATTTGAAAAGTTTAAGGCCATATTGTAATAAATAATTTAATCAATTTAACAGGGGAAATATGTTAAAAAATATTTGATGTCACTTTTAATATATAGTTTATTGTGAAATTTATTGGTGCTCAAATTAATCTCGCCCCATTGGCCATTAAAATCCCTCAGTTTGTGGCCTCTGTCACGTTTTTTATCTCCTCGTGTTGGTGCTTGAAAAGATTATATCCTCCATTTGGTTGTTGTAATCAATCCCTTCCTTGGTCAACGATCACTTAAAGATCCAAAATTGGTTTTTCGTTTCCCTGTCCATTTGAAGGAGTCTGTAAATTAGGCGTAAAACTCAGGTTGTTCCTTTGCTTCCGTTTTCCGCAGTCATGTGTTGTTGTCCTTGTCATTTTTTGTCCCAAATATCTGAAGAAATGTGAATGGATGTAGCTCGGAGGATCATGTTTTAACCTTGTAATATTTCAAAATTCTCTGTCCTTGAAGAAAATTTCATCTCCGAGCTCAAACGGTGGTTTTCCTGCATTGTTATGGTTTGACAGGGGTGTTTCCCTAGTCAAATTTAAATCTTTGCCTCAGTAAAAAATGTGGAACTTTTTGGTTGGATGCGGCTCGGTAGGGCACTCTAAAAACTCTATGGCTCACCTAAACCCAAAACTTGTCCACGTGGAGGAACAACACTCATTTTAAAGTTCACCTTTTGGTTTAGCCTTAGAGCTACGCCGGGAGGACACATGGAGGATTCCGCTGCTTGGCCCACACTTAGACAATTTTTTTATACAACTGGTATAATTTTTGGTGGGCCAAGGACACGTGGTGGGTTGGCGCTCATTTGAGGATCCACCTCGGGGTCCCACCTTAACAATTGCAATAGGGGGACAGGTGGAGGATTCCACTGGCTCCGCTTTGTACTTAAAATTTTTAAAACAATTTTCTAAAGCTTGGGACACGTGGTGAGCATGCGTTCATTCGGGGTCTCCATTCTTGGGTACCATCTTGAAGTTACACCATGAACACACGTGGAGGGATTGCGCATGTTTGGGGACCGGCCCCTGAGTTTTATTTTGAAGAAACGCCAGGAGGACACTTGGAGGTTTCCACTCATTTTGTACTTTGCTCAAACTTTTCAATAGCCAAAGGAGACTAGCTCAGACCCTGGACACATGGCACCTTCCGCTGAACTTTCAACTTTTTAACAAATTCTACCAGACTGGGACACGTGTTGAGCCTGCGCCTGTTTGGGGTCTCTACTTTTGGGGACTATCTCGAGATGCACCATTAAGACACATGGAAATTTGGAAAATTTTGCTTTTGAGAAAAAATGGGTTAAAGTGTAAAAAGGAAACATGGTTCTGTTGGGACCCAAATTAGGACACGTGTCAAGTCCATTTTTCAAAAAAGTTGTAAAAAGTAAAAAGGAACCCCTAGGCCCATTTAACTTGGATCTCCCACATGGACAGTCCAAATTCAAAAGGTAAATCGACGACAACTATGCATTTGTATCTGATTTTCTACTATTGTGCTCCAAAGCTCCTGGAGATGTGAGTTTTCATGATTTCTTGATGTCTCTTACATGCCAAATGAAGAGGAGAATTAATTTGATATCTTGATTTAATGTGGAAGATCAAAAAACTTCTTTTACCATTAAGATGTGATATGACTAGCGGATTTGATCTTATTTTCCAATCTTTCCTTCCTTGGCACGCAAAAAACTAGATTTGAAAGATTAGAGGAGGAAGTAGTTGGAGCGAGAGATGAAGAGTGATTTACTAGATGAAAGAGTTGAATTATGGAAATATTTGAAGAGATTTTCCCTTTGAGCATCTGAAAACTTTTTTCCAAATCTGATTCTGGGAATCACGATCAAAATCGTAACAAGTAATGGTGCTTTAAATGTTTTATTATTTTTGGGGAAAACTCTATTGTAAGACTAAATGTTATAAATTGCATGAATTTGTCATGCAAATGGTTGGAGTGTTAGAGGTCGAGAGTGAATTCCTAAGAGAAAAGTTTAATAGAGCCCATCTTTCTGAGAAACCATCTGAGAAACCGTTTATTTCTTTTGCGTTAAATTTCATCATGTCAAGGTGGTTACAAGTGTACAGTCACTGACAAGCTCTGAGATTGTTCTAGAAACTTTCCCCTGCTGATCAATTTAATCAAATTTGAGTTAATCTGTGTTGATTTTGGGAAAAATTGTGTCTTCTTTGTTTTTGAATGTCTGCAAATTGTTTTTCTTGTTCCCATTACAATCTTACATTGAAATATTTATGAATCACACAAGATCTTATCTTTGTGATAGTGTGGTGGCATTTGCAATTTCATTTATCAGAAGAGCTTTCATTTGATAGTGAAATAAACAAATTTAAAATCACTTTACTCCTAGCATGATGATAATATTGTTTGTTAGCCTTTGAGGGTATCTTAGGCGTGATAAAACAGATGTTGATAATGTTCAATTAAGTTTTTTCAATTTGAGCCTTCATTTTGGATTCTTAAATTTTGTGTGAAAATGTGTTGATCTGGGCCTCCATTGAAGCACACCTTCTGGTTGAATGAACATTTTAGCTGTTCTGAAGCATTTTGTTGATTAAGCCTTCCATTTTTTGTAAAATATCTCAAAGATCTAGCGAATTAAGTTCATTATGCCTCACCTCCCACCAAAAATTCATTTAAAAACAACCAATCTTACCCATACTACCCTTGTTTATCCTGTGTGTATACAGATGCATAATTTCTATTACCAAAACATGCATAAGCAATCAATTTTTCATTGTCTTTAGTATCTTGAACCTTGTTTATAAAATATCTCCATTATCTAGGGTGACAACTCATGAGAGTTGGTTTTGTTGTATTGATCATATTTTCTTCAAGGTCTTCTTAATAATTTTACAAGGAAGGACATATCCATCTCCTCCACAAACAGTAAGCTACAAAAGGGTCCTCTCACCCTGGTTAAAAGGCACGACCATAAAGTAGTGGGGATAGATCAAATCCTCTTGAGGGTGCTATCCATTTCTCCACCCCTGAGTGACAAAGAGCAAGATGCATTTCTTCTTCGGCTACAAACGACACACAACATGATCTACTTGTCTCTAAGCTTCCTGTCAAATCTATGATGCTGCTCAGCTTCTGAGGGAGAATCAATTTGGGTACCAAAAAAAGTGACTCACATTTATTGCTAACATGTCATTTTTTTTAGAAGGTAATTTTGATGTTATAAAGATAATATTTCAAAAAAAAATTGAATTCCTTATGTATATTTGTCCCTTTGTTTAACACTTTAGTCCAAATTAGAGCCACTCCATATACCATCAACCTATCTCTTTTATTAATATAGTAAACTTATCAATTTTTGTATTGAAGAATTCCTGAAAAAAAAAACTAGATTGATATTGATGTCCATCTATTTATTCACCCAGGCATTATAGAAGAAATTGTTAATTTTGTTTATTTATTGTTGTTAACAACTTTACAAGTGTTCATGCCAAGCAAATACTTATATGAAAGCTTATTTTATTATTGATGTCTATCTATTTATGCACATAGCCATCATAAAAAAGATTGTTAATTGTTGATAGGTTGTCGATTCATTGGTGAATTTGTATGGCTCATATTAACCCACCATGGATCAATTCTTGTTGAGTGTAAAGGCCCAAACACCAGAAGGGGAGGATGGCAGGCTATTGCCCTAGACAAATTTATTGAATATTTTTGTTGTTCAACCTAGTATATGGTCATGCCAACCAATACATGGCTGATAATTCTCATCTTCATATCTTGATCTTTTGCAACCCTACATTCACAATTTGAAGACAAGAACTCACTCTTGTAAGACTCTTGTTACAATTTCTAGGAGAGGTTTCCACCTCAAATTTAGAAGATTCACAAGATTAGAGTGTTGACATCAACAAAGTTCACTCTAAAATCACACTTCGACTCTCACACTAATACGTTTTATCGACTATAATATCATTATTTCAAATTAGCACAGATTATTTATCGTCACACATGAAAAATGGCAATTTTAGAAATTAGGGTCCACTCACATTGACATTTTGATTGAAAATGACAAGTTAGAAAAAAAATTTAAAAATTTGTGTTTTAGAAACTTCTTTTGGATGCATATTGATGTAACCGATTTGTCCTCGTCCACGAAGGCATTTTAAATTTCCATTGAAACAAAAATAATTTTGTTAGTTACAAATGTCAATAAATTTAACTTATGCTCTCCGTAGTTTCTTTGATCAGCCTGATTATCCAGCTATTTACCAAATTAATGTTTGACTTAGATAATATAAACGACAAGCATTACATTATGCTCCTTAAACTTTGGAACGATAAGTATAATATGGGTTGTCCGATTCAAATGTATTTTATGTTATTATTATGTTCATCATTATGGAAAAAGTAACAAATACAGGTTTTGTTGTTAATTCTTTTTGTCATTAAGTTAATATTTTGAAAAAGAAACGTGGGTTATTTTCAAAATTAAGCACAGACCTAAATAATAAATCATCCGCATAGAAAGTGCATGTTGACAAACATATATAATATTAAGATATATAATTTATAGTAGTTAGACAATTTAAACAGTCTATTGATGGGAATTTGCTATATAATTTATAGTAGTTAGACAATTTAAACAATCTATTGACTGTGAATTTGCCTGATATTTAAAGAGGTCGAGTAATTCATCTTTACATAATAAATTGAAAAAATAAAAAGGCTGAGTAATAGTCAGAAAGTAACAAATATGCAAACAATTATATATGACTTAATTTTTTAGAATCTTTGCCTCATTCTATGAAAGAATGTGAGAACATATTATTAGGCGGCCTTGAGCCTCCTCCATAGTTTAATCATTCAATCAACGGATCTTATGGAAAGTAAATTGCCACGAGCAATGACCTTAAAATTGACAATATCATGTTGAGATTGAATGGACTCCTCATATTTGAAATCCAACATCCTCCACACATTGACACTCATTTCCTATGAACCCAAATAAAGCAGACCGTGTTTTGTATTGACAACCATGGAATAAATGGCACTCATGTCCTTCATCCATGGGCACTATGTATACTTTGATTGGCAAAGGAAAACCATTCTGGACATGTGACCTGTGTATGGTGGCAGCTGCATGGTGACTATCATATAATGGGCTTTGTTTTTCTTTTCTTTTCTTTACCGGCTTCAATATTATTGATTGGATGATGTTTAATTTGTTAGATAAGATGAAGACATGAATGGAAAGTTAGAAATAAAAAAGGTGGGAATAACATACGTACACTAAAACCTATTTCCACGCTTCAAATTAATCGCAGTCAAGTAATATTTACCATTTGTGCTCCTCTTTATCGTCTTAATCTCACTTGCATTATTTGCATGAATATAATTTACACTTACAGAAACCAAAAAACAAAAAATAGATTTGGTTTAAAATTTGAAACCCAACCACAATGCTTCCCTCTTGTAGGGTTTGCAACCCCCTTTTCAGTTTTAAGCGCAGGGAAATGCAGGGAAACACGTGATGCATGATAAATGATAGATAATTGTAGGCCATAGGAATCGCCTAAGATGCTCTAACTACATTGAACGGTAGCTAAACATATTGTATGAAGAATGACCGTTAGAGTACACTTATATTATTTTTCTGGGAGTTATAATTTGTATTTTGTAATAAATGATTGAGAAACATGTTTTGCGTATCTGCTCAGATTTAGATTGTGATGTTTATAGCTTTTGAAACTTTTTCTATGGTTAGGTTTTTGTTTTTCTCTATTCCGTGAGGCGGCTAATATTCCACGATGTTTGTATGACACACTCCACAGTCGAACTTGTCGGATAGTAACACGTCGTTTTTCTGGAGATTACATTGGACTGTGGAGGTAGGGAAAATAACAATATATGATTTACCTACCGCCTGTATATTCTATTGTATATACCCACGACCTCTTCCCTAATCATGTCCTGAGCAAATGAAAACAAAAGGAAAGAGGAAAGGAGGTTTGGCGCAGTTTTAATAGAAAATGGGGAGGTCTCCGTGCTGCTCAAAGGAGGGGGTCCGTAGAGGGGCATGGAGTAGCGATGAAGATGAGATTTTATCAGAATACATTAAAATCAACGGTGCAGGTTCATGGAACTATGTGCCAATCAAAGCAGGCATGCATATCATATATATCTATGCCCTTCTCTTAATGTTTATTCGGTTAATTTATGCATGAAAAGAGACGATTTAAGTGGAGTGTTCTTGCAGGGCTGAAGCGTTGTGGGAAGAGTTGCAGATTGCGGTGGTTGAATTATCTTCGGCCAGACATCAAACGCGGAAATATTTCTCCTGATGAAGATGAGCTCATTATCAAAATGCATCGTCTTCTTGGCAATCGGTATGTCGTTAAAATTTTCCATGATCAGGAAACTGATCATGGAAAGTTTTCCTTTATAACCAGGTTAAATTAAGCATATGTATGAAATATTTGTTTATGATAAAAAAGTAATTAAGGAAAGGAAAAGGAAAAACTCTTTTAACAAAATTTTAAAGAATTTCCAATTTGATGTATACCATAATAATGCTTAAAACTGCCTTTTATAAACATGAAAACATTCAAAAAAATAAAACATTTTTTTATACGCTTCTCTTTTAAATTTTTTAAAATAATTTAAAATATCGTAATCATTTTAAACAATGAATTTCTTATGGTTAAGGGTTAATTAAAAACATTAAAGCACTCATAGCATTTCGACATTTCATTATACTCGTATCTAAATAATAAATTAGGAACACTAAAAAGATACAAGTTAACTATTAATTAGCGATTGATAAATTTAATAAAATCAAATAAAATTCCCCACAATTTAATATATTAAAATTAATAATATATAAGTTATTATTTACATTTTTTTATTTCTTGTAATTTTAAGGTTTGGTAATAGTCTCATAACATACCTTCCATGTATCTTTGTTGTAAATGTAATGTAAATATGAAATCTAATCTTTCAATTAACTATGAAAAAAATATCCAAAATATTAATTGCTATATATACAAGAACTTCATTAAAAATTACTCAAAGATATGAATTGTAAAGCCCTTTTCTTGGAATTTTAATATATCATATAGTTATAAATACATTTATTATTTATTTATGAATTTTCCAATGAATAATGATAAATATAGTCAATCTAATTACATTAATGTGGAAGGCTCAAAATTTTATTTTTTTAAAAAAGGACTCTAAACTCCTTTATACAATCTTCAATTGACTTACGACTTATGTTAAGAAAAATGATTAACTTTATATTGACGATTAAATGGATGTCAAACTTATGGTAAGAATAAAAACTTAACCTAGGAATGAATGGATGAGAAGCAACAAGGGATGATCAGATAGTGGTCCGCAAGCAGTGAAGGAGGGGCTCGAGACAAGGACATGGTTTGCGACAGGGGCTCCTGCTGCTACCCCTTCTTCGCGGGCGGCCAGGATTTTTGGGGCGACACAACAGGAACAAATATAGTTCATCCCAACCTGGTCAGAAGATGAACGCCATTTGACGGTGCCGCAGATGGTGGTCAACAAGGCCTATGAATGTTTTTCAGTTTATGGCGGTAGGACGTTTCGTAGGACTTAGGCCGAACATTGATTTTGTCAGGGATTGGTGCAGGAGGAAATAGGGATGCAAGATCGAGGTGCGGGCTCTTGCAGGTGAAGGTTTCCTCTTTTGTTTTCAAAATGAAGCTAATTTGATTAGGGTGTTGCAAGAAGGGTTGTGGTTCTATAGGAAGTCTGGCCTTTCCCTCTATCGTTGAAGGCATGAACTGCTTCAAAAATTCACATTTCGAACTCTTCCCATTTAGATTCGGCTTCCGGAACTCCCCTTCAAGTTCTGGGATCTTGAAGTGCTTTTGGGCATTGCTAGATCCATGGGTGTGTTAATTGCGTTTGATCCGGCAACGAAAGCTAGATCTAGGTCGGCCTTCGCCAGGATGTGCATCAATGTTCTCGAATGACGCATGTTGCCCAAACGAAGCACTTTGGAATCACCGTATATGAAATGGAAACAAACAATTCAAATTGAGAAGTCGGCAATCATTTGTGAAAATTGTCGAATGGTTAGTTACAATACACAGAACTGTGGACATGGTGAAAATATTAAAAAAAGTGGATTTCGTTGATCCCTAGGCTAATCGCAGGATGGTGTTCTAGGACTTTGATACCGAGGCAGAGGAGTCGGATGATTCAAGCGATGAAATGGAGACAAAAAGCGAGTCAGGGAATGAAATGGAGGAAGCGATGGAGTTTACAGTTGTGGAGACGACGAACGGTCTGACTATAGGCAGGGAGAGGCAGCCAGAGATATGAGAGAAACGTTGGAGCGATGACGTGGAAGCTGACCTGGGGCAGCGAGAAACATCTGAAAATTTAAATTTTGAAAACTCCATAAATGCATCTACATTCGTTGACAATGACTTTCACCCGAGTGGTAACGTAGCTGTAGCTTTGGAAGCCGTTTCTTAGTTGAGAGCTGTCGGGAGAAGGAATGGCGGTCAGTTACTTTGTCAAACGGCTAAGAGTGACAACGACAAGAACCATAAGAATATCGGGAGGTGTAATGTTGCTGCGAGCCACCAAGATTTGGACTGTGTAATAGAGGTGGTTCTCGGGATGGGGCCGGGGGTCTTAGTTGAGGTGCCCATCGTGTTGATAAGCGGGGTGGACCTTGGTTTAAACCAAGAAACTTTATGTTCGGCAATATGAGAGAATGACTCGTAGTCGAGTTGCATCTGGCGGGGTGTCTTGATTTTTGTGTCTCGGGGTCATGTTTCTTTTTTGCCTTCTCATTTATTTTACCCCGCTTCATTTGGCCCAATCTTTACATTGGTATCTTTTTTATTTGTTATTCTCATGCAAATCCGCTTTAGTTGGACCACTGTTGTGTTTCATATTGTTGTTCTTCTATTGGGTAGAGTGTTTCTTTTCTCTTTGGTTCTCATCACTTTATCCGAGTGTTGACCCTTTTTGGTTGTTCCTAGGTAGGATCCTAGCAAAAAAACCATTTAGCATTAATAAAAAAGAAAAAAAAACTAAATACACTCATTAAATTTACATCCCACCACCACCCCTTGGATACCATTGTAGAAAACCCCTCAACATAATAATCTTAAATTAATATTTAAAAAATAGAAGTAAGACATTTTCTTAGGGTTTAGAGGAATGTACTGATTATCAAATGGTTTGGTAGTAGTCAATTCCATTTGAACATGGAACTATGTATCATTAGTCCTAGTAGCCTTGCACAAAAATATGATAGCAATGGGACATAGAGGTACAAATTGTCGTGCACAATTAAAACAGGTAAATCATATTGTTGGTGCTCTAAGTGGAAGACCAAAATCCTAAAACTAGATTTATAATTATGCTACTTATGTCTATATATTCAATTCATTCTCTACGATTTTGATATTATAACATGGATAACCTACGAAACATTATTTTTCTTCCTTTCCCTAGATTTCAAACAATGTTTCAAACTTTAGGCAACTAAAGATCTTTTTTTATGTAATGTGGCTTTAGCTATGACATTCCAATGCTTGAATTTGGTGTTAACTAATTTTTTGAAGTAGTAGTGGTTAGGGGTCTCAATTAATATTTGACTAATACCACGAAACCTTCAAAATACATAGCAAAATTTTGTAATGAAATGCATAGAATATGCCAATTAAACATTTTGACCTTTGTTTGATTCAACAACATGAAATATAGGGTGTGCACATGAATAAATATCACAAACATTGAGATGATTTAAAATAACCTAGGTCCATGGATCTCTTCCTCTTAATTCACCGGTATTTTTGATTATAAATCTCTCTCTGAATCCTAATTCTCTAAAATAACTAGTTTATGCTCTACCTTATGCAACAAATCTATGGAAATCTTGCTTCAAGTGAGTACTCCCCATGTGCATATAAAGTCATGCAACAAGATGAAAATTGTTAATCTTTCATTGATTTCCTCAATAGCCTTAATGAAATCTACATGTAGCTTCTCTTTGTGAGCTTACAGTCGTTTACTTGGAGCTTTGCAAGATTTTATGATGTCTCCCTAAGACATTTTCTATACTGGACTGTGTGTTCACAAGAAAATTCAACTTCCTCCTGTAAGGATCTTCTCTGAGCCATGTTAATCCTAAAGTGTTGAACTCATCCTCCCTTTATAGTCACACACAATTTTTTTTTCTTGCTTCTCTCTCCTTGTTTGAATTTTCCTTAGGCAGGTTGGCAACATTAAACATTAAAGCACTCATAATCATTATACTCGTATCTAAATAATAAAGGGTTTAGGCGCAAGTCTCTTGAAACCTCCTTCAAAGACGTCTTAAAAGGAAAGGAATCCTCCATGAAACCTGCAGACATCACCCCATGTATCACATTTGGGGAAGATGTCATTTCATCTGAGGTTTACTATAAAGAGCATGCTCTGATTTGTAGATTTGGGGGTTTATGGCCCGGCCTTCCTGCTCTTCACGCGTGGATCTCCAAGCATTGGACTCCATCTTTAACTGGTAAGATAGATTTATATCCATGTGCTAAAGGCATTTTCATTATAGTTTTCTCTTCAATAGCTGATAAAGACATCATTGCTTCCAAGCTCTGGACCTGCGAGTCAAAATATTTGATCATGAAACCTTGGTTCCCATCCTTTAACCCACACACAGAGTCATTCTCATGGAAACCGGTTTGGATCAGGCTGCCCCATTTACCTCTTCAATTCTGGAGTCATGATTGTCTGACAACCATTGGCAATACCTTGGGTACTACACTCCACATAGATTCTCAAACAACTAATTACACCCATACTACCTATGCCCGGATCCTGGTGGAACTTGACACTGATAAAAATATTCCTGCTACCATTGACCTTAGAGTGCAAAATAGAACTTGGTCATAAACTCTTGATTATGAAGGTCTGCCTTTTCGATGTAGAAGATGTTTTGGATTAGGACACACCTCTACTGCTTGTGGGATGGAAAAACGTCAACATGAGAAGCGCAGCTGGTGGAAAGATGCACTCCCGGAGCACTTGATCTTTGTGGATAGAAAGGATCTTGATTCTAAAGCAGTAGTTGAACCAGAGTCAACTAAAACCCCTTTATCCGAAACTCAGATTGTTAGAAACATGAAAAATACACAAGCTGCTGAGGGCAGCATGGAAAATGAAAAATTTATCTCTCAGGAGAACAACATGGCTGTTCCAAATGGGACATATGCAACTAAGGAAAATACTCCTCTTTTGTCTTCTTCTCCAACTGCGAAGACTCCATCAGGGTGGGTAACGGCCAACAAAAAGAAAAAATCTACCACTCTGAAGGGTAACGCTTCTGCTGGGTAACGCTTTTGCTGTTTCTCGGCGGTTAGTTTACTGTTTTTCTGCTGTTGTTTTGCTGTTATGTCTCGTCTGTGTAGCTGTTTCTGAGCTACGTTGAGCTTCACTGTAATACTTGGATTTTGATCCATTAACTCTGTTTCTCACTCCTATTCCGGCTCTCAGGCCTCTTTTGTATTCAAGGGTATAGTCCCTTTCAAAAAACTATTTGCCAATATTAAAAAAATAAATTAAGAACTATAAAAATACATAAGTTAATTATTATTAATTAGTGATTGATAAAAATTATAAAATCAAAATAAAGTTTCCAAGAGTTTAATATATTAAAATTAAAAATATAAAAAGCTATTGTTTACATTTTTAAATTTCCTGCAATTTTAATGTTTGGTAATAATGTCATAACATACCCTCGATGTATCTTTGTGAATTAAGAATAAACAAATGTGACATAAATGTGATGTAAATATAAAATATAATCTTTGAATTAAATATGACAAAAATATCCAAAATATTAATTGTTATATATACTAAATACATTAAAATATACTGATAGATATGAATCGTAAGTCGCTTATCTTTGATTTTTAATATATAATAGTTAATAATAACTATATTATCTTATTTATGAATTTCCCAATGAGTAGTGATAAATATAGTCAAGCTAGTTACATTAATAAATTAATGTGTAAGGCTAAAAAAATATTTCTAAAAATAATGGGCTCTAAACACCTTCATACAATGTTTAATTTACTTCCGTTATGAAAAATGAAAAACTTCTTAGTGACGATCAAATGGATGTCAAACATATGGTGAGAATTAACACTAAACACACTCATCAAAATTACATCATGTCACTACCCCTTGAATACGATTGTAGAAAACCTCAAAGCATAATAATCTTATAATATTAAAAAATAGAAATATGACATTTTCATAGGGTTTAGATGAAGTTCTTAATTTTCAAATGGTTTGGTGATGGTCAATTCCATTTGAATATGGAAGTATGTATCATCAGTCATACTATCATTTTCCAAAAATATGAAAGTGATGAGAGATAGAGATACTAATTATTGTGCACAATACAAATAGGTAAATCATATTGTTGGCGCTCTAAAAGAAAGATACAAATCCTAAAAATAGATTTATAATTATGTTACTTATGTTTATGAATAGTTAAAAATGTAGAACAAAGAAAGAAAGAAAAAAACAAATGCAATGCAAAACTTTCCTAAGAAAATTTCTTGCAACCTCAGATTGGGTCAGATTGAAGAACGGGGTCAAGTGACACTCTTGTTGAATCCTCTGTGAAGTTTTTTTCTTTGATTTGTGGCTACTCCAAGATATTTTGAAGTGAAGAAAGCAAAGCCACGAGTAATGGAGATTGATTGATTGAGTAGATGTGATTTAATTTTAAATTTAATTAAATTTAATTGCAGAGTAACTAGTATAGTGTATGATATACAAATCCTAATGTACATTAAAGATGCAAGCAAGCAAACATGTACTAATATGAAACCGTAAGTAAGATAGTGAGATAAGAATACTTAGCTGATTTTGTAATAGAAACAAGGTGCTCTAGGGAGGTGAAATACTAAAACAGGATGTAGACAACATCATTGATGCTCATTGGAAATTACGGAACTTCGAAACGGTGTAGGACAAGGGTTCCCACAGGTAGGCAAGGGCACTTGGGCACTTGCAACTAGATCTAGGTGCTGACGACATTGCAAATGCTTAGGAATTGATTTCTTTTGTGTCATAAGAGGATCATTGTTGATTCCTATCTGTCACTTGATATTCACTCCTTGATCTCAAAATATACATGCAACCTAAGAAACAAAACATGTACTTGCATATGTCCACAAACCACATCAAATATAAGAAAAAAGATGCAGAATGTGGAGTTGGATTGACCCCAGTGGTCACCTGAAGAGTGAAATTACACTCGAGCGCTACACTACATCTTAGAATCCATGTAGTTATTGTGTGTGAGTGTGTGTAGAAATGCTTCCCTAGGATGCCCTTATTCGACAACAATGATAAAGGGATAGATCTAGACTGTAGAAGACATATAGTATGTGTGCATGGAATAGAACAAACTTCACCTTCCTATGTTATGTATGCAACCTGATGTGGATCTAGGTGCAAGAGGTTAAAATAACTCAAAAACACACATAAACAACTTTTCAAATAAAAACAAGAAGTTTCAAAATAGCTTTCTTATCATTCTGGAATCCACATTAAACTTTTACATCCTCATAATCCTCCTTTTATTTGACATTAACTATAAAAACCCTAAAATGCCAAAAAACCTTAAAATGCTAAAAAATACCTATTAGCAAAACAAATCAGATGGGACCCAAATTTTGCGTGCCAAATATTCCTTCATAAATTAAGGCTCGTGAATTTTTTTACTTATTCTAACAAGCACAACAAAAGTTATTAAACTTTGAAGAACTAGTCAAAAGTGAAAAAAACATTCGAAGCCAATTTTAGGCCCCTAGATGAAGGAGTCCGGCCCCAAAAATAATCCAAAATTGCCACAACCTTGCAAGCAATGTTGACCTTAGGATAACACTAATGTATATCTACCACCCTGTAAAATTTCAAGATGATCCAACAGTCGGATCAAAATTTATGGTCTCCACAAGTTATGATGTCGCATCACAACCCTTGGCCTTGAAAGGATGTGCTAGATGGATGTCTTTGGTGTTCTCTTGTTCCCTTTGAATGCAAGCTTAGGTGATAATAGTAATTCTTATTGATTTGTCCTTATTTTTGAGAAATAACTAAGTATATATATGATTCCCTTGTTTGAATTTTGTAATTGACAATTGGAAGGCCAATCCATAAGTGAAAAATATGCCCAAAATATAAAAGAGACCCTAAATGAGAGAGTAAAGGTAAGAAAGGGTTAGGACCTCCCATTATGGACAGAAGCGCATGAGCGCTGGTCTCCTATTTGGGCGCCAGTGTCTACATCCATAAAAGATAAATCAATTAGGTTCCGTCAGGGCTATTGCGTGTGTAAGATCAAAGGCAAAAACAAAAGACAAATAAAAGAGGACAAATATAGTTGTCAACCACTAGTTTAATTTCTTAGGAATCATGTACACATTAGTATTCTTTAGGACTTCAAAATTTACTCAATTGCATGATTTTATGTCTACATTTTCCCCCACTTTCTGTTGTCGAGTGATTACTCCATAACATAAAGTATTTAGAATATTTGTATCTTATTATCGTGTAGAGAGTGTGGAAAATAATGTGCCAAGTGGACAAGTGAAGCATCGAAACTAGGAAAGGGAAGTGGACCCTAGGGGTGAAGTGTATGCATTGTAGTTGTGTTGTTGATGTGAGCTACTTCTTGTAAGGAAAAACCTGTAAAAGAAGAAAAAGACGGTAGTCAAAGTTTTTTATATGATAGATTGGATAAACATGTATATAAATATGTAATAGAGTGTAAAAAAGAAAGTGTGAACATGATTTATAAGAGAGTAAAAGATAGAAATTTGTCTCGTTTCTTGGATTTGCCAATTTTTAATGTTGGTGATGAGGTTTTCGGGTGATCTCAAACCAATGGTGAGTTTTTTTGGGATATCTCACTCTAAGACAGTTTTTTGGGTGATCTCACACCAAGAATGAATTTTGTGGGTGATCTCACACCAAGAGAGAGTGTTGAGGAGAGAGGTATATTTTTACTGTCCTTCGATGACTCTGCCAAATAAGCACCACTACAGATGGTATGTATCGATTTATTCTATTCATCCCAATTTGTTTCGATTAGTTTTGAATTCTTCCGATTGTACCGATTATAGGAGATATGATACATTATGTGACTAGAGGCCACTTTTTTCTGCTATAGAGATGCTCTGTAAATTGTGAAATAATGTGTCATTATGAGAAATTGATTGTTTCTAGCCCCAGGAAATTACCACCCAGGGGAGGAAAGGAGTGGTTAGGCTCTATTTTATGGGTCTTAGCACTAGTGTCTTCTCTGTATATGAAATCCAAGTTTGATTTTGGACCGTTTTGTGACTATGTTCCTGTTATTTTTCTATAATGTGCTAATCTAAACTATATCTCTAAGTTTTTGTAGGGGTGATTTTTTCACCCAATGTATTCCCCACTCATTTGGGGTGCATTCAATGATAGTAGGAGAATGGGACCCAACGAATATGACCTGATGCTTATCTAAAGTGGATACTTGTAGAGGGTAAGGGGTATTTATGGTAGTATTCAAGGCACATGCAAAAAAAATGCTAGTAACAAGTTTTAGTAGTAAAATTAGGTAGCATGCAATATAAAACAATGTAATAAGCAAGTGTACAAACAAGATGGACCATGAAAAGTTGGTTTAAAACATGGTTGATCCCTCACAATTTCACACCGAAGAATCCAAAAGCATACAATGATCAAGAAATACATAGGGCATAGCCCACAAATAATAGCAAACAAGAACATACATAGAGTGACAGACAACCATGGTTGTATTGATCCTGTAAGAAAAATGTAACACATGAAGCACTTGTTAGTTTGTCTGAAATATAAGTAGTATGTCAAAGCATGTATAAATCAGTGAAAAGTAAGCCATAGTAAAGTCAATGATGTAACAATAGAATCTGTGATGTGTAGATTATGAGAGTAGCAAAGGTAGATGCCCCCAGGAGCCTCAATGTGACTTGTAAAGAGATGTGTCAAGCATCAAGCATCGTGTATGAATCTATAGTAGATCCTACATTCACCTCAAGATACTAACTGAACACGCATGTGTGTATCGAAAAATATAATGGCATACTAATAATCTGGCTAACATGGTAATAAAATTGCAACATGTAATTAGTATAAGAAAACGAGAGTATGCAACCAAGATATGCAAATGTTGTGTGAGTGTGATGGTGTGATATGCAAGGTTTGACGATGATAGGAGAAAATTTTTCCCCCAATGGATCTGTATGAGATGAGTTTCATTTTAAAATGCTCCCTAAATAGTCAAGAATGAACCATAGAACAAGAGTGCATCATCGGGAAATGATGGTATAATGTACTAGATATGTGTGAGTGTGTAGAATAAGATGTATCCTGATGCACAAAGTGTAAAGTGTGGATGATGTAAGGTTCATTGATGAATTTTTCCCTCAACAGTCAAGTTTGAACTGTAGCACTAGAGTGTGTCATTGGTTAATAATAGTACAATGTGTGTACCAAAGGTAACACCAGCATTGATGAGACCAAATGAAATTCTCTTGAATGAAAAATTTCCCCAAGGAGTTATATAAGAAGTCTTATGTTGATCTACAGTATTCACCTCTACTTGATTGTACCCCGAAAATCCATCTAACATAAATAACATCTCTGAGCCTGTGACAGCTTGCATTACTTGGTCCATCATGGGGAGATGGTAGTTGTCCTTCAAAGAACCCTGATTTAGATTTTTGAAGTCCACACAGATTCGGATATCACCATTCTTCTTCCTGAAAGGCACTATATTAGCAATCCACATTGAATGGTGGATGGGGAAGATGATCCTAGCCTTCAGAAGCTTTTGTATTTCTTTGAAAATTGTATCAGCTATCTTTGGATTATATTACCCTTGCTTTTGTTTGAAGGGTTTGATCCGAGGATTAAGAGGAATGAAATGTTGCATTTCTTTAGGCTGAAAAGCCTTAAGATCATCATAATAATAAGCTAGAACACCAACATACCTCTTCAATAAATTCACCACCTTCTTTTTCACCTTTTGAGTGCAGTATTTTCCAATGTTGACCATTTTAGGATCATCAAGACCCCGAATATTCACTTTCTCAGTCTCAGCATATTTTCGGGCTCCTTGGGAAACTTTAAAATTTATATATCTACCATGTTTATCAAAAAGGTCCTCCAAACTCATCATCCCTTTAGGAATTTTGTTTCCTTTCAGTTTGATGCATCCATCTCGATCCATATATTCTTTGACACCCTCTTCATTTGATGACACACATTCTCTAGGTAGATTGTCACTTCCTTCAAAGTAAAACTAATCAAAGTTGTCTCTGAGCTCCAAGAAAGAAATCCAATGCTGGTCATCATTAAAAACTTGCCAATTATTTGCATTATCAGGAACACTGGGTCTATGGATCATCTCAATGGTGAATTTTTCTTGAGGAAAATCAGGATGAGGAATTAACAAGGACCCCAAAATAGCTAGAGAGTCATCCCTTGTGTTCCTTTCCCTTGGCACAACTTCAATGGAGAAAGCATCAAGGAATTCAATGGAATCCTAGACCAGATTCCTATAGTGCTTCAACCTTCTATTCTTTACCTGATAAAGGCCTCTAACTTTTTTTACAATTAGCTCTGCATCTCCACAAGAAAGAAGGCTCTTCACTCCCATTTCCTTCACTATCTACCTTTTGTTTGATGGGGTTGTATATTTGACCCTAGACATGTGGCAAGCTAGCTCTGCACTCACTTAGAACCTGTCTTTAGATTTTGACTTTGAAGTTGCACCAGGCTGACACGTGGAGGCTTTCACTGATTCTTTATACTTAGCTAATTTGGGTCTATTCTTGTTTGACTCATGTTGATCCCTAGACACGTGGAGAGATGGCGCTGATTTGATATTCCACTGTGGAAGCGCCTTCTGAAATTGTGCCAAGCTGATGCGTGGCTCCTTTCACTAGGCTTTAGAATTTTCAATAGCCAACTGTGTCTCTCCATTAACTCTCACTACATGGTGAGTTTGCACTCATTTAGAAATTGACCCTTTTGTCTCACTTTTGAAATGGTGCCATTGTGGCACTTGGAGGCCTCCACCAACCCACCCATACTTAGTCAATTTTAACGATCAACTTTGTTCCTTTTAGACTTGAGACACATAGAGGACTAACATAAGCTTGAGAACGACCCCCAGCTTTGAACCTTGAAGCTGCGTCGATGAGGCACATGTTGTCGTCCACTGAACCTTCCATACTTAGACAATTTTAACTTGTTCTATCTTCATATTGTACCTAGGACACGCGGAAAGCCTGCGCTTACTTGAGGTCTATCCCTTGGACCCTGCCCCTAGATTTGCATCATTTGGATGCATTGAGGCTCATACTATTTCTTGAAACATGGCTACGTCACATCCAATTGAAAATTTCCACGTACTACACGCAGATGTTAGGGAAAAAATTGATGGGCAGGATATGCCTGTCATGGAGAACTATACGGGGAGGATACGATTGCGAGAAGAAAAATATAAAGAAGGAAAGGAACTTCACCATATGCCCAACTTTCAAATAGTTCTCCATGAACTGGAAAATTACAAACAATACTAGGCTTGACGCGACCCATTACCCCAAGGTGCTGACTCAATATTTTTGAAATTTGACTTCAAAAGAGAGGGGAATTTTAGGGCCGACAATAGTTGGCTCCTTCTAGGGATGACTTGTCTTGGAACAAAGACACAAGGCAAGATCAAGAACTACATATAACTTTGAGGAAAAGAGGACCAGTGCTTTTACCATTGGGCAAATGAGTCAAAATCAAAACCAATACATGACAACACACACAAGATGGGAAAAGAAACAAAACAAACCAAAAGGGAAGAATAGAAATGAAACACAAAGGAACGACCCAAAACCAAAACAGTGTAAATAATATACAGAAGGACCACCTAGTCACCTAGGAATTAAACAACTTCAGATACTACCCACTATAAGGAAGTGGGAGAGGAGAACCATCCATATAATCCAAATAAAAAGAGTTCTCTCCAGCAAAATGTTTGATTCTAAAAGGACCAAGCCAAAGAGAATTAAACTGACCATGACTTTATTATGGCTCATGTATTTTTTCCCAAAGTAGAACAATGTCTCCCACTTGAAAAACTTTGGGTTTGGATTTCTTGTCAAATAAATCCTTAACTTTCAACTAATGAGTTGCTATCCTATCCACCACTTGTAATCTATCTTCATCGAGCTTCTGAAGGTAAAAAATTCTCTTATCCAAAGAACTATTAAAACTTGAATCTTCAATGGTTTTCATTAGATGCAAGTTTGGTGTTAACATAAAATCACAGCACCCCCAAATGAGTTATGGATCTAGTTTTCTAAGGAAGGGTCATTTGGTGTGATTTGCATAACATTGGATCATTCCCCAAGCTATGGGACTTGAAAATGGGAATTATCCTCCAGAGAAGGTTGGTTCTTCTTCCTAATCCTAGCGCTAAACTACTTCTAAGGAAGGAAATGTGACTATTAACTCCTAATCTAACAATTCCAAGGGACCAAGGAAAGAGAGAGAGAGAAAGCATGAAAACAAAGAAATCCTACACTACAAAGGTGATAGCACCGAGAAAATGGAACTGCTGATCACAAACTCAACTGCCTGAAATGGAGAGAGGTGAGAAATGGAGAGGATGGAAAAATGCATCATAGACCATGGATAAAGTTCACACAAAACACCATTTCAAACCCCTTAAACACATCTCCCAAAACATGCAATGGACATTATAGATATGCATAGTATACCTTGTAATGGTGAGAGGCGAGAAGAGACAACAAAATGAGCAAAGGATGGACTAAATGCATCATGAAATAGATTTTATTGCTCCAAGAGTTCAGATAGTACACCATTAATGGGAAAGAGGCAAGAAAATTCCATTACAAATCCAAGGGAGGAGGCTTAAACTCCTCATTCGACCCTGGAGAAGAAAGAGAGAGGGGGGCAGGGAATAAGAATGGACAACAACATTTACAATGAATCGTGCCCCTGTATTTATAGATTTGATTTGAGAGAAGAAACATAGAGGGAAGCGGGAAAAGTGGGTTGAAGCTCAACCACTGCTATTAATGCTTCTGATAAAATATTCCCCAAATCTGTCTTTACTGCATGATTCCTTGATTTGGTACCTTGAAAGAAGAGGAAATGATGGAAATAGATCAAATCCGATTTGGTTGTTGAGACAAATGGATCCTACATTGAAGGCCCGAATATGTTTCCTCCATTTTACCTTACCTAACCTCCTCAAAATTAAAGTCTCATACCTTCCATGGCATAGGTGAGGCCGAGATCTTTCCAATGTCAGATTCATGATATTTCGACCCCTGAGTCGAAAGATATGCCCATTCAAAGTTTGTATTGGGTATGTACAGGAGGGTGGGAAAACAGTTTGAAAGATGGGTCCCACTTTTGATATGGGACACATGGCAGCCAGATTAGAGAAAAAATTGGGCTCGCAAGTTAGGAATTTATCTCTTTCCCTTTTGCGCAAAAATGCAAAAATCAAAAACTCCCGCAGCCCTGAAGATCCGCCTAGACACATGGCACCCTTCGATTGGCTGGGGGATGCACTTCCATATTTATCTTTTTACCTTTTGACAAAAGGAAAAATTTCACCTTTTCCTTCGATTCCCTGCTTTCCTTTGACTCGAGCTTGAACACTAACTTTTTCCCTTCATATTTTCTCTATGTGCGGGGTTTTTTTTTACCAAATTTTCTAGGGGAAAATTTGGGATAATAATTAGAGACTCAAGGGGACATCTGCCTACTAGATGAAAAGACCAGTGGCCTTGAAGCGTCCATTAGGCATGGAGTCTGCCTAATAAACATGAAACTGATCTGAACTCTAAAATTTTGACCTCTGAGCCTCTTGGAAACCCGTTGAAACTTGAAGTTAGACTTCACCAAAATCCAATTGAATGCACTATGCAAGAGCAATAGCACCAAAACCTATGTACAAAATAAAAATCATACATTCTCTAAATAGAACATGCAGAGTGTGCAAAAGCACTTCTTCTGCTAGAAACAAAATCTAGTTCTACTCCTACACTAACCAGAGAGAAAGAATGCTAAACAAATCCTGCTACAGGCAGGGAGAAGTAGCTCCCCTTTCTCAAGAGGGGAAGCCATGCAAATGATTTGACACTAAATATAGTTTCATGTATGAGTGAAAAACTAACAATAAGCCAGTCCTCCACCCGAATCATCAAGGTACGAACATTAATGGAAAATACCTCCTCAAGCTGACTTACATTGGACTTCTGGAGGTGTTGATGATGACCCTTGGTACTTTGATGCTCATCCTCATGCCCTGGAGTATGCATGACTAGTTTTGGATTCTCCTTTGGCTCCAATGAGGTAAAGTATCTGATTGGGCATGGTCTGATCCTTTGTATGTCCCCATTTCTCTGAAATTCAACTCCAAAAATGGATTCTTCTTGTGGACCTTCTTGGGAAGATGGTGTGAGAGAGATGATGACATCCTCTTGCCTTTTCTCTTCCTCCTTCTTTGAAGAACATGGAAGATCAAGATCTTCCAACCTTGGTTCTAGAGGGCCATTTTGGAATGCAGGTTGTTGCACTTGGATGTTCTCCTTCATGGTAGCAGGTTCATGTGTTTAGAAGGTGGATGATGAAGGAGAAAACAATAGAAACTCAACTGGTTCTTCTCCATAAAAATAGTCCTCCAAATCAAACAAATACATTACCTCACTACTGTCCTGTTGCAAATGTTCAACCTCTTCCATGATGTCCTTCTGATCTGCAATTTGATCACCATGGTTCTCCTTATCCTCAAACATGAAGTTTGAAAGATCAAACTCCTCCTCAACATTAGTGATTGAAGGAGATGAATTGGGAGGAAGAACTAAAGGTTCCTCTGTGGCCTACTCCTCACTTGGAGCCTCTGAAACTACATGGTCCTCCTCTGTCATGGGTTCATTAACCAAATAGGCCCTTCAAATGAAAGAAAGGAATGTTTAGTGATGATTTCTTCATTAAGTGGCTTCAACTCTGATTTGATCTCTCCCATCTACTCCTCTTCAATGGGACTTAGATCTGATTGTCCCTCCTCTTCAACTAGTTGTGCAGCTTGGGTTAGATCAGTATCTTCTTCTAGCAAAGTTCCATAAAAAGACTACTAATTCTCTTCCTCTTGTTGTTCTTCTTCTTCTATTGCAAACTCAGCCTCAACCACCACTGTTTCTACAACTTTAACCTCCTCCATTGGTTTGACCATCAAGGGGATCTTTGTAAACCCAAATTTTGTAGCCCAACTCTTTAGATTGTCTGTCATTTCTTTTCTGTTGGGCTCCTCTTATCCCTGTTCTCCTTGACTAGTTTCTTGGGTATCTTCCCAACATGGACTTGGGAGAGCAAGAGGAGTGGCAGGTTGGGGTTCAACCAGCTTTGTGATTATTTTTGGTGGGGAGGGAGGTGGAAATTCTAGTTTGTTTAAAGGGGATGACTATTTGGAAGGGAAAGGGGAAGAGGAATTGAAATGGGGTGGAAGACTAGGGAATGGAGAAATGGAATCAACAGTTGGGGAAAAAATTGGGAAGATTGGAAATTGGAGCTTAGGTTAAGATGGGGGTACTTGCGAAAGAGAAAAATAAAAGCTATGAGATGGTGGACTTACCCATTGACAAGGTTGTCTTGATTCCAATTCATAAGCCCCAATCTCCTTAGTCCATTCTGCAAGTTGGGGCAACATTTCAACCATGAAGTTTAGCTTCTCCTAGGGCTGTAATGTCTTGTAAAAGGGCCTTCCCATGGACAAGGTTCCCTAAAACCAATCTAAAATTCCTTTATTTGTGCTATCCCCCTTGACCAAACCATGACAACCTCCATTTTTTGGATCTTATCCATTAGACCAACATCTTGTATTTGATTGTCTTCATTGTTTGCATACCCCTACTCTTGGAAATCTCCATAGCCAAACTGACTTTGACTCTGCTCATATGGGTAAGCATAATGGTCATGGATCTGATCATAATGTTGATTTGGAGGAATTGGGAAATGCATTCGAGGTGGATTGCATTGCTGTAAGTGTGAGTTACATTAAGGGAATGAAGTCATGATTGCACAACCTCATGGAATGAAAGAAAATGAAAGATATGGAAGAAGAAAATGGATGAAAATGATTGGAAATGGATGGAAAAGGTCTATAACTCAAAGGATGGGTTGTTGACCAGATGGAGTCACCAAATGTGCTTGAAAGTGCTTCCAAAGGCTGAAATCTTCACCAAGAGCACATCAAACCTGATGAAGTGAAGTGGTAAGGGGATTCAACCCTATCCCACAGGGCATGCCAAAACTATTAACATGAAATCACAACACCCCCAAATGAGTTATGGATCTACCTTTCTAAGGCATGGTCATTTGGTGTGATTGTGTAACATTGAACTTTCCCCAAGGCGTGGGACCTTGCAAAATGGGAAAGCTCTCCAGATTGAAGGTTGGTTCCTTATTCCTCTGCTTAGGTGCATACGTAGAAACTTACAGAGGATATGTTCTTAATCCTAATATAAAATTTACCAAGGAGACAGGGATAGAAGGAATACAGAGTTTAAAACGAAGCTAAAGTATGAGGTGATGCACCAAAAGAATGATGAACACTTATTTTGCTAATAGACACAAACCAACAAAATGCATATAATAAACAAGCATAGATAACCAGATATGTAATGGGAGACCAGATGAAAGAAAAAGAGACAAGAGAGGATATAAAATCGATCATAGACGTATTTTATTTCTCTGTAGATTGATACAGTCCATTACAAAGTAGCCAAGAGGTAGAAACGTACTGCAATTTTTTGATGGAAGGCTTGAACCCCACAAATCATTTTGCTAAGAGGAGAAGTTAGCCTACAAAACAAATAATTTCCAACCCTTTACAATGAATCCTACCTCCGCATTTATAGATTTGATCCTAAAAGAAGAAAAAGAGAGGAAAGCAGGAAAAGCAGGTTGAAACTCAACTACCGTTGTTAATGCCTCTAATGAAATCTCTCCCCAAATCCATCTTTTTGCATCAATCCTTGGTTCAGTGCCCTGAAGGAAGAGGAAATGGTGAAACAGATCAAATCTGATCTGGTTGTTGAGGTAAGAAGATCTTGCATTAAAATCCCAAAGATGTTTCCTCCATTTTCTTCACCTAACCTCCTCAAAATTTAATTTTCAAACCCCATGGCATGGGTGAGGCCAAGATATTTCCAACGACATTAGATTTTACAATATTTTAAGCCCTGAGTCAAAAGATATGACCCTTCAAAGTTTGTATCAGGTTTGTACAGGAGGGTGAGAAAACAACTTGAAAATGGGTCCCTTTTGATATGGGACATGTGGCAGCCATATTGGAACAAAAATCGGGCCTACGAATCCATAATTTATCTTTTGCCCATTTCTTCTGATTCCCACTTGGCTTTGAATTGGGCCCAGATGTTGACTTCCTTGGGCAGAGTTGCGGGCTATTTTGTAACTTTTACCCCTTGAATCAGTGTCATATTGACACTGGAAATTCTCCACTTACACCTTTATACTTAGCCAATTTTGAGGCCCTTTTCTATCTGCCTTTTGACTCTATTTTCTGTTATACGAGATCATGATCGATACAATATTTGACACGTGGGTGAAATATGGATAAAAATTTGGCAACTCACAGGGGTATCTGCCTGCTAGATGAAAAGACTAATTGCCTTGTCATATATGTTAGGCATGGAGTCATGAGTGATAGCCTACTATTGATCTAAACTTTGAAAACTGGCTCCTAGGCTGCTTGGAAACCCATTAGAACTGAAAGTCATCTTGACCAAATGCCAATTCCAAACACTACATGAGAGCAACAAAACAACACCACACTATATACAAAATTTGAAATTGTACATGCTCCAAATGGAACATGCAGAGTGTGCAAAGAACTTAGGAGAAAATAAATCTACAGTACAACAAGACAATGTGCATAAGCACATAGAGGAAAGAGAAAACTAAACTAATATGTATAGGGTGAGAAATCCCCTTTTAGTAGTAGTGTGATCCCATTTACAGGAATCTACAACTCTTCACCCTCCAATGTAGACAATTGGAAAGCATTACTACTTTTGCATCTTGTGATCATATAGGGGCCACTCCAAATGGCATCAAATTTGGAATGCCTTACTAGTTTTTCTCGATTTGCATCCCATTTCAAAAATAGGTCTCCTTCCTAGAAGGTCCTTGCTTTTATTTTCTTATCAAAGTATTTCTTGATTGAAGCCCAATTCTTCTCTATTTCTTGGAGAGCATGCTCTCTAGTTTCTTCTAATTCTATCAGATTCACATACCTGACCTCCATTGGTCCAAATTGAGACATCTCTAGTTTCTTTATGAGCTCCAATGCTAGCAAGTCAAGTGATATAGGAAACACTACCTCTTTCCCATAGATGCTCTTGAATGGAGAGCTTCCTGTAGATCTCTTGGGCATTATTCTATCATCCCATAAGGCTATTTTGAGCTTTGTGTGCCAGGTCCTCTGATTCTCATCAAGATTATTTGTGATGATCTTTAGCAGGTTCTTGTTTGTGGACTCAGCCTGGCCATTACCTTGAGGGTAATGGTTTGATGAAGTACTCAAATAAGTCTCATTCTTAATAGTGTTGTTAGTGAAAATTCACAGCACCCCCAAAATGACCTATGGATCTGCTTTTCTAAGGCAATGCCATTTGGTGTGAATGCACAACATTGAGATTTCCTAAAGTGTGGGACCTTTACAAATGGGGAAATCTCCCCAGAGAAGGTTGGTTCCTCTTCCTAAACTACCTGCCACAAGCTATTTTAGTGCAGGAAAGCTAATCTAATCCTAATCTAACTATGCCAAGGAGATAGAGAGAGAGAGAGAGAAAAGAGGGAAAAATAGAGCCTACACTAAAATGGTGATACACGAGAGAAGGAAAATGTTGAAACATCTATCAAAATTGCCATGGAACAAGAAGAGGTGAGCAATGGAAAGGATGGACAAGTGCATCTCAAAACCAAGGATGGATTTCACATAAAAAATGTTCCAAAAATCCATGAACACAGCTCCAAAACCTACAATGAACATTCAAACATGCACAAATACCTGCAATAAAGAGAGGAAAGAATATAACAAGTAAAAACGAGCAAGGATGGACAAATGCATCACAAAACATGTTTTTATTGCTCCAGAAGTTTACACAAAACGTCATTTTTTTGGTAAGAGTGAAAAATGCCATTACAAAGAAGGGGAGGAGGTTCTAACTCCATTTTCAACCCTATGGAAGAAACTACGGGAGGGAAGAGAACAATGATGAACAACCTTGTTACAAATGAGCAAAAATTGGGTTTTAACCATCGAAGAAGAATGGAAGAAAGGAGAAAATGTAGGCAAATCTGATTTGGGATCTTCAACCACTAACAAGATTCATCTAAATGGGCCTACAAAATGATGGTTTCCATAAACAAATCCCATACTTCAAAGTACATTCGAGCCATGTTACAGAAGCAAAACAAAGGCCCATACTTCATTAATTTTGGTGGTTGGATGTCATTTTTTGTGTTTTTTACATGCCAGAGACGTTTTTCCATTTTTCTCCCGCAAATCTCCATCAAAAATAAAAATTGAAGAGTTCCATTGTGTGGAGATAATTCAACAAGCTTGTGTCGGTGAGGTACAAACACGAAAATCCGAGCTTGGATCAAATTTTATGCCTTTTTGAATTTTTAGGGTAAAAATGGCAAAAAACATGGTCAAAAGTTCTCAAACTTTAAAATTTTCCCTTTCGGAAATTTTTCCCAAACAGCTCTGCTACCACATGGTGCTTTTCCCATTCATTGATGGAAATGCGGGCTCAAACCTCCGTTTTCCCCTTTGATTTTTTATTGGGAAAAATTCTCAAATTTTCCCCGCACTCCATTATCTTGATGACACATGTCAGCTTCTGGTTGTTTGGTAGGGGTGCACTTCAAATTTTTCCTTTGCACCTCTGTCACTTTTGAAAAATACCAAATTTTCCTCCGCGCCTCCAAATCCCACCACTTTCATGGACATGTGGCACCTTCACATTACTTTGGCGGGCCTTCTAAATTTTCTCCATCTTCCTCTGCAGGGCCGTCAGGCTGGTTTTTTTTTTGGCACTTTTGACCAAAGCTCCTAAAAAATTTCCAACTTACCTCCGCTGGCCCGCCACTCCGCCTGCCACATGGCACCATTCCCATTGGTTGTGGGCCTGTCAAGGGAAAATTTCCCCAAAAAACTCATCTGAGCCATCACTTCAAAAATATTTGGAGTTAGGAGGAAAATTTTACCTTTCTGGAAAGGTGAGAAAATTATCTATTTGATGGAGCCATTTCTAGAAACCTTTGAGTGCCTGAAATGTGTAAAATTTGATATTGAAGCACAAGGAAGGAAAGAATGAAGGCAAGTTAACCAAAATAAGCAGGGGGCTCATTTTGGATAACAATTTTGGTGACTTTCAGGGGTCATCTGCTTGCTAGATGAATGATTAGTGGCCTTTGAAGCATCCATTGGGGATGGAGTCAAGCCTGATAACCAATTTTGATCTACACTTAGAAAATATGACCTCTGAGCCACTTGGAATCCCACTAAACCTGGAGTTTATCTTCACCAAAATGCCACTGAAATGAACTATACAAGAGGAAAAAAAAGCAACACAAAAACTATGTACAAAATTTGAAATCATACATAGCCCAAGTGGGATATGCAGAGTGTGCACAAGCACTTCTTCTACTAAAAGCAAACCTACCTACACTACTCTAACTAGAGGAAAAGGTAAGATAAACAAACCATGCAACTGGTTGTGCAAAATAGCTTCCTTTCTTCAAAATGGGTGGCCATGTAACTGATTTGGAGCTGAACATGGCTGGTTGGATGAGTGGAAAATCAACAAGAAGCTTGTCTTCTACCCAAATCAGCAAGGTGTCAACTGAAAGAAAATTGAATACCTCTTTTAGTTGCTCTACATTTGGATTGAAGAGGTATGACAGCTGATCCTTTGTACTTTGATGCTCATCCTCATGCTTAGAGGCAAGCATGACTGGTTGTGGCTTCTCCTTTGGCTCCAATGAAGCCAAATACCTAATTGGGCAAGTTTTGATCCGTTTGATATGCCCATTGCTCTGATTTTCCACTCCAAAAATAGATTCTTCTTGTAGACCTTCTTGAATGGATGGTGTGGAAGAAATGATAGAAATATTCTACTATTTCCCTTCTTCCTCCAATGAAGAACATGGAAAATTAATATCTTCCAATCTTGGTTCTAATGAGCTGCCGCAAAACACAGGGTGCTGCTTTTTAGTGTTAGATATTTTATGGCAATAGGCTCTTGATGTTTCAGAATGAATGGTGGAGAAGAAAATGTTGTAATTTCAGCTGGCTCCTACTCAAGACATTCCTCTAAGTCTGATAAACAATCAAACCCTTTGTTGTCCAGCTGCAACAAAGATTTTCCCTCTTGTATGGTGACCTCCAAATCTACATTTTCTTCACCATGTGTAGCTTCATTTTCAAACATGAAACTTGCCAATTTGAACTCATCCAAAAAATCAGATTTTTGGAGAGATGAAGTGGGAGAGAAACATGAAATTTCTTGTGCCTCTTGCTCACAATTTGGACCTGTTTTGTTCACCTCCATAATGGCTTCATCAATCAAATCAGCCCCTTCAAATGAAAGTAAAAATGTATCAATAATGCTTCCTTCTTCTGTTGTTGCAAAAAATGAGTTGATCTCATCCATTTTCTCCTCAAAAATGGGATTTTGAGCTGGTTTTTCTTCCTCCATGACTGATTTGGCATTACAAATTAGATCAACATTTTTTTCGGGAAAAGTGCCAACATGGACACCCAACTTATCACCAACAGACTATTTTTTTTCTTGCTTTACTGCTGCCATAAAATCATCCTTGTTTACCACTTGTTCCCCAAATCCAACATCCTTTGAAGGCTTAACCATCAAGGGGATATTTGTTATCCCAAATATGGCAGCCCAACTCTTCAAGTTTTCTGTTATTTCTTCTCTGTTGGGATCTTCTTCTTGATGTTCTCCTTGATTGGATTTCTGATTTTCATCTTCCCAACATGGATATGGGAATGCAAGAGGATGGATGGGTTGTTACTCAATTGATTTTGTCAATTTTTTTTTATGGTGGTGGAGAGGTAGAAACTCTTGTTTCTTTAGAGGAAATGACTGTTTGGAAGGGAAAAGAGTAGAGAAATCGAGGTGGGATGGGAGACTAGGAGATGGAGAAATGGAGATCAACATTTGGGACAATAGATGGAGAGTTTAAAAATTGACACAACTAAGATAAAATAGATTGGGAAAGAGGAAAAGAAAAGGCATGAGATGGTGTTCTTACCCATTGACAAGGTTGCTAAATACTCCTCTCATACACCTCTATTCCTTCAGTCCACTTTGCAAGCAATGGAAGCTGTTGCAATCATGAATTCAAGATTCTCTTGAGGGCTGTAATGCCTTGGAAAAGGTCCCACCCATGGACAACGTGCTCCACAACCGATTCCAAATGCTTTCATTTGTGCTTGAGCCCTATATTGCACCATGTTTGCCTCCATCTTTTAATCTTCTCCAAAAAATCAGCATCTTCCATTTGATTGTCTTCATTGTATGTGTATACCCCTACTCTTGGAAAGCTTCATAGCCAAACTAATTTTGGCATTGTTGCTCATATGGGTATGCATGCTGATTTTGAATTTGCTCAAAATACTGATTTGAAGGATTTGAAAAACATGTTGGAGGTGGAATGTATTGTTTCTGTTGTAAATGTGAATTCCATGATGGAAATGAAGTCATGATTAAAAACCTTCATGGGATGAAAGAAGATGGAAGAGATGGAAGGAAGAATGGATGAAAAATGAATGAAAATGAATGAAAAGGAAGGTCTACAACTTCAGAGATGGGTTGTTTACCAGATGGAGTCGCCAGATGTGCTTTTGAATATGCCTCCAAAGGCTAAATCTTTAACAATAACACACCAACCTATCAAAAATAAAGTGGAAGACCTCTAAGGTCCCACCATGCGTGCCAAAACTATTAGTGCAAATTCACAGCACCCCCAAAATGACCTATGGATCTACTTTTCTAAGGCAATGCCATTTGGTGTGAATGCACAACATTGAGCTTTCCCAAAGTGTGGGACCTTTGCAAATGGGGAAAGCTCTCCAGAGAAGGTTGGTTCCTCTTCCTAAACTACCTTGCCATAAGCTATTCCAGTGCAGGAAAGCTAATCTAATCCTAATCTAACTATGCCAAGGAGATAGAGAGAGAGAGAAAAAAAGGGAAAAACAAAGCCTACACTAAAACAGTGATACACCAGAGAAGGAAAATGTTGAACATCTATCAAAACTACCATGGAACAAGAAGAGGTGAGCAATGGAAAGGATGGACAAGTGCATCACAAAACCAAGGATGGATTTCACACAAAAAATGTTCCAAAATTCCATGAACATAGCTCCAAAACCTGCAATGAACATTCAAACATGCACAAATACCTGCAATGAAGAGAGGCAAGAAGAAAACAAGAAAAAACAAGCAAGGATGGACAAATGCATCACAAAACATGTTTTTTATTGCTCCAGAAGTTTGCAAAAAACATCATTTTGCTGGTAAGAGGAAGAAAATGCCATTACAGAGTAGGGGAGGAGGTTCTAACTCCATTTTCGACCTCGGGGAAGAAAAGAAGGGAGGGAAGAGAAGAATGATGAACAACCTTTTTACAAATGAGCCAAAATCTGGCTTTTAACCATGAAGTAGAATGAAGAAAGGCAAAAACATGGTAAAATCTGATTTGAGATCTCCAACCACCAACCAGATCCATTAAATTGTCCTACAAAGTGATGGGTAATCCTCTGCAAATCTCATACTTCAAAGCATTTCTATGCTGGAGAAAAACAGAGGCCATACTTCATTAATTTTGGTGGTTGGAATGTCATTTTCTATGTTTTTTACATGCCAGAGATGTTTTCTTCCATTTTCACCCATAAAACTTGACCAAAAATAAAAATTGAGGATTTCATGGTGTAGATAATTTCAACATCTTTCCAATGATATAAAGAACATGAAAAATCCGAGCTCTAGATCAAAAGTTATGCCCCTCTGAAGTATTTAGGGCAAAAATGGTGAAAAACAAGGTCAAAATTAGTGTCGGTGGGGTCAAACTTTAAAATTTTCCCTTTTTGGAAAATTTTCCCAAATGTCCTTCGCACCTCCACCTCTCTAAGACACATGTCATTCCCATTCACTTATGGAAATGCAAGGGCTAACACTTGCTTTTCCTCCTTTGATTTCATTTTGGGAAAAATTCCCCAAATTTTCCCCGCGCTCCATTGTCCCAGTTGACTACATGTCGGCCCCTCAGTTGCTTGGTAGGGACATGCCTTCAAATTTTTCCTTTGCGCATCTAAATCATTTTGGCAAAAAATTCTCCAGTTTCCTTTTAGCACTCCCGACTCCTCCACCGCTGGACATGTGGCCTTCCACATTGCGACCTTGGCGGGCCTTTGCGTTTGGGCATTTTTAGAAAAAAGGGAAATATTTCCCAAATCGCTCCATGCCTCTACCAAGCCACTTCCTTCTCCTCTGTGGGCCCACGGGTAGATTTTTTACCTTTTGCGCTTTTGACCAAAACACCAAAAAACTTGAAATCCCCCTGACATCCACCACTCCGCCCTGCCATGTGGCACCTTCCCATTGGCCGCGGGCCTGTTAAGGGAAAATCTCCCCAAAAAACTCCACCGATTCATAACTTCCAAAATATTTGGAGTTAGGAGGAAAATTTTACCTTTCTGGAAAGGCGAGAAAATTATCTATCTGATGGAGCCATTTCCAAAAACCTTGAGTGGCTGAAATGTGTAAAATTTGATATTGAAGCACAAGGAAGGAAAGTTAACCAAAATAAGCAGGGGGCTCATTTTGGATAACAAGCCCATCATGTGATCTTGAAACCTATGAATGCTAATGCATTGTCTGATATGATGGTGGCCGACACTCCAAATCTGGTCACTATCCCTTCATAGAAATCTAGGATACTAGACTCACTTGCTTCCTTGAGTGCAACTGCCTCGATCCATTTGGTGAAATAATTTGTCACTGTCAGGATCCATTTGTGACCTTGGCTTGAGTTTGGATTGATGAATCCAATGAAGTCCAATCCCCATTGTATGAATGGTTGGTCATATGATATTGGGTGCAATGGAAGTGCTGCTAGCCTTTCCTTTCCTTTGAAGAATGCACAATTCTTACACCTTTTGATCCATGTGTAGCAGTCAGTAAACACACCGGGCCAAAAATATTCTTATTTCATGATTTTGAGTGTTGTCACTCTTGGAGAAAAATGGCCTCTAGCTGCTTCAACATGGAATTCTTATATCACTCTCTCTACCCAATCTACCCTAATACATCTCAGCAAAATTCCATTGATGTTCCTCTTGAGAAAGACACCATCAATAAGAACATGTGGGATGCCCTGTAGCTTGAAATGCCTTATTTTTTCTTTACTCATCCCATAATGGTACAGGCATGTTCGAAGGAAGTGCACCATATCTTGGGTTTAACAAGGAGCAAGTACATCATCTCTCCCTTCTAGTTGATTGTTTTATAGAAAAATAATAATCTCCTTTTCACCGTCTACTTCATCTTGTTGATCTGAGGCTAGTTGTTGACATAACCCCTTCCCACACACCATCTTGGTGACCTTGATCTCAATGTAATATTCCATGACACGGGTGATCCATCCTGCATGCTTCTCATTCATGTGTTTGCTAAGAAAGAATTATCTAACTCTTGCATGGGAGACCAATAGTTGGATTTTGTTGTTTGAAACCAAATTCTTAAACTTCTTCAATCCTTTGATTACCGCCAAGACCTGCTTCTCAATGAAGGAGTACCTCACCTCATAATCTTCCAGACTCTGGCTGAAGAGAGAAATTGGATGTTATGTACTTTCTTTGTTTTGCTACACCAAGATTGCATAAATTGTGTTGCTACCACCAAAGGCATACAATATGAAATATTTGGAAAAATCTAGGTTCACAAGAGTTGGGGCTTGTGATATGGCTTATTTGATAGCCTCAAAACTTGCTTTTCCTTCAGCTTTCCACCTGAATGTTAAGAACGTCTTCAGTATCAACGTTATTGGCTTAACAAGGGCAGCAAAGTTTAGAACAAACCTACGGACAAAATTGATTTTTTCCAATAGGATTTGAAGAGCATTCTTATGATTTTCCAATGGCAATGCTCTTATTGCTTGAACTCTTTCCGAGTCAATTTTCAATCCTTCCTTTGATACGATATGGCCTAGAATCTTACCTTCATGGTCCAAGAATATGCATTGTTTGGGGTTCAGTGACACCCCAGAACTCGTACATATTTGGAACACCTGCTTTAGATGGAAAAGGTGGTATGATACATTCTTGGAAAACACGGTAACATCATCCAGATAGACCAACACTATTTTGTTGATTAGCCCCTTGAATGCCATATCCATCGCCCTCTAAAAAGTGGCTCCAGCATTGGATAATCCAAATGGCATTTTCTTGTAGGCATAGGTGCCCCATTTGGTGGTGAAAGCTATTTTGAATTGATCATCTTCTTTCACCATGATCTGGTTGTACCCTATGTAGCCATCTAGGAGAGAGAACCTTTCTGACCTAGACACTACTTGTAAGATCTACTCCATTGAAGGGAGTGGGTAGTGATCTTTGAGGGAGGCTCTATTAAAATCCCTGAAGTCAACACACAACCTGATTTATCCATTTTTATTTCTGATTGGGACCAGATTTGCAACCCAAATTGAGTGTTTGATTGGAAATATGATGCTTTCCTCTATCATCTTGTTTAGCTCCTTCTTCATCAAAGGCTCAATATGTGGGTTAACTGGTCTCTACTTCTTCTTGATTGGCTGAGAAACTAGATCTAATTCTATTATGTGTTGTGATAAATTTGGATTGAACCCCCTTACGTCTTCATAACTCCAAGCAAACACATTAGGGAATTCTTAGAAAAGTTGTATGAATTAATACCTTTCTTGTTTGGTGGCCACTTAGCCAATTAGAAGTGTTTTGTCTTCTCCAACTGGGATTAACTCTGAATCTTCTCCTTTGATCTGCATGTTAGCCTTCTCTTTTCTAAACTGATCATTAGGATTGAAAATAGATTTCAGTGTCACTAAGCCTTTGGGAAGCTTGTTTGTATGCAAATGTACTATCTGATTCCCATACTGTTGCATTAGTCTTCTCTGGTTTATAGCTAAGAATTCAGCTTCTTCTTGTAGAAATTTAATGATATACTGATCATTCTCAAACACCTGCCAGCATGTATTATTATTTGGCACTGCTAGCCTCATAACCACATGGATATGCAATTGTCCTCTTTCCCTCTTGATGCTATCAACCACATCAAATGTTGCTCCAACTGCTATAAGTCTATCAGCAACATCATTCTCCTTCCTGGGTATGGAAACAATACTGAAGGCCTCAAAATCCTCCATGAGATCCCATACCCTACTCTTTTAGTTTTTTAGTAGGTCATTTTTGATAGCATTAAGTCCTCTGACCTGATTGATAACCAGTTCACTGTCACCGAATACTTTCAAGTTCTTGATTCCCATCTTGCTTTCCCAATGAAGACCTTAGACTAAAGCCTCATATTTAGCAGTGTTATTTGAGCAAGTGAACTAGAATCTGAAGGCTTAATAATATCTCATACCTTTGGGGGACACAATCATGGCTCCTCCTCCAGCTCCTTGTCTACTCGAACCATCAAAGAACAATTTCCATACCTCATTGTCATCCTTGTATTCTAGCTTGATTAGGTCAAGAAGAGGTTGGTTCTCTTCATGTAGCTAGTAGATACCTAGCTCATATTCTTCCATTTCCCTATAGGGGTCAGAAGCATGAATTTTGTTGGCCCACTCATCTAGGGTCAAGTCTAGGATACATCCCACCTTGATATTTATTTCATTAGTGTTTAGGAGGTCTTCTTCATCAAAAGATGAGCAGTTGGCATTGATTGGGCTAGGCACATAGGATTCAATATGATAGTCAGCAATAGGTTCAGATCTGATTGTGGCCTTCACCCCATACCTTGTCCTAAAGAGCGTATGTGACGAATCATCAGATAGGTAGCCTCCAATTTTGGCAATGCAGTCTCTGGATAGACACAAAGAAAAATGTGGTGGTAGGTCTATGATTGACATGTTTTGCAAAACATTCACATTAGGCAAAGTGTGTAGAGTGCAACTCAGATCCTTGATAATTCCCATAGTGGTTACTCCTATCCCATCAAATTGGACTACTCCTCTACAGATGGCCTCATATTGGATACCCAACTAATCAGCTATTTGTTTAAGCATACTACTGGCCCCAGAATCAATCATACAATTATACACTAATTTGTCCCCAATAATCAATGAGACATAGAAGGGAGGGAGTCTCATGTTTTTACCTTGTTGTTCTCCATGGTTCCTCTCAAGCTGAACTACGTTGGTAAGCACTCTTTCTTGTTGGTTAGGGGGTTTATTTGAACTTGACCAACCTTGCATGGCATTCTACAATAGATCCCTCTTCCCTAGAATGTCCAGTGACTCCCATAGTGAAATTTTCACACTTGTCCTTTTCATCTACTCAATAATATTGAATGTGTTGTCATTTTGCTGCCCCTTCCCACACACATTTCTTTCTTGCACATGGGTTGTTACAACCGGTGCTTGAATGGGTTTGGGAGGTGGCTTGGATTGGTTTTGTATGTTTGGAGTTACACTTGGAACACCAGGACCTTATGGAGTGATGGAAGATTGAGGGTCACATGAATTCAGTGGTTGGACCTCTTTAATACTTCTCTTTTTGGATCGTGTATTAGAAGCTACACTTTGAGAAGGGAATTGATTCATCCCATAAAATTCTTCGGCCTGCCAGTTGACAAGCATAGTCTCGTTTGGGGGGCCACCTTGTTAAACTCCTTATTGTTGATCTTCCTCTTGGCTAGGTTCTTGTGGCACCATACTGGTTTGCACCATCAAGGCCTAATTTATAGCACCATTAAAGTATGTTGATTGGTTGTGTGGCTGACTGCATGGAAAACACCAATCATATTCCTATACCATATTGTTATGTGTTGGGACCAATGCTCTTGATGTTGAAGCCATGTTAGGATCATACGGCTTGAAAGGTCTAGCAGCTTGGGGTTGTCCTTGGTTCTAGCTCTAGTTTACGATTTGAGGTGGTGGCCTATTCTATTGATACTGGAGTCTAGGTTGATATTGAGATTGGAGATGTTATGTTCTGGAACTCTGAGCTTGTTGTCTTTTGATGGTCACTAGCTCATTCCCAAAGTTCTGAAGTTACTTCATGACCATTTCCTGAAACTCTTTAGAGGTATTAAATGATGAAGTGGAAGCTTTAGCTGAGCTTTGACTCCTGGGGGTGGGTATAGGAGTTAATGTAGGCACTTGGCTAGTATCTGGGCTTCCTAACTCATGGTACAGAGGCATGGATGGCCTAGGAGAAATTTTTCTAGCTTGAATCAAATGGTTCTCAGCCCCTATGGAGAGGCTATAGGCTGCAAGTAATGTAGTGCCCCCCATTGACTGAATCATCAGAGAAATATCATAATTTAAAGCCCTAAGAATGTATAAGAAGGCATCTTCATTAGTGGGATTTACTACTGTTGGAATCCTATCTCAGGCCTGCTGGAATCCGAAGTTGAAGTATGTCAATTGCTTGTTCAGGGCTCTCTTGATTGTTGTTAGTTGCTCCAAAAAATACAAGTTATCACCTTTTTCCCCAAACTGATTGTTAAGGGCTATGCACAGCTAGTTCCAATTTTGGATAGAGCCTGCTTCAAGACTCCTGAACGATTTTGAAGCTTTCCCTTTGAATGAAGAGGTGAGAAACTTGACTGCAATGTCCATCTCCTAGATCTCATAGATTGTACAGACATTTACAATATCTTGGACATGGTCACCAGGAGAAGTTTGATTTTTCACAGGGAAATGTGGGATGCTCTTTAATGCTGCAATTATAACTGGGTTTTGTGCATTCAAGGCGAGTGGACTACTGCCAGTGAAGTTTACATATGGATTTGGTTTTGCCATTCTGATTGGCCTAAGAATCCTTACAAACTAAAAGAAAGGCCTTGCAGATGGAGGTGTTGACAAGGTTTTGCTTGGTGGAGATGGAGACCTCTGAACTCTCCTTCCTCTCCTTTCTCTGCCTGGGGATAGACACAAGTATTCAAATATACCTTATTTCCTTGCTCTAGACCGAGTTTTTCTCATGAATCTCCCAAGATTGGGTTGTTGAAACCAATAGATTTGTTTCTTTTAGAGTTGTCAGATGTATAATTTTAAGGCTTCTTAAAAGCCAGAATCACAGGAAGTGTAAATCAATTCCTATTGTAATAAGATGGACACTTATTAGTCCCACTGGGCATGCCAAAACTATTAACATGAAATCACAACACCCCCAAATGAGTTATGGATCTACTTTTCTAAGGTATGGTCATTTGGTGTGATTGTGTAACATTGAAATTTGCCCAAGGTGTGGGACCTTGCAAAATGGGAAATATCTCCAGATTGAAAGCTAGTTCCTTATTCCTCTGTTTAGGTACATACATAGAAAATTGTACAGTATTTTTTGGTAATCCTAATCTAAAATTTACCAAGGAGACGGGAATAGAAGGAATACATAAATTAAAACAAAGCTAAACTATGAGGTGATGCACCAAACAAATGATGAACACTTATTTTTCTTATAGACACAAACCAACAAATGCATATAATAAACAAGCATAAATATCCAGATATGTAATGGAAGACCAGATGAAAAAAAAAGAGACAAGTGAGGATATAAAATCGATCACAGATGTGTTTTATTACTCTGTCGATTGATACAGTCCATTACAAAGTAGCTAAGAGATAGAAACATATTGCAATTTTTTGATGGAAGGCCTTAACCCCATTAATCCTTTTTCTAAGAGGAGAAAGGAGCCTATAAAACAAAGAATTTCCAACCCTTTAAAATGAATCCTACCCTCACATTTATAGATTCGACCTTGAAAGAAGAAAAAGAGAGAGAAGCAGGAAAATCAGGTTGAAACTTAACCACCGTTATTAATGTCTCTGATGAAATCTCTCCCCAAATCCATCTTTTTGTATCAATCCTTGGTTCGGTGCCTTGAAGGAAGAGGAAATGGAAAAATAGATCAAATCTGATTTAGTTGTTGAGGCAAGAAGATCCTACATTAAAATCCTGACGATGTTTCCTCCATTTTCTTCACCTAACCTCCTCAAAATTAAAGTTTCAGACCCCATGGCATGGGTGAGGCTGAGATCTTTCCAACGACATCATATTTTTCAATATTTCGAGCCTTGAGTCGAAAGATATGCCCCTTCAAATTTTTTATCGGGTATGTACAAGAGGGTGGAGAAAAAAACTTGAAAATGGTCCCCTTTTGATATGGGACACGTGGCAGCCAGATTAGAACAAAAATTAGGCCTACGATTCTATAATTTGTCTTTTTCCCCTTTCTTCCAAATCCCACTTGGCTTTGACTCGGGCCCAGATGCTAACTTTTTCCTTGGGCGGAGTTGTGGGCTGTTTTGTAGCTTTTACACCTTGAATCAACGTCATATTAACACTGGGCATTCTCTACTTACACCTTTATATTTATCCAATTTTGAGGCCCTTTTCTTTCCGCCTTTTGATTTTGTTTTCTGTTATGTGTGGTTGTGGTTGATCTAATATTTGGCATGGGGGTGAAATATGGATAACAGCTGGTAATTCCATCATGAGTGGCAGTTGAGCTTCTACACCATACACCACTTGGAAAGGGGACATTCGAATTTCTCTCTTGGGCGTAATTCTATCAGCCCAAAGTGCATCATATTGCCTCTTATGCCAATTTCTCTAAGAATCATTTACAAGATTTCTAACTATAGTTACCAGACTCTTGTTTGTCAATTATGTCTGTCTATTCCCTTGGGGGTAGTAATCTGAAGAGTGAGCAAGGGAGATCCCATACCCATATCAGAAGTCCATCACTCAGTAGAACAAAATTTGGAAGCATTATAAGTCACAATTTTTTTGGGATGCCAAACCTGATCAATATGTTCTCTTTAATGAAGTTACAAACTACCTCAGAGGTAGTGCTCTTGACTAGGATGGCTTCCAAAAACTTGGTGAATTAATCTATTGCATTCAACACATGAGTATGTCTAGCACTAGAAGATGGATTGAGTGCTCCAATGAAGTCTAAATCCCATTGTTGAAATAGCTCTTCAATCACTATAGGCTTGAAATGTAAAGCAACCAACTTAGGTCTTCCAAAAAATGTTTGGAATGCTTCAGATTTACCAACCCATTTTGATGCATCTCTAAACAGATTGGGCCAATAATAGCCAAAAAAAAGTATTTTATGAGCTATTACAGTAGAGGAGAAATGACCTCTACAAGCCTGGTCATGAAAAGCAAAGAAAAACTTCTTTTGTTGTGCATTGTCTACACACTTCAAAAACCTTCCATCTATTCCTCGTTTGAACAAAGCCTTTTCCCATAGCACATATTGTGCGAACCTCATTTTGATGGCTCTCTTCTCTTTGGCACTCAAGTGAGATGGAAATTCTCCATAGGTCAGTGTAGACACCAAATTTGTGTCTTACGACACCCTGTGCCCTGCATCTCATTTCGCAACCTAACCTCACCACCTAAACCTTGCACAATTATTTATTAATTACCTTATAATTAAAAAATCCACATCTCCAAACCTGCCACCAAATTTCACCACCTCATCGTGACCTATCCCTAACCCTAAACTAACCTAATTAAGACCTATAACTTGGTCTACATCCACACCCATGACTAATTACTCCTCACCCGCACCAAAACCAACCTAATAATGACTTGACCAAGCCCACAACTAATCCCTCGAGATAAAATGAGGAAAAGTTGGCTATTTTACTAAAAATAGCCCACTTTGACTTAACCGACATCAGTTCCTACTCGACCACCATCGGTTACGTAACCACCATCAGTCCCCTGTAGATGACCTCCCCCAACCAAAAAAAAAGGATCCAAATTCATTTGAAAAAAAATCCAGAATTCACTTGGTAGAGCAGAGACAAGGGAAGAAAAGAGAAGAGTTTGCAGAGAAGGACATCGATCCCAAGACTGCAACTGAGTAGCTAGAGCACAGTGACACTCATCTAAGCATTGGGAGAGAATATGGCTCACTTTTGATTGTCGGATCATCCAACCTGAGTCCTGCCTTCGTCATCACAGTCCTTGGACCTATATCTTCATCAAGAACTAGTAAGTAGTGTCTTGTACGTTTTCAAATAACATTTCTTGAACTTCTGATTCATAGTAATTATAAGTTCACTCCTAGATCTACTACCCGGTAGCACCCTACATCTCACTGTCATTCCTCTACCATTACATTGCCCTAAGAACAGCTCCCACACTCTCTGAGTCCTCTCCATCACCCTATTGCCTAGCCCTAATCATTTGCCAACCTTATAAACACCATAGCCACCTCACAGCCAATCTTCATTGAAAGCCCCTAAATCACCACCCCTACCGATATCAGTTATCAGCAACTGGTACCCGGTGTATAACCGCAGTCGGTTATATAGTGACCGGCATCGGTCACTGTGACTCAAACCAAAACCAGCCTTTCTTCTATTGCTTTTTAACAAGGTAATTAAAGTGTAATTTTGCAATAGCCTATTTTCTATCATTTGTGTTAATTCGTATTAAAAGGGGAACTGACCACCTTCGAAAGGAAGTCTAATATTTCCTGGGCCCAAGGCAGTTCCCTCATTTATTGTCTAACTAAAATCTGGTGGTCTTGTATTCTTACTTGCAGGTAGTCCTTCCTAGAAAAAAATGAGTTCTTCGCAATCGATCTCATCTCTCTCTATGGTACGCGCACACCCTCCCAACACTCAACAGGTATTCCTCCTAGCCCTAACCATTATCTGTTTCTCAAGAGAATAAAAGGATAAAAGCACCTCTATTTTAATAATGGAAACATTCTATGCGAAACATTTTGGCATGCCTCGTGGGACCCTTCTTGGGTTTCTTTCTTTCTTGCTTGCTTTCATATAGGGAGCACACCTGCTATTTTCTTCTTCTAAATATTCACAAGATATTTTTGTCATTTTGGTAAAATAATTTGTCTTTCTTCCTCATCGTTGCATTAGTGAAAGTCATCTTCTTTGCTTCATCGAATATCATTTTCGATTTGAGTTTAAAACACGTGCATCACATTCTTGCTTGTTGTTTTCAATTCTAGTGAACATAGATTAAGTAACAGGTCGTACACGTGGGGGTGATATCTATGGTATTAACAAGAAATTAATCTTACTTTCACTGCACAACACATACCAAATCACATCATAATCAACACAATAGCTCAAACATTCCCCCTTTTTCCGCGGTATTCCTCCTCCCGATTGAGGTAACCTTATAAGCCAAAACAAACTTGACATTTCCCCTAAGTCTTTTATTTAGGATTGACATCATCTTGTGTCTAAGGCATAAGCCCATAATAATTAAAACTAATTCTAGGGTTAGTCTCTTGATTTGCTTGTGCATCTTGCTTGTTTTTAGTTCTGTTTCTCTGTCATACACTGTTTCTGTGATCACTTCAGAATAGTTTGGTAGGTATACTAAGCCTTGTTAACCCCAAATAAGTAGCTTCTTATAGCTTCTTACACCGGTTCTATTCTACCGACATCGGTTAACTGACCGACGCCGGCTAAAGTATGACCGACCTCGGTTATTAGACCGATATCAGTTACTGTCTTTCATAGTTCCCAAAGCCAGCAACCTACCAATTCCAACAATTTGTTGTTGCTTCTATTCCTGATAGATTGCATCCCTACTGTGTACTCTTGTCCATGGTTGTTATCACTCGGAAACAAGCTGCAGCCAAGGTTTCACATGCCTACTCCGTGCCTTTTCCTGAATCAGCCCCTTCACATCCTATGGGGAATCCTACAGACACCAATGAGGTTCCCAAAATCCCTGTAGGAGATAAGGAATTTGTGAAATTTTTAGACGCTAATCCTAGCGTTGTACAGTACTATTTGTCTCATACCCCTGACCATACACCCAACGGTCAACTCCTTGTTGGTATGACTATTAGTATAGCTGCTCACTTAGCTCCTTCCCTACCTGATAACTCCGCCTCACCTTCTTCATCCTTAGCCCCGTCTCCCAACTCAGCGGCTTCAGGGGTTCATACGGCATAGGTTGGCTTTCCTTTGGTTAACCTGGGGCCCCATGTATCATTACCGCCGACTGATCCTACCTCGTCTCTCTCACAGACTGCTCCTTTCATAACTTGCTCTCTACCACCTATCTGCACAAGCTTTCCTTCTCAAGCTCCGCCCACCTTTTCATTTCCACACACGTATCCGGTGGCTTCAACATCTTTTATAGGACATCCCTATTCGGCCACCTCAACATATTCGTTGTCAATACCTTATCAACATTTAATCCCACCATTGTCTAGTAGTGGCTCTTGGCCCAATCCGCCTCCGTTTACAACAACCGCACCATCATCTTACCCAACCACTGATTTAATCAAACAAATGATGGTCAAGATGCAAAATCTGTAGGCTTCTGTTTCAGGAAGTCGTAGCACCCTGACATACGATCAAGTTTTTCGAGAGCCTATTCATCCTTCTGTCCCCATTCATTCATATCCTCCTCAATGGGAATTACCAAAATTTACTCATTTTAATAGTAAGGAGGATCCTCAACAACACTTGCGATCATTTAGACATGCTTGCTATCTGATTTCTCATGATGATGCTTTACTACTCCGCACCTTTCCCATGTCCTTATCAGGACCCCGCCTTGGAATGGTACAGTGCTTTAACCCAGCACTCAATTTTCTCTTTTAATCAATTAGCCCAATCTTTCGTGGATCATTTCTCCATTAATATCGCCAAGAAAGTATCCATCATCAACCTCTATGCCATTCGACAATTCGAAGATGAGTCTATCACAGATTTCATTGGACGATGGTGGGGCCTTATCAACCAACTTACTTATGCCTTGCCTCAGGCCGAACTTATCGAACTCTTTACGTGGGCCTACGCTAAGCACATTTCTCCTACCCTCCAAATTCAAACTTTTTGCACCTTTGATGAGGCCTTTACTATGGCTCGGAAACTAGAGATTAGAGCCTTAGAGGACGAAAAATTGCGGTTGTGTAACAAAAACCCTAATTTCCGAACCCAAGACTCCACCAACAAACCCAACACCACCAATTCTCACGCATCAACTGCTTCAAAATCAAAAGGAGTTGTACACACAGTGATGGTCAAATCCCAAGCACCGTCTAATACCCCGCCAAAAACCACCTATAAGTATAAAGCCGAGCCCATCAATTACACTCCCTTGGGAGAAACTTATGGTGTGATATTGGAAAAATTGCTCAAATCGGGAGCTATCACCTTACCTCCTGTTAAACCTCACTCCGGGTTTGATTCCACCCGCGCTATACCTTCTTGGTACAAAGAAAATGACTTCTGTAACTTCCACCGCATGAAGGGACACAGTCACGAAAACTGTAAGATGTTGAAAAACATAGTGTAGGAAATGGTTGATGCAGGGGATATAACCCTCGATAATCCTAACGCCCCTGCTAACCGAAATTTGAAAATCTTCAACAAACCATTCCCAAACCACTCTTCTAACAGTAACATAAACCAAGATATCTTAGCCAAGGAGAGTGTTCATGAAATCCATGCAGTTTTCGACTCCCAACCAAAAGCTTCTATCGAGGAAATTCTGAATCAAACCTCTTTACTAATGCAGGGATCCGAACCCTCTTCACCCCCATCAAGACAAAACGATAATCTTGCCATTCCTTTACCCATAAAGGAATTAACCGCCCAAATTTCTCTTCTCACGAATGAGTCTTCTTACACCACATCCCTACAAGATTGTGAGCGGATGTTATCTAACTTATCTATTTCCCAAACATCTCCTTCTGTCACTCTTGCTATAAAAGAAGAAGGCTCGCCACTGTTTCTGTCATCCTTAGATGAGAAACCCCTTGAACCAACATCACCAAATTCTTTAATCATGACGGATCCTCTCAAACATGCCCTCCTACCTATTAGTTCTTCATCACCTAAATCTTTTCAGCGACCGGTTGACCTCTTAACGCCCATTGATACAGTGCCTCATTTACCCCCTGTATCACACCCACAGTGGACCGGAATCACAACCCACCTCTCTTCCATACAAAATTTCCTATTCACACGTGAGGATTGTCACCCCTCAGAAGATAGACAAGTCCTATGGGAGCGTTTGAGTACACCATGCTCTACTCAAATGCAAATGACCGATCCAGACATCTCTACCATATATCCGAGGTGTTTACAAAAGCTCAAAATGCCTATGTCCTCATCTTCACCCCCCTCATCTCTAGAAAATACCTCATCCACCTCTATTAACATAACCAAACCTTCCCCTACGCTTGGGACGTCACCAATACCCAGCCTGACACACCCACCTAAACGGTTAGATTTATCCAAAAATAAAGCCGTCAATCCACCTAGGAGACAGACCCAATCTCCTCAACTCCAATCTATGCCTCTGTCACAACTAAAACCATCACCATCACACCTACCTTCTATATTGGGACCTCATCCCTCCACCTTGCCTCAATACATCATACCTCCTACATTTTCTTTAAAACGACCTACACCTTCTACACCCATATAGAGATCCATGGGTGTATCAACACTGTCACCCCAAATAGCCGGTCCACCTACGAACCCTAAACAAACTTGATCGTCAAAGGATTTTTTTACTATCACTCCTCTTTCCCCGTGGTTGTTTCTTGCCACCACGTCATCTGTGGCCTCATCATCTAACCAACTAAACATAACTTCTGCGCCGAAAAATCCAAGTTTAGTTAAATCTAATTATAAAAACCCCTTGTATAAACCACCACCCATACGAATCAACCATACCCAATCATTACTGAAACCCACCCAGTCAATAGCCTCATCTTCCTCTGACTTTGACCCGCTTAAAGGATCTTATTCCAAAATCCTTGATATGTTGGTGGAGAATGCGACCATTTCCCTACCCCCACTTAGACCCTATGATCCATCTAAGCCTCGACCTATAGGTTATGATGAGTCTAAAATCTGTGCTTACCACCGCACACCAGGACATGATGTAGAGGGATGTAAAACTTTGAAAGCCATCCTTCGCCAGTCACCTATCTCGGATAGACAGCCTAAGAAAGACAATTTACGGAGAGAGAAGCCCCTAGCTTTGATTCCTTCTCCTATACCACCTATCCCCGCCTCACCAAAATCTATCATCATTGCAACCCCGCCTCTCGAAAATAATGACTTATCCCTGCCATCTTCCTCCTCTCGTATCCATGAGATCAACATGATTAACATTGCTACTCGAGGTCAGAAAAACAATGGGAAAGCTAAAGAAAGCACACCTGCGACCTCTCTTCCTCCGTCTGCCATCCCGATCGCACTACCACCTAAAGTGGTTATTCGTGGACCTGCCTACCCCATCTCTAATGGAGTTTCCCACCATACCATGATCAAATAGATTCACCGATCACCTGTAAAAATGACACTGTATGATCTCATTCAAACCTTTGAATCTCATCGAGAAGGTCTTGTTGAGATCCTTCAAGGTATAGAGGTCTTACCTAACGAAACCTTACCCATTGCCTCCATCTTAACACCCAACTAGGTTGCTTCTCTCACCAAACAAACTACCACTTCCGTCCCTGTACAGCAAGCCGCTGCTGTCATTTTTTCCGAAGATGAAATTTTCGACTTGGGTGTAGAAGATCCTGACCCTGCTCTTTTCATCTCAGCTTACGTCCGGGACATCTGAGTACATCGTGTTATGATCGATGGGGGTGCTAGCTTAAACATCATCTCTTCCAAAGCCTTCCAACAAATGAATATCCCTTCCAGCTACATGTGTGCCAACCCCACCATGTTGCGTTCATTCAATGATGCTATTACTTCTACCTTAGGCACCGTGATCCTTAACATTCATGTAGGGCCACGTACTTTACCTGAACTCTTCTATGTACTTGAGGGAGAATTCCAATACAACATGTTGTTAGGCCGCCCTTAGATCTAGGCTATGGGATGCGTTCCCTCCACCTTACATAGATGCATAAAATTCGAGTATGAGGGAAAGTCCTACACCATAAAAGCTGACCCTCCCCCCTTCAAAACCTGCAATATGTTATATCGCCCTAATGATGTGCTTATACTAGTCAAGACACCCATTCATCCAACCCAACCATCCACCTCAACCACACCTACACCTTCAACCAATGAAACCACCGCCGCAAATACCACTTCCTTCCCTGCAGACAACATCCCGACCTCAGATCCCTTAGTAGATGTTTTTCAACGCCTTACGCTGGGGGAGTATCGCCTATATAACATTAGCACTTTCCATACCCCACAGGAGTATGGACATTTACATGTGCTTCCTACCTACGACCGTCGTGTGGGGGAAGTAATCTCCTACGGACCACCTAATTGCCGCACCAACCTAACGTATGGGGGTGTCGATACATCCTTTGTCACCCCTGAACCTCCCCTTGGTGTGGTTCCCTTCCAATCTAATTTTCAATATCTAACTAATCGTCGTTTCGCCCTCACCTTCCTGACGTGCTGTGCTTGGAAGGGCTTCGGTTTCGGTATTTATGAACAAGGCCGACATACGATCATTCCTGTAACTACACGCAAACAAAAAGATCTTCGTGGTCTTGGATTATCTGACCCACCTACACCGAAAACACCACATATCCGTTGTATCCAGGAAGACGATGAAGTCACCCCTTCCGAACCATCATCACCCATTTTGCCATCGTCACCCATAGAGTCGATAGACCCTGAATCTATCCCTCCTACCTTTTTTTTCATAAACGCTATCTTCCTGGGTCCTCTCAGTTATCAATGCGATAATGAAGACCCATCTTCTCTTCCCCTTCTATATCCAGACATGATCGAAGAGGACTCACCTTCAATTAATGTTGTTGAGTGCCAGGATGACGACTCCATCCTCACTTACCTTGGTGCGGATGACTCTTATATTCAACGCGCCTTACCATCTGACACTCAAACCATGTTGAATGAGTCAACTATAGAAATCAACATCCACACAGAGGATGATCCTCACATTGTGAAGATCAGACAATCTCTTAACGCATCAGAACAAACTACCTTCACTACCTTCCTCCGTTCCCGCAACCAAGCTTTCACTTGGTCCTACGCTAACATGCCAGGAATCAATCCTGACATTGCTGTCCATAACATTACTCTGAAACCCGACTCCAAACCAGTTAAACAGAAACTGAGAAAAATTCATCCATGCATTGCCCTCTTGGTCAAAGAAGAGCTTCAACGACTCCTTTCTGTTTCCTTCATCTTACCTATTGATTATCCTTAATGGATTTCTAACATCGTACCTGTTACTAAAGAAACGGGGGGACTTCGGATATGTACGGATTTCCGGGACCTTAACCTCGCTTGCCCAAAGGATGACTTCCCCCTCCCAAGTATTGATCAACTTGTTGATCTCACTGCGGGCCATGAGATGCTTTCCCTCATGGATGGCTTCTCGGGATACAATCAAATTTTGGTAGCCCCGGCCGATCAACATAAAACCACCTTCATAACTCCTTGGGGAACCTTCTATTATCGTGTCATGCCGTTTGGCCTTAAGAATGCTGGTGCAACCTATCAGTGGGCTATGAATTACATTTTTCATGACATTATGCACACTATCCTTGAGGATTATGTCGATGATCTTCTTGGAAAATCTAAACATCGCAGTGAACATCTCGATGTTTTAACCATTATTTTTGATCACCTGCTACAATACTGTGTTCGTCTTCAACCAAAGAAATGTGTCTTTGGTGTCCTTTCAGGAAAACTCCTTGGTTTTATTGTCTCTTTGCGTGGCATCGAGGTCGATCCAGCTAAAGTCAAAGCTATCCTAGAAATTCCCCCACCCACTAACCTCAAACAATTACGTAGTTTGCAGGGAAAACTCCAATCTATCTGGCGTTTCATCTCACAACTCTCGGATCGATGTCAACCTTTCCATCATCTCCTTAAAAAATACATTGTCTTTCAATGGAGTGAAGAGTGCCACCATGTCTTTGAGGCTCTTAAAGCCTATCTCTTGCAGCCACCCGTGTTTATACCACCTCAGGATGATCGCCCTTTCTACCTTTACCTTTCCGCCACCGACCATGCTGTAGGAGCCATGCTCACACATCATGACTCCGAGCATTGAGAACAAGCCATTTATTACATAAGTCGTACTCTGGTGGATTACGAGACTAGGTATACACATGTAGAAAAGTTGTGCCTAGCCCTATCATTCGTGGCCACCAAACCCCGACACTACCTCCTGAATCACAAAAATTTTTGTCATCACTAACGTGGACCCCATCCATTATATGTATGCCAAACCTCATCTAAACCAATGCATCACCCGATGGCTTATGCTCCTCGCTGACCTCGACCTTGATTTTGTACACCAGAAATCAATCAAAGGACAAACTATCGTAGACCAACTCGCGGAAGCCCCTTTACCTGGGGAACAATTTACCAATTTTACTTTCCCTGACGAACTCATTGCCACTCTTTCACTCAGTGAGGTGTTGTATCCAATGACCCTCTTCTTCAATGGATCCAAATGCCAGCGCGGCAGAGGGGCAGGCATTGTTCTCATTCCTCTTGATGCTGAACCTATGCCTCTTTCATTCCGGCTTGATTTCCCCTGCACTAATAATACAGCGGAATACGAGGCCCTCGTTTTGGGTCTCCAGGTTACGTTACACTTAGGTGTAAAGTCTATTAACATTTTTGGCGACTCTCAATTGGTCGTCAATCAAGTTACGAGCATCTAACTATGTAAAAATGAGGAACTTCAAAAGTACAAACATTACGTGGATTCACTTTTGACCTTATTTACTCATTATTCTATTCAAACCATTCCCCGCTCAACTAATAAATTTGCGGATACTATGGCTTGCTTAGCCTCGCAAATTCCTACCTCACCAACTGACTCTGACATATTTGTCTTGGTCCAACAACTCTTTGCCCCATCTTACTCAGCCCCGGATGTTGGTATGATAAATAATGTCTTCGCTAATTCATAGGATACTTGGTATCACCAATTTCACAATTACCTTACAACCTCTGTTCTCCCATCTGACCTTACGAGTAACGACAAACGTGCTTTTCTTAAAAGTGTTTCTCGTTACGTCGTCATGGGGGGACTCCTCTATAAACGTGTCTTTGATGACATCCTCCTTCGATGTCTAACCAGTGCGGAGGTCACCTATATCATCCAACAAGTCCATGACATCATTTGTGGTGGACATTTTAATGGCCTTGCCGTGGCCAAACGAATCCTTCGCCTAGGCTATTATTGGCCTACTCTTAATAACGACTGCTACGAATATGTTAAGCATTGTTTTATGTGTCAACAACATTCCAACCTTCAACATACTCCTAGCCATCTACTACAGGTCGCACGAGATCTTTGGCCTTTCTCACAATGGGGTTTAGACCTTATTGGTGAGATTCACCTGCCCTCTTCGCAATGTCATTGTTGGATAATCACAGCAACCGAATATTACACTAAATGGGTGGAGGCCATTCCAATCATTTCAACCAAAAAAGAAAAAATTGTAGAATTCATTAACCATCACATTATCTGTCATTTTGGTGTTCCTCATCACCTGATAACAGATAATGGAAAATCTTTCAAAAATAAGTTATTACAAAACCTTTGTGACAACTTTGGTATCAAACTTAGGTTCTCATCACCTTACTATCCACAAGAAAATGGTCAAGCCGAATCTTCTAACAAAACCCTGACCAAAATTCTCATGAAAGTCGTTAACGATTCTGGAAAAAATTGGCATGATCACATCCCCTTTGCCCTTTGGGCTTATCATACCAGCATTCATACCTCCACTAATGCCACACCATTTTCTTTGGTATATGGTACCGAGGCTATCTTTCCTCTCGAAATACAAATACCCTCCCTAAGAATATCTCTTCAGGATATTCTCACCAATGATGATTTCCGCCAAGAGCGGTTAGCCCAATTGGAGCTTCTTGACGAGCGTCGTCTTACAGCTCTTGACCACCTTCAAATCTATCAAAATTGTATCAAGCGTTCTTATGATAAGCGACTTCATGAGCGTACCTTTAAGGCTGGTGATCTTGTCCTCAAAGAGAATCAACATGTAACCAAACTAGAAAAGAGCAAATGTGGAAAATTTGCTCCTAATTGGATTGGGCCTTACATTATCACTCACACTTACGGATCAGGCACTTACCGTTTAGCTTCACTTAATGGTAAACCTGAGCCTGAACCCCTTAATGCCTTGCATCTTCGGCCATTCTACTATTGAATTTAGTGTTATATCACTTCTTATCTACCTTGTGCTTGTCCCTTGAGCTCATTTACCACCTCATACACTTTGTTCATGCATCTCAAAATAGAATCAAGCTCACGTGGTTTGGTCATCACCTCCTCTTAAAGATGCCTTCCCCTTTTTAGTCTGGTCCATGACTTAAAAGTATCAAAATAACATGTTCTTAATTATACACTTATGGGATATTCTTGAGTCAAACTTCCTACAAAACTAGATGCTTCATGCCAAACAGACATCTAGACCTCTAAGTTATACATAGACTGCTCCCTCGAAGGACAGCTATGTGCAAAGCCACATCTGCTATTATAAATAGACTGCTCCCTTGAAGGACAGCTATACACAAAATCCACATCTGCTACTATAAATAGACTTCTCCCTTGAAGGACAACTATACAAAGTCAGCCTTTATCAGAAGCTTCTCGCATTACTCAGCTTCGTGAAGAGCTCAAGAACAACAAAATACATATCCCATGTAGACTTCCTGCATCGATCAGTCTATATCCAGAAAAATAAAAGCAGTATTCAAAAGCACTTTTGAGTCATGGACTTGTCTATTTAGGTTTGGTTTTCTTTTGTCAGCATAATCACCTTATAACAAATTCTCTGCGCCCCAGCTCTACCAGCCACCTCACCTCACCATTCGTCAAAGCAACAAAACTCAAGGGATGTGACGTATATCCGATATGTTGTGATTATACAACTCTTTTCACCTATCGAATTCTTGCATATGTAAGGTACCTAGGGATTCAAGCTCATCCTACGTTAATATGTGGTTTGTTTAGCTCTTTTCAACTACGGGACACTTTTGCCTCTTTTACTCAAATTTAGGATTATTTGTTGACCTTAATCAGGACACAGTTCCCTACTACTTGGGTAAGCTAACTTTCGCTTCACCTATACCTACACCAACATCGCCAATACCTTACCAACACCAACAACATTACCCTACCAATATCAACATTTTTTTACCAACCAACAAATTGCCTAACCACAACCAAATTGCCTGAATTCACCTCTCCCTGGTCCTAAGGGAGAACTACATCAGTCTGAGGCCCCTCCTTGCTTTGTGCAATGGGCTATGTAGGTAGAACTTAGGAGACATGGGGTCTCCCAAGGTTAGCTAGACCATCCCCTACCATAACCTATCATGTGTTGTTAAACTATACATGATTTCACATATTTATATTGATAACATTCACCTTGGTCTTTTATCAATTCAAAACATTCGAAACACAAACATTCTTATTATTATTGTAAACTCAAATCAACATACATATTCAGTTTTATTTAGATGTTAAACGAATACATCTTCTCTATCATCGACGCGCAGGTCGGCATCCTTATTTATTCTTCTACCCCTATGAAATTCACTTAGACCCTTACGCCTCATCCCAAACCAGGTGGTGATCGTGACCATCGACGCCGCTCATCTGGCCTCTCCATCCTCAAAGGTGCCACTGCTATTGGTTCCTCCCACTGATCCACCAACATCTCCTGTAACATACGAATACACCCTCTCACGTGGAGGAATCTTGCCTCTAGTCTCTCCACTCATAACTGCGAAACCTCTAACAATCTTGTTGTCTCATTCACCTGTGTTTGAAGCTAGTGAAATAAACCCTGTAGGTGGTCTCTCTCCGCTGTAATCACAGCTATGTCAGGATGATCGGCCCTCTCACGTGCACCTCGCAGCTCTCCTACCCACCATAATCTATAAGCCTCTATCGCTCCTGCATCCATTACCCTTTGATCAGCTGATGTCTCTTCTGGTCCTTCTGGAGGTGTCAGCCAGGGAGGTGAGAATGATGCCTCGATGTCAATCCTCGTGTATGGTCTATAAGCCATGGGTATATCCTGAATAAATCCAAATTGCCGCCGCACACGATCTAGAAGAATCCTCTCGTACTCACCTGGCCTGTGTCCTGCAATCCACCTTAATTACTCTACAACCCTCAAATCCTCTGTTATGTTCTTCGTCACCATATAGTTCCTGTAAGGTCTCCAACGGATATCTGAAATCGTCACCATCTCCCACATCTGCCTATAATACTCGACGTCATCTATCACGGTCTCGGATCTCGCCTCTTGCTCTGTCTGGACCCATCACCTGAACCCCAACCTCTGCACTCCTGTCTCTCCTACCTGGATTGGTCAGCCTATTGGTTGCACACACACAATGTGCTCATAGGCCCAACAATGTAATAGGTATGCACAATCCAGTGTAGTCCTGTGATTTCGCTTGCAGGCCCATAAACCCCTGTATAGCTCTGCCAGATATGCGGGTGCCCATGCAAAATTCACGCTCCTTTCTATCATTTCCCAAATAATACACATCAATGCTTTTGTAAATCTTCCCCCATCCACCCTCGGTAATGCATAATACCCCACCGCTATCATCAATACTACTGCCAATCTTGTTGCCTTAGGGTGTGCTGCAAACATTACACCATAAGTGAATGTCGACCCTCATTGTGTCAAATCTCGTGCGGCTGAACCAAATACTGCTGTTATCGCTCCCCACGCCGTGCTGGGCCCCACCTGATACACTAGTCTTCCTGTAATTGGGAGCCTCAAAATTCTAAACACATCTTCCAACGTCACTGTCATCTCCCCTGTTGGCAGATAGAAGGTATTATTTTCTAGATTCCATCTCTCAATCAACGTCTGCAACATAGCATGATTGCGTGTGATTCATGAATAATAGCGGATTCCACTTAACCCCACATGGTTTATCAATGCCCATTCAACTAGTGTTACATCCACTCGGACTCGTGACAAAAAAGTTGGCACATTATCATTCATCCTCAACCTTGCCTCTACCTGCATACATCCAATCAACAAACAACGAATCAATAAATAAAACCCCTAGGTGTTTTTTATCACATTCTGGAATTTTACACAGTAACCGATATCGGTTATAGATAACCGATACCGGTTACCTAACTGATACCAGTTATCTATAACCGATATCGGTCACTGTCACTTCTATACACCCTGCTTAAAAAACACCATCTATGATAATTATTCACTCGTTTACCCCTCTCTGCACCTACAAACATACCCGAAACCCCTGATCACCTACCCCATAACACTCACCCCATCCTGAACCCTTTCCTATCACCTTTTCTTACCTTCTCTCATCCTATTCATAAACATGCAAGAATTGAATTACAACCAAAAATTTTACCTCTTGGGAGGAAGTAGCTTGCGGTGGAACCTATCTTCTCTCTCTTCTCTGCTCACTGGATGCTTCTCCTTGGTCAGCCATGTTCACCACCCTCTTTAATCTAACTTTCCTTTCTGCCTTCTTAATCTAAGCCCATGATTGCTTAACCTGTCTCTTTCCTCCTTATTACTCAATTCTCACATGCAATTACCTGTATAATTCGTCAACAGCGTCACCTTCTTGTATTTAAATTGTTGCATGACTCTAAAAATAAGAACTTAAGTTACCTCCCAAGCTTTTCTATTTTTAGAAAAGCTCGTTTTTTAGTATAACCGATATCGATTACCTAACCGTAATCGGTCGAATGACGCATGACTCTAAAAATAAGAACTTAAGTTGCCTCCCAAGCTTTTCTATTTTTAGAAAAGCTCATTTTAGCATAACCGATATCGGTTACCTAACCGGTATCGGTCATATGTCTACCGACATCGGTGAGCTAACCGATATCGGTCACATGTCTCCTTTTGCTTAAACCTAGGTATTTTCTCTAGTTTTTACAAATTTTTGGTGGCGCCCGCCTCTTTTTCCCTACATAACGACATCGTTATCAATATTTGTCATTAGAATCCCATCAACACATATACATATCATCAAAATTTCATCAACATCATCTATATACATTAAATTTCAAAAACCATTGACAAAACACATGAGACATTTTAATATATACATCAACCCAATCATTATACAAACCATGTGGATCAAAATCATCATCTATATATATCAATGTCAAAATATACAACTTGCCCTGCATGGGGCATCTGTGATCTAAAAAATACAAAACTGGCACGCAGGCCGTTGTCTCTGTCAAAATCTCGACTCGGCTCGCAAGCCGGTCTCTCATATCAAAAATATACTCTACTCGCAGGCCGGTATCAACTTTACAAAATTTACTCGGCTCGCAGGTTGGTATCAACTCTACAAAATGTACTTGGCTCACAGGCCGGTATATACAACCAAAAATGAATAAATAAATCCTATGTGGGCACGCAGGCCTCTATATACACACTCGGTTCGCAAACCGGTGTCTCTATCAACAAATCCTCTATACACCTATCTCTGCTCCTAGGGTGCCTCAGCTCTCTCCCCCTCCCTCGGCTCGTCTCTCAGTTGGTCCCTGTGTCAGATCTTGCCTCCTACCTGTCACTGACCCAGTGGCTGTGGCTGGGTTCCCCTGTGACCTGTGACTCCGGGATGTCTCCACCCTGTGAGCTGCATATGGATGATAGTCGGCCCCCATACCATCCAGTATGTCCTGATAATATCGGGCCTTCACTCTCGCCTCCATGTAGCAGGCCCATGCCACCATAGCTGGTGGGGCTAGTCCCCCGACTCCTAATAGAAGTGGCCCTGGACCGGCTTGTACACCCTGTGGCTGTGCCAATGCCTAGTCCCTGTGCCTGTGCCGGTGCCTGTGGCTGTACCTGTGGCCCCTGACCTGCCTGTAGCACCCCAATCTGTGCCTATGCAGCAGTAAGCTGCCCCTGTAATAACTGCACCTGTCCTAAGAGTTGGTCCCTCTCTGCTATCATAGTCGCCAAATTTAGCTGTGCAGGCTGGGCTCTCATAGCTGCTCTCTGACCTGCCCACCAAACCAAAAAGGCACCTGTCACTCCAACATTATCCACTGTATCATCCGCTGGTCTCTCTGCTACCCAATTTGGGTCAATGGGCTGCGGTGCAGGCAGTGGGGCCTCTACATCATCCCTCCGGTACTGTGGGAAGGGAGGTGGCTCATCCTGTCGCAAGCCCAACTACCGTCGTACCCTCTCTAGGGGTATCCTCTCATACTCCCCAAGCCTCCGTCCAACTATCCAGAAACTATACTGGATCCAGCGCATCTGTGCTCGAGCTCCTCCTCGGGGCTGATGGCCTCTGTAGGGCCTCCATATAATGTCCAGCTCGGTCAAGCCCTCTAACATGTGATGATAGTAGGCCACATATCGTCCTGCGAGCACTGCTCGTGGCTAGCCCACGACCCCCAATCAACTCTGAAATCCATATCTGTACACTATTTGTGGCCCTGGCTGCTGGGGCAACCCTACTAGTCGTATGCAAATGATATGCTCATATGCCCAGCAGTGTAACAAAAATGTCGAGAAAATACCAAATCATCTCATACGGCGATAACCCCATAGCTCTCTGTATAGCTGCACCAGATATACTGGTGCCCAGGTATAGCATGTATGCTCCTCTACCATCTCATGCAAAACTCCCATCAAAGCCCGTGGGAAGCAGCCTCCCTCTGAGTCAGGGACAGCGAAGTAAGAAATACTAATCATCATCAACACAGCAAGCTGTGTCTCCTGTCAGTGTGTGTGATACGTATCGCCATAGGCAATACTCGCGCTGTGATATGTAATCAATGGGGCTGCATCCCTGAATACCTGCAGGATGTTATCCATCGCTGTCTCCACATCCACCTGGAACACTGCCTCACCTACAATCGGCAGTCTCAGGATGTGATACACATCCTCTAATGTAATCGTCATCTCTCCAGTAGGGAGATGGAAGACATTGGTTTTTGGATCCCATCTCTCGATGAGGGCAACCATCAGGTTGTGGTCCCTATCCACAACCCTATACCGCTCGACTCCGCCGAGTCCAACCTCTCACATGATGGCCCACTACGCTGTGGACACATGTGGCCGCATCCGCCTCAATAGAGGGGCATCCGATCCCAAATCGTGAGCTGCTGGCGTTCCTGCAAAAACAACCCACTTCATTAGGCCTACCATTTACAATAACACCTACCTTAACTCTCTATACCCACTCACCCACCCAACCACAACCTGACTCTACAACACACATCTACACCCACCTATCTAACCCTATACATCTATGAGATCCCCTTTACTTATCTCACACCCTACTAACCACCCCGATCTACTCTAGCCATCTAATTATACCCCCGCCAATTTAGCACCTCCTACTTCATACCCAACACCTCATCTATCCTACCCAAACCAGCCCCCCCAACAACCCCATTTCCCCTGTAAATGACCTCCCTCAACCAAAAACAAAGGATCCGAATTCATTTGAAAAAAAATCCAGAATTCACTTGGCAGAGTAGAGACAAGTGAAGAAAAGAGAAGAGTTTGCAGAGAAGGACATCGAGCCCAAGACCGCAACTGAGTAGCTAGATCACAGTGACACTCATCTAAGCATTGGGAGAGAAGATGGCTCACTTTTGATTGTCGGATCATCCCACCTGAGCCCTACCTTCATCATCACAGTCCTTGGACCTGTATCTTCATCAGGAACTAGTAAGTAGTGTCTTGTACATTTTCAAATAACATTTCTTGAACTTTTGATTCATAGTAATTATAAGTTCACTCCTAGATCTACTACCCGGTAGCACCCTACATCTCACTATCATTCCTCTACCCTTACATTGCCCCAAGAATAGCTCCCACACTCTCTGATTCTTCTCCATCACCCTATTGCCTACCCCTAATCATTTTCCAACCTTATAAACACCATAGCCGCCTCACAGCCAATCTTCATTGAAAGCCCCTAAATCACCACCCCTACCGATATCGGTTATTAGCAACCGGTACCAGTGTATAACCGTAGTCGGTTATACAGTGATTGGCATCGGTCACTGTGACTCAAACCAAAACCAGTCTTTCTTCTATTGCTTTTTAACCAGGTAATTAAAGTGTAATTTTGCAATAGCCTATTTGCTATCATTTGTGTTAATTCCTATTAAAAGAGGAACTAACCACCTTCGAAAGGAAGTCTAATATTTCCTGGGCCCAAGGTAGTTCCCTCATTTATTGTGTAACTAAAATCTGGTGGTCTTGTATTCTTACTTACAGGTAGTCCTTCCTAGACAAAAAGGAATTCTTCACTATTGATCTGATCTCTCTCTACGGTACGCGCACACCCTCCCAACACTCAACAGGTATTCCTCCTAGCCCTAACCCTTATCTGTTTCTCAAGAGAATGAAAGGATAAAAGCACCTCTATTTTAAGAATGGAAACATTATGTGTGAAACAGTCAGAAAATTAGAAATGTCAGCATATCAGACATCTATTGAGCTGAGGAACAAAACAATAGGGGCATCAACTTCATCTTTGGACAATGCTTTGGAAACTCCCTCAACAATGAGTTCACATAGGCCCTTACCCCAAAATAGCTTTGTTGGCCTAATATAAATATCATACTCTTGGACCTTTGCTACCCAATTACCTCTCTTGGTTCTAAATTCTTGCTAAGTAAGAATGGATTTGATTGTTGTATCAAGCACCAACACCACATAATGAGAATTAAGAATGTAAAACCTAAACTACTTGATAGCTTTGACAACTGTAAAAGCATGTTTCTCCATCATGGTGTACTTTAGTTCATGATTTTTCAAGACATAAATCATGAATGAAATTAGGAACTCATGGTCTTCAAAATTATTCTGGGCTAACACAACAACTAGGGTATTTTCAGTGGCATAACAATAGATAATGAAATCTCTGTTAAATTCAGGGCACGCCAAGATTGGAGACTTTGCAATAGCTTGTTTAATGTCCTCAAATGATTTCATCCCTTTAGAGGACCAACTAAAATTTTTCTTCCCTTGCATCATGTGAGAAATGCTCATAGTAAGTTATGCAAAATTGGGGATGAATCTCCTTAGGAAATTTATTTTACCAAAGAAAGAATGGACACCTTTCTTACTTGATGGAAGAGGAATTTGTTGGATGGCCTGAACTTTCTCCAGATCAATCTTGATCCCTCCCTTTGAAATAATGTGCCCCAACAGCTTTCCTTCTATGACACAAAACATATACTTCTTAAGGTTTAGAGAAATCCCATGCTCTCTACACTTCTGCAATACTATTTCAAGGTGTTGGAAGTGAACTTTTATTGCTTTAGAAAACATTTTCAAGTCATCCAAATACAAAACAATGCATTTCCCTTTCAAACTGCTAAAATCCAAGTCCATGTCCCTCTAGAAAGTAGCACCAATATTTATGACACCAAATGGCATTCTCTTGTATGAAAAAGTGCCCCAAAGAGTTGTAAAGGAAGTCTTATGTTGCTCTGCAGTATTCACCTCTACTTGATTATACCCTGAGAATTCATCTAACATAGATAACATCTCCTAGCTTGTGACAACTTGTAATAATTGGTCCATCATTGGGAGAGGGTAGTTGTCCTTCAAAGAACCCTGATTTAGATTTTTGAAGTCCACATAGATCCGGATCTCATCATTCTTCTTCCTGACAGGAACTATATTAGCAATCCACATTGAATGGTGGATGGGGATGATGATCCTAGCCTTCAGAAGCTTTTTTGTTTCTTGGAAAATTGTATCAACTATCTTTGGATTATATTGTGTTTGCTTCTATTTGAAGGGTTTGATCCCAAGCTTAAGAGGAATGAAATGTTACATTTCTTTACAGTGAAAAGCCTTAAGATCATCATAAGAATAAGCCAGAACATCAACATACCTCTTCAATAGATTCACCACCTTTTATTTCTCTTCCTGAGTGCAAAATTTTCATATGTTGACCATTCTAGGATCATCAAGACCCCCAATATTCACTTTCTCAGTCTCAGTAGATTATCGGGCTCCTTGGGAAAATTTAGACTTCATATATCTATCATGTTTATCAAAAAGATCCTCCAAACTCACCATCCCTGTAGAAATTTAGTTGCCTTTCAGTTTCATGCATCCATCTCGATCCATCTCTTCTTCGACACCCTCTTCGTTTGATGAGACACACTCTCTAGGCAGATTACCACTTCCTTCAAAGTACAGCAGATCAAAGTTTTCTTTGAGCTCCAAGAAAGAAATCAAATGCTGGTCATCACTAAAAAATTGTCAATTATTTACTTTGTCAGGCACATTGGGTCTATGGATCATCTCAATGGTGAATTTTTCTTGAGGAAAATCAGGATGAGGAATTAACAAGGACCCCAAAATAGCTAGAGAATCAGCCCTAGTGTCCATTTCCCTTGGCACAAATTCAATGGAAAAAGCATCAAGGAATTCAATGGAATCCCATACAAAATTCCTATAGTGCTTCAACCTTCTGTTCTTTACCTAATAAAGGTCTCTAACCTTTTTTACAATTAGGTCTGCATCTCTATGAGCAAGAAGGTTCTTCACTGCCATTTCCTTCGCCGTGCTAAACCCAAGAATGAGGGCCTCATACTGAGTAGTATTGTTGGTATTTTAAAACTTAAACTTGAAAGAGAAAGGATGAACCTTACCCTCAAGAGAAATGCGCACTACACCAGCTCCAGAACCAACTTAAGATTAGCTCCCATCAAAATCCAAAGTCCACACACCATTAGGGTCAAGAAACACTCCCTTTGGCATAATTGTCTCCACTTGTGACATGATCATGTAGTTCCCATGTCCAATGTCTTCATACAATATTTGTGCTTTAGGATCAACTGTCTTTTACATAATATACTTTATTTGTTTCTCACACAGAACCTTCTTCATCTTCCCATTGATAGGGATCAAGGAATTGTTTTCCCTGTTGTTTTTATCCTAGATAATTGAAGAAAAATGAATGGATGTAGCTCGGAGGAGTGTGTTTGAGCCTTGAAACATTTCAAAATTCTCTATCCTGGAAGAAAATTCCATCTTTGGGCTCAAACAGTTGTTTTCCTGCATTTTTAGGGTTTGATGGGTATGTTTTCCTGATCAAATTTACATCTATAACATCTGTGGAAATGTGGACCCTTTTGGTTGGATGCGGCTTAGTGGGGCACTCTAAAAATTCTATGGATCACCTCGACCCAAAATTTTTCCACGTGGAGGAACAACATTCATTTGAAAGTTTTCTGTTTGGTTTGGCCTTAGAATTACGCTGAGAGGACACATGGAGGATTGCGCTGCTTTTCCCAGAATTAATTTTTTTTTATGCATCCAGTACATTTTAGTGGGAAAGGGACATGTGGTGAGCCCACACTCATTCAGGGTATCCGCTCTTGAGCACCATTTTGAAATTATGCCATGGAGACATGTGGAGGTTTCCGCCAGGTCTTCCCATACTTAAACTTTTAAAAAAAGTTTTAAGAGTCCTGGGACACGTGGAGGGAGTGTGCATGTTTTGGGGCCATCCCTTGAGTTTTACTTTAAAGAAGTGTCAGGAGGAAACTTGGAAGCTTCCGCTTGCTTTTCATTTTTCTTGGACTTTTCAACGACTAAAGGAAACTACCGCAGACCCTAGACACATGGTGCCCTTCGTTGAGCTTTTAACTTTCAATAAATTCTACCAAGCTAGGACATGTGGTGAATCCACACTCATTCATGGTCTCAAATTTTAGGGACCAACTCAAGATGCATCATTGAGATGCCTGGCAGTTTGAAGATTCAAAGGGGCAGGGAAGCGGGCCATCGGGGGAAACTTGGATTTTTTGCCTCTTGCCATCAAAGGGGTTAAAATCATCAAAATGGCCCATGAGGCTGATAAAGGATAAGTCAAAATTTGATTTGAAGGTCAACGGCGGAGGTGAGGACTTGCAGAGGAAATTTAGAATTCTTTCCTTTTGTGAAAAAGGGGTCAAAGTAAAGAAAGGGAGCACACTTCTGTTAGGACGCACCTTAGGACACGTGTCAGGCCCATTTTTCAAAGGTGGATGGGTTAGAGAAAAATGGGAAAATTTTACATTTTTCCAAAAAGTTGTAAAAGGTGAAAAGGAACCCCCAGGCCCATTTTAAATTGAATCTCCCAAGTGGATGGCCCAAATTCAAAATAGAAATAAACGAAAGATGTGCATCTGTCTCTAATTTTTTCTACCATTTTCACTCGAAAGCTCCTGGAGATGGGAGACTTCATGATTCTTGATGTCACCTACATGCCAGAAAGAGGGGGGAGTTAATTTGATATCTAAATTTGGTGAGGAAGATTCAGAGACATATTTTACCATTAAGACGTAATTTGGTTATAGGGTTCGATATGATTTTCTAGTTTTCCCTTCCTTGGCACGTAAGGGACTAGATTTGATAGATTATGGGTGGAAGTAATTGGTGCATGACAAGAAGAGTGATCTACCTGATGAAAGAGTTAAATGCTGAGATATTTGAAGAAATCTACCTTCCTGAGCACCTGAAAACTTTTACAGATCTGATTCTGGGAATCGTGATCGAGATCATAACGAGCACTAGTACATTGAATGTTTCTACTTTTGGGGCAAGACTTTGTTGTAAAATATTATAAATTGCATGAATCTGTCATGTAAATGGTTGGAGTGTTAGAGGTCGGGACTGATTTGTCTAAGAGAAAAGCTTGATATAGTCCGTCTTTCTAAGGAACCGTCTAATAAACATGTTTATCTGTTTTGTGTTAAATTTTATCATGTCAAGGTGGTTATGAGTGTATAGCCAAAGACGAGCTCTGAGATTTTTCCAGAAAATTTCCCCTGCTGATAAATTTAATCAAACTTGAGTTAATTTGTGTTATTTTTGAGAAAAATTTGTGTTTGCTTCATTTCTGAATGTCTGCAAGTAGTTTTTCTTGTTCACGTTGCAATCTTACATTGAAATCTTTGTGAATCACACAAGATATTATCCTTGTGATGGTTTGGTGGCATTTTCAATTTCATTTATCAGAAGAGATTTAATTTGATAGTTAAATAAACAAATTTAAAATCACTGTGACTCCTAGCATGACTATAAGATTTTTTATTATCCTTTGAGGGTATCATAGGCGTGATGAAACAGAGATTGATAATGTTTAGTTAAGTTTTCCAATTTGAGCCTTCATCTTGGATCCTTGAATTTTGTGCAAAAAGTGCTGATCTGGGCCTCCATTGAAGCACATATTCTTATTAAAGGAACATCCTAGCTACCTTGAAGCATTTTGTTGATCAAGCTCTCCATTTTTGTAAACGTTCTCAAGGACCTGGTGAGTCAAGTTCATCATGCCTCACCTCCCACCAAAATCCATTTAAAAACAACTAATATAACCCATATTACCCCTGTTTTTCCTATGTGTATAACTATTCATAGTTTCCACTACCAAAACATGCAGAAATAATCAGGTTTTCATTATCTTTAGTGGCCTAAATCTTGCTTAGAAAAAATCTCCATTATCTAGAGTGACAATTTGTGAGAGTTATGTTTTCTTGTATTGATCATATTTTATTAAAGGTATCATTAAAAAATTCACAAGAAAGGATATCTCCATCTCCTCCACAAACAATAGGCTACAAAAGGGTCCTCTCACCCTGGTTGAAAGGCACAACATAAAAGTAGTGACGATAGGTCAAATCCTCTTGAGGGTGCTACCCATTTCTAGACATTCTGAGTAATAAAGAGAAAACTTTATTTTATCCCTAGATACAAAATGACACACTACATGTTATGCTTGTCTCTAAGCTTCCTGCCAAACCTGTGATGTTGTTGAGCTCCTGAGGGAGAATCAATTTGGGTACCAACAAGTAGAAAAATCTACTTGTGCATCTTTAAATCTACCAGCCAAAGCTACTTTCTTACTCTCCATAGGATAGCAAGAGCCATAAGTGTGGATTAGGGTTAGACTGTAAGCATGAGTCACTTTTGCATGCATCATATTATCATGATGCACCAAAATCAATGAGGCAATTTCTAAGCTTGTGGCCAAGCTATGAGGAGAGTCACATCAGAAGGGTTTGATCTTCTCATTAGGGTGAAGTGACTACAACCATAAGGATAGGTTGAGGTAAGAGAAGAGAGGAGTGGGAAAAATGCCTTTAGAAGAATGGGTTGGGGTTTTAGATTTATAATTTATAAAGTTAACCCATTTTGGGAAAGGCTTTAGGATGGGTTTGATAGAAATATGCCTCAGAAATCTATGAATCTTGGTCTTTTTAAGATGGTCTATAATATCAAAAGATCCAGATGTGGATGGGGAATCACTATCAGGAGTAGGAGGAGCTTTTGATCTATCAGCTTTATCATTTGTTAGACAAGAATTCTCAGAAGTCAGAAGTAGAGGAAGAAGGACTAGCAGATCTTACCTTTCGGGTGGAAGTAGTAGGAATAGGAACTCCTCTTCTTGCAATCACCGGGATGGTGATGGGGTACTCCTTGGATCTTTTTGTAGGTTGCACCACTTTTTCCTTTTTGTTGGTCTACTCCTAGGTCATAACAACATATGATTCACTGTTCATCTCAACCACTACATCATCATAGTCATCTTGATCATCCACACCCTAAGTGGTGAGGAAATGAACTTGAGAACCACCAGGCTCCTCCAATTCTTCATCAACTTCCTCTTCCTCTTCATCATAGACTCCCATTTTCTTCCTCATCATCAGGCTTAAGAACATCACAAGTAGCATTAACATGCACCTTAAGGGGTGGACCTTCAATAGCCAACCTGGTTTGAGAAGAGGGAAAGTGGTTATTAGGTTGAAAGTTCTTCCTTGGAACATCTTGATATGGAGCATGCTGAGCCAATTAATTTCTTAATGCCAATGAGGTCATTAGCAAATTTTGCACCAAATGATCTACATTACCTCCAGGATAAGAAGGAAAAGAAGAAGATGCTTTGGATTTGAAAGAAACCCTTTTCAGCTTTCCAGACATGATCAAGTCATCTTCCACATTGATAGCCAATCTCTGATCAGCATCCAAAGTTGCAAGATTTTCTCTCCTCAAGGCATAGCTTACTTCTGAAAATTGAGAATTCAAGAAGAAACACTTCTGAATCTGATCAAGAAGCCTAGTATCTAGTGGAATATTTTTAACTAACTTGTTGAACTTAACCACAAATTCTATCATAGGGTCATGTGGCTCCTTCTTGATTTGAGAAATCTGAGCTAGCAAAGCATGCACATCCTCAGCAAGGTTTGAAATGCTGCTCAAATCCAGTCCTCATAGTAGTCCAATCAATGATGGTCCCAACAGGAAGATGGTAAAACCAATCTACAACATTGTCTTGCAAGGTTTCCACAAACATCCTAATAGAGACATCATCATGTTCAACTCCAAGGACCCCACATGTAATAATGAAGGCTGCAATGTGTTCATCAGGGTGTACTTTTCCATCACCTCTAAATTTGGGAAAATTCTTCTTGTTACCCCTAGGTAACTCATGCAATGGTTGAGGAAGAGCCAGAGGCCCAACTCTTTGTCCCCAAGGACGAGGTGTTGCCATCCTTGGAAATATTTCTTGAAGTGTAACTGAGACACCAACAAGAATTAGGGCATGGAGATTAGGGCTAAGTTGTGCTTGAGGAATGCTACTACCAGAAGCTTTGTCTTCAACAGGAGGTGTGCTTGTGGAACGAGCTCTTCTATTTCTTCTTGTTGGAGGAAGTTGAAAACCTTGTTGATCTAAGAGTTGAAATTGGGGATCTTCAATTCCAAGAGCCCTTCTACCACGAGTATATCTTAGAGTCGCCAGATCAAAGAAATGATCAAATTAGTTGTTCTTTTAGGAAATGAAATTTGTTGAAAAAATCCCTAGTGGAGTCGTCCAAAACTATTGGGTTTCAGATTTGCACTTGGAATGAAACCACAGTCAGGGGACAAGCAAGTCCATCCTCTTTAATGGGAGAGGTTCCCTTATTGAAAGCAGGGGAAAAACCTATGTACAAATATACAATCTTTCATTCAATGGTGGTTTCCCGATATCTTGAAATGTGTTTTATGCCTGGAAAGTTATCAATACATGAGGATAGAAGACATTGAAGAGAGGAGGGAGGTAGAAGAAGACAATACTTTCAGGGAAAAGAGATGGTAGAGAAAACCCTTATATGTATTAAGAAAATGTGATATAGAGTAGAACCATTCAGATTTATAACAACACAATCCTGTAGACTCAAAGTTCTTGAGATTGTATAAATTAGAACACAAAGTTTACAAGCATGCAAGGATTAAATGATTCACAGATCAGAGAAAAAAGGAAAGAGAAAGCAGAGGAAAAAGGGAAAAACCTTTGTATTAATTTCTTCCAATTCAAAATTACAGTTCCAGAATAATCAAAATTCCAACCCTTACAATGGATTTGAAAACTCCTGATATAGCTAACAAGAGACAGTTAAAACTTCCTTGAGAAATTAAGAAACAATTAAAACTAATTCCAATCACTTGCACTCTTTCGAATTCTTGATTCGTAAAGAAATGTTAATGGTGGAAAATTAAGTTTTTTAAATATACGGCCATTACATTATTTTACCAGTTAAAACATGGGCCATTCAATTTTCTTTTACAACTTTAAATTTGGGCTGCCCACATGGAAGGAATTGATTGGAATGGTCTTGTAAATGCCTTGACTGTGTACATTTTTTTTGGCGGGGCCATATATCTTACCTTAGATACGTGGAGAGATTCGCTCTTCACTTAGATACTTTTTTGATCTATATTTTTCCTTTGACTTATGTTGACCCCTAGGTTAACACGTGGAGAGCTGACGCTTATTGGAGTTTCCGCTATGGAAGTTCTTTCTTAAATTGCGCCAAGTTGAAGCGTGGATCCTTCTACCGGGATTTATAATTTTCAAAGGCCAACTCTGTCTCTCCATTAAATCTTACCATGTGGCAAGTTGGTGCTCATTTGGAAATTGATCATTTTGTCTCACTTTCAAAATTGCACCGTTGCGGCACGTGGAGGCCTCCGCCGACCTGCCCATACTTAGTAAATTTTAATGATCATCTCTATCCCTTTTGGACCTGGGACATATAGAGGATTGGTGCAAGCTTGAGAACAGCCCCCATCTTTTACCCTTGAAGCTACGCTGATGAGGCATGTGTCATTGTTCGGTGAACCTTCTATACTTAGCTGATTTTAGCTTGTTCTATCTTCATTTTGATACCTAGGACATGTGAAAAGCCTGCACTTATTTGAGGACTGTCCCTTGGACCCTGCCCTTGGAGTTACATCATTTGGATGCATGGAGGCTCCCGTTGTTTCTTGAAACATTTCTACACTGCATCTAACCAAAAATTTCCACGTACTACACGTGGAAGTTGGGGAAAAAAGTGACGAGGAGGATACATCTGTCATTCCTGATTGCGGGAAGAAAAATAAATAGAAGGAAAGGAATTTCACCATACGCCCGAATTTTAAATAGTTCTCCATGAAGTGGAAAATTATGAAAAATACCAGGCTTGATGCGACCCATTACCCCAAGGTGTTGACTCAAAATTTTTGAAACTTGACTTCAAAAGAGGGGAATTTTAGAGGACGACAATAATGGTTATTTCTTTTCCTTTAGAATTTATCGTGCAAATCTTCATGCTTTATTTAGTGCAGTCCCAAGAGGAAAAGGATGTGAAATTTTTGTAATTCCTTTTCAGCATCAGGGGTTATCCCTTTATCAAAAGGATTAGTACATTAGGTGATCATTGTCTTTACTATAACACTTGTGCAAAGAATATGGTGTAGTAACTGGAATTGTGTGTTATAGCTTGGAAAATCAGAAATGAATCCATATCCATAATATGTAACCAATGATGGCTTAGGAGGATAATATAAGGAACATAATGAATGTTATATATGAAACATCCATTATTAATGAGTTTGAGATCCCATAGTAAACAACTTCTAAGAAAGATTGTGCCTATCTATATTGCTAATGTGTATCATTTTGCATGGCCACAGATACACTCAGTAGATGGATTGAGATGAGTAGAGAAATTTCCTATTTGATGGAGAAATGAAAGATTGCATACAGTAAGATAAAATTTAGGACCAACTAAGACACGCTTACCAGGAATATTATGATGTTGAACTTGGATAATACAATAACATTGTGGAAGCATTAGAATAAAAACATATTGGAAGCCATGAAATATCCGATAATGGAAATGTAAGGAACGGGTTCACTAAATGATTTAATTTAAATTTCTCTTAACATATAAGTTCCTATCCAGAGTGCATGATTATGTCTCAAGGGTGTAGGAATTTTAGTCATTGATCTCACAAAAGTACAATAAAACATGCAAAGCAAAACCAACATGTACAAATATGAAACCCTCAACAAGAGAGTGCGATAGGAAGAATTAGCTGATTTCTAAACAGAGTTAAGGTAAAATTGTAATAGGTGAAATACTAGTTTTTAATAGGTTCTATATTTATTTTCATTCAATATCGTAGCATGGATAATATATAAATGGCATATGATATGCAAACTATAGTTTATACATAAAAAAATAGCTTTCTTAAACTTTCAAAGTTTACCTATGTGATATGACAGACAATAGCAGAATTTGCACTCAACCTTATATACCCACCCGATGTGGAACTAAAGCATTTAGAGATTTGTGGTCTATCTGACTCACTAGATATTACTTGTGGGTGCCTCTCTATTCTTTGTGTATTCCTTATACATGAGAAGGGATTTATCTTGAAAATCATTGAATCTCTATGTAGTGTTGGAAGATCGACCAAAAAGGACAAAAGTCCAAACACTGTGCACTCTTATCATCCATTCATATTCATTTTGTATTTGATGGAAAGTCCCTTGAGTGCTAATAACACACTAAGAATTTTGCAATCATAAAGGTGTTTTTGGTAGAATTAAATATGGTGTAAAGGGGCATTCCAAGTTGGTCACCTACTTGACAATAGTTGATTAACCCATGTAGTCTATGCAAAAATAAAGGTTTCAAATGGAAAACTGGATTAAGTCTGAGGAAGAGGAAGGAACCCGATGGAGATTTCGGCACTGGTGGGGGTATGTTGCCATAAATACATGTAGATTATGGTAAAGTTCTTATACCCCCCAAAGGGGCATTATTGTTCCATTAAATGACAGAAATGCCCAATACAATGATGGTAACCTAAGGTGGATCCATAAAATCAGCTAAGATAACATAGTGTAGTGTTTATCGAATCGGGATGAACCTCCTCTATAAAAAAGCGACAAAGTGAGTTCTGCCTAGTTTTTACTATTTTAAGGGGCGGTTTCTAATGCATCTTAGTTTCCCTTTGGACCATACACAAAGAGCTTACATGAATTTTGTTATACCCTACATGGGATTTTGTGACATTCCTAGCTCACTATAGACGATCGAAAAATGCAATGTAAACTCTCTTTTATTATTGTTAATTTAAGGGCAATTCCAAAGTAAATAACATCTTTACACACACACACACACACACACACACACACATATTGTTCCTCAAGTTTTTTGCAACATGGAAAGGTAGACTAACACACACAATTGGAAGATTTGCCTCACTTTTACCATGTCTACAATTAGAGGGTATATTGGTTTATGTTTCTTGTTGATTAAATAAAATTGACTAAACTAATTTAGTAAAAGATAATTAATCTAATCTAGGAACATATATAACACAATAAGTAAATGCTCTAAAAAAATATTTAAATGAGATAAGTAAATAGACTTAATGAAATTTAAAACCCTAATGTGCAAAGAAGGGAAATGAAAGAACTCAGTTGAATAATAGAATCCTATCGGACTGTGTCGAAGTGATCCACATAAAATTAGAAAGTAAGAACGACTGTTCAAAAGGTCCCGTAGTGGACAAATTTGGTTATGTGGTTGGACTGGAGCACTAGAGAAGGTTTGGTGGCACCTGTGGGCACTTTGGTCCTAAATCTAGGTGCCCTAGTTTTTCTAGAAGCTCTGTTCTGGTACTCACAATTTTACAGGTGATATGGAATATTCACTTATTGTTGTCACTTTCTCTATATTGCTGTTGAATGCTCCAATTATTCTAAGAGGAATAAATAACCTGCACAAGACCAAAAGGTAGTATCAAAACCCTAAAAAAAGAAAGATGCAAATGAAGGGGTCGAACTGTCCTCAGCCACCACAATGGTGGACTTACAACTATGTGCTACACTACATCTCAGACCTAATGTAGTTCTATGTGTGTGTGTGTGTGTGTGTGGAATTGTGCCCTAGGTTGCTCTTGTGTGTGTTGCACTTGACATAGCGAGAAAGTATCTAGATATAGAATGTAAATAATGTTTGGATGGAATAGAATATACTCTCCTCCTATGAAGTGTGATGTAGAGTAACCTAGCTTTGCCCCTTTTTGATTGATCTAGATGGATGCAAATGGATCTTTAGATGCCTTGATGGATGCAACATTATGTGGTGATAAGTGGTTCTTAGTGTTTGGTCCCTTATTATGATCACATACTTTATATTTATATGATTCATTCACTTGAATTTGGTAAGTAACCTTGAAAAGGATAACTACCAAAATGACAATATTCTCAAACGGCTATAAAGGATCCAAAAAGTGTGAGTAAAGTACGTAGAGGAATGAGGCACCTAAAGGGGATGAGAGGACCTGGTGCTAGCATCCTGGTTGGGCGCTCTAGTACAGAAATAGTAAAATTGAAGTGTGAAAATATATGATAGGCCAGTAGAGGTCCAAGACCGAAATTAGCAACAGAAAATAATGAAAGATGGCTAGAGAAATGGTCTTGTTATTACTTTTCGTACATAAGAACCATATGAATAGTATGATGTGATTGAGACTAGATAATTACCCGAAGTATGTGATTTTGTGTCTACATTTTTCCCCACTTTATGTTTGTGAGTAGAAATATTGGTAACATAAACTAGATAGAGATGCGTACCTAATATCCATGTAGGTTGATGTAGTAAGTGTGCTGAGGGACTAGACAATTCATGAAGTGATAAAAAGATAGAGCATGAAGAATAAATATGTAAAAGTGTAATAAAGTGATGAAAATGAACCTAGGTCAGAAACACATGTGTAGATGCCGATGTGTGGTGCACCCGCTATTAGTATTTATATGTGTGATGTTAACTAATTTCTTCTCATACTAACAGGCCCGCAAAAAAGAATACGATCAAGTAGTTAAAAAATAGATGTATATGTATATAAAGAATGTAACAAAATATGTAAAAGAAAATTCTAAAAATGTGAAAAAGTAACATGTGCACATGATACATGATGAGGAAAGAGTGTGGAAAGGATATTGTCAATGAAGTGTGATTTTTTTTGCGATCTCACACCACTGGCCGAAGAAGTATATGGTGATTGATTCACCCACCTCTTTGGGGGCACATGCAACGTCGCTGAAGGAGGATTGGGCCCAAATTAGTACCAACCATTGAAATTGTTCCTTGCAAGGGGGAGGGTATGTGCTTGGTTGAAACCAAGGTATGTGTAAAAAATTAGCTGGGAGACAAGTGCTAATACAATAAAAAAAAGCATGCATGTATAAGACGAAGTGTAATCGAAGTAGTCAATGTGTAAGCTAATATGCAAGTAAACATAAAAAAATAAAATGGAGAATGTAAAAAGAGGGTTGCAAACATGGGACACCACTCACAATTTTTCAAGAAAATTAAGGATGATGAAGCCAAAAGCATAAAAGTGTGCACAAAATACAAAGATCAAAGCCCATATACAATAACAAACAAGGACAAGCAAGTACAAGCAAAGTAACAGATAATCATGGTGATAAATAGTCCTGCAAAAAAAAATTTGCACTTGAAACACCCATTAGCATGTTAGGAAGATAAAAATAATGTCAAATAATGTTTAATATTGTGAAGTAAAGTGCTAAGTACAAAATGAAACAATATCACATGTAGTGTTTGAAATTGGATGCCCCCAAGAGCCAATGTGGGACTACTATGATTACTACACCAAGCATTCATGTTGTGTGTAAGGGATATGTAAAGTCTACTATAACAACTAGAAAGCAAGTGGATGCACGTGCATGTATGATAAAGATAATAACATACAATAAATCTATCTAGCATGTACATAATAAGATGAACATTTACAAGTAAATGTAAGCTAGAGTAAGTGCAACCAAGATATTAAATATTTTGTGGATGGATGGAATGGAATACAGAGTGAATGATGGGATTCACATGCCCCCCAAGTGAATGGAATTGTATGCATTGAGGTTCATTTGTTTATGCCCCTTTAACAATCAATAATGAACCATAAACAAGAGTGCATCATCGGGAAATGGTCGAACTATGTGTTGTATGTAACATAGTGTGGTGAATGTGAAATGATGATATGTGAGATAGAGGTGACATTTGAAAATGTGTGATGATTTAACCTAAAGTGTATATCACTACAAGATAATAGAAGAAGTGATGATTTGACCTAAAGCGTATATCACTAAATGATGTTGGAAGAAATGATGATGTATCCTATAGTGTATATCAGTAGGGGATGTTAGATTAAGTGATGATGTAGCCTATGACGTATATCACTAAAATATGCTAGAGGAAGTGATGATGTATCCTATGGCGTATATCACTAACATAGGAATGTCGCATGAGAAGAATCTTGAACGATCGAATATGATAAAGTGATGTGGTCCACTTATGATGTATACCCTTAAAATTCTAGTATAGACCGTGAGACTAGAGTGCGTGATCGAGTAGTGAGTACAACGCATATAAGTAGATGAAGGGAATGAGTGTAGTAGATATAGGTTATGTGAGGAAATGTAATTTGTCTATAGTGTAGTGTGTGAGGTTCATGTGTATAGGATTCCCTCAATAGTCAAGTGTGAACTGAAGCACAAAAGTGTGTCATCGGGTAATGACAATGCTAGTGTGTGTGAAGATGAACATGTGATATGTTAGGTATATAAGGATGCAAATAGGATACATGTGTCAATGATAGGGGGATGTGAATGCAATTCCCCCAAGTGTGTGTTGATGAGGAAGATCACATGCCATTTTCAAGAAGATCATCATTATCCAAATTGAAGCCTAATGGGGAGGCATTAGATACTTGATAGGAAATATTATGAGGATCACGACACAAGGTTTATATGCTCATTACATAATAATCATCAGTGAATGGTGCTGGTGGACACCCATGTGCGTACCGAGTAAGATTTCAGGAATATGTAGGAGATGAATCACTATTGATAGAAATATTTCCAAATGGCATGGGAAATGTAAGATAAGTTTGACTGGAGTCTATAGTTCCTCCAATATAGTCAAGAAAATATTGGTTGCGTGTTAATAGAGAAGCACAGGAACTACGTGAAACCAAGACTAGTAAATGGAAGACACGCAGAGCATATGTGGCTTTGATGTGAAAATAACCATGATAGAGATGGAGTGAGTGAGGAGGTTGTAGGATATCATTAAATGTCAATCCAGGCCTAGTTAACCCATCAGATGTTTAAATACTATCTGAACAAGTATGATCCACTGAAATATGATGCCAATAAGATTTATTTGTGAAAAACATGCATGTGAAAGGAGGTGGTGCTAGTGCTGATTGCTTAGAAGGTGGTGAAACAAATCTAAAGTATAAAAAGACCCATGATATAGTACCATAGCATTAGTAGAGGCAGGGGTCTTGAATTTTTATTCACCAAAGCTATTGGCCATAAAGGTGTCATTGAAATCAGAGTCATCTATGTCAATAGAAGTGAAGTTGAGTTTGCTTAATGCTTCGTCAGTGAGTTCAATATGATCAACTTCATCATCTGAATCATCTGAATTGTTTGTGTTTTCATTCTCTTGTTATATCATAGTAGCAAGTATTTTTGTAGCCAGTGTATTATATGTAATATGATCATCAGTGGGTTGAGCAGTAACTAGTGTAGAAGTAAGCATTGTGGGTGAAATGATGGCAGTAGTGTGAGTAGAAATAATATGAGTGATTTGAGTGGTAGAAGAATATTGTGAAACACTAGATTGACCAACATCGTATGTATCAATACTACTATATGGAATGCACTGTGTAGGGGTTATGGTCATAGTAGTAATAAGGTCTGTGTGATAAAATTTAAAGGGTTCAGGATCTGGAGTAATTGTGTGCTCATATCCATCATGCAAGAATTTGATCCTTTTATGTACATTAGATGACACTTCTTGCATTACCTGAATCCAAGCCCTACCTAGTAAGAGGTTGAATTGTAATGATGTACCTATAACATAGAAGTTGGTGAGGGGAGTCTTAGGCCTGACCTGAATATGTAGTGAAATATTTCATAGACATGTGAAAGTAGTAGAGTCATAACCCCGAATGAGAGTGGAATTCTTATAGATTAAGTTATCATTAATACCAAATTGTTTGAGAAGGGAATGGGAAAATAGGTTGACAGCTGACCCTTTATCAATAATCACATGTTTAATGCAAGTGGTGCTGATGAAAATGGTAATAAGTAGAGGCGCACACTGATTATCCTTAGGATATGAAGATAGGTAATCATTGGTGAATGAGATAGCGAGTGGAATTTTTTTGAGAGACTAAATGAGATGTGTATAGGCTACCACAGAATTTTCACTTTCGATATGAATAGAACAAAGGGAAACCTCTAGTGTTTAATGAAAATCTGGTGCATTTAACAATAAGTCATAGAGAGAGATATTATATGGCATATTCTTAAGTTTTTTAATGATATCATAGTCCTTATAGGTAGTAGGAGAAGCGAAAGAAGTGATATGTGGTGGGATACTAATGGGTGGAGTTGTAGGAGGAAAAGTGTGGTGGGTAGTGACCACATTGATAGAAGGATCATCATAAAGTGTAATAAATCAAGGAGGATGTTGAGTGCAAACTCTCATAAAATCAATAACTGTGGTAACTATTCCTAAAAAAATTAGTGGGTACAAAAGAAGGATAGGAAGATTGACCCATGACTTGATAAGGAGAAGACATATTCAAAATAAAGGGTTAGATCAGTCGGGTTCACCAAAGTTATTATGCTAAAATGTAAATAATAATAGCATAATCCAATGCAAGTTTGTAGTAAATAAATCAATAGTGAGATATTGAAATAATACCCAAGCTACTAAGAAAAAACCCTAATGTCCAAAGATGGTTGGAAGAGCCTTATCGACCACAATGGTGTACTTAAAACTACGTGTTTCCCTATAGCTTGGACCAAATGTAGTTTTGTGTGTGTGTGTGTGTGTGGAATTGTGCCTTAGGTTTCTCTTGTGTGTGTCACACTTAAAGTAACAAACAAGTAGCTAGATGTAGAGTGTAAATAATGTGTGCACAAAATAGAATAGAATTCCCTTCTATGGAGTTTGATGCAGAATAACAAGCATTTGTCCCTTTCTGATGGAGCTAGATGGATTAAAAAGGAGCTCTAGATGCCTTGATGGATTCAACCTTAGGTGGTGATAAGTAATGCTTAGTGCTCGGTCCCTAATTATGATCACATAAATTTATATTTATATGATTCCTTAACTTGAATTTCATAACTAATCCTGAAAAGGCCAAATACCAAAAAGATAATATGCTCAAATGAATAGAAAGGATAGAAAAAGTGTGAGTAAAGTAAAATGAGGACTAGGGAACCAAGAGGGAACGAGGGTACCTAGCATTGGTGTCCTGGCTAGACGATCCAGTCCAGAAAGAGTAAAACTGAAGTGTGAAAAGATAGACTGGGCCAATAATGGTGCATGACCCAAAGTAGCAATATAAAGTAACGAAAGATGACCAAATACATGGCTTAATTATTACTTTTCATACTCATGAACCATATGAATAGTAGTATGTGATCGAGACTAGATAATTACCCAAAGTGCATGATTTTGTGTGTACAGTGGGATAAGGCATCGATAGGGAATTTGAATTTTTACCAGTGTAATATCCTAGGGATGATGGCATCAAAAAGGGGGGAAAATGAATTGTTAGTAACATGTATCAAAATTGAAAGTGTAAAATTTTAGGTGTATACATATGCCCCAACAATTTTTTAGCGCATGTTCCAATAGTGAAACATGGGGTAGTCAATGGAAAGAATGATACATAAAACCAAAAATAATTGTATATCTTGAAAATAAGTAAAGGACTAGATGAAATGAAATATACCCACCAATGTGTACCTGACAGTGTCGATCGATGACATCAGGATATGTAGAAATTTATGATAGGGGCCGATGGTGTAGGGAATATTTATGAAGCATTTATATTATTATGATTTTAAATATTAAATATATTTTTGTGAATCTAATGCCTGGATTTTACTGATTTGTGATTGTAGGTGGATCAGAGGATCCACGTATGGAGAGTGGTGGATATATCATGGTTGAATCACATGATTCTCGGATTGAAAAATGTAGAGACAACATAGTTGCACAGATGGGGATTAGGCATCATGCAGATGCCCATGATATCACTATGTCTACATTTCCTGCAAATGTTCTTAACATCAAGAGATCCTATGACACACACCTTTTAGTGGTGGGTAGGTAAGACAATGGAGATGACCATGACACTTTAGGATTTGCACGATATACTAGGATTCTTGATTGAGGGAACTCTCATGTATTATGATCTCACACTAGATATTATAGAGAGGAGGGCCTTGGCCATATGTGCCACATGAAGTGATACCTATAATGATGGGATGATTTGTGTCAGGCACATCATGCTACATATTACATAGATTTCAGATATCCAAAAGGTGGTGATGGGCATTACCGTGGAACATATTTTTTGTCACAAGGTAGATGGGATGATTCCCTTATATTTTGTGGTTATATGCAGAGATGTTATTGAACAGGATGTGTTATTTAGTTGGGGGAGCACTATATGGGTGCAATTGTTGCATGACCTATATAGGGTCCATAGGGCTATAGGTATTGTGATATTACTGAAAAATTGGATATATGAGATATTTCTTATGTATAGGCCCATAGGAACACCCCTATTCATATTAGTTGATGCCCTGAGAGTACTCCAGTGGGTATAGGGGCTGAAAATGAGAGGAATTTCAAATTATAGGCCATTACAATAGGTGCATCTAGATGATGTTGTATAGGATCAATAGACAAGGACTGTTGATCACTTTCCTAGTTGGCCACATGTGTAGGATTTAGAGATAGGTGAGGAGGTGATACGCCATTATTTTCATTTGGTAGAGACCCATCTGATAGATAGGGTACTTAGAAATTTTGGGAGGCCCTATCCTGTTATAATTTTACCACTACCAACATATAGAAAACGACATACGGGAGAGGTTGTGAGTGTAGTGAATAGGGTACCAACACAATGACCTAGGAGAGTATGAGCCACATGCATACAACGAAAAAGACATATACAAAGGGGTAGGGTATCTCAGAACCCACCAGAGATAATTGTAATGGAAACCTCAGATGATGGATCTGATTGAGGACCCATCAGTCTAGACCCACAGGTGGGAGATACAAGCACAATTGGTCCTAGCACCAGAGGAGGAGAGGAGAGACAAATAAGGCCATGGATGAGAGAGCATATGATGCATTGACTAGGAGGTGGTTACTTAATTTCATTAGGTATGGAGACGGCCCAAACACTATGAGAGAGGCCTAGGGCCTGTCGTAGAGGATATATGATTTTTGTGCTTTGAGATAGGTGGGCATAATATGTGGGATGGAGATCACAGAGATTTGATGAGGCTGAGGTAGTACTGGGAAGCCTTAGAGATGGAGATACTATCATTGAGAATGTTAGACAGTCAGGTAAGAGCTCGATGATTTTATTTCGAAATGTATATGATTAGATTTGATGACTTAGATTTGTATTGATGAATGGATTTCGGGTTTCACAAAGTGAAATAAAGAGGAGTGACACTCATTGATTAAGTGTGTGCACCATGAGATTTTGGACCCAGCTTTGGATGTCCATGATACCTTAGTGAATGTGGATGTTACAATGCCATCAACTGGTGATTTGGTGGGATCATTTTGGCTAGTTGGAGAGGCTACTAGGACATTACAGAGACACAAGCAATATAGATGTGATGATGCATAGTTTATTACAAGAAAAAGGTGCCTTTGATTATAAGAAGGAAGAAAACCTACTAGATGTAAGGAGTGCCACATAGAGGATTATAAGGTTAGAGTAACAATCAGAGAGAGAAAAGGGAGATGCCTCTAGGGCGTGATCTAGGGCATAGTCTCTAGCTCATACATCCTGAGAATCTAGCGCAAAACCTTCAACACGAAGCATCCAGAGACCACCCAAAGGGGGTGAGGACATTTGTGAAACCTAGATAATGATGATGTAGCTTGATGTATTTTTGCTAATGTATACATAACTCATTCAATATATATATATATATGATGATTATTTTAATATTTTGGTGATTGTTGGTGAATTTGATGCAATGATGATTTACTTATTGTTTTCCTTTCTTTATCATGTGTGTATGTAGTAACACTCATGGTACATAGGAAGAATGATAACAATGTTTAGGAAAGAAATTCGGTTAAATGAGAGATAAACTTGAGTGAGGTCAAAAACCTATGCGAGGATGCCGAAGAGTATGGAGATTCACTTAAGGAAATTTATGGTGAATTAGAGCCAAAATAGGAGGAATCAAGAACATGAAAGTTTAATGGTAGGAGATGTCAGGGAAAAAGAGATTGATGATAATAAATCTATTAGTGCAAAATCATAGTGTTGGTATCCAAATTGATTCTCTCGTTGGAGCCGAGAAACATCACAAGACTAGTAGAATGCTTAGGGACAGAAAGACCCTGATATGAGTCATTTTGTAGCTGGGGATGGGATTCGTCTGACTCTTTTTCACTCAGGTGTTGAAGAAATGGATAGCACCTCACTATGGGTTTGATTTTCCCCCACTACTTTAGGTTATGCCTTCAACCAAGGTGAGAGGACCCATTTTGTAACCCATGTTAGTGAAGGACATCGATATCTCCTTCTTCACATAGTTTTAATGAGAACCTTGAGGAAATCTGATCAATAAAACATAATCTAACTCTCAAGAGTTGTCACACTAGAGAGTGGAGATGTTTCCTGGATTGAGGTTCGGGTTACTAAATGTAGTAAATAAATATTGATTGTCCCTACATACTTTGGCACTGGAATTTGTTCATTTGTGGATACACAATATAAACAAGGGTAGTTTTTGTATGACTCATTGTTTGAGAAATTTATTGGTGAGAAGTTAAACATGATAAAGTTGATTATACCGGATCTTTGAGAGCCTTTACAAAAATTGGAAAACTCACAGACAAAATGCTTCAGAACAACCAAAATATTCCTGTAACCAGAAGGTGTGCATCAATGGAAGCTTAGAGACACAGAGTTTCACACACTCTTTGAGGACTCAACACAAAGGCTTGTGATAAAGACTCAATTAAATGCTAGAAATCCCTGGTTCATCATGACTAAGATACACTCATAGGCTTACAAACAATCTTTATCAACATAGTGAGAGTAAAGTGATTTTAAATTGTTTATTTCATTACCATATGAAGGCTCTTCTCATAATGAAATTGTAAATGCCACAATACTAGCACACAGATGAGATCTTACGTGACTCAGAGATATTTTAGCATAAGATTACAATAGGAAAAAGAAAAACTATTCGAAAACATTCTGAAAGCAAATAAGACACAATAATGCACATGATCAACACAAAATCATTCAAAGTTCATCAGATTCATCAGTAGGGGATATTTTCTCAAACAATCTTAGATTCTGTTAATGGTTGTACACTTGTAACCACCTTGACACGATTGAATCTAAAAAACAAGGAGATGAATTGGTCTCTCAGATGGCCTCTTGGGAAAATGGATTCTCTCTCTCAAACTTTCTCAGAAAATTTAACCTCCGACCCTATGTAAGAGTATTCTCATTTCATTTATATAATTTACTTGCTCACTCATCCCAAATTTTCTCCCCAAAAAGAAGAATAATCGATGAATCTGTTACTTGTTACAAGTTTTTCCCAGAAAGTGATGTTTAACAAATTCACACCCAAAGTTATAAGGTGGATAAATCATGAAATGATCATGTTTCTTAGACTCTCAACTATGACTGGTATGTCATATCATAATTTTTGACAATATTCTTAATCATTCTTTCATTATGTCGTGCAAGATATCCCCTTTTTGATCATTTTTAGGTGGCTTCTTATGGCTAGATCTGACAAGCACTCCTTTTAACCTTTGAGAATACACTTTGAAAAATGAGTGCCCCCGCATTGATACCTACATTCGTGCCTCTTAGAAATGAGTTCCCCCACATGGATTACATCATATATCTGTGTTGTGAGTCTGAGTTGACCAAGTACAAAGAGGAGCCAGTGGAATCCTCCACGTGTTTTGTTGCCGCAACTACAAAGGTGAAGTCTATAAGCAGGTTCCCAAACAAGCACAGGCCATCCACATGTTCAAAACTATAGAGAGTCGCACCAACTGATGAAAATTCAGAGTATGGGAAGGCCTAGTGGAAACTTCCACACGTTTAGTCGGAACAACTTCAAAGATTAAGTTTAGAGGCGGGACATCAAATGAACATAAGCTCTCCATGTTCCCTAGGCCCAAGAAAGTTTGCCTCGGCCTTTGGAAAAAGTCTTAGTTTGAAGAGGAGCCAAATGGAGGTCTCCACGTGTCTCCTTGGCACAACTTCAAAGGTGGGACCCAGAGGCGGATCCTCAAATGATCGTAGGCCCCCCATGTGTCTAGGACCTAGAAAATTTGCATCCGTCGCTTAAAAAATATAAGTATGGATAGAGTGAGCAGAATCCTCCATGTGTCTCTTTAGCACACTTTTGATATAAAGCCAAAAAATGGAGACCCCAAACAAGCACGGGCTCACCAGGTGTCTCAGCCCGGAAAAGTTGTTGAAAGAATTTAGGGACCAACGGAAGGTGCCACATGCCTAAGGTCTGAGAAAGTTTCCTCAGCCATTGAAAAGTCTAAGTATGGGAAAATCTAGCGAAAACCTCTATGTGTCCCTTCTGCGCTCTAATAAAAGTAAAGTTTAGGGGTAGGTCCCTAAACATGCACGGGCCCTCCACGTGTCCCAATCCTTAGAAAGTTTCTTGAGAAGTCTAAGTATAGAGAGGAGCCAGCGGAAGCCTCCACATGTCTCCTTGGCGCAACTTGGAAGGTGGGACCCAAAGGTGGATCCTCAAATCAGCACAGCCCCCCCATGTTTTCAAAACACAACAGAGTTGCATCCGCCACTGAAAAATTTCTAAGTATGGATAGAGTGAGCGAAGACCTCCACGTGTCCCTTTGGCACTCTTTTGGCAAAAAGCTCAAAATAAGGACTCCCAAACAAGTGCAAGCCTTCCACATGTCTTGGGTTTGACAAATTTGCACTGGCCACTTGAAGAAAATTCTAAGTATGGGTAGGGCTAGCGGGAACCTCCATGTGTCTCCTTGGCACAACTCCAAAGGTCAAACCTAGAGGCAAATCCTCAAATGAGCGCAGACCCTCCACGTGGAAAATATATTGAGATAAGATGGGCTGAAAACTTCAAAATGCTCTATCAACCCATTTCCTCGCCTATGTCTTGAAAAATGGCCATGTGTCCTTCTTCGGGGTTAAAGTAAGTCTTTTTCCCTGCTGCTTCATGTTTGTTGCATAACCAATTAGATAGAATCGGGGCCAATTTGGTATTTTTTACAAATGTGACAAAACTAAAAAGTTTCACCAAAAAGACCCGCTGGGCCGCATCCAATCAGAAAATACCATGTTCCCATAGACGTTGGGAAAAAATTTGACAGGGAAAACATGACTGTGAAAAAATAGAAGGAAGGGGAAACCTTGAATTCACACCCAAAATATAGATTCCTTCTCATTGATAGAGAAACTGTAAGCAAATTTTTTATCCAAAATAAGCCCATGCTTGTTTTGGTTAACCTGCATTTTTTCTTCCTTCCTTTTACTGTAGGAAGATTTTTTGCAACTTTAAAACACTAAAAAGTTATTGGGAATAGCTCTATTAGGTAGAAAATTTTCTCACCTTTCCAGAAAGGCAATTTTTTCTTCCTAACTCCTTGTAATTTTCAAGTTATGGCACAACGGAGTTTTTTTGGGAAAATTTCCCTTGATAGGCCCGTGGCCAACAGGAATGCGCCATGTGGTAGGGTGGAGGTCGGGCTGGTGGAGGTAAGTTGGAAAATTTTCCAAAGAGTGGATGAGGTGCAAGGGAAAAAATCAGCCCGCAGGCCCGCGGAGGAGGATGGAGGAATATGTTTTGAAGCTCCACGTTGAATGAGGATGCGCCACATGTCTATGAGGGCAGCAGGAGGCAGAGGGGTGGAGTAAACTTTGGATTTTTTCAAAAGTAGTAGAGGGCGAAAGGTAAAAATGGAATTGCATCCCTATCAATCAATCAAAGTGTGACACGTGTCAGTGGAGGTCGGATCTGCGGGGGGTTTGTGGAAAATTTTCCCAAGCAGGAAAAAGACGTAGAATGTTATCCTGAAGCCCATGGACCAACTAGATGATGCCATGTGTCTCGGAGGGGTAGACCCGTGGAGATTTTTGGGAAATTTTTCCCAAAGGGAAAAAATTTAAAGTTTGACCCTGCCAACCCATTTTTTCCCTAATTTTGCCAGTTTTTCCCTAAATCTTCAGAGGACCATATCTTTTGATCCAGAGCTCAGATTTTCATGATTTTCATATCAATGGAAAGCTGTTAAAATTATCTACACAATGGACTCCTCAATTTTTATTTTTGGTCAAGTTTTGTGGGTGGAAGTCGAGAAAACATCTCTGGCATGCAAAAAATATAGAAAATGACATTCAACCACCAAAATTAATGAAGTATGGGTCATTTTTTGGATCTGCAAAGCAATGTACTTTGGCGTATGGGTTTGTCCATGAATCCCATCACTTTGCAGGAAAGATTTAATGGATCTGATTAGTGGTTGAGCTCTCAAATTAACCTGTCATGCATTTTCTATTTCCCTTATTATTTTCATCGATTAAAAGCCAGATTTGGCTCATTCTGTAATGTTGGATGTTCTTTCTTATGTAACCTCTTATTTCTTCCTTAATAGGAATATTTGAAGGAGTTTCAGACCTCCCATGGAGATTGTAACACTTTTTTTCCTCTTTTCTATTGCAATGTATTGTATCAATTTTGGAACTAACAATAAATGCTCTCTGATTGATTTTCCAATGCCCTCTTCCATTGGTTTGTTTCCTTCTGAGGTTTAATTGTATTTTGGTAAATTTGTGCATGTTTTGGTGCTGCAATATTCATGATTTGTTTCTATATTTTCAAAGCAAGGAGTTCAGCACTCCTTTGGTGTATCACATATCTGTTTTTACTTAGTTTTGTTTCCATTCCCTTGTTTTCTCTCAACCATGTCTCCTTGGTAGTTTAGAGTAGGAATTTTGAAACAAACCTCTGCAAATTATGTGCATACACCTAAACAGAGGAGTAAGAACCAATTTTCTCTAGAGAATTTTCTCACCTTGCAAGGTCCTGTTATCCAAAATCCCCCCCCCAAGGGTAATTTTGATAACATGCATCGGATTGTCAGTCTCGAGCAAGTATATGATTCAAAGCCCAAAATCATGTTTTCTGGGGTCTCCTCGGTTTCCTTCTAACTCTCCTGTCTAAGAAGGAATCCCAACAGGTTGATAAAATGGAAGAGATGCAAAAAATATGGTTGCAGGATTGTTGGAAGGCATTTCGGGTTTACAGGCTTGTGGCCAAAAAAATGAAGAAAATCAGCTAAGTCCTGGTCCAGGTGGTCCTTGGGACAGTTGGGACGTAAAAGCACGAATCGGCCGAAGAGGCGCCAGGTAGTCCACGCGCATTTGGGACAATTGGGACATCGGGACGCGAAAATCCGAACTGGCCGAAGAAATGAAGAAAATTACCTAAGTCTTGTTTCGTGCAGTCTGGGACATCTGGGCCAAAAGTACACGTGGGATGCGGATCGACTAGTTTGGTGCAAGTCAGTCCATTTCAGGCGGTTTGGAAGCTTTTGTCCCAGGCAGTCCGGGATAGTTGGGACAAAAGTGCGCGGAGGACGCAGACCGGCCGGTTCGGCCGAAACAGAGGACTTTCGTTTAGGACATCCAGGACGCGTGGGATGCGAAAATCTGAAAGAGCCGAAAGTGAATGGAAATTTTCCACGTGTCTTCACTGCAAAGAGGTACAAGTCAGCCCGAATTGGGCGGTTCGGAGATTTTTGTCCCAGGCAGTCCGGGACAGCCGGGCCAAAGGTACGCGAGGGATGCGTGGGACGCGAAAAGGTGAGTTCGGAGCTCGGGGAGAACTTTGGAAACTTAGCAAATTTTTGGCCAAAAAACTAAAAGGTAAAGGTTTTCCCTGCGCCCCTGTCGCCGAACCAAACGATGCCACGTGTCCCAAGTGGCAAGGCGCGGGGGGGAAAAGGAAATATTTTCCAAAGTTATAGAAAAGTCAAAATTTTCGAGGAAAACCTACAGAAAGGGAAGGAGAGAGAATTGCGCAGCCAATCAGCGCCCGTCACGTGTCATCCAAGTGGCAGAGCGCGGGAAAAAATTCAAATATCCGTTTTGGCCTGTTTTTGCCCTGAATCTTCAGATCTCCATAACTTTCGATCCAGAGCTCAGATTTTCATGTTTTTTATATCATTGGAAAGCTGGAGAAATTCTCTGCATGATTCTGGGGTCAATCGTGCATTTTGGTCTAGTTTGGAGAGATAAAATCAAGAAATGTCTATGATGCGTGGTAATGGCCAGAACTGACGATTCAACAACCAGCCTTTAACGCAGGAGACAGTTTGCCATTTCAACAAACAGTCTGCCATTCTACAAGGATTATCACCTACCACCACAATGAAATAATTAAATGCAGTCTGGAGGTGTTTGTGGTAGATTCGGATTTCCTATCTTTTCCCTCTCTCATTTCCCTATAAATTGTAAGGAGGGGCTTCTTTTAAAAGGTTGTTCATCTTTTCAACTCTGCGGCTCCCTTCTTTTCTTCTCTAGGGTTGAAAATGGAGTTTGAACCTCCTCCCCTACTCTGTAATGGCATTTTTTCCTTTTACCATTAAAATGATGTTCTGTGCAAACTTATGAAGCAACAAAAACGTGTTTCGTGATGCATCTGTCCATCCTTGCTTGTTCTTTTCTTGTTTTCTTCTTGCCTCTCTTCATTGCAGGTATTTGTGCATGTTCTAATGTTCGTTACAGGTATGGAGCTGTGTTCATGGAGTTTTGGGACATTCTCTGTGTGAAATCTATCCTTGGGCCTATGATGCATCTGTCCATCCTTCCCATTGCTCGCCTCTCTTTGTTTCATGGCAGTTTTGATAGATGTTCAGCATTCTCCTTCTCTGGTGTATCACCGTTTTAGTGTAGTCTCTATTTTTCCCTTTTCTCTCTCTCTCTGTCTCCTTGGCATGGTTAGATTAGGATTAGATTAGCTTGCCTGCACTGGAATAGCTTGTGGCAGGTAGTTTAGGAGCATGAACCAGCCTTCTCTGGAGGTCTATCTCAAGTAGCAAGTCCCACAACTTGGAGATAGTACCCATGTTGTGCAATCACACTGGATGCTTAGAGTGATCAAACTAGAAATCTGATCAGCGTCCAGGGGTGCTGTGATTTTGCATCAACAGGTCCCACCCCTTGGAAAAAATTCAATGTTGTGCAATCACAGTAAATGACCCATTTTTGAATTACAGACCTGAAAGTCATTTTGGGGGTGCTGTAGATTTGCACTAATAGTTTTACAATGCCTGGTGGGACCTTAGAGGTTTTCATTTTCATTACAAAAAAGTTGATGTTCATTTTTTGTAAGTTTCTTGCTTCAAAAGAGCCTTGAATTGCACATCTGGTGACTCCAAAAGGATAGAATCAACAGGTTGTAGTAGTCCAGGCTTGAAGATTCGTGAGAAGAATCCAAACAAGGTCAAGGACTAGAGAAGAGGGATTATTTAACTATCTGTAATTATCCCTAGAAATAAGAGGAAGAAGGATTCAAAGGTCCCCATCTCCACCAAACATAACTCTATCAACTCCTCCATCTGGTAGACCTTTCATCCAATCAACAAGGGTTCTCATGCCAATCAGAATGGCACAACCCAATCCTTATGTCAAATTTACTAGCAGCAGCCCACTTACTCTTAATGCACAAAACCCAGTTCCAATTGCAGCATTGAAGAACATCCCATACTTTACTGGAGAAAATCATACCACCCCTAATGATCATGTCAAGGATATTGCTCATGTTTGTGGAATCCATGAGATTGTTGAGATGGATATTTATGTCAAATTATTGGAATCTTCATTCAAAGGGAAGGCCTTGCAATGGTTCAGGAGCCTTGAGGAAAGCTCTATCCAAAATCGGAACCAGTTTTTCACAGCGCTCCATAACCAATTTGGAGAAAAGGGGGACAACTTGTCTCTATTAGAGCAACTGACAACTATCAAGAGAGCTCCCAGTGAGTAGCTAACAGACTTCAATTTCAGATTTTAAAGAACATGGGATAGAATACCATTAGAAGTAAGGCCAACAGCTCAAGGTTATTTCTTATACTTTCTCAAGGCTTTAAATTCTGACATTTCTATGTTGATCCAACCCATGGGAGGTGCAACTGTACATGCATCTTACAACATCACCATTAGGGCTGAGAATTATTTGATCCAAGCCAGTAAGCTTACACCTAGGCCTCCTATGCCCTTATATCCAGACTTGGAAAGACCAAGTACTAGTCACACACCTACTTTATCCCCCTATTCCCACTCCTAGAAACAAGAGTTCAAATGAAACCTCTACTTCATCTTCTAGTGCCTCAAATGAGCTGCAAGAAATTATGAAACAATTGAATTTTTTTTGCAATGAGATGGTTATGCTCAAGAGTTAACAAGCTCAAAGTTTTAGGCCTTCTTATCAGCCCCAAACTCAGCCTAATAGGCATCCATATCAACCTAATAGACCACCCAACCCAACTGCAAATCAAAATCAAGGCCTCCTGCCAATAGACCATTCCAGCCCTATAACCCCAATGTTGCATCTACCTCTAAAGCCTTAGTGTCAGTGCAAAATAATATAGCTCAAAAGTATGATTGGTGTTTCCCATGCAATTAACCTCACAACCAGTCTATCTGTTTCAATGGTGCTTTGAACCAAGCTTTGATGGTGAAAAAAACTGGCGTAGAAAGTGAAGTGAGTCAGGGAACATCTCAACAAGATATAACTCTAAATGAGACTACACTTGTGAATTGGCAGGTAGAGGATTTTTGTGGTATTAATCAAACAATTTCTCAAAATGTAGCAGCTAACACACGGACAAAAAAGAGGAATATTGGTGAAGGGTAGTCATTAGATCCAAGTGATTCAATACCTTCCATCACTCCATGAGGTGTTGGAAATCAAAATGTAGTTCCAAATGTACAAGGGCAGCCCAAACCACTTCCTAGACCGGCTCAAATACCAACTGTTGCAGCCCATGTACAAGAAAATAATGTGCAGACTAAAGGGCAACAAAGAGATGTTTCATCCCCATTCAATATCATTGAACAAATGAAGAAGACAAATGTGAACATATCTATGTGGGAGTCACTATCCATCTGAGGACAAAGGGATCTATTACAAGCTGCCATGAAGAATTGGTCAACCTCAAATTAGCAAGCTCACATGCAAGAAAAGGTACTCACAAATGCTACTCATCTTGAAGGGAAGATAGGAGGACAAAAAGGTAAATTTTTGAAGCCCCCTCCATTCTATCTTTCATTGATCATTGGGGATAAACTAGTACATAATTGTATGATTGAATCTGGGGCAAGTAGCTTTGTGATGCCCAAACAAATAGCTGATCAGCTGGGCCTCCAATATGAAGTCATATCCAAGGGGGTGGTGCAATTAGATGGGACAGCAGTAGCCACAGTTGGGATAATTAAATATTTTAGCCTCACTTTGCACACATGCCCCAATGTCACTATTTTGCAAGATGTTTCGATGATAGATTTTCCACCAATTTTTGCCATATGTTTGTCAATGGATTTCACAGCTAAAATTGGAGGCTACTTATCTGCTGATTGGTCACACATGTCATTTAGGAAAAGGTATGGAGCCAAGACCACCATCAGGTCTGAACTTATTACAAAATTTCACATTGAGCCTCATACTCCAAGCCCAATCAATGTCAACTATTCTGTGTTTGATCAAGAAGATTATCCAAGCACACATGAAGCTAAAACCAAAGTTGGAAGCATTCCAAATCCGACTCTTGATGAATGGGCAAGCAAGATACATTATTTTTATCCCTACAAGGAAATAAAGGAATCTAAACTAGGAGTTTATTACATGCATGAAGAAAATCAGCCTCTTCCTAGCATCACCAAGCCAGACCATAAAGATGACAATGAGGTATGACAGTTGTTCTTTGATGGATCAAGAAGTAGACAAGGTGCAGGAGGAGGAGCTATGCTTGTTTCATCTCAATACATTAAGTATTATTTAGCTTTTAGATTTTAGTTTGCATGTTCTAACAACACTTCTGAATATGAAGCTTTGATACATGGGTTGCATTGGTCAAGAAAGAGAGGTATCAAAAACTTACAAGTCTTTGATGATAGTGAGCTGATTGTTAATCAAGTTAAAGGGCAGCATGCTACCAAGAATTATCTATTCAAGAGTTATAAGAATAGGGTATAGGATCTAATTGAATATTTTGATGGTTTTGGCATCAACTCCATCCCTAGGAAAGAAAACCAAGCTGTTGATAGACTTGTAGCAATTGGAGCAACCTTTGATGTTGTGGAGAGTATCAAAAGAGATAAAATGCAGCTAAACATCCATGTGATTGTGAGGCCATCAGTGCCAAACAATAATATAAGTTGGTAAGTGTTTGCAAATGACCAACAAATCATCAATTTCTTGTAGGAGGAAGCTGAGTTCTTCTCTAAAAATCAGGAAAAGTTAGAACAACAGTACGGTGATAAAGTGGTATAGCTGAGAACCAACAAACTACCAAAATGAATTGTGACTTTAGAGACTATTTTTAATCCTAATGATCAATTTATAAAAGAGAAATCCAACATCCAAGTCAAGGGAGAGGATTCAGAGCTCATCTCATTCGGAGAAGGAAAGTCACTTCAAATTGGTAAAGTAGCAACCAAGAAAGAAAGTTATGAATTCATGCAAATTTTCCAAGATTTCCCAGATGTATTTTCTTAGAGCTATGAATACTTGAAAGGTTTCAATCCCCAGCTAGCTCAACACACAATTTTACTGGATCCAAGTGCTAAGCCCATCAGGCAGAAACAAAGACTGGTCAATCCACACATTGAGCCTCTAATGAAGAAGGAATTGAATAAGTTAATAAAGGCAACTATCATATTCCCCATCAAGCATTCAAGCTGGGTCACAAACTTGGTTCTATTAAGAAAGAAAAGTAAAGAAATTAGGTTGTGTGTAGACTTTAGAGATTTGAATAAAGCATCCCTCAAGGATCACTACCCACTTCCTTCTATGGAGTAGATTTTGTAAGTTATTGCTAGCTCTGAGAGGTTTTCATTACTGGATGATTATTTAGGGTATAATCAGATCATGGTAAAGGAAGATGATTAGTTCAAAATAGCCTTCAACAAAAAATGGGGAACATATGCATATAGAAAAATGCCATTTGGGTTGTCTAACGCTGGAGCCACTTTCCAAAGGGCAATCGATATGGCATTCAAGGGATTGATCAAGAAAATCGTGCTGATATACCTAGATGACATTACTGTATTTTCTAAAAGTGTAGTAAACCATCTCTTTCATTTGAGACAAGTGTTTGAAAGATGTAGAAGATTTGGGGTATCCTTGAATCCCAAAAAATGCATTTTTCTAGCTCATGAAGGAAAGCTCCTAGGCCACATTGTTTCCAAAGAGGGATTAGCAATTGATCCCGAGAGGGCTGAAGCAATAAGAGCACTACCATTGCCAAGACATAAGAAATATCTTCAAATTTTATCGGGAAGAATCAATTTTGTTCAAAGGTTTGTTCCAAACTTTTTAGCCCTTGTCAAGCCAATAACTATAATGTTGAAGAAAAGTATGGCATTCAAATGGACAGCTGAAGGTAAGGCAAGTTTTGAGGAAAATAAAGAGGCTATCTCACAGGCTCCAACTCTCATTAACCCAGATTTCTCCAAAGATTTCATCCTTTATGCATTTGACGGAGTGTAGATCAATAATTTTCGTGCTTGTTACCTATCGAAGTTAATACACCAAACTAAACACCAAAACCCTAAAAAAATCAAATGAAATTGATACCTGAAAGATTGGATGAGATTTGAAGAAGTAGATGGAAAGAATGATGATGGAGACAAGACAGGTGCACACAAGCGAACCTGCAAAGTAGATCCAAGAAACCTGTGATGTACAAATCCTTGGCAGAAAATGATGATGTTAGATGATATATGGGTGAACTGCCCAGAAAGTGGGTCTGGGAATAAATGAGCTTCGTAGATGTCAGTTCACGTTTTCAATCAAGAGTGAAAACATACATGATGAAAGATGTAAATAAATGTTTAGGTTTTCTAATTAAAAACAGTAGACAGAATATCAGAACCGCAACAGAAACTGAAAGAAAGCAGGAAACTATAAAAACAAAATTGAAATTGTGTTACCTGAATTTTGTACTTTTCTACAGGCTAGTTAGCATTGATCAGACATTCATCAACATTGATTATTTGAGCCGGCGTTGATTCATATGGAATCGGCGTCGATTGGACACACAGGCAGACATAAGGATAGAGAGTAAAAGAAGAGAGAAAACTAAGCTAAAATGGATTAAATGTAAGCCCAAATTACTGAAGATTGATCAAAAAGTAGAGATTGAAGACGGGAAAAGGGGATCTGAGGTAGAAATTGATGGATTCTAACCTAGAAAGCAAAGAAAAGCCTGATTGTTGCCAATTTGGATAAACCGGTGTTGATTGAAGACTAATCGGATACGACCCGACTGGGTCAGTGTTGACTGAAAGGAAATTATAGAAACTAACAAAGGGGAATACCTGGAAAATTCTTTATTGATGACCAATGATGACTAGGGAAGCTATGGAGACTCACAAGAGCTGTGGACATGCAAACAGAGTAATAGTACACTTCTCAGGGATTAAACTGCACAAAACTCACTCTCTTTCTCTGATAATCTCTTTAATCACTCAGATAAAAGTAATCTCTAAGCAACCAGCTCTTCTGAATCTAACCAGAGAGGATCTCAGGTCATAAATTTATAGTCGGCACCAACCGATATAAAATCGGTGCCGCTCCAAAAAATTAGCATCGATCGAGAAACGGTCGGTGCCGATCAGGGAATAGACTCCCAAAGTGGCAAAAAGTAATGAATTGGAAGGATAATAATATTATCCTCCAAATCAAATACGGGAAAAATCCCATTGCCTGGTTTTAGGAGGGGAGAAAAAGGTGGGATGAATGGCTAATAATGGTACGGGAGGTTGGGAAATGATATGGGATTAATAAGTAGTTGGAAGAAATGTAAAAGGTATAATTAAATAGTTAATATTTAATTATACATGAGTGAAATATAATGGAGTAAAATAAACTTAGGATAGGTGTTTTAATTAGATACTTAATTAATACCCTAAGGGAGCAGTGGTGATATAAAGGTGCTCCGGTTTACCCGAGGAGATGAGTGAACCCAGGGGACACCACATTGGATAGCCAATTTTAGGTGTCTACATTTTGCCCCTTTTTGTTGAGTAACTTGCGATAAGCAAAGCTGCGAGACAAAAGCAAGGAGTTGGAAGAAAGGTAGAACAAAGACTATGTGATCCCCCTCAAACTAGGGATGGGATGGCCCCAAAAAGGCCAACAGATCCCAAGTTTGAAAAAGGTAGATAAAATAGAATAGAAGAGAGGATGCCCCAGCTAGATTTCTGGAGTAGATTTGATCATTGATGACATGCGTAAAAAATAAAAAAGGCAATGACCTAAGGAAATCATAGTGGTAGGGAAAACTAGACAATCTTCGTATGAGACGACGTAAGTGGCTATAGACTAGTGAGGTAAAGGTGACTGCAACATAGAAACAACCAAAGATTGAAACATTGGTAGGGATAACTAGACAACCTTCGAACAAGACGACGTTAGTGCCTATAGACCCGCTATCTTTAGGTTGCAAAAAATGTGAGTTACCCATGTACAGGGAAAAAACTCAGAATGAGTAATAACACTAAAAATATGCACTGAAAGGTGAAAATAAGGTCAGAACAATGATCAAATAAACAAGCCAAGCATCAACGTTTAGACAAAAAAGATGAAGTGACGGCCTTAAGAGGAGAACCACTGTGGAAATCGACATATGGCCACTATAGTGGAATTTGTAAATAGAACTACTATCAGAGTAGGCAGAACATGTGTGCAATGGATGGCCCATGTAAAATATATAATGATGAGATGAGGAAAAATCTCGTCCTGGTGGGACAAGAGGAAAAAATATATCAGAATATACCCGATTGACACCAATGGGCTTCAATCGATGTCGACTACCCCTAATCAACGTCGACCAACAAAATTGACGTCGACCAAAATAATCGGCGCCGACCGCTCCAAAAACCTATAAGTATAGAAAAGGTGAATGATAACAAGTTTGCATAACAACGATTGATTTAGAAAAAGTCAAAAATTGAATTTGAGCAACATGGAAGCTTCCAAAAGTGGTCAGAAGAGGATGAGAACACATTTAGGGGTAAGTGGTCCTTCTTGAGCTTCATAGACTTTGTGTTTTTTTATCATTTTTTATAGTAAGAGGAAAGAGGGATTTTTATAGCGCTCTGCCTATCAGTCAACGTTGATTGGAAAAATCAGCACCGATTAGCATGCGATCGACATTGATTGTACTACAATCAATGTCAACTGGAGGAGAATGACGCCGAGTACAATCGATGTCGACTGGAGGAGAACAACGCCAATGGAAATGAGTTAGTGCCGATGGAAAAAAATGAGTTATTTGGAAGCTTTTAAGAAATATTTTGATGAAAGTTCAATGGTTTTGATGTTTATGAAATCGAAACTAATGACGTTGTTTGATGTAATGCAGGCACGAGAGGTCCTACATATGTGGGATGTTATTCTTGAGCTACTGAAGACTAAACTGCCAGATATGATAGATGCTGAGTGGTGTCATATGGAGTTAGCCGGACTAGGGGGTTATGTTATTATAGGTGGATACCCCGAGACGTGGAGCTTATGTAAGCATTGGTGCAGCGGTGGGATAGCCATAACTACACAATCTGGTTTCAGATGGGTGAGATGACCATCACCCATGAGAATATCTACAGGATCCTCAGGTTACCAATTACAGAGGACCTGATAAAGATTACTCCTCGAGAGCAACAGAGGAGGGACTTGGTATAGTTATATGGGGATAGGGTAGATGATGCAAAGATAGTGTCTGGGGCTATGAGGATAGCCTCATAGTACCAGCAAGATGACCCCAGGAGTATATTGATAGCCTTTATCCAGATGGCTATCTCCTATTATGCATTACCAGATTCTGGAGGTGGATGGTTCCCACTACTCCTGCTTGACTACATCTACGATATCTTAGAGTTCATGTAGGTGTTTACATTTGCTGAAACATTACTGGCACAGATATATTACAAGCTATGGATGTATACCAAAAGTAGGCGAAGTGGGATAGATGTCATTTTTGTACTCCACTGCTAGGCATATGAGCATATATCAGTGATCAGGCCATCTAGGCTTCCATAGATGTCAGGAGCAGAGGGATCCATTGAGTATGGATTTCGATGATGGTGGGTAGACATGGGCTCAAGAGACACAAGGAGATCTATAGAGTGGTATGCAAAGAGATTCAGGACTCTGACACCAGCAGGTGATATGGAGACCATACATGGTCTATCTGACATGGGCCGGATAGGACACCCACCTAGTGGAGATGAGACACAGCAGGGTGGTCAGAGGCCGTAGGCCAGAGATCTTAGAGTGATTCCCATTTATACAGGTGATGAGGTAGTTTGGTTTGATACAGATCATCCTAATGACACATGTGCCATACCGACAGGATGGCAAGGAGATGGATTTACCGATACTGATCCCAGCAGATCCGCTCAGGGAGGCCCCACCTCCCACAGATGATGATGATGATGTAGAAGTAGATGAGGGCTACGAGGCGTGGTATGATGAGGAGCTGCCATGGAATTTCCTGACATCTAAAGAGGCAGGTGAGGAGGATCTAGCAGCAGTGCTAGAGAAACTTGAGGGAGAGCATGCCGCCTTGATATAGACACACCAGAGTGCCCTCGAGGAGATTTAGACTCTAACAGAGGAGAGGGACACCTTGATACAGGAGAGAGAAACCACTCGTTGGGAGTGGGATACAATGATCCACAGGAGAGATCAATATCACAGGCACAGGGAGACCCTCAAGGCCAAATATGTTGATACAAGCACCACCTTAGAGTCAAGGGCACAGGGTGTGGTAGTAGGAGTACCACCACTAGTAGCAGGGCCACTGCAATTACCTATAAGGATCTCCTTTTTGAGGTGAGATATTATGAGGATTCCTTGACACAAAATTCCCTAGATGTGCCTCGGTATGGAGTGAGGAGGAGGACAACGACAGCTACTACTGGCGGTGATTCAGAGGGTATGAGCACAGGGGAGATCAAGGAGGTGGCAGGGCCACGGTAGCGGGCATCTTCAGCTCTATAGGAGATGGTCAGGAGAGGCATCCTGGACCAGAGGAGGGAGGAGGAGATAGTGTTCTCCACCTATCTGATTTTACTATATAGATGTGATACAATCTAGAGATATACTGATGTAGCCTCAAGTTGAACGCATTCTTGGATATAATGTATACGGCTTGATTGGAATCCATACCTTCTTTTGCACAGATAGATATATGTATATATATTCATCATTTTGTGTTATGTGACTGGATTCATGCATTTAATTTTGATAGATAGGGATAGGACGTTATGGATAGATGTTATTTAATTTTGATGGATATAGATGAATGTTATAGATGTTAGATGAATAGATGTGATTTAATTGATTTGTCATGGATAAATGGTTGATTATATTACCATGTTTAAGATGTCAATTCAATTAAATGATATAGATAGATGGATTCACATGTGTTTTTAATACATGCTTTGATGTTTTTTTTTAGATGAAGTAGATAAGAGGAGCATAGATAGATGATAGATTTGATTGAGTAAATTAACATGTTAAATGTCAATTTAACTGAATGAACAACAAATAAACATGGGAACTGCCTTTTTGAAAGAAAGTGATGTAATGATATTATCCCTTAGAAATAAAAATCACTACACCTAGATAGGAAAAAGAATGATAAGTTAGGCCCCTAACCAACCATAAATAGAGGCCTTGATGGTAAATTGAAAGACAATGCATACAAGGCCATAGATGCGGATAAAATAAACCTGACACTAGTCATTCGCAAACCATATCTAGGAGGTAGATAAGGATGAGAGATAAGTATGCATCTCGTCAGAACACATGAAGGATTAAATACGTGCCCATATGGGGAAAACAGGGTCTCTATATGATCGAAAAGGGTCTTATATCACAGCTTCATGATTTGTTTTTATTCTTTTGATAGAAAAGAAAATTGATCGATGCGGGAAGTTTGCTAGATATAGAAAGACTGATAGATATAGGAAGTCTTTTAGAGATGCTAAAAAGTGAACAAACTGACCAATAGCGGAAGTTTGTTACTACAAAGGCTGGAAATTCCATAAGAAAAATAGTCGTCCTTTAAGGGAATGATCTGTATTTTGATTTTAATGGTAGCCATCCTTTAAGGAATGGTCTACATTTTTTATTTTATTTGATAAGACATGGATATTTTTCCTTTGAGGGATTAGTCTATATTATGGGATTAGATCTCTTCTTCCTTTTTTTTTTGAAGAAGTTGAGTTTAGACTAGATAGAGGGGAAGAAAACATATATAAGCACGTACTCATGCCCCAAGTGGATTTGATCAAGATGAAGACCTAGGGTGGATGGAGTAGGGATTAAGGTATTCCTACCATGAGAAGGAACAAATCCGTAAGGAAAATGCCATGAGTAGAGCTGTGGTACTCATATTTAAGGCATGAAAAGAAATAGTGCGTGAGAACCACATAGTTCCAAATCACTACGAAATGCATGACTAGTTGTAGATGGATGAAAGATCTATTTTGTGACTAAGATCATGTAAGATAGATTTTAACAATAGAAGGACCTTAGATGCAAAGCATTAAGAGGTTCCATTTCAGGTATACCATCCATGGAAGATAGGCGATAAGCCCTGGACCTGTACTTATGAGTGACAACATACGGTCCCATCCAATTAGGAGAAAACTTACCACATTGACTTCGTTCCAGAGTAGTGACATTTTGGTTTTCTTTAAGAACAAGATCACAAACTTGGAAGTCATGCTGCTACAAATGCTTTTTATAAACATGCTTGACATACTCAAGATAGACTTGATGATGTTCAAGAGTGTTAAGACAACATTCATATAATAACTCAAGCTGTGTGAGACGGTTTTGACAAAAGTCTTCATCAGAAACAAACTCTCTGAGAGAGACGCGAAGAGAGGGAATCTGGACTTCCAAAGGAAGGACAGCCTCAGACTCATAGATGAGAGAGAAAGTAGTAGTGCTAGTAGGGGTATGAATGCTAGTCTGATAAGCCCAGAGAGCAAAAGGGATGTTTAAGTCTCAATCCCTACCAGCTTAACTAGTTACCTTTGCGAGGATATTACGCAACATTTTATTAGAAGCCTCAGCTTGGCCGTTAGATTGTGGATAGTATGGAGAAGAAAAGTTGAGTTTAATATTGAAGGTGTCACAAAGTTTCTGCAAATCTTTATTTTTGAAAGACTTGTCATTATCTGTAACGAGTTTATGAGGAACACCAAAGTGACAAATGATGTGTTGATAGACAAAATCAACGATAGGTTTAGCTTTGGTTGATGAAAGAGGAATAGCCTCCACCCATTTAGTGAAGTATTCTATGGCAGTGATGATGGAGTGATGTCACTGCGAAGAGCATGGATTGATGAGACCAATGAGATCAAGACCCCATTGTGAAAAAGGCCACAAATCTGCTGCAGGTTGCAAAGCCTGGCTAGGGATATGTGTGAGATTAGCGTGTTGTTGACACTTGACACATTTCTTGACATAGTCGTAGTAGTCTTGATTAAGAGAAGGCCAATAATAGCCTAAATGTAGGATACGCTTAGCCACGGCCAAACCACCAAAGTTTCCACCACAGATACCATCATGGACCTCTTGAATGGCTTTAAATGATATAGGGGTTTTGAGGCACCGAAGCAAAATACCATCAAAGCCACATTTGTAAAGGACTCCACCTAGAATAGTATAGCGGTTTGCATGTTGGATAAAAGATCTTCTGCCATTGGAAGTCAGATCTGGAGGAAGCACTGAATAGGATAGATAATCAAAAATGTGTTGATACCACTCATCTTGAGTGTCAGTCATGACGGTGTTGATTGAAGTCAACTGCCTGAGATGAGATGGTTGGTCTAAATGCTGAACAACCACATAAAGTTGTGAGTCTTAAGTGAATGGAGGAGTAAGCGAGGTTAAAGAAGCCATCATATTTGTAAATTAGTTTACAGTGCGAGGAATGGCCTAGATAGTAAATTTATCGAAAGATTGAAGCTAAAAGAGAATGATATCATGATATTTTTGAAGGATATCATTTTTGCACTGATAGACACCAGTGACTTGATTAACGATGAGCTCAGAGTCACCGAAGATGTCGATATGGCGAGCACCGAGATTAATGGCATTTTGAAGACCTAAAACGAGGGCTTCATATTCAGCCATATTATTGGTACATTCAAAGTTAAGCTTGTGTGCAACAGGGATAGGTGCACCCTAAGGAGGAATCATAACAAAACATGCACCTCCCCCTTGCTGACATTTGGACCCATCAAAGAAGAGTTTTGCTTTAAATGGAGACAAACCGAAGTTGATTCGTTGGATGTACTTGTCTAGGAATTGAGTGAGGGGGATTTGAGTGTCCGAAAGAGGGGCATCAGCCAATTGATCAGTGATAACCTGACCCTTGATAGATTTTTGTGAGATGAACTCAAGGTCAAACTCTGTCATGAGCATGAGCCAATGAGTGATATGATCACTGTGATAAGGCTTCACATGCATTGTCTTGAGTGTATTGACACTTGTAACAATATAAGTTTTATGATTAAGGAGGTAATAAAAAATTTTAGAAGTTACGAAGAAGAGAGCACAACACAACTTTTCAGCTCCGAAATAGTGAGTTTCATACTCATGAAGAGTGCGACTGATATAATAGACGACCTGTTCTTTACCATTAACATCTCGATGCGAGATCATGGCTCCCAGAGCATGGTCAGTCATAGAAATATAAAGATAGAATGGCTCCCCCTCACGTGGAGGTGTAAGCACAGGTGGAGAAAGAAGATAAGCTTTGAGATCATCAAAGGCTTTTAGCAATGCTCATCCCACTCAAAATGAACATTTTTATGGAAGAGATGATGAAAAGGTTAACAACGGTCTGAAAGTTACAAGATAAAATGACACACTGATTGAAGGTGTCCTTGAAGACCACAGAGCTGCTTTAAGTTAGACGGAGGAGGCATCTCAAGGATAGCCTTTATTTTTGTGAGATCAACCTCAATGCCCCTAATAGAAATGATAAAGCCTAAGAGTTTACTAGTGAGAACGCCAAACACGCATTTAGATGGATTTAGGTGAAGACAAAAACAAATGAGTCTCTCAAAGAGAGGTGTAAGAATGAGAAGATGATCTTGATGGCATTTGGACTTACCGAGGAGGTTGTCGATGTAATCTTCTATAGTTTTGTGTAAGAGTTCATGGAAGATGTAGGTCATTGTGCATTGATAAGTTGTTCCTGTGTTCTTAAGACTGAAGGGCATGACGCGATAATAACAAAAGTCCCCCAAGGAGTTATGAAGGAAGTCTTGTGCTGATCCTCTGGTGTGATGAGAATTTGATTATACCCAGAGAAACCATCCATCAGAGAAAGCATCTCGTGACCTGCAGTTAAGTCCATGAGTTGGTCGATATTAGGTAGAGGGAAATCATCTTTTGGGCAAGCGAGATTAAGATCCTGAAAGTCGGTGCAAATTCAAATTTTCCCAGTAGCTTTGGTTACTGTACTACATTTGAAACCCATTGTGGATAGTCAATGGGTTGGATGAAGTTGGCAGAAAGCAAGCGTTGCAACTCCTCTTTAATGAGGAGAGCTACACGAGGATGCATCTTACGCAGTTTTTGTTTAACGGGTTTGATGTCTGGAAGAGTAATGATATTGTGGACCACGATATTAGGATCGAGGCCTGGCATATCTTCATATGACCAGGAAAATGCTTGGCGATGATTGGAAAGAAAGGTGGTGAAGTCTCCTAACTCGTGTGGGTTAAGAGATTGGCTGACCTTAATGATGTAGGGTCTTCAGAAGTCCCTATATTAAAGTCAACAGTGGCTTTGTTGAGAAGTGTAGTTGTGTTAGAAGGAATGGTTTTAGGAAGATAAGAATCCTCTGCCCCCAGATAGGCAAGGACAGAATCATCATCCAAACAGTGGATAGTATTGATATTAGGAGAATCGTCTCTGACTATTTTGGGGAAGACTAATGGTATGGAAGTGGATTTTCCATTAGTCTTATAGGTCAGTGGACCTAAGGAAATGGTATTGACTAAAAAAAATTTAGGTGGAATGGGAATGGTGTCATCTACATCAAGCGATGCTTCAGACCTGACAGGAGAAGATGGTTCCTCTATGGAAAGAGGCTCATCGAGAATGGTGATGGTGGCTTTCAAGAGAGGTTTGAACCCTAAACCAAATTTTTGATGTGGTTTAAGAGTTGGAATGGATGCGAGGTCATGCACACCTTGTTCATATTTTTCCAGGCCAAAGCCCTTCCATGCACATCGATATAGATAAGTTTTTGTGAACATGGGATTCTGTAGATGATCAAACCTTGCCGAGTAGGGTTTGGCCCTAGGAGGAGAATCCAGATGATAGTGAGGTGTATCAAGACCATCGTAGATGAAGTTAGTCTATTGATTGGGGAGACCAATGGTGACAATGCATCCAAGATCTGGTTGATATTCAGGTTTTTTATCTGGCCTACCATACTCATTAGGTTTAAGATGGGAATCAAAAGAGAGAAGGGGAAGCTCTCCTAGCGAGAAGCGCTGCAATGTATCTTCTAGATTTTGTAAATCTGGTAGTTTTGTTACATGTATGGAAGAGGATGAAGCCTCGTCAAGAGAATCAAAATTCTCTTTGGAGGGACAGAACCTGTGGTCATGTCACATTGTGTGTATGGAAAAGGGTCTCCTAGATGAGTATAGATTTTACCCTCATACTGATATTTTATGCATCGATGGAGGGTTGATGGGACGCAGTGCATTGTATGGATCCAGGAGCATTCGAGGATCATATTGTAGTGGAATTTCCCTTTGACAATGTAAAAAATATCGTGAAGAAGTTTCTTGCCTACTCGAATGGGCAGGACCACAGTTCCTAAAGTAACCGCCAGCTGATCGTTAAATGATCAAAGGGTGAAAGGTGGTGGCGATACTACATTTTTTGGTAACTTGAGTTGCTCAAATTTGTGGGAGGAAATGACATTGAGTGCGGAACCACTGTCAATCATAGTGTATTTTAACGTAGTGTTATTGATTTGGACTGTGATGAAGATAGGAGCTTCTAAATCCTCCAGAGAAAGGGGAGGAATTTTAGAATCCTCGAAGGAGATGGTGGTTGATGGCCTATTCAATCCAACAACCATGTCAAAAGGTTGGGGCTCATCTGAATTCACTACAATATGGTACAGATTATCAATTAGAGCCTGGCAATGCTGGGGAGATGACTGAATGAGGTCAAAAAGAGACATTTTGATTGGAGCATGGGTGAGTTGTTTCATCACACTCTCCTCAATTGACATGGGAATATAAGCCCAAGGTGAAGCACGAATAGAAACCTAAGGTCTCAGGGCTGATGAGGAAGGAGGAACTCCTTCAGGAGCCATAGAAATAATGACTCATGGTCGAGAGGCTGTAGGAGGTGATGGATTATCATATCATTGTGTTCTAGTGGTGATACAAATTGCATCGATTTGAGAAGGTGGAAGACCATTTGGAGTGCTATCAATAGAATTGGGGGCCTGAGTAGGCCGTTCAGGCTCAGATGTAGTTGGGATGACAGGAGATACTTGTTCCTCCTCCTCTTCCAATAGAAGATCACTTTCTTCTAAGAGGCTATTAACGACAGTTTGCAAGGCTTTACATCCCTCGGTGTCATGACCTAGAGTGCAATGGTAAGCACAAATCAAATCAGAGTTGAACCATGAAGGTTTTACTCCTTTAGGATTATAGGGTTTTATTGGAGGAAGAGATATAGATGAAGATTGGATAAGTTGGCGAAGGGTTTCAATATAGAATCTGGTAGATGAAGATGTGGACAAAAGTGAAGAAGGCACCTCTTTAGCCTTAACAGACTGTCGAGGTAAAAGAGCCTGCATATCTGGTTTGACAGTCTTTTTAGGGACTATTTTTATTTTTTGAACATTGGGAGAAGCAGCCTTAGGTACTTGAGATGGAAGCAAGTGAGGCAAGATCGATTTTAGCAGAGGAGGAGCTCCTAAGATAGATTTTGAAGATGACGAAGACATGACAAATGTTTTAGTCTTCGGAGATGAAGAAGGCTGCTTGGCCAAAACAGACGGTGATTTAGATAAGATTGATTTAGATGGGGGAGGAGCTCCCAAAATAGATTTGATAGGTGGCACAAAAGGTGCTTTGGTTTTTAGTGACGAAGATGATGGTTCTGATAAAAGAGATGACGCCTTGCCAGTAGGTAAATCCACTTTATGAGGCACTGATGAAGATGGTGTTGTAGAAGAAGACACCTTTCTAGTGGATAAATATAATATTTTATGAGGCACAAAGAGGGATTTTTGAGGGAAAGCACTAAGAGTTTTGATGGTTTGAAATATTGGTTTTCCTTTTTCAAGGATGGTGATAACTTCGACCGCATAAGGCGATTGTAACTGTTTCAGAGGAAGTAAAGAAGACAATACCAACGATTTAACCCTAGGCTTAAACTCCAATTTCTTATGCTTGAGTCCAGGAGTCGGAAGTATAGGTGTCAATGCTACCTCTTTAGATGTGTCCTTAATAGGTGAGGAAGCACTGATGGTGGAAGAGGTAGGAAATGAAGAAGTAGCCTCTTATGAGGAAGGTACTTCAGATGCAGTAATTGTGGGTGTAATTACTGTAGGAAAAGAGATAGGAAGAGTCAAGATCGAAGATACTTCCAAAGGCATAGAAGTTGGTACAACTATGGGTACGTTAACCAAAGGCATGGTCGCGGACAAAAATGGGAGCGATAGAAGTAGAAGTATCCATAGTGGAAATTTGAAGGGATGTAAATGAATCAAGCACCAAAAGAATATCTGATGACGAGACAGATGAAGATGACACTGTCTCAGGTATAGGTGGAAGATCAGATAGCGAGGTAGAGGGAGATGAATCTATTTCTAATAAAGGAAGACTCAAAGATGGACCATCTGAGGATGGTGGAATCTCAGAATTTGAAGGAGTGGAGGAGAGTTCTGATTTAGTCGACGTGTTTGTGGATGATTCTGAGTTAGAAGAAGAATCATTAGTAGAAATGAAGCTGATAGTATGAGTGTTTGGTTTTTGAGACCTTGAAGCGTCATTGTTTGGGGAATGATTTGGAAAAGGCTGTTTAAAAACATCAAGTGCTTGATTTGGGGGAGCATTTGGGTTATCCAGAATGAGCTCACCTTTATCAATGAATTTTTGGATGAGGTTTTTGAAGGTCTGACATCATTCAATATCATGGCCTTTACTTCTATGATAATGACAAAAGTCATTTTCATGATACCAGAATGGTTGTTCTTGGCTCTCATCAGAATTTCTAATAGGGGGAAGTTCGATCATGTGAACTTCCAACATTTTTTCTAAGATAGAAGCATATGATTCCCCCAACGAAGTAAAAGATCGAGATGATGAAGGTCCTTTTTGAGAAGATGAATATTCTCTTTGAGGTGTTTGATTAGAAGTGCTATCAGATCATGATGTTTTTAATATGATAGTGTTGGTGGACCCCTGATTCTTGTCTTTGTTAGAAGCGGAAGGGTTTGATTTTGTAAACCGAGAAAAATCTGGTTTAGATTTAGAATGAATTTTTAACTTCCCTTGTTCAATGGCACGAGACTCAAGTTTGCATGCCATCGTAAAGGCTTCTTCAAATGTATAAAAGGTTTGAATCCTTAAAGTGGAAGAAATATGATTAGCACAAGATCAAGTAAACAACTCGATTTGTTGAGATTGAGGGAGGGAGAAGGACAACTAATTTATTATTCCTCTCCAACGAGTGACAAAGTCTGCAATAGACTCATCCTCAAATTGACGAATGTTATAAAGATCTATGATCAAGATCTTATGTGCGATGTTTATTGAGAAGTTTTTAACAAACATCTGGGCTAATTGAGAGAAAGAAAATAGAGAATGTTGGGGTATGTTATTGTACCAATCTAAAGTGGGCCTTGCTAAAGGCATAGGAAAGGTATAGAACATAATCTCATGGTCCTGGACTATAAGGTAACAAGCATGTTTAAATTCTCACAAGTGTTGTTGAGGATCCTCCCGACTATGAAATTTCAAGAACTTAGGAAGTTAATTGGGAAGGATTAAAAGCCACTAATGGATGAATCGGTTCATTACATACTTCTTCAAAAGAGTATGAAGGGTGAGCCCCTTTAGTGGAGGCTTCGAGGTCTATAATTTTCTTGCAAAGAAGTTGGAAAACATCAGATTGAGGAGGGGGCATGTTGGTATGTCTCGTATGAGAAGTGAATGGTATGTTTTGCTAAGGTGTTAATGGGGGATTCATTTGCTAATTAACAACATAATAAGAGGAATAACCAGGTGTTCTAGGTGACACCTGGTGAGGTATTTGTTGTGAATGACCCTAAGTATAAACAATGTGAAATGACAAGTGGTTGAGAGAAAGGTGGTTGAATGAAAGATGGAGCCTGTGATTGGTGGGTTCCTACACTTGCCGATTGAATCAGAATGGATTGAGGAATGTGGGTGTTGATTTGATTTGATATGGTGGGAAACAAACTCTGAATGAAGATTTTGACTATCAGATTAGTTATTAATGGTGTCGACGCCAAAGGATGGGTAAAGGTCACTATCACAAGAGCATTGGAAGAAATATCGGCTGGAAGATGAGGAGGAATTGATTGACTCACATGAGGGGGTTGGCTCACAGAGAGATACTGACCCTGAGATGCAATAGATGGCATAGAAGAATTAACAACAATTTTTGGGAGTGTGGACACAATCATCATAGCTGAAATAGAGGGCCTCTTGAAAGTAAGCTGTGGGGTAGCTAAGGTAGCCACGACACTAGGGATAGGTAGGGTCATTTGAGAACCAGTTGACATGGTCGGTGGAAGATAAAAAGGAGGCATAGATGCACCACCTTCTTTCATGGTTCGAGGCGAGAAGAAACATGCTAACTATTCTATGAAAGCCTAGGATGGCTCATGAGAATAATCGTAAACTTGCTGGATCGGTGGTCCCTGATCAGATATTCGAATATACTTATGCACTAAGTAATCCATAAGGGCTACCGGGTTGTGGTCAAGGAGTGCCTAAAATTTAGGATCTCTAAGAGGAACGTACTCTATATTAGAAGCATATGAGACCTCAGAAGGATCAGGGGAAGGTGGTCGTGATGGGATCGCTTTAGGATGATAAAAAAGGTTATATGTCCAAGATGGGGAACCAACTAACAGTGGTCCTGAAGAAGATCCAAGGGGTTCTGAAACATCCACATTAGCGAGGGTCTCAAATGAGGAAGATACTAGTTGAGCCATTTTTCTAGATTGTGACAGGGTGACGACTGTCATAAACAAGCACACACATAGAAAGAGATTAACCTAATTAATGCACATACACTTTAAGCAATGTAGGTGTTTATCTCTTTTTAAATTTTCATGATTTTTAAGAAATAAAAATGTTTGGGAAGGCTTTTCAGAATGGGGACTACCCAATTGGCCAAACTAAGGATGGTTTGGGGAATGTTTTGGTGAGGAGTCCCGAAGGCACTTCAGTAAAAGACTGGTACGTGGCTTGATATAGGGGCCTACCCCACACTTCACACACCACTACGATAAGGGAGTCGGGTGCTTTGCTAATATATACCAGAACTTCTGTGAATTTATAGCACGGCCTGAGTACCATACGTAGGCTCTTCCTCTTGGATGTCACTTCCAAGTAGGTGAGGCCAGGGAAGGAATTTTTTTGTTTAAATGCTTTATACCTAGTGATTTTGGCTTTGTGTGCAAGGGTGAAAAATAAAAATCAAATAGTGTCACTACCGATTTTGATCAATTTTCCAACCTATTAGGAAAACTAGATGAAGAGCATACAACAAAAATGACAAAGAAAAAGTTCTTTTTAAGCACTAAAAATGAAGTGTTTGATTTCGATGAAGACAAGTCAAGCAAGTTCTTTCCCAATGTGATTAATTATTTTTAAGAACCAAAACTGAAGTGTTTGGGTGTGATAAAAACAAACAAACAAGTTCTTTTTAAGTTCCTAAAAAGGAGAAAACTCCGCAAAAGAGAAATACCTGTAGATTTAGCTCTCCAAGGTGTGTGGACTTCAAAAAGTCACATTGTTGAGCTCTTCCACTCAAACAATCCCACGAACAAGAAAAGCACTCCGCAAGACAAGGTTAAGAAAACACGCAAACAAATCCAGAAAGATATATCCAGATAACTAGATACTAGTAGAAGATAAATTTCTATTTAAATAACTAGAAACCTTTAAAGAGAATGACAAATACAATTTTACACCAAGAGATAAATCAAAAAGTTCAGCTTTGAAATCAAATGAAAGATTATACTAATCTTAAAAATGGAAATGGGAATCTAGATATGCAAGAAAGAAATAATTTTGACTTTGTAAATTATAAATGAAAGAAACAAGACCAAAATAAATAAAGGAAAAGCTTAAGGAAAACTGATGAAAGTCAGTGAAGAAGAAGAACAAAATCTCAAAACTGGAAAAAGAAATGAAGTTACCAATAGGGGACTTTGGTTTTTGGTCCCACCAAGCATGCTAATAAGTAGATCAAGAGTTTATGCACTTATTACCTATCTAAGTTAATGCACCAAACTAAACACAAAAACCCTGAAAAATTCAAATGAAATCAATACCTGATAGATTGTATAAGATTTGAAGACGTAGATGGAAAGAATGCCGATGGAGACAAGATAGGGTGCACATATGAGCAATCTTGTAAAGTGGATCCAAGAAACCTGCAATGCATAAATCCTTGGCAAAAAAAGATGACGTTAGACGGTATATGGTTGAACTGCCTGAAAAGTGGGTTCAGGAAGTAATGAGCTTCCTTGACGAATGTCAGTTCACATTTTAAATTAGGAGTAAAAAACATACATGATGAAAGATGTAAATAAATGTTTAGGTTTTCTGATTAAAAACAACAGATAGAATATCAAAACTGTAGCAAGAAACTGAAAGAAAGCAGGAAACTATAAAAACAAAACTGAAATTGTGTTAGGTGAATTCTGTAATTTTCTGCAGTCTGGTTAGCGTCGATTAGACAGTGATCAACATCAATTATTTAAGTCGGCATGTCAATTTAGATGGAATTGCCATGTCGATTGGACACATAGGAAAGACAAGAAGGCCAGAAGAGTTAAAGGAGAGAGCAAAATAAGCTAAAATGGATTAAATGTAAGCCCAAATTACTGAATATTGATCAGAAAGTAGACATTGAAGACAGGAAAAGGGGATCTGAGGTAGAAATTGATGGATTCCAACCCAGAAACTAAAGAAAATCCTTATCGGTGCTGATTTAGATAAACTAGCATTGATTTAAGACTAATCATATTCGATCGGACTGGGTCGATGTTGATTGAAAGGAAATTACATAAACTAACAAAGGGGGATACCTGAAAAATGCTTAATTGATGATTGATGATGACCAACAAAACTGTGGAGACCCACAAGAGTTGTGGACACACGGACACAGAGTAACAATACACTTCTCAGGGATTAAATTGCAAAAAGCTTACTCTCTTTCTCTGATAATGTCTTTAATCGCTCAAACAAAAGTAATCTCTAGGCAACCAGCTCTTCTTAATCTAACCAGAGAGGTTCTCAGGTTGTCAATTTATAGTTGGTACAGACTGATATAAAATTGTTGTGCCGCTTCGAAAAATTAGCATCGATTGAGAAAACGGTCGGCGCTGATCAGGGAACAGACTCCCAAAGTGGCAAAAAGAAATGAATTTAAAGGATAAGAAAATTATCCCTTCAACTCAAATACAGGAAAAATCCCGCTGCCCAGTTTTAGGAGGGGAGAAAAATGTGGGATGAATGGCTAATAATGGTACGGGAGGTTGGGAAATGATATGGGATATATAAGTAGTTGGAAGAAATTTAAAAGATATAATTAAATAGTTAATATTTAATTATACATGAGTGAAATCATAATGGAGTAAAATAAAATTAGGAAAGGTGTTTTAATTAGATACTTAATTAATACCCTAAGGGAGTAGTGGTGACATAAAGGTGCTCTAGGTTACTCGAGGAGATGAGAAAACCCAGGGGACACCACATTGGGTATAATGTTAGAGGAGTTCCATGGTGGATAAATTGGGGGTCATTTTTCTCCAAGAGTGACAGCGCTCAAGATCATGAAGGATGGCTATTATTGGCCCAAAGTGTTTTTTGATTGCTATGCATGGATCAAGAGGTGCAAGAATTGTGCATTCTTCATAGGAAAAGATAGATTAGTAACACTTCCATTGCACCCAATCTCGGTTGACCAGCCATCCATGTAATAGGGTTTGGAATTCATTGGAGTCATTAATCCAAACTCAAGCCAAGGGCATAAATGGATTCTAACAGCAACAAACTACTTCACCAAATGGACTGAGGTGGTGACACTCAAAGAGGAAAATAAATCTAGAATTCTAGACTTCTATGAGGGGATAATAACCAGATTTGGTATACGTGCCACTATAATATCAAATAATGTATTGACATTCATAGGATCAAAGGTAACTGAATGGGTTGTTAGAATGAGATCTATTTGAGCACTTCATCAAATTATTACCCCCAAGGTAATGGCCAAGTTGAGTCTACCAACAAGAATCTATTAAGGATCATCAAGAGGACTCTTGATGAAAATCAAAGGGCTTGGCACACTAAGCTCAAATCATCCTTATGGGCTGATAGGATAACTCCGAAGAGATCCACTGGTAACTCCCCATTCAGAATTTTTTATGGGAGAGAGGAAATATTTCCTATGTCACTTGAGTTGCCAATGTTGGAACTCATGAAGCAATTAGAATTGTTGGATTTTGAACCCATGGAGGTTACATATGAAAAATTGATGGAACTCCAAGAAACTAGAGAGTATGCAACCCAAACAATGGAAAAGGACCAAGCATTGATCAAGAGAAGCTTTGATAAGAAAGCTAAGGATAGAATTTTCCGAGTTGGAGATTTAGTGTTGAAATGGGATGCAGACCGAGTAAAGCCAGGAAGGCATTCAAAATTTGATGCCATTTAGAGTGGCCCCTACATGGTCACAAAAGGAAAAGACAACAATGCCTTCCAATTGCCTACATTGAATGGTGAAGAACTGCAGATTTCAGTTAATGGAATCCATCTAAAGAATTGTTACTAGAAGGGAAACTTCTCACCTTGTACATATTAGCTTAGATTTCTTTCATTCCTCCAAGTGCCTATGCACATTATTTTTTTGTAGCTTAGATTTACATTTCCCTAATTATTTTGGCACAAGTTTTGTTGTCCCAAGGATGCATATTTTGCAGATCATGTTCCAGATCAAGTAATGTTCTACTCTCACAGTCTTCATTCTAGATATTTTCTATGAGTTGAGAGTAACAAGTAGTTAAGTGTATGACTCCATTGCCCAATGGATTGCTTCAAGCATCTGGTCACTTCATCCAGCAGGCAGATGACCCCTCTGAGTCGCCAAAATTGCTATCCAAAATAAGCCCATGCTTGTTTTGGTTAACTTGCATTCTTTCTTCCTTATTTTTTCTGCAAGTAGATTTTTTGCAACTTTAAAACAATCAAAAGTTCTCGGGAATAGCTCCATTAGGTAGAAAATTTTCTCACCTTTCCAGAAAGGTAAAATTTTCTTCCTAACTCCTTATAATTTTCAAGTTATGTCCTGACGGAGTTCTTTGGGAAAATTTTCCCTTGACAGGCCCACGACCAATAGGAAAGTGCCATGTGGCTGGGCGGAGGTCGGGCTGGCAGAGGTAAGTTGGAAAATTTTCCAAAGAGTGGGTGGGGTGCAAGGGAAAAAATCAGCCTATGGGCCCATGAAGGAGGATGGAGGAATATGTTGTGAAGCCCCGCGTTGAATGAGGATGTACCACGTGTCCATGAGGGTGGTGGGAGTCGGAGGGGTAGAGTAAACTTTTCCTTTTTGCCAAAGAAGCAAAGGGTGAAAGGTTAAAATGGAAGCACATCCCCACCAAACAATCAAAGTGTGCCATGTGTTAGTAGAGGTCAGACCGACAGGGGGTTTGTGGAAAATTTTCCCAAGCGGGCAAAAGAGGCAGAATGTTATCCTAAAGCCCGTGGACCAACCAGATGATGCCACGTGTCTCAGAGGACCGGACCCATGGAGATTTTTGGGAAATTTTTCCCAGAGGGAAAAAATTAAAGTTTGACCCCGCCAACCCATTTTTGCCCTAATTTTGCCAGTTTTTCCCTAAATCTTCAGAGGACCATATCTTTTGATCAAGAGCTACGATTTTAATGTTTTTCATATAAATGGAAAGCTGTTAAAATTATCTACACAATGGACTCCTCAATTTTTATTTCTGGTCAAGTTCTATGGGTGGAAGTCGAGAAAATGTTTCTAGCATGTAAAAAATACAGAAACTGACATTTAACCACCAAAATTAATGAAGTATGGGTCATTTTTTGGATATGCAGAGCAATTTACTTTGGCGTATAGGTTTTTCCATGAATCCCATCACTTTTTAGGAGAGATTTAATGGATCTGATTAGTGGTTGAGCTCTCAAATAAACCTGTCACACATTTTCTCTTTCCCTCATTGTTTTCATCAATTAAAAGCCAGATTTGGCTCATTTTGTAATGTTGGATGTTCTTGCATCTGCAAGCTATGCGTTCTTCCTTAATAGGTGGATTTGAAGGAGTTTCAAACCTCCCATGGAGATTGTAACATGTTTTTTTCCTCTTCGCTATTGCAACGTATTGTATCAATTCTAGAACTAACAATACATGCTCTGTGATTAATTTTCCAATCCCCTCTTGCATTGGTTTCTTTCCTTCTGATGTTTCATTGTATTTTGGTAAATTTGTGCATGTTTTGGTGCTGAAATCTTCATGATTTGTGTCTATATTTTCAAAGCAAGGAGTTCAACACTCCTTTGGTGTATCACCTCTCTGTTTTTTCTTAGTTTTGTTTCCATTCCCTTGTTTTCTCTCAACCCTTTCTCCTTAGTAGTTTAGAGTAGGAATTTTGAAACAAACCTCTGTAAATTGTATGCATACACCTAAATAGAGGAGTAAGAACCAACTTTCTCTAGAGAATTTTCTCACCTTGCTAGGTCACACACCTTAGAGAAAATTCAATGTTGTGCAATCACACTAAATGATCCATTTATGAACTGTAGACTTGAAAGTCATTTAGGGGGTTATGTAGATTTACACTAACAAAAACCTAGACTCAAATTGATCCATGAATCAAGGAGAAGATTGACCATGGAAAGAAAATGAAGTAAAAATCTTCCACAGATCCATACAAGGAGACAAAAAATAATTTCGAACCATGCAGAATGAGAAATTTTTTAACAAACAAGGTGAGATTAGATTGAGCACCAACATCGGCTCTAACTTCGGGGTGGGAATTCCCTTCGAGCGTCATAAGAACAACATACTAGACTATGTGCCAAAATTCCATTGGGAAACGGAGTTAAAAAAAAGTGCAGAGCAGAAAGACAATAAAAAAATCCCCCAAGATGAACTGAGAAACCAACAAAAACTTATCACCAGGGACTATGAAAAAGTGAACCAGAAAAACATGAAAACAGAACAAAAACAAAATACTGTACATTGTATAATGGCGTGTGTCTTGATTTTGAGAAATCAGTCAAAGAAATGTTTCAAAATTTTTCCATTAACATGTAACTACGGAAATTCCCCATCTAAGTCTTTTAGGAAAAGGGTGTGTTCTCCAATCCAAATGTTAATAGAAGAAGGGCCCATCCATAATGCATCAAAATTTCCATGCTTTCCCTTATGCTCATGTTTGTTATCACATAGTAGCACCAAATCTCTCACACTGAAAGCTCTTGGATTCACCTTTTTATCAAATAGCTTCTTCAATTTCTCCTTGAACTTCACATGTCTTTAGTGGGACTCTTTTCTCTTCTCATCTAATTCCACAATTTGATTTATACAAGCATCATAGGGATTGACCTCCTGGTCCTCTAATTGTTGGATAAATTAGTGAGAAGATAATTGCATATGCAGGAGAAGTAGATCTTGAGTTCCATATAGCAGTTCAAATGGTCTTTTTCCAGTAGCACTTTTAACAGTGATTCGATCAACCTAAACAACAAATTTCAATTGCTCACCCCACTTTTGTTTGTTTAACTCCAAGGTTATCCTAATTATCTTCAACAGATTCTTATTACTTGATTATGCTTTTCCATTGCCTTAAGGATTGTAATTGGAAGCATATGCTAAATTGATTCCATATTCATGACACATGGCTACCAAAGGTTTAGCTTGAAAGCTCATAGCATTTTAAGAAAATATCTTAGCAGGTACTCCAAACTACAAATTATATGATTTAGAATGAAATCCATAACAATTTGGTGAGTAGATTTCTTGGTAGGGATTTCCTCCACCCACTTGGTGAAGTAATCATTGGCCACTAGTATCCACTTGTGACCTACACTTCAAGGATCTGAAATATCACCAATGAATTCCATTCCCCACGAATTAAATGGGGATTCAATTGATACAAGATGCAAATGGAGGGAGGTTGAATCTTTCAATCTTCCTAAAAAAAGTTTGACAACTCTCACACCTTCTTACCAGTAGAGTTGTTTTTAAAGAGAGTTGGCCACCAGTAACTAGCCCTTAAAATTTTATGAGTCGTGACCCTTGTTGCGAAATTCCCCCCACAAACTCCTCCATGGAAATTTTCAATTATTTAAATGGGGATTCATCTTCAGTGATACATCTCAAAAACACTCCCTTAGGGTTCTTCCAAGCTAACCCATAATCAGTGATGATGTATTTCTGGGACGCTAACTTAAGTTCTCTTTTATTATTCTTACTGAAATACTCAGGGAACTGTAGATGTTTGAGATTAAGAATAATATCCTTATGTCATTTAGAATTTATTAATTTTTCAAGGATATTTGACCTCTCTTCTTTAACTTCATTTAACTCAACTGTTTGTAGGTTGTTCTCTTCCATAAGTTTTGCTATGCCCAGACCTCTAACCAATTTTGTAGTTTGGATAACCATGTCATATTCTTATAACTTATTTACCCATCAACATCTTTTGCTTGAAATTTCCATCTCTAATAGGATATCCTTAACCATGGTATGGGGAACATAAGTAATGACTTTAGAACTCAAAATAGAGGGCCTGACGGTTTTTGTGGCTTCGACCAAAGTAGAAGCCTATTTCTCTATGATAGTATAATTCAATTGTGCCCTTTCTAGTTTTTTACTAAAGAAATCAATTGGCCTTTCAGCTCCTTTATCATCCTTTCATAACAAGACAAATGCAATGGTATTCTCTGAAGCAAAGGAAAACATTTGGAAATCCTTCTTATAATCAGGAGCTGCTAAAACATGGGCATTCTTCAATGATTTCTTAATCCAAGTGAAGGATTGAATAGTTTATTCTTCCCATTTGATAGTCTAATCCTTCTTCAACATATTAGTGATTGGGATAGTCAATTCAGCAAAGTTAGAGATAAATATCCTAATAAAATTTATCTGCACAAAAAAATATTGAATTCCCTTTTTGGTTCTTGGAATAGGAAATTTTCTAATGGCTTCCACTCTCTCAGGATCAATCATGACTCCTTATTTTGACATAATGTTTCCAAGACCCTTTGCCTTTTAAACCCCAAAATGACATTTCTTAGGGTTCAACAAGATACCATATTCCCTACATCTTATCAACATTTTTTCTAAATGTTGTAGGTGATCACTTCTCTTCCTGGAGAAAACTGTCACATGATCCTGATACACAAAAATGAAGTCATTTATATATCCTGAGAATGCTACATCCATTTCTCTTTGAAAAGTATCTGTTAGTGTGAAATCACAACACCCACAAATGAGTTATGGATCTTATTTTCTGAGGCATGGTCATTTGGTATGATTTGCATAACATTGGATCATTCCCCAAGCTGTGGGAGTTACAAATGGGAATGATCCTCCAGAGAAGGCTAGTTCCTCTTCCTAAGCCTAGAACTAAACTACTTCTAAGGAAGTAAATGCGACTATCTACTCATAATATAATAATTCCAAGGGACCAAGGAGAGAGAGAGGGCACGAAAATAAATAAATCCTACACTGCAGAGGTGATAACACTAAGAAAAGGGAAATGCTGATCACAAACCTGAATGCCTGAAATGGAAAGAGGTGAGCAATGGAGAGGATGGACAGATGCATCACAAACCAAGGATAAAGTTCACATAGAAAACCATTTCAAAACCCTTAAATGCAGCTCCCAAAACCTACAATGGACATCAGAGATATTCACAATATACCCTGTAATGGTGAGAGGAGGGAAGAGACAACAAAATTAGCAAAGGATAGACAAAACACATCATGAAATGGATTTTATTACTCTAGGAGTTCACCCAGTAGACCATTAATGACAAAGAGGCAATAAAATGCCATTGTAAAGCCAAGGGAGCAGGCTTAAACTCCTCATTTGACCCTAGAGAAGAAAGAGAGAGGGGGATAGGAAAGAATAATGAATAACCCTTTACAATGAATCCTACCCCTGTATTTATAGATTTGATCAGAGATAAGAAAGAGAGAGGAAAGTGGGAAAAGTGGGTTGAAGCTCAACCACTATTGTTAATGCTTCTAATAAATTATTCCCTAAATCCATCTTTATTATATGATTCCTTGATTTGGTGCCTTGAAAGAAGAGGAAATGGTGGGAACAGATTGAATCCGATCTAGTTGTTGAGACAGATGGACCCTGCATTGAAGGCTTGAAAATGCTTCCTCCATTTTCCTTTACATAACCTCCTCAAAATTAAATTCTCAGACCTCCATGACATCGGTGAGGCCAAGATATTTCAAACGACATCAAATTTACAATGTTTTGAGCCCTGAGTCGAAAGATATGCCCCTTTGAAGTTTGTACGGGGGTCATATAGGAGGGTGGGAAAACAACTTGAAAAATGGGCCCCCCTTTTGAGATGGAGCACATGGCACCCCTTTCAGAGAAAAAATTGGACTCGCGGGTCAATTATTTATCTTTTTCCCTTTGAATGAAAGGAAAATTTTCACCTTTCCTTCTGACTCCCCACTTTCCTCTGGGACACACATCAATCTGGTGCTCATTTGGTCTTCCGTTTTTTTTGTATTCAACTTTGGAGAAGTGTCATTAGGACATGTGGCCTCTTCCACTTCCTCCTCCATACTTAATGAATTATGGACCCTTTTCTGAATAGTTTTGATCCTAGGGACCTCGAATCATTTCTTCCCCTTTCTTGCTTAGTTCCTCTACGGCATTAACCCTTCTTTTCTGAGATCACCTGTAACCTGTTTGTCATCTTGAAATGTGAGCTCATGGGTCTGAGTCATTTCCTTCATAATTTCCTTATGTGCAGGAGTTATCTTGAACAAATTTTCTTGGGGGGGAAATTTGGTGACTCTCGGGGACATCTTCCTACTAGATGAAGAGACCAGTGGCCTTGGAGAATCCATTGGGCATGGAGTCTTCTTGAAAAACATGAAACTGATCTAAACTTTTGAAGATCTGAACTTTGAGCCTCTTGGAAACCCACTGAAATTTGAATTTTAACTTCACCAACAACCAACTAAAATGGATTGTGCAAGAGCAAAACAACAACACAAAAAACTATGTACAAACTAAAAATCATACATAGCTCAAGTGGGATATGCAGAGTGTGCAAAAGCACTTCTTTTGTTGAGAATAAACCTACCTACTCTACTCTAACCAAGAGCAAAGTGAACTCAAAAAAAACCTACAACTGGTAAGGAGAAATAACTTCCCTTCCTAAAAAATGGAAGCCATGCAAATGATTTGGCACTGAACATGGCTGGTTGGATGAGTGAAAAACTAACTACAAGCTAATGTTCCACCCAAATCACCAAAGTATTAGCTGGAGACAAATCAAATACCTCTTTTAGTTTCTTTGTATTTGGATTGAAGAGGTATGAAAACTGATCCTTTATGCTTTGCATATCATCCTCATGCCCTAAAATGTACATGACTGATTGTGGTTGTTCCTTTGGCTCCAATGAAGACAAGTACCTGATTGGGCATGGTCTGATCCTTTGAATGTACCCTTTGATCTAAGTTTCAACTCCAAGAATGGATTTTTGTTGTGGACCTTCTTGGGAGAAATGGTGACATCCTCCTGCCTTTTTCCTTTCTCCTCTTTTGAAGAACATGGAAGATCAAGATCCTCCAAACTTGGTTCTAGAGGACCATTATGGAGTGTAGGATTTTGCACTTGAATATTATCCTTCATGGCAGCATGTTCATGTGTGTGGAAGATGGATGGAGGAGCAAATGATGTAATCTCCATGGGATCCTCTTCATCAAAGCAATCCCTCAAGTATGATAGGTATTCTTCCTCCTTGTTGTCTTGTTGTAAGTGTTCTACCTCCTTCATGGTGTCCTCCTGATCTGCAACTTGCTCACCATGGTTTCTCTCTTCCTCAAACATGAAGTTTGAGAGATGAAACTCTTCTTCAAAATCAGGGCTTGAAGGGGATGAAGTGGGAGGAAGAACTAAAGGTTCCGCTTTAGCCTATTCCACACTTAGAGCCTCTAGAAATGTATGGTCCTCTTCCATAATGGGTTCATCAATCAAATCAGGCCCTTGAAATGAAAGAAACAATTCTTCAATGATGCCTTCTTCAGTGAGTGGCCTCAAAACTGATTTGATCTCTCCTGGTTGCTCCTCTTCAATGGGGCTTGGGACTGATTGTTCCTCCTCTTGTTCTTGATCTTCTTTTGCTGCAAAATCAACCTCAGCCACCACTAGTTCTTCAATATTGACCTCCTCTATTAGCTTGACCATCAAGGGGATATTTGTAAACCCAAATTTGGTAGCCCAACTCTTTAGATTGTCTTTCATTTCTTTTTTGTTGGGATCCTCTTCTTACTGTTCTCCTTGACTATATTGTTGAGTCTATTACCTATATGGGCTTAGGAAAGCAAGAGGAGTGGCAGGTTGGGGTTCAACCATATTTTGTAATTGTTTATGGTGGAAGGGAGGTGCAACTTCTTATTTGTTTGGAGGGGATGAATTTTTGAAAGTGAAAAGGACAGAAGAACTGAGATGAGGTGGATGACTAGGAGATGGAGAAATGAAATCAACACTTGGGGTAGCAAGTGAGGAGCTTGGAAATTGGAGCTTGGGTTGAGATGGTGCCGCTTGAGAAAGAGAAAGAGAAAATCTATGAGATGTTGGACTTACCCATTGAAAAAGTTTTCTTGATTCCAACTCATAAGCCCCGATCTCCTCAGTCCATTGTGTAAGTTGGGGCAGCATTTCAACCATGAAGTCAAGATTCTCTTGAGGGTGATAATGTCTTGGAAAAGGGCCTTCCCATGGACAAGGTGCCCCACATCCAATCTTGAATGCCTTCATTCTTGCTATGCTCCTTGACTGAACCATGCCAACCTCCTTTTTTTGAATTTTCTCTAAGAAATCAACATTCTTCACATAGTTTTTACCAATGTATGCACTCCCTTCTTCTTGAAAAGCTCCATGGCCAAACTGACTTTGAATCTACTCCTATGGGTAAGCAGAATGGTCCTAGATCTGATCATAATGCTAATCTTGAGGAGTTGGGAAATGCATTGGAGGTGGATTACATTGTTGTAAGTGTCAGTTCCATGAAGTGAATGAAGTCATGATTACACAACCTCATGGAATGGGAGAAAATGAAAGATATGGAAGAAGAAAATGGATGAAATGAGTGGAAATGGATGGAAAAGGTCTACAACTTAGAGAATGGGTTTTTGACCAGATGGAGTTGCCAGATGTGCTTGAAAGTTCCTCTGAAGGCTGAAATCTTCACCACGAACACATCAAACCTAATGAAGTGAAGTGGTAAGGTGCTTCAAACCTATCCCATCAGGTGTGTCAAAACTATTAGTGGAAAATAAAAACACCCCCAAATGAGTTATGGATCTAATTTTCTAAGGTAGGGTCATTTGGTATGATTTGCATAACATTGGATCATTCCCCAAGTTGTGGGACTTGTAAATGGAATGATCCTCCAGAGAAGGCTGGTTCCTCTTCCTAATCCTAACATTAAACTACTTTTCAGGAAGGAAATGTGACTATCTACTCCTAATATAATAATTCCAAGGGACAAAGAGAGAGAGAGAGCATGAAAATAAATAAATCCTACACTACAAAGGTGATAGCACCGATAAAAGGGAATTGCTGATCACAAACCCATCTGCCTGAAATGGAGAGAGGTGAGCAATGGAGAGGATGGACAGATGCATCACAGACCAAGGATAAATTTCATAAAGAACACCATTTCAAACCCCTTAAACAAAGCTCCCAAAACCTGTGATGGACATCAGAGATATGCACAGTATACCCTGTAATGGTGAGAGGTGAGAAGAGATAACAAAATGAGCAAAGGATGGACAAAACACATCACAAAACAAATTTAATTACTCCAAGAGTTCACACAGTACACCATTAATGGGCAAGAGGTAAGAAAATTCCATTACAAAGCCAAGGGAGGAGGCTTAAAATCCTCATTCGACCCTAGAGAAGAAAGAGAGAGGGGGGCAGGGAAGAAGAATGAACAACCCTTTACAATGAATCCTTCCCCTGTATTTATATATTTGATTAGAGAGATGAAAGAGAGACGGAAGTGGGAAATGTGGGTTAAAGCTCAACCACTACTATTAATGCTTCTAATAAATATGCCCCAAATCCTTCTTTACTATATGATTACTTGATTCGGTGCCTTGAAAGAAGAGGAAAAAACAGAAATAGATCAAATCCGATCTGGTTGTTGAGACAGATGGATCCTACATTGAAGGATCGAAGACGTTTCCTCCATTTTCCTTTACCTAACCTCCTCAAAATAATATTCTTAGACCTCCATGGTGTAGGTGAGGCTGAGATCTTTCAGATGACATCAGATTTGCAGTATTTCAAGCCTTGAGTTGAAAGATATGCCCCTTCAAAGTTTGTATCAGGTCTATACATGAGGGTGGGGAAAAAACTTGAAAAATGGGTTCCCCTTTTGAGATGGGGCATGTGGCACCCCTTTTAGAGAAAAAATCAGACTCGTGGGTCCACAATTTATCTTTTTCCCATTGAATGAAAGGAAAAATTTTACCTTTCCTTCCAACTCCCTACTTTCCTCTGGGACACGCATCAGTCTAGTGCTCGTTTGGTCTTCCCTTTTTTTGGATTCACCTTTAGAGAAGCGTCGTCAGAACATGTGGCCTCTTCTTCTACCTCCTCCATACTTAATCATTTCTCGACCCTTTTCTAAATAGTTTCGAGCCTGGGGACCTTGAATTTTTTTTTGTTTCTTCCCCTTTCTTGCTCGGTTCCTCTGCGACACTGGCCCTTTTTTTACAAGCTCACCTGTAACCTATTTTTCATCCTAGAATGTGAGCTTGTGGGTCTGAGTCATTTCTTTCATAATTTCCTTATGTGTAGGAGTTGTCCTGACCAAATTTTTTGGGGGGGCAAATTTGGGATAACAGTAGGTCCAACATTCATCAGGCCAAATGACATCGTTATATACACATAAGTACCCCATGGGGTAGTGAAAGAAGTTTTGATTCTTTCTGATTGCTTCAAAACTTCTTGGATGTACCCAAAAAAACCATCCAAAGTAGATAAAAATTCTTAACTTGTAACTAACTGCAACATGTTATCCATATTTGGCAAGGGATAGTTATCCTTGATTGATGCCTTATTAAAGTTTCTAAAGTCCACACACAACCTTATGTCCCCATTCTTTTTTCTAATAGGTACCAGGTCTACTACCCATGAGGAGTACCTTGTAGGTTATATAATTCCTCCATCCCTTAACTTTTTCAATTCTTCTTACTTTTTTAGCAAAGGAGGGGATTAATTGGTCTTTATTTTTTCCTGAATGGCTTGGCATTAGCTTCCAAGGGTATTTTATGTCAAAAAAGGTCTTCCCTGTATGATTTTAGTTCTGAATATGACCAAGCTAATATTGCCAGGTATTTTTTAAGCAATTGGACATATGACTGCTTTTCTTCTCTGTTCAAGTTGTTGCCTAGCCAAATTCACTTAGGCTTATCCTTTGTGCGCATGTCATATTCTTCAACATCTCTCAAGGAAGACATGCGTCTGTTGACAATGGAGTCAACATTATCAAAATTTGATTCTAGTGTAACCAACCATCTTGGAATAGTATTAGTCTTCAATTGAATAATGTCCTTACCAAATAAAGTCTCTTTTCCTTCAGCTACATTGGTTCCCAGTCTATGCTTTGATTGGAAAATTCTCCTTTATTTTGCAAAAACCTTTGGACCCGAGCATCATCTTCAAATGTGCCGAAGATTGATATTATTAGGGACAGATGGCCTAGTTAATAGTTCAACATCATTTTCACAATAGGGAGACATTGTATAATTTTCAAACTTCGATCCCAATATTGCCAATTTTTCTGCTACAGTATTATAGCTCCTATCATGATGTATTATATTGAAAGAGTCAAACATTTTAATGAAGTCCCAAAATACAAGCTTATACTGTTTCATTCTTTGATTCTTTATAGCATATAACTTTATGACTTGTTTGAATATCAACTTTGAATCTCCTTTAACAACAATGTCTCTAATACCATTTTTCCATACAATCCTTATACCTAAGAGCAGTGCTTCATACTCGGCAATATTGTTTGTGCACTCAAAATTGAGTTTAAAAGAAAAATTAAACTCCTCATGGCTTGGAGATATCAAGACAATACTAACACCATTATCAGATCTAGAACATGCTCCATCAAACATTAAAGTCCAAGGAGAACCAAAATTCTTAGGATACTTACACTCATCAATTTTATGCTCCTTATAATCAACATATCCCACAAAGTTATCAACATCAACATCTGTGTACAATGCTTCATATGAAGCATTGTTAGGATCCTCAATGAGATGTAACATTTTCTTTTGACCATATAACTTCACAAGGCTACCCTCAATTGGTATGGTGGCATAAGACATGTCCATTTGCACACTTCCACCAACACTAGCTACCCATTTTCTAGATAACAACATTCCCCACTTAGCAGGACAATCCAAAATTACTACATTGAAAGTTAAGTACTTGCCTGGATAAGCTGCCAATTTCACTACTAAGACTTTGACACATCCAACTACTGGAACCTCTCTTGAATCCATGGTGGTACATTTTCCATAATCTGTTGTTACTTTGATATTAAACTCATTAATGACCTCAAGAGGTATTACATTACATGAAGCTCCTGATTCAAACATGCAGTTATGTAACAACCTATCTTTAATAATCAGAGTAGTGATAAATGGATCCACATTCAGCTGAGACTCAACCAAAGAAGTTCCCAAATAAACCTCAAGTGTTTCCCGCAGTTCCTCCAATGCTTGTGTTTTTTCTAATTCTACAATAGTAGGAGGAACCTCTACATTGTTCACATTTTTAGCTTGGGTAACCTTTTCTTCTTTAAATCCCAAATATTTGAATGCTCTTTTCCTATGCTCATGGATTCTAAGTAATTCAAAAATAGGAACAATGACCTTGATTTGATTCAAGATTCAGGCTATGTCACAATGAACATATTTGGGTAGGGCAGTGTTAGAAGGGAGATTCACAGCTTCACTTGATAATATGGGAGTCTTCACAGTATGAGCATGGGGAGGAACACAAGTTTTACTTGGGGAAATAAGGCCTTTCCCAGATGCATATTTTTTAGGAATTTACTTAGGGATATTGGTAAGCCCTAGAATTTTTGGTTTGGCCTGAGGCTCTTCCCCTTTGAAAACTTTTCTTCTTGTATTGTATTCTTTTTCTTGGGTAACTATTGCATTCATTAACAACTATTTGTTCTCTTATGAAGGAATTTATCCATCATAATTTTAATCATTAATACCCTTAACTACTCAAAATCATTATTAGGCAACTCAAAATCTTGTACCATATTAATTTCAAAAATATGAGTGGGAGGAAGAGGTAATACCCGGTGAATGTAATCCTATAAATCAACAGTAGTTCTAGCACTTATTAGTTCAGTTGAGGTTGCTCCCTATTATGAACTTGCAGAGAAATCCATCATGTATGCATCATCATCTATCTCATCATAATTAGCTTCCTCAACTTATTTGTCTTCATCAAATGGGGAAAGGGGAAAGAAAAATATATCACACCATTCTACATCATGGAACTCTTCCACAGTAATAACTCTGATATCTAAAGGATCAGGCACTAATAAATTTTCTCGAGGTTGGGGCTGTTTATTTCTTGATCACATGGGTTCTTTCCCTCTATCATCTGGTCTGTGATTACCTCTGGGATGATTTCCAGACCTCTCATAACCATGTGGCTTGTGCTGACCTTGAGAGCCTTGTCCAATCCCCTTCTCTACTCTGGCCAGTATATAGGATATTTCCTTAATGACCACGGCCAATGTTTTTATTAAATCTTCTAGATCCACAAACTTACTTGACTGAGGCTTCTCTAGATTGATCAGCTTGATACCTTCCCTCTTAGGAGGCTTACCAACTGATTTGATATTGTTTTCAATCTATAAATCTATGGTGATGGCCTGCCTCAAAGTTCTAGGGTTTTTATCCCTCAAATAATAAGTAACCTTTTTATCAAAAGCATCAAAATACTTTATTAAATAAGAAATATCACTTGGTTACAGAATTACAGGTAGCCTATTCAAGGTCTTATTAACCGAGTATTGAAATCATGAATAGATTCATTTGGATTTTTATTTATATTTTCAAATTCAGAAAAAAGAAACCCGGGCTCTGTCTTATCCCCATATTGCAATCTAAAAGCATTTTTCATTTTGTCCATGAATCTATTGAGTTATCTGGAAAATACTTATACTAGTCACGTGCATCCTCCTCAAGATTATGAATAAACAATTTTATATACACATCCTCAAATTCAATCTCAAAGTATTCCATCATATTGATTTTTTTTTAAATGATGATCGCCAGTGATAGCATTATTCCCTTGAAAATTAGGCAATCTATTTCTAACATATTGTGGCACTATATTTGGATATCTAGCCAAACCTTTAAAATGTATAGGACCAAAAGTATTCACAACAAAAGGAGGTTTGGGTGGAGGATGGGCCATACTATTTTGAGGAGGTGACTTTACAAGAGATACAAAATGATGAGGGACAAGGGGTCTTTGGAACACAGGAATATAATTTTCAAAATGAATATCCTCTAAAGACTGTGTTCCATGGAAAACCCTATCAACTTTAGAAAATACAAGGAAAAACTGAGAAGAACACTTATCAGACACAAATGAAGGCCCCTCTCCAGTTGGCAAATTCATATCTATATGAAAATTACCTGATTCAGAATCAATTGAAGAATAATGGTAATCCTCAACCATAGGTTGATCACTTTTCACAATGGATAGCTCTTTTCTTGATTCCTTATCTCCAACTATTTTCTAGACTCTTTTTCCTTCTGAATTTTCCTTTCCCATTTCTAGAAAAACTTTCTAGTAGGTTCTTTAGTGAAGAAAGATCTTCTTCCTTCTAGCTTTGCAAATATTAGTGACATATTTAACTTAATACAGGTTAAGGCATTGGTATTTATCAAAATTTAAATCAACACGGAGTCGTCACTAAGGATTTTCACCTTAGTTTTGTAAATTCTCTATAAATGACTTGTCAAATATCTATCAACACTTAAATCCTAAAAAGCTTAGAATATCTGACCTTCCTTTACGAGTATTTATCATTGATGATATAAATTTACTGCAATAACCATTAAAAACTGGAAATATTACACACAGAACTTGTAACTTTGCACAATTCTTACAAATATCAACACATGATGGTGATTAAACAACGTATTTGCACTTAGATCATGTAAGAAACATTACCAGGGTCAATATGCGTATGCCTTTGTAAATATAGTCCTTGGAAATGGCACCATTCTGGTGTTGGTATCCAAATTGATTCTCCCATGGGGGTCGAACAACATCACGAGACTTGAGGAATGCTTAGGGATAGATAGACCATGATATGAGTCATTTTGTAGCTGGGTATGGGATTTTTCTAACTCTTTGTCACTCAGACATTGGAGAAATGGATAGCACCTCACTGAGGGTTTGATCTACCTCCACTACTTTAGCTTATGCCTTAAACCAGGGTGAGAGGACCTATTCTATAACCCACGTCGGTGAAATACATCGATAGCTCCTTCTTCACACACTCTTAATGAGAACCTTGATGAAATATGATCAATACAACACAATCTAACTCTCAAGAATTGTCACACTAGAGAGTGGAGATGTTTCCTAGACAAAGGTTCAGATTACTAAAGGCAATAAATGAATCTTGATTGTCCCTTCATACTTTGGCACTAGAATTTTTTCATTTGTTGATACACATTACAAATAGGGGTAGTTCGTGTAGGACTCGTTGTTTGAGAAATTTATTGGTGGGAATTTAAGCAGGATAAAGTTGATTATACAAAATCTTTGAAAGCCTTTATAGAAATTGGAAAATCACAGACAAAATACTTCAGAACAACCAAAATATTCCTTTAACTCGAAGGTGTGCATCAATATAAGCCTAGAGACGCATGGTTTCACACACTCTTCAAGGACTCAATACAAAGGATCATGTTAAAGACTCAATTTAATGCTAGAAATCCCTAGTTCGCTGTGCCTAAAATACACTCATAGGCTTAAAAACAATATTTATCAACATAGTGAAAGTAAAGTGATTTTAAATTATTTATTTCATTACCAGATGAAGGCTCTTCTCATAATGAAATTACAAATGCCACAATACTAACACATGGACGAGATCTTGTGTGACTGAGAGATATTTTAGCATAAGATTGCAATAGGAACAAGAAAAATTATTTGAAAACATTATGAAAGAAAAGAAGACACAATAATGCACATGATCTACACAGATTCATTCAAATTTCATCAGATTCATCAACACGGAAAATTTTCTCAAACAATCTCAGAGCCTATCAATGGTTGTACACTTGAAACCACCTTGAAGTAATTGAATCTAAACAACACAGGGAGATGAACTGGTCTTTCAGATTGCCTCTTGGGAAAATGGTTTCTCTCTCTCAGAATTTCTCAGAAAAGTTAACCTCTGAACCTATGCAAGAGTATTATCATTGCATTTATATAATTTACTCACTCACTTATCCCAAATTTTCCCCCAAAAATAAGAATATTCAAGGAATCCTTTAATTGTTACAAGTTTGTCCCAGAAAGTGATGTTTAACAAATTCACACCCAAAGCTTCCAGGTGGATAAATGATGAACTGATCATGTTTCTTAGACTCTCAACTATGACTGGGATGCCGTATCATAATTTTTGAGAGTATTCTTAATCATTTTTTCATTCTGTCATGCCAAAAATCCCCTTTTTGATCATTTTCAAGTGGCTCCATATGGTTGGATCTGACAAGCACTCATTTTCACCCTTGAGAATACATCTTGAAAAATGAGTACCCCCGCATGGATACCTACATTCGTACCTCTGAGAAATGAGTGCCCTTGCATGGATTACATCATATATATACACTATGATTATGAGTCAACAAAGTACAAAGAGGAGCCAGCGAAAGCCTCCACATGTTTTCTTGGTGCAACTACAAAGGTGAAGTCTAGAAGCAGGTTCCCAGATAAGTGCAGGCCCTCCATGTGTTCAGAACTATAGAGAGTCATACTAACTACTAAAAAGTCATAGTATGGGAAGGCGCATAAGAAACTTCCACACATCTGTTTGGCTCAACTTCAAAGATGAAGTTTAGATGTGGGAACTTAAATGAGCATAGGCTCTCCGTGTGCCCTTGGCCCAAGAATGTTTTTGTTAACCTTTGAAAAAAGTCTCAGTACAAAGAGGATCCAGTTGAAGCCTCCATGTGTCTCCTTGGCGCAACTTTGAAGGTGGGACCCAGAGACAGATCCTCAAATGAGTGCAGGACCCCACGTGTCCAGGACCCGACAGAGTTGCATCCATTACTAAAAAATTCTAAGTATGGATAGAGTGATCAGAAGCATCCATGTGTCTCTTTAGTGCACTTTTGATATGGAGCCCGAAATTGGAGACCCAAATCAAGTGCTAGATCACCATGTGTCCCAATGTAGAAAATTTGTTGAAAGAATTTAGGGACTGCCGAAGGTACCACATGCCTAGAGTCTAAGAAATTTTCCTCAGCCATTGAAACGTCTAAGTATGGTAAAATCCAATGGAACCTCCATGTGTCCCTTCAGTGCTCTTTCAAAAGTAAAGTTTAGGGGTAGGTCCCCAAACAGGCGTGGGCCCTCCATGTGTCTCCTGCCTTAGAAAGTTGATTGAGAAGTCTAAGTATAGAGAGGAGCTAGCGGAAGCCTCCACATGTCTCTTTGGCGTAAAATCGAAGGTGGGACCCAAAGGCAGATCCTCAAATGAGCATAGGCTCCCCACGTGTCCAAGACCTGATAGAGTTGCATCCACCACTAAAATGTTTCTAGTTATGGATAGAGTGAGCGGAGACCTCCATGTGTCCCTTTGGTGCTCTTTTGGAATGAGGCTCAAAAGGACTCCCAAACAAGCGTGGGCCTTCCACGTGTCTTGGGTCCAAAAAAATTATACGGGTCACTTGAAAAAAAGTCTAAGTATGGGCAGGGCCAGCGGAAACGTCCATGTGTCTCCTTAGTAAAACTCCAAAGGTAAAACTAAGAGGTGAATCCTTAAATGAGTGTAGACCCTCCACGTGGAAAATATTTTGAGACAAGATGGGCCAAAAACTTCAAAATGCTCCGCCAACCTACTTCGCCACCTATATCTTAGAAAATGGCCAAGTGTCCTTCTTTGAGGTCAAAGTAAGACTTTTTCCCTGTTGCTTCATGTTTGTTTGATAAACAATTAGATACAATCAGGGCCGCGGGGCCACTTTGGTATTTTTTACAAATGTGACGAAAATGAAAAGTTTCACCAAAAAGACCCACCGGGTCACATCCAATCAGAAAGGACCATGTTCCCATGGATGTTGGCACAGGGAAAACATGAATGTGAAAAAATAGAAGGAAGGGGAAACCTTGAATTCACACCCAAAATATAGATTCCTTCTCGTGGATAGAGAAACTGTAAGCAAAACCCAGACTAAAAGTGATCCACGACTAAAGGATAAGACTGACCATGACAACAAAATGAAGGAATAAGCTTCCACGTATCCATACAATGAGACAAAAAATACTTTCGAACGATGTGGAATGAGATTTTTCTTGAACAAACAGGGTGAGATTAGATTGAGCACCAACACATAGCACCCCCAAATGGCCTCCGATGTGAGTGGGGCATTCAGTGTAATCTGCATAATATGGGACCATCTCTCAAGTTGTGGGACTTATGAACTTGAGATAGACCTCCAGAGATAGCCATCTTCTTCTTCATAAACCTAATTCTAAACTACTCCTAATGCAGAAATGATGTTTAACTATAGCTATCCTAACAATGCCAAGGAGATAGAAAGTGCATAAAGAAGGAAATCCTACACTAACAAGGTGATAGCACCAAGAAAAGGGGAGTGTTGATCACTCTCTCAGCTTCTTGAAATGGAGATAGGTGAGAAATGGAGAGGATGGATGGATGAATCATAGACTAAGGATAGAATTCACATAGAACATCACTTCAAACCCATTAAGCATGTCTCCCAAAAGTTGTAATAGACATCAGAGACATGCACAGTGTAACCAACAACGATGAGAGGTGAGAAGAGACAATAAAATAAGAAAGGATGGAAAAAACTGCATCATGAAACAAATTTTATTGCTCCAAGAGTTCACACGGTACATCATGAGTGGGCAAGGGGCAAGAAAATTCCATTACAGAGCCAAGAGAGGAGGCTTAAGCTCCACAATCCATCCTAAGAAAGAAAGAGAGAGGGGGTAGGAGAGAAATGATGACCAACCTTTTGAAATATGCCACTCCTTTACAATATATAGAAGAATGAGAGAAGGAGAATGGGAAAAATCGAACCCTGCTTCAACTACCCCTAAAGGAGCATTGAATTCATCTACTCCAACCACCCTAGAAAGCATCAAAATCTGTCTATAACAATGATGGGCTCCATGACAGGGTCCATGCCTCCCATGTGTTGTTACTTTCTGGGCAAGAAAGGAGTCCATTCTTCATGAGGACTAAAACATTATGGTGGTGGGTGAGAAGTTGATGTCGAGAGCTTTCCAAAACGTCCTCTCCTACTAAGTTATGAGCTTCCATTTGAAATATATGGCCGTCTGAAGGTTGAAGGTCAAGTTTTTAATGCGGGCTTGCAATATGTGAAAGAGTCTATCCGTATAGGGTCCACATGACAGCCTCGCATGTTTTAAGATCTTGCCCTTTCCCTCCACTCTTGAAGTTACGCCGAGATGACACATGACGTCTTCTATGGGCCTACTCTGGCTTTGAATTTTCAATGGTTAGAAAAACCTTTCCCAGACCCTAACTACATGGTGGCTGGTGCACATTTGGGGACCGCCTTTGGATTCACCCTTTTAAGGAGCACTAAAGAGACACATGGGAATTTCTACCGGCCCTGTCTTATACTTAGCCGATTCGAGCCTCAAATGAACACTGCCTACCTCGTTCCTTTGGGTGAGTAAGGGGCCCCACCATATATAATGCCAAAAAACCCTTTATGGATGGGATCCTTGTAGTTAACTCTAGAAATTATGGTGGTGGGACACTTAGCATCATTTGCGGGCCACCCCTTCATTTCCTTGTGTTTTGGTTTAGTCCTTTCTATTTGGTGGAGCAATATGTTTGACTCTAAACACATGGAGGGCTCACACTTGTTTGGGTCCTACCTTTTGGGTCTAACCTTTGCAGTTGCATCGAGATGACACGTGGAGGCTTCTACAGGATCTATCCCTGTTAGGACTTTTCAACAACCAGTGTAACCTTTTTGGACTCTAGCCACATGGTGTGCTGGTGATCGTTTGGGGACCCCAATTTCAATTCTACCCTTGGAATTACACCGATGAGGCACGTGGAACCCTCTATAGTTCCTTTTCTTTGCTCATTTATAGACTCCATTTTGGGATCAAATTCGAGCCCATACGACTTATTCAACCCCTTTATTTCCTCTGTGCAAGGTTGCATTCGACCAATTTTTCCTGAGGGTAAAATTGGGATAACAATTTAGCGACTCATGGGATCACCTTCTTGCTAGGTGAAAAAATCCGTAGCCTTAGAAGTCCATTGGGCATGAACTCAAGAATAATATCCTGGTATGGATCTTATCCCTGAAAACTCAAGCCCAACGGCTTGCACTCTCTATTTTTTAAGAAAATCATGGAGATGAGATTTCTTAGAGTAGAAAATTGTATTGACCTGGGGATTTCACCTATTCTGGAAATGGACTCCCTTGAAACCCAATTTTAGTTTCTCTGCATTTGTTTTATTTTTGAAATTAGCAACTGCTACAGGAAACTATGGGTCTCCCTACTGTAAATACTGAAGGACCTGATGCATGTACCTTCGGAGTAATACGAAAAAAGATTATATACAAATATTAAATCATACATGCCTCAAATAAGAAATGCAAATTGTTCAAAGCACTTCTTCTGCTGAAATAAAATCTACTCCTACCCTACGCTAATGAGAGAGATGTACAAATTCAAACAAAACATGATACTGAAAATACAAAGTAGCTGCCCTTTCTTATGATTTGCAGCCACGAAGATGATTTGGCAACAAATCTAGAAGAGATTAGGAGTGAAAGGTTGGGTGCAAATTGATTCTTCACCCCTCCATTCATCAAGGCATAAAAAAGAGACAAGACATATACCCCTTCTGATTGCTGTTCAATTGGTTCTAAGAAGTATTTTTGTTGATCCTTGGCACATTGAAGTTATCCCTCATGCTTAGAAGAAAACATGACTAGTGTTGGCTCCACTCTTGGCTCTAATGAATCCAAGTACCTTATAGGGCATGGTATGGTCCTCTGAATGTGCCCAATACTCTAAATTCCAAATTCAAAACGGAAGTCCTCTTGCAAGCCTTCCTAGAAGAGGTAACTGTCTGCAATTAGATTTTCTTCCTCTTTTGCGTCTACAAATAGCTGATGTGTCACCTTGGTGAGTGGTATGAAAGGGATGGAAGCGTCCTGTTATTTTCATTCCTTTACATCTCGTATGGCACTTGGAAGATTAAACTATTCTCACTTTGATTCAAGAGGCATGTTACAAACTATAGGCTACTCTTGCACGTCCTTCTCCATGGTGGCAGGTTCTTATGGTTGAAGGATGAATGATGGGGTAGTGAAAGTTGTAATCTATGGGCTCCTCCTCATCAAAACATTCCTCTTATTCTGATAGGTAATCAAACTCTTTTTTAACCTGCTACAACAAGATTTATCCATCTTGCATGGAGACCTTTGAATCTAGATTCTTTTCACCATGTGTAGCTCCATCTTCAAAAATTAAGGTAGTGAGTTCAAATTCTACCAAAAAATCAGATTTTTGGAGAGATTGGGTGGGAGAGAAATATACAACTTCTTGTACAACCCACTCATGATTCAGTGCCTCTGAATTCATCCTTCTCACCTCCATTTGCTCCTTCTCAACTGGACTTGTAGTTAGTTGTTCTTTCTCTTCCTTTGATTTTGTAATGGGTGCATGATCAACAACCTTCAAAAAAATAGTTCCAATGTGGAAACTACGTTCTGAGAAAATGGATTGCTGACAATCAATTTCTTCCTCTTGCTCCATTACTACAACATTGGATTTAAAATCATCCCTAACCACAATTTTCTCTTCAAATTTCACCTCCACTCTTGGCTTCACCATCAAGGGAAATTTTTCAATACCAAACTTCAGAGACCATCTATTCAAGTTGTCTATTTTTTTTGTCAATCGAGCTCTTGTTTTTGTCCTCCTTGGCTGGTTTTTTGACTAATTTCATCCCAAGTTGAACTTGGTGAGAAGGTAAGAGGAGGGTTGGGCTAGGGGACAACCGGTTTTGCAATTATTTGTGGTGGTGGGAGAGATGAAACTTCATGTTTCTTGGGAGGGGATGACTGTTTGGAAGGGAAAAAGGTAGAAGAACTTAGATGATATGGAAGACTAGAATTTGAAGGAGTGAAATCCACAATGGGGGTAGTAGGTGAGAGACTTGGAAATTGAAACTCAGAACAAGATGGTGCCGCTTGGGGAATGGAAAGAGGATCGTGGGGCGACAATGCTGAATTTCCCATTGACCTACAAAATATTAAACATCCTTAACCCATTCTTCAAATTGGGGAAGCATCTCAATGATGTAACTAAGTTTCTCTTACATGATGAAATAGCTTGGAGTAGGGCCTTCCTATGGACAAGGGACCCTAATTCCAATCTTGAATTCTTTCTCTTGATTCGTAGCCTGGGCCTGCATCATACTTGCACCAATTTTTCTATCTTTAGCTACAACTCTACATTCTTGGGTGTAAGATATCCCCCATAGTTGACATATTCTTGTTCTCCCACAACTACATAATCTGGCTCATGTCCACACTGATATGCATATTGATCTTGTGAGTATGCCCATTGTTGATTTTATTTATAACGTGGGTTTGAAGGAGGTTGATAATAACCTGAGAATGAATTTTGTATGTTTGGAGGAGAGTATGGACTGTATGGTAGCTTCTGCAAATGTGAGTTCCACTGTGGGAATGAAGCCATGATTGCACAACTTCATAGAATGGTAGAAGATGAAATATTTGGAAGGAATAATGAATGAAAATGGATGGGAGAAGGTTTGCGATTTCATAGATGTGGGTTGTTGACTAGATGGAGTCATCAGATGTTCTTGAAAGTTCCTCCAATGGCTGAGATCTTCACCAAGAGCACATCAAACCTGATGAAGTGAAATGGTAAGGTGCTTCAAACTTGTCCCATCAGGTGTGCCAAAATTGTTAGTGTGGTTGCATGGTGGCTCAAGATTTGATGTTTGATAATGAGACACTTTGGAAAGATGAGAAAATATAACTCCATTATCCCACTAGGTGTGCCAAAACTGTTAATGCAAAATCACATCACCCTGAATGTCCTCGGATGTGAGTGGTGCATTCGGTGTAATCTGCATAACATGGGACCATCTCTTAAGCTGTGGGACTTGCGAACTTGAGATGGACCTCCAGAGAAAACCAAATTCTTCATCCTAAACCTAATGCTAAACTAATCCCAATGCAAAAATGACACCTAACTACACCTATCCTAACAATTTAGAGGAGACAGGGAGAGATAAAGTGCATACAGAGGGAAATCCTAGACTAATAAGGTGATAGCACAAAGAAAAGGGGACTGGTGATCACTATCTAAGCTGCTTGAAATGGAGAGAGGTGAGCAATGGAGAGGATGGATGGGTGCATCATAGACCAAGGATAGAATTCACACAGAACACCACTTCAAACCCATTAAACACAACTCCCAAAACCTACAATAGACATCAGAGACATGCACAATATACCCAACAATGATGAGATGTGAGAAGAGACAATAAAATAAGCAAGGATGGAAAAAATGAATCATGAAACATATTTTATTACTCCAAGAGTTCACACGGTACATCATCAGTGGGAAAGGGGCAAGAAAATTCCATTACAGAGCCAAGAGATGAGGCTTAAGCTCCACATTCCATCCTATGGAATAAAGAGAGAGGGGGGAAGGAGAGAAAATATGACCAACTTGTTGAAATATGCCCCTCCTTTAAAATATATAGAAGAATGAGAGATGGAGAGAGGGAATAATCAAACTCTTCTTCAACCACCCCTAAAGGAGCATTGATTTCATCTACTCCAACCACCCCAAAAAGCATCAAAATCTACCTGTAATAATGATGGGCTCCCTGATAGGGTCCATGTCTCCCACGTGTTGTTCCTTGCTGGGCAAGAAAGGAGTCCATTCTTCATTATGCTTGCAATATGTGAAAGATTCTATCCACACAGGGTCCACATGGTAGCCTCACGCGTTTTAAGATCTCACCCCTTCCCTCCACTCTTGAAGTTGCACCGAGATGAAGCGTGGCATCGTCCACGGGCCTGCTCTGGCTTTGAATTTTCAATAGTCAGTGAAACCTTTCCTAAACCCTGACTACATGGCAGGTTAGTGCATGTTTGGGGACCACATTTGGATTCCCCATTTTAAGGAGTGCCAAAGAGACACGTGGGGATTTCTGCTAGCCCTATATTATACTTAGTTGATTCAGGCCTCAAATGAACACTTGCTGCCTTGTTCCTTCGGGTGAGTAAGGGGGACCACCATATTTAATGCCAAACAACCCTTTATAGGTGGGACACTTGTAGCTAGCTCCCAAAATTGTGATGGTGGGACACTTGGCATCATCCGCAGGTTTCCCCTTCATTTCATTGTGTTTTGGTTGAATAATTTCTATTTGGTAGAGTAATATGTATGAATCTAGACACGTGGAGGGATCACACTTGTTTAGGTCCTGCCTTTTAGGTCTAACCTTTGCAGTTGCGTCAAGCTAATGCATGGAGGATTTTGTAGGCTCTGTACCTATTAGGAATTTTTAATACCTGGTGTAACCATTTCATACTCTGGCCATGTGGCATGTTGGTGCTCGTTTGGGGACCCTGCTTTGGATTCTACCCTTGGAATTACACCAATGAGGCACGTGGCACCCTCCACGGTTCCTTTGCTTTTCTCATTTCTGGACTCGATTTTGGGATCAAGTGTGAGCCCATACGACTGAGCCGAATCCTTTGTTTCCTTTGTGGAAGGTTGCATTCGACCAATTTTTCCTGTGGGGTGAAATTGGGATAAAAAAACCTGAGTGGGGAAAAAAATCGAGCAAGGATAAGATTGGATCTTTATGTGTGATATGGGCAATATGGGGAATTTTTATAAATTTGAGGGTCAGATTTTAATCCAGCCCAGATGAAACCTGGTGCCCATCTCCCTCAGATGCTTTAGGGAGAAGGGCATGAATCCATAAAATACTATCTACTTGAGGATATGCATCTACTTGGTATAACAGATCCTGACACAAGGCATGGAATTCATGAGCCCTATAAATAACATGTTCTATATTGAGGCCACCCCTTGATGCACTTCAGATCCATGACACAAGGTGGGAATTTCATATATCTAGCTCTTATATAGTTGATCGAGAATATCTATTTCGAATCTCCATGGAGTGTGGTACAAATATCAAGGAAACATCTGAGACCCATACTGCCAGGCAATCTATCATGAAATTTTAGTCTATACCCAAAAATAAGTTTCCACAATTCAGAGCAATAGACTCTATCAGGTTGGGTGCCAGTATCTCCACATAGTCCTGAAAATAGATGGCCCCTGTGGGTATGTGAGTAGTAACCATATTGTGAACAATATAATGGGGCTAAGGTAGAAATTCGTGTAGCCTTTTGAGCTTGATCTCATCTCACATTAGCTTTGATATTTATCATATACTTATTAAAGGATGTATAATCAGATACATCATACTGCAAATCCTCAGGCCATGTGCAGTATGGATCTACCCTAGAAGACAGGATCGATAATGACAAGGGGTAAGGGATGATGTGAGTGATCAGTGTGGGTAAGCATAGATGATGTCAGCACATATGGAATTTTGTCATCCCTGGCATCATCAACTTCATAGGTAAATTTAGATATATGTCCCCTCTTTTTTAGGAGAGGAAGTACAATGGATGATCTGTTGATGGAGTTAAGGGAAAAATATGATGCTGGAAGAGTTTTCTGAGGCTCAGGAACTTGTTTTCTAGGAGGATCAATTGAATGTGAAGGGTCATATTTTACAGTAATGTCATTCACATCATGAGTGAGCATGCTTTCAAGGGATCTTTGGTAACTTTGGACCTCTCTATAAATTTTTTTGGCATAACTATTTGAATGGGGATCTTCTAGAGTATAACAATCATCATAGTCAGGGGTGATAGTATCTATCACGCAAGAATCAAATGTGGTTTCAAGTTTAACCTGTTGGAGCTCAATCCAGTTCCTTCGATTGAGCTAGTCTTTTCTGATGGGATTTTCGTAAATTTAAATGGATCTATGTTTGATTGTCAAGTGCATACAATAAATCATATGGAAAATACTTTGAGAGAAGTATTATATTTGTGGCTGCACTTTCTTCAAATTTATTTGCACCAACCATAAAGGAAACCAAGCCTCGAGAGATTTTCCTTTATTTAGATCTCCCAACTAGGTTCTCTCACCTTGGTTCAGGAAGAGCCCAAATTAGTAGGGTAAAGCCATCCCCTTTGTGAAGGTACCTCCTAATCACATCCTTGATTTGAATCATTGAGTGGAATGTTGAAAAAATCCACAGCTATCAACGAAAAATAAAATTTCATTATTCATAACTCTCTCAAAGCCATCCCATTTAAATTAGTTTCTCTTCTCCTAGGGTGATTTTTTGGGATTCAACATCTTAGTGGTGCCATTTCCAGGGATGTCATTTTTATATTTGAGTTTTGTGTGACTAAAACTATTTATAGACATTCTACAAGTTAAAGGTTCCATATATTTCTATAATTTGATATTGGAGTGGAAACTCCCTAAAATAAAAGGCTGGGATGGATTGGTTTCATCCTATTGAAACTATTTATTTAATTTCTACTTTGAAAAACTATAAGGATTATAGTCTTCTTTCAAATCTGATCCCATAAAGAAGTTGCTTCTTGAGTTTGAATCTGTTAGGAAAAAGAAGCATATCTAGAAGCATGTAATTGATCAAAGTTTAAAGAGGAGTTGAATTCAAGATAATAAGATTGATATTTTAATGGTTGAGGATTTCTCTAGCACATTTGACATTTTTGAATCATTTGGTAAGCTGAATCCTATTCTCTCATCTATCAAGGAGAACCAGGAATTTTATCTATAATCTACTGCTCGCTCAAGCTTTCATCAAACTTTTCAAAATACATTAAAGTAGAAAAATTCTGTCCAACATTATCTACACCATCCTTTACCTTTAGTTCCTGTGAAGAATAACATGGATGAACCACCTCCTAGAGTACCTTTCATAATTAACACATAAAACTTTTAATTCTGAATACATGGAAGGTTACCCAAATGAGGTCCCTAATGAGATTAGAATGAAATTTCCTAAGTTTCAAGGAAATAATGCTATTAATGATGATCATCAATTAAATATATTTTAGAATCTAATGGAGGACTATGAGGTTGAGTTTGAAGATGTATGTGTGAATTTTTTTTACACACTCCATAAGAATATTCTTGTGACTAGTTGAAATCCTTTCCTGATGGATCAATTGATTTATGACAGGAGATGAAAAATGCATTTAGAGTTTCATATGGTTATAGAACCGATCTAGGGTTTATATTATCTTATTTTGAGAACATTAAGAATAATATCAATGAGTGTGCCCAATACTTCAACAAATATTCAATAAAACCTTGACAAGATTACCCAAAAGTATAAGACCTAGTGATGAATCTTGTCTTATTAAGTATTTAGATGCATTTGTTAAGAAAGAAACATAGTAATTAAGAGATAAAAATGCTAAAACTATGAGACAAGATTTTATCATGGCTATCCAAATTGAAAATAATATTAAATTTGTTAGAAACCCACAAAGGAGAGATGGTGTGAAGTTAGTTAACCTAAAGAAGCCTCAGACCAGAAAAACAATTGACCTTGAAGAAGTTTTTGAAAGAGGGTTTAAAAACCGCAAGCGAGGATCACGAGGGATGACGTGCACATCAATGAATGTGTGAACGACAACGTGAAGATATCTCGGGAGGAGCGACCATCAACCGAATGTGCATGCAAAGATTTGACAAATGGGCAGAACCTGGTTAAGCCATAAAACTCTCCTCTATCTCATAGATCAAAAGATGTGTACATATAGGATGTGCTGAGTAACCCCCAGTGCTGCAATCATGAAAAATCGAGTAGAGAGGGGGAGTTACATTCCCACAATAGAAGTGTAACTCCCAATGACGCATATGACGCACCGACGCACTGACATACTGACACATTCACACGTTGACACACTGACACGTAAGGGAATCTCATAATGACCCCTAAATGACACATGGACCTATAATCTCACCTAAGTGAGATGACTCACCTGATGATGTGGAAAATACACACACCAAAACCCCCCCTTCATCGTAAGTTAGGATGAGGCGGAAAGTCAGAAACAAGAAATGGGTCCTGGCACAAAGCTTGAAGAGGTACCCATGTACAAGAAAGAAGTCCCAAGCAGTGAAGGAAAACCCAGTGGGAAAAACATCCACCACAAGAGAACAAAACACTCTCTAATCTAAGAAAGATGCCAAAGATGGGTCCCAGCTATAGACGAGCCTGAAAAGGTACCCATGTACAAAGAGGTTGTCTCTCAGAAAGAATAAGAAGAGAGAAGAAGAGGGAGACGAGAGGAATGCAAAAGATGTCATGCAAGGATCTAAACTCTGCAACTTTATGAAGTCTCCCAGAAGAATGTCAATGACGATATCCTCTGCCTCTGGACTGAAGAAGAGCCACCCACAACGAACTGTGTGCCTACCCTTAGGAAGGACAGAAATGACGTGTTGGAAGTCTGCCCACTCCACAAAGGAAACTGAAGGCAGCAACACAAAGAACTCTGAGTCTGGTGCACGAAAGTGTGACATAGGTCTAGCGAGTGAGTGATAAGGAACCGAAGGTAATACCACGTGCATAGAAATGTCAGAGTGAAAAAGAGGAACACCTATAGAAAGGATGTCCAAGTGATGTGAAAGGAACAAAACATCCTCTACAATAGAAAAGGGATCCACAGCTGAGGCTGGATCAATGCAGGTCTCTAGAAAAGTGGAAGTGGTATGATTCCCGGAAGGGGAACTCCCAACAACAGAGATGATGAACTCCTATAAAGCACCTGTAGATGGATGTGGAACCTGTAGTGCATCACAAGTAGACTCTGCAAAAAGATGACTAAGGTCAGGTAGATACTCGTCCCAATGAGGGGGCTCGATAAATAGAAGAGTGATGTCAGATAGGTATGAGTCATCCAATGAAGGTAGAGGAGTGAAGTGGGCCTCACACACTAGAAGTGGAAAGGAGGATGGTGTAATGATAGTGTGAGGCTGAGTAGAAGACTGCTTGATATCTAATGAGATGTGGGGGGTGACAATAATGTCTGGAATAGTGAGAGAAAGAGGAGAAGAGTCCTCTGTAGTACTCTCAACATCAGAACTGGGTGCACAATCCTCATCATTAGAAGTAGAATCAAGTGAGTCTATGTTAGTGGAACTGTCATCACATGAAGAAGAGGAGACAACTGAATCAGTAGTAGCAACAATGGTGGCAGTATGTGAAGGGTCTCCATAGAAGGACTGAAGAATGCTCCAGACACGGTGAGGTGGATCTGAGTCTGCCACGTGAAACTAGAGAGAACGAGAGACATGCACCATCATGTGACCAAAGACATGGTCACAAGTGTCAAGGAAGTCCTCTAGATGACGATGATCAGTGGGTGCAGAAACTGGCCCAAGCAAGAAGGGTAAAAGACCCTCGTGGGTGAAGTAACGTTCCATGGAAGCATGCCAAGCTGAATAGTTCCCTCTCCCAATGAGAAGTGGCGGAGGCTATAAGGCGATCCTATGATGATCATGTCTAGAAAGAGCACTCTCCATGATGAAAAATGCAAGATGCACAAAAGCAAGACGTCAGACTCGACCGATAATGCATCTATGTGTGAAGGCCCAAGAGTACAGTCAACCCCCCAAAATGTGGCAATTTATAAAGTAGTGAATTTACAAAATTAACAATGTCATCATGTAATGTGTGAAAAATCATGTAACTTTGACCAAGGAAGTGCTCAAAAATGAGCAGTGAGTCAAAAGTTATGGCACAAATACAATTCCCGCAACTGATGGAAAAAGTCAATAAATGCTGCAAACTGATTAAAAAAGTGCTCGAAATGGGTGCAAAGGGTATCGTGTGACTACTCGTTGGAAACAACACTAAATTTTAGGTAGGGTTTGTTTTGACTGTGAGGGGGGGTTAGCCTCCTGCCAACCCTGGACCTTGCCCTCCATATTTGAAAAGCGCATGAAAGTCAAATTATAAGCAAAATACAACCAAAAACCTAATTTTTTTAAAAATTACAAAGCCAAATGAATGAATGTTTTGTTTTAATCCATAAAAAATTAAAAAAAAGGCTAATGGAGAGGAGGGGCCCACATTGGAAGAGAGCTGAGTGTGCTGGGCTGTTTAGAGCCCACGTGGAGCAGCTGAAGGAGAGCCCACATGCTGGGCTATGCATGCAGGTCGCATAGGGTGCCAAGTTAGGCCACGTGGAGACTAGGTTTGAGTGTGCCATGTGCTGCAAGGATGTTGAGTAGATGCGTGGAGCTGGGAGGGAGGTGCTGCAGGTTACAGGAAGACCCCAAACTTTAAAAAAATGCCAAAAAAGCTCAAAAATGGCTGAGCACGAGTGAAATGGCAACGAGCAGGTCTGGTGTATCTTGCAAGGATCCACACAGATGAAAAAATGCCTAAGCCAAGGAGGAGCGAACCCACTGCTAAGAATAGCTACATGAATTTGGCCAGCAATGTACGAGAAAAGGATGTAGAACAACCAACCTTTGAGCCAGTCTTCGTATCAGGGCTCAACGCAAGTGAAAAGGTAAAGAACCACGAGGTACGAGCGGGAGATGTGCTCATGAGCAGGAGAATGGAAGTGGTAGAACAATGCACAGTTTATACATGATACGTTTTCACTTCTATTCCACTGGTTCGAAATATAGGATGTTTGAGGGCACAGCTTTGTGAGTGCATGGAACCAAAAAAATAATGATGTGAGTGACTATAACGTGTCAACGAAGTCTTTTAAAAGAAGGCATAGACATTTTGTAGGCTGTGGAAGGGCATATAGGCTCCTCAACTTATCACTCCCTCTTACAGTCATGCCTCACCAATAGAGCCTTAGCAGCTACCAAACTAGTCCATGCCAACATGATTCAATTTGATTTCCAATGCACTGATGATCAAACCATGAACCATGCATGAGTCCATTAAACAAAGGCAAGTAGAGCACAAAACAAGAGATGGGGAAGTCAGACAACAGATTCAGCAAGGTTTCAGGCTCGTGAAATATAGAGAATCCTGGAATAACAACCTTCGTAAATCCAAAACTATGAAAACCAAACACCAAAAAATGTAGCATGAGCAAGAAGCCGATGCATGGGCACAAAGAACTGTAGTGAATGGTCAAAGAACAATAACCACTAAAATCGAAACCATGAACAAGCCACCATGAACACTCAAGAACCGAATAGAGGTAAAAATGCCCAAATCAATGCACTAAAGTGCACAATGGAATATCCATTACGACACACATAATGAGAACCATAAATCACGCTGGAAGCTAAAAAACACACACAGAATGGCCAATGAGTGCATGGATCCACAAGATCCGATCTGATACCATAAAATAGGGTTTGAAAACCCATGCAACGAGGATCACGAGGGACGATGTGTACATCAACAGACATGCAAACGCCAGCGTGAAGATATCTCGGGAGGAGCGAGCATCAACCAAATGTGCATGCAAAGATTCGACAAATGGGTAGAACCTGGTTAAGCCATAAAGCTCTCCTCTATCTCATAGATCAAAAGATGTGTACATATAGGAGGTTATGAGTAACCACCAATGCTACAATCATGACAACTTGAGTAGAGATGGGGAGTTACATTCCCAGAATAGAAGTGTAACTCCCAATGCCGGATATGACACACTAACGCACTGACGTGCTGATGCACTGACACGCTAATGCATTGACGCGTAAGGGAATCTCATAATGACCCCTAAATGACACATGGACCTACGATCTCACCTAAGTGAGATGACTCATCTGATGATGTGGAAAATACACACACCAACAGTTTTCAAAACTTTGGTAGGGGTTGTTAATTAAATTTCTTATAAATTAGCATGCAATGAGAAGGGATTGTCTCCCAATCCTGAGAATCAACATCAAAATATTGGACACAATATATTTGGCAATCAAGATAGAGGAAAAGGACATATGGATTCAGGTAGAAACCAACAGAATTTTAGAGATAACAAAGAAGCCCCTAACCCTTTAGTGGGAAGAGTAGCTGATATTGAGGAAGAACATGACATTGATTGGTGTGACAAATGCTCACTAACCCATGTTCCTTATGATCCACCTGAAAATGATGATAGTGATGAGAATTATTTTAGCAATGTATGCATGATGGAATGTCAGTTAGAGTGTGAGAAATATGTATCTTCTACTGACCTCCTCTCTGACTGAATTGTGGTTGCTTTCTTGACTTGTGTTTAAAAGATTAAGTCTCTCACTTTTGAAATTAATGTTGAAACTTATATGGCCCAAGATTTTAAATTTTCTAATCATGACTTTGACTATCTTAGAGCTTTGATGATCAATAGATATGATGGTTATGTTCCTTCTAGTGAGGATAGAAAATTATTGATCAAAGTTGTAATTTCTCGGGAAAAGGAGTGCAATCTCTGAAATAGAAAAATTAAAGGACCAAATCCTGTAGCCAAAGCTAAGATTCCTATTCATTTTAATATATGCAAAGGTGTTCCTTAGAAAAATGTATTAAATATAAATCCTATGATTCATCCTGAGCCAAGAAGTTCACCCCAAAACCCCACTGAGAAGAAACTTTTTCCATCTAATAAAACTGTAACAATGCCTTCCAATGCTCCTCTCCCCAAATATAATGTTTTTGATATGGATCAAATTTTAAGTCAAATAAAGATTATAGTTCCCATTGTGGAATTGTTGAGGATCCCTAAGCATAAAAAGAGAGCCTTTGAGTATTTGAACCTTAAAGAAGATGATATTGTTACAAGTAGAGAGCCTTTTAATTAGAAATCATCCCCCATCATTGATGAAGTTGAGTCATAAGAAACTAAAGAAGATATGGAAACCCATAAGGTATATCAAGCAACTTACTTAGTAGAAAAACAATTGAATGTTTACCCCTTTTTCACATCACTTAGTATAAATGGGTGACTTTTACATAATTATATGTCTGATTCCAGAGCTTCATGTAACATTATTCCTCTTGTATCCATGAATGAGTTAAACCTTAAGATAACTATTTCTTTTGGTAGATGCTATACTATGGATTCTAGAGAGGCACATGTGGTGGGCTATGTGAAAGGATTGATTGTATAAATGGAAACATATCTAGGAAAGTACTTAACCATGAATGTTGTCATTGCTGACTTCCCTGCCAAGTGGGGGATGTTGTTTTCAAAAAAGTTGGCAGCTAGTATCGGAGGTAGTGTCCAAATGGATATGTCATATGAAACGATACAATTGGAAGGAAAATTTCTCAACCTATATAGAGAATATAAGATGCTACACCTCATTGAATATCCTAATAATGCTTCTTATGAAGTGATTTTTATTGATGTATACATGGAGAATTTATAGGAGATGTTGATTTTGAAGATTAGCGTATGGATTAGAATGCTCAGTTTAAATACCCTGTGGTCTTATGAACCATGACCTTTGATGGGGTTTTCTCAAGTAGTGGTAATGGTGTGCGAGTGGTGTTAATTTCTCCGAAAAGTGATTTTTTCAATTTGTCTTTTAAATTGAAAATTTAATGCACCATTAACGTGGTTGAGTATGAAAAAATATTACTAGGATTGATAATTTCTTGGAGACAAGGAATATAAGATCTCATAGTTCAAGGGGATTCTGATTTAGGGATTAATCAAATCATTAAATTATATGTAGAAAAAATAAGATATTAAAATAGTACATGAATGCAATTTGGGATCTCATTGAATGTTTTTATTCATTTAATAATAAGTACCATGAAAGAAATCAAAATGTAGCACCTGATATATTGGAAGTCTTGGCATCACAATATGAATACAAGGATTCATCCCCTTATTAAAAATTTGAAGTAGAAATACTGGTTCGACCCTCTATACCTGATAATATACAACATTGAAAAGTATTTGATAATGATTAACACATCCAAAAATTTTTGAATTGCCAAGATGAGTTCACTAACCAACTCATTGACTTGGAACCTATGCTAGAGGTATGTGAGGGAAAAGATACTCTCTTTGGTAAAGAAGTAATTTAGTTAAAAATTAATGTAATCCCAAAAGGATTAGTCAGTTTAGAATATTCCTTTGAGAATAATGAGAGAGTAGTTTGTAAGTCTGCTACTTTTCCAAAATATTTTGTGGAGTGTAATTTTGGTTCATTCCAAGAACCTAGGAACGTATGGCTAGGGAGTAATCTGAATAACAATGAAATAGAGGCTTATACCAAGTTGTTAAGAAAGTATTAAGACTACCTTTCCTGGTCTTATTATGAGTTAAAATCCTATAGAGAGGATATATTTTAGCATGTGATACCCTTAGAACCCCAAACTAAGGCTTTCAGGTAGAAGAAGAGGCCTATTAACACTATTCTTACAACCAAGATGCAAGAAGAATTGACGAAGCTGAGGGATTGTGGAATAATTCAACCCACTAGATATTCATCATGGGTAGAAAATTTGGTATCAGTTAGAGAAGAATGGAGACCTAAGCATTTATGTAGATTTCAGAAATCTCAACAAAGCTTCACGTATAGATAATTATACATTTGTAAATATGGAAAATTTATTACAAAAGCTAACAAAATCAGAGTTGTTATCTACATTAGATGGATTTTCTGGATATAACCAAGTGGGTATGAAACCATCAGAGAAATTCAAAAATTCCTTCACTACCCCATGAGGAATGTATGTTTATTTTAGGATGCCATTTGGGTTAATGAACAATAGAAAAAAAATTCAAAGGGCCATGGATGTTGCTTTTTATGGTCTTATCAATGATTTTATTGTAGTATATCAGGATGATATAACTGTTTTCTCCAAGAAAAGGGGTGATCACTTGAGGCAGCTTGAAAAGATGTTGCTCAGATGTAGAGAGTATGGGATATAACCGAATCCTAAGAAAGTCACTTTGGAGTGAAAAAGGAAAAGATGTTGGGATGCATAATGTCACATGAAGGGGTCATAATTGATTCAGAAAGAGTAGAAGCAATTAGTAAAGTTACCATTCCCATATCCAAGAAATGAATCCAATCCTTCTTAGGAAAGATAAATGTTTTGAGAAGGTTCATTTCTAATTTTGTTGAGATTACTATCCGCATCACTAGTATGCTAAAAAATGATTAGATCATTAAGTGGGAAGAAGGTGTTTTCCAATCATTTATTGGAATAAAAGAGACACTCAAACTACCCATGTGTTGACTAACCCTTATTATAGAAAGGAATTTTAGATGTTTTCCTTTGTATATTAATTCACTATTGCCTCTGTGCTGTTACAAAATAACGAAGAAGGTCATGAAAATATTATTGCTTTATTAGCAAGTCTTTGGAAGGATCTGAACTAGAGTACTCTATCATGGAAAATAAATCTTTTCCTCTTATCAAAACAACCAATATCTTTATACATTATATTATTAGCTCAATTATACTTGCCTATGAGCCTCACACAATGGTAAAGGACATTTTGTCTCAGATGGAAGCATCCAAAAATATTTTTTTTTGGGTCAACAAATTACAAGAATATGATATTGAAATACAAACTACCAAGCTGGTGCGGGGTCTAGGCCTTGAAAAATTATTGGTAGAGAGAAATCTACATATTATTGAAATTCACAATGTTGAAGAAGGTGGGTTGTACCCTCATGAAAAGGTAGGAACTTTATCTTGGTATAGAGATATTGTCTATTAGTTAAAAAAAAAAAAATTCCTATGCACTTAGATAAACATTAGAGGTAGAAAATGAAGTTAGTTGCCCAAAAGTATATTTTGAATGATGATGGGATAGCTTGGAAGAACCCAAAGAGAGTTTTGCTGATATGTATCACTGAAGATGAAGAAACTAAGATAATTGAATAATTCCATTGGGGAGTATATGGAGGTCATTTTGTTAGGAGAGTCAATGCTCATACGATTTTGAGGGAAGGTTATTGATGTCCTTCATTGTTTAAATATATTTCCTTGTTTGTTATAAGGTGTGAGAGTTGTCAACAGTTTTTTGGAAGATTGAAAGCATCTAGGACGTTACCCTTGTAGCCTATGTCTATATAAACTCCATTTAAACAATGAGGATTGGAATTTATTGGTGAGATATCAGATCCTTCAAGTGCTGGCCATAAATGGATATTAGTGGCTACTGACTACTTTTCCAAATGGGTTGAAGCCATTCCTACCAGAAAGAAAACTCTCATAGTAGTCATGGAATTTATTCTTAATAATTTAATTTGTAGATTTGGAGTGTCTAGAAGGATAGTTTTTGTCAATGTCATGAGCTTTAGAGCTAAGCCATTGGTAAAAATGTGCAAGGAATATGGAATTAACTTGGATTATGTAGAAAATTATAATCCTCAAGGAAATGGCCAAGAGGAATCAAGAAATAAGAACTTGCTTAAGATATTCTAAAGAACATTGGAAACAAACAAAAGGAGATGGGGAGAGAAATTGAAATTTCCACTATGGGTAGATAGAGTTACAACGAAGAGGTCTACTAGAAAGAGACCTTTTGAGTTAGTTTATGGACTTCAAGACCTTTTTCCGTTATACTTGCACTATTTTTCATATCAGTTCATGAAATAATTTTAGGATAGAGAAGAAGTAAGTAGCTATAAGACAAGGATTAATCAGATTATGGAACTAGATGAGTAGGCTAATTAGAGGTAATTTTAGAGTTTTTTAACTAATTTCAATTTTCTATTTCAATTTATAGTTTTTTACAAGATTGTATGTGTCTAGGTCGATAAGGAAGAGCCTAAGTGGTTACACTATATAACCATTATGAGGTTTTGAAGGCATTTGTTTAAATCTCCTAGCCAAAACTTACATAAAAAGATTATGATTGTTTTGATCAAGCTATACTTTCCCATTTATTATGTTTTGAATGAATGAATGAGAATATATATTTATGTTACCATCTTGCATTAGCTTTACATTATCAAGTATAGAAGGGTCTATCTTAGTTACTTTATTCTTCTTGTCACTGTGGGAATTATAGTATGTGGTTCAGCTTAGTTGTAAAATCCTTTGGAAAAATCACTTTTGAATATTTCTTGTTGTCTATTAAGGGATTTTTGGGTGTATAAGAAAAATCTAGCATGTGCTTTATCCCACCTCTAACTCCATAATTTGTAGTTAGGATTGGGTAGAACATTGACAACATTTGTGCTAATTGAGTATCAATGAATGCAAAGGTTATTTCATAGATCATGATAAATTGATTGTTTGTTTTCAAGCATTAGAGTTAAGGATGGATTCGTTCCATGAGAGAAAAACTCTATTGAGGTCATAAAAGTAGCTTCCCTGCCCCCTCAAAATCCCAATTAACAAACAACCATTTATCTTTATACCTACTAAGAATATCATACCTGTAAACCATACATATGCTTATATTGTAAAGTCAAGTTTAAAATTTATCCTTTACTAGAAAAGATTTGCAAAAAATCCCACCAAGTATGTGATCCAATATCATTTAAAGAATCCTTCGCAAAAGAATTTTATGTAAATGCAATATCTGAAGTTGTATATTATCTTCCTTTGGATTGATTTTTGATTGACAAGTACTTACTCTTTTGAAAAAAGTATTATATTAGTGGCTACAATTACTTCAAATTGATATACACCAAACATAAAGGAAACCAAACCTAAAGAGGTTTTCCTTGTTATAGATCGCCTAACTAGGTCCTCTTACCTTGGTTCAGGCAAAGCCAAAAGTAATAGGATAAATCCATCTCCTTTGTGAAGGTGCCTCCTAATCACATCCTTTATTTAAGTCATTGAGTGGAGTGTTGAAAAAATTCCAAGCTATCAACAACAAATAAATTTTCATTATTCATAAATCTCTCAAAGCCATCCCATCTAGGTTAGCTTATCTTTTCCCAAGGTGTTTTTTGGGAGCCTATACTTGAGTTGCACCGTTTTTGGAGACATGTCAAATTCAGAGAAAAAATTAAGAAAATATTTTCACAAGAAAATCACTCTAAGAGTTTTCAATGTTGGATACTTGGTCCTATTATGGGATAGCAGAGATGAAGACAAGGGAAAATATGGAAAATTTGATTCCTTCTAGATGGGACCATACTCTATTGACATTAGAATTAGGAATCATACTTTCTTTCTAAAATACTTAGAAGGAAACTTGTTGGAGTTGCATGTTAATAACATGCATCTCAAACATTTATTGGACTAAGTTAGAAGATTAGGTATGATTTTTTACAGTATACATTCTATGTTATTTGTTGGGTTTTGTTTTTCCAATTTGTGTTTTTTTGTATTGTTCTTTCCCTCTTTGTGCTCTAGTATATAGTGACCAGGTTTCCGTAGTTGTCTATTTTTCTTTCGGCATGTCATGAATCTATTTTAGAAGCTCCATGCATATTGTTTAATTAACACCTTGCCTAATTGAATAGGCATTTGGTATTTGTTCTTATGGAACCAACATAGGGTTCCCATCCTCGAGTAGGATCCGTTCTTGAAGATCAATCTATTTCCTTGGATTGATCTAGTCTTTCTCAATGGGCTTCTTGTAAATTTAACTGGATTTATGTTTGATTATCAAGTCTTACAATAAATCATGTGACAAATGTTTTGAGAGAATTATTATATCTGTGGATGCACTTGCTTCAAATTTATTTACACCAACCATAAAGGAAACCAATCCTCAAGCTATTTTCCTTTATTCAGATCTGCCAACTAGGTCCTTTCACCTTGGTTCAAGAAAATCCAGAAGTAGTAGGGTAAAGCCACCCCTTTGTGAAGGTGCCTCCTAATCACATCCTTGATTTGATTCATTGAGTGGATTGTTGAAAAAATCCCTGATCATCAACGACAAAGAAATTTTCAGTGTTCATAACTCTCTCAAATCCAGACCATTCATTTAGCTTCTCTTCTTCTAAGGTGATTTTTTGGGAGCCAACATAACCTTTTGTTCAGATGGAGGGTGAGGTTTTCGTGAAATAGTAGTAGAAATAGATGGATCCTTCTTGAGATGTTGAAAGTGAGGAGGGAAGTTGTGGGATGATAAGATAAGGTAGGTCAAAATTATTAATTCTAAAATAAATATCTTCAGGTTTGTCATCATGAGAATCCAAGAGATTGGGATGCATGCACTTGAACAACTTTGGATGATCCGAATTACCACAAAGAGATTCAATAGGATAATTAAAAAATTGATATTCAAAAAATGGGATAGGCAATAGTTATTTGAGGGTTGGGAATTTATACGTACCATTTTGTTCGATAATATCATAATTTCATGGTCACCATGGATTTTATAGATTACACCTTGGTGTGAAAACTTAACACATTGATATGCTGAAGAGGCAACCACATGTATGTGATGGGTCCAAGGTCGACTAAGTTGAATGTTGTAGAACGGGGGAAAGTTGAAGACAATAACCTTCAAATGCACTTTCCTAGGAGGAATGGTGATAGGAAGCCAAATACAACCCATGGGTGGCATTTACCAAGGATCACACCCTTGACAAATAGTACAGGTTGTGTTAATATTTCATATTGAGTATCCTAGGGATTTAATGAAGTCTAGAGAGGTCACAATAGTGTTTTCACCTTCATCAATAAAGGCACATTTGATTGTGTTTTGACCAATTTGTACAAAAAAATACTGGAGGATCATCTTCATGTAGCAAGAGTTCATTTTGAATTATGGCCACTACAAGAAAATGAATGCAAGTTTAGACATCAATGGTTTGATCCGTACAAATTGATATTTCCTTGCACAAACATAAGATAGCTTCTTCTAAGTCTTACAGCATAGGATAATTCCCCAAAGTAAGAGGGAAGGGTAAATTTATATCAAATAGAGCATTCATGAGTCACTCACAATGGTGAGGTGATGTGCACATGAGATATAAGAAGTGGATAAGTCCATGAATTTGAGAAATAGGTTTTGAGTGTTTGGAATCCCCATAAATAAGCTCAGAAGGGGAGAAGTAATTATAGATACTTCAAAAACATTTTTTTATCTTATGTTCTACACCATCATCATATTCAAAGGCATATGTGGTTGGAGAAATAGCTTCAAACACCTTCGAACCTGTAGTAGTTTTGTTACATGGGCCGATGATGTCTGTGAAATATGGGGTTTTAAATTTAGGATTCTGAATTCAAATCACGCAAGGGACAATGAATCTGTGAGTCCTAGGCTGAAATGATGGAGGGTGTCCTGGCACAATATATACTATCACATGCCTCACATCATTTATTGCCACCGTTCTCTAGGGAGGATATTCAGGGTCAACCACATTTGGTGTGGTGTTTTCTAGTTTCTTTGAGCTTTCACCTGAAGTATTATTTGGCATAGGGACAGAGAAAAATTTAAGTACTTCATTGGATTGATTAAGGGAATTATGAAAATCCTTTTACCTTTAAGCATCATGACCTTTGACTGCTTCTGTAATTCACTCTCTAGAGATCGCCTGATGGTCAAATTGACAACATTACAATAAAGTGATGGAAGTTGTGGGGAGGGAATGCTAATTCTCATGAGAATGACTCTAATTAGTGTTCCAAAAACATTTATTATCATCATGCCATTGGGGAATAGGTCGAGAAGGATCATGGATCTAACTAAATGGTTTAGGATTACACTTTCTCAACTCATCCTTAGTTGATGGATCATAATAGGTAGGTTGGTTCTTACTATTATTAATTTTTTTGTCAATAGAAAATACATTTCTATTTGCAGAAGCCATGAGAGGAAGGTTATCTAAGACCTCATTATCCAGGACCTTCTAGTTTTTTAAGTTTTGAAGGATTTGTATATGTTTAGTTGCTTGAGTCTTAGGAGGATCCTTCTCAAACTCCATCGTGAGGTAATCCTATATTTTTAATTTTTCAAAAGATTAATCTGAGGGAGTAGGAGACAAGGACCTAACCTTATACTGAAGGAGAGGTTCTAAGACTCGAAGGAAGAGTTTGAAAAGACTATCATTTGGCATATTATTTTATTCCTTAGTAGATAAAGGTTTCCAATGTTTGATGAATATTTGAGCTGATTCATGTTCATGTTGTTTTCAATTAATGAAATCATGAATGTTTTTTTAGTTAATTCATGGTATTGAAACTCGTTAACTAGGGCTATCACCAGAGATTATAACTCCACTATGGAGTTAGTGGGTAAAGTATGATACCATTCCGAAGAATATCCAATAAGATTCTTAGCTAAGAGTTTAGTGGCAGCGTAAGAATTTACTTTGATCCGTCCTTTATAAAGGTTTCCAAAGGCCTTAATGTGTAAATCAAGATCAGTTGACCCATCATATGAGATAGAATGGGCAATGTCTCCAATATCCATACTAGTAACATAAGGTTATAGCGTCCCTTGTTGGACTAGCCTCAAGATTTTTTTTTTAAATGGGAGGTTGGGAAATATGTGCTTCATTAGGACAATTAGGTAAGGGTGGGGGAATTGCACCCCTAGAGCCTGTGTTGGGATGGTTAACCATTTTGACCATATTGATTTTCATTTGAAGGAGTTAGGCCGTAGTGGCAATTTTTTTACGGACTCATCTTGTCTATAAGCTTTTGGATAATATTAGTGAGATCAGAACTAGAGGCATTTAAAAATGATATTGCCATGGTATCATTCCCATTATCCACCCTATTTTCAAGTTATGTGGAGACAAATTCAAGAAGATGTTTATGATTTACTAACTTAGGTTACCATTTGTATTGAGGAAACTTATCAAGGTGTTTTTAGATTTCAGGTTGGAGGTCAGAGATGTACATAATCTAAATATCTTCGTCTTCCTCACATGAGACATTTTTTTGCGGGTATTATACTTTTTCTTATTATCTCCTACCACATAATAGTGTGAATAGAAAGGAAATCCTAATGCTGGATAATTAGTTTCTGAAAGTTTCTATTCACGAGAGTAGGAGATCTACATGACAAGATACTCCATCATGGAGTGTTGATCTGACCAAGAAAAAGCTCAAAAAAATGGGGTACCGACACAATCATCCCTTTAAAAATTGAGTCACAGGGGTAGAAGGCATCTGTGAGAAATTTTGGCCAATACAAATAGGATCGTCCCTACACATAATTTGACACAGGGGGTGAAGGTGTCTAGAAATATTGATTTTTTACGGTGTTTGGAAAATTTAAAGACTGAAACATGAAAATAATTAATTTGTATTCTTTTAACAAGATGTGTTTGATAAGAATAACAAAAATAGGATTCACTTTGGGTTCACCAAGGATGTATGGAAAGAAAAAATCTGTCTAGACACTATGCACTCTTATCATCCATTCAACCAGGTATTTGACGTAACAAGTGAGGAACACACCAAGACCGACACAAGAAGGGATATAATTAAAGGGGGTACAAGGACTACTATGATCACATACCCAAAGGGAAGTAACCCTTACACTAGTAAAAACTAAGGTTTCCAAGGCCTTAGGTTGAAGAAGACGAAGGAACCGTATGGAGGTATCAAAACTATGGGGGGTGATGATAAATAAAATAATCATGCAAAGCCTATACTAACCACAAGAATTCATGTTACATGAAATTAAGAAATTAAATACAATATGCTAACCTAGTATGTCCATAAAATACTAAGCTAACATAGGGTATGTAACGAATGTAAGGAACTACTTTATACAAAATGAAAATTTGAGTTAGAGCACTTACCTATTAGGGGGGTCGTGGATGCATCTATCTCTCAAAGGACCATACACAAAGGAAGAACAACTTTTAAGTGGAGAAGGGGAAATAATCCAATCCTATCACTATAGATGACCCAAAAGTGTTATCAAAATAATCCAAACAAGAAGAATATCCAATCCAGGAGTCAAGATGTAATAAATCCAGAATCTAACCGGGTAGGTGCAAGTTACCACAAGATAACAAAGCTAATGGTGAGTTGCTTTGTTCAATTTTCAACACTTATGATGTCAAAATGAGAGTTGGGGTATTTTTACCGATTCCAATGCCCATGGGAAAAGGCGTCGGTATGGAATTTGAATTTCCACCGATGTAATTACCCATAGGTGATGACATCAACAAGGGAGGAAAATGTCAAGGGGAATGTGCAAAGTGTCATAGGAAGAAAGGAAAATTCAAAATGAAAGAAATGGGGTCATGAGAAAGCTAGATGTCAAGAGAATGTGAAGAAAAAAAAGAGGATAAAATTAAAATGAATATATAAATGGGACCAAAAGTTGTTATCTCTCCATTTATCATCCCTAACCCAGTGGTTACATGAATAACCATATCCATTTCCCATGACGAGCCCCTTAATGAACCCATTCCATAGATGCATTAGCGAACTCTAACTTGAACAAAGAATTATTAGTAACATATATGAAAATTGAAAGCATAGAAATTTAGGTGTATACATCTTATTCGTTTCTTCTCAAGTTCTCTAGTCACTTTCTTATCGTGACTCATTTCCTATGCGCTCCTTTACCTCATTGAATTATTCTATTCTTTCTTTCCCTTCTTCTCTCTATAGGTTTCCACTGTGCACTCTATTTTTACACACCTCCATTTTTAGTTTTTTGCATTTATGTTACAACCTCTTCTTATCATCTCGACACAATCTTCCTTTGCAAAAATCCCTTTTGTGTGATCCCTTGAACAATTCATGTTTGTACAACCTGTGGTGCTTCCTACTATCACACATTTGTGCGATGTGTTGCTTCTGAAACTCCATCTCTATATTTCCTTTGCACATTTATGGGTACTTCCTTCTCTCACCCTCTTATCTTCAGCGTGTCTATATTCTCGCGCACTTCATGGTTTGGAACCATTGTAGACCATCCATCTATTGGTTATTTTCTCCACATTCACCATTTTATGTTAAGGGAGTCTCTTCTTTACCTTTTCATTTTATCACATGATCCGCCTTACACAAGTATTTATGCATTGCTCTTATCCTCACATGGTGTCTCCTGATAATATTCTCTTCTCATTATCCTTTAAGCCTCTGTTAGAGCATACTTCAATTTTTGATGACACTTCTACTTCTCCACCACTCTACCTTCTTTTGTGGTTGCAGACCACACCTCCTCTACCTCTTCTTGAGGTATTTTGTACTGACAGATCTCATTCTCCTTCTATCCTTCACTTGCACATTTTTCATCGCACAAAATATTTCGATCCTCTTCATAGTTCTCATCTCCTTCCTCTATCTCATGTAGGCCAACCTATTCATTCCCCCAAAATATCTCTACAATATTGTCGCACATTTTTGTATTTGCATGTTATTTATCTTGTGTACCTCTTGCACCCTTGAAAAATAATTCTTAGAATTCTCTTCCTCAATTACCTATGGGTAAATTTAACCTTCTTCATGTAATTCCTCCTTGCACTTTTTTTGGTCCTGCGTGCCTCTTAACATGCTCTTCGTAAATATCTCAATCAATCTCCCTCTTACTCAGTGTGATATTTTTCATCCGCATTCTAACAATCCCCTATTTGGGCTACTATGCTTTGGTTTTGTTTAGGGAAACTCCTTTTATTCTCTCCTTTCTAATGGTGATCCCATAATTGTGCATGTCTTCACCTTTATGCTCCTCAACTCCTCTACTTAGAGTTTCTCTTCTTGTCTAATCATTTATGCTCTATCTTTGTATTGTGGTTCCCTCTATCATGCATTGAACTACATCTGATATGTCGTTCCTCTAGAGATTATATTTATTATTATTATTTTAATAAATATAATTTTTCTATGAATGATATTTATTATTTATAAATGTTTATATAAATTAAAAATAGAAAATTTTCGAAAAGAATAATAAAGCTATATATGTATATGTCAAAGTACATAACAATGTAATGTTTTGATATCTCAAGGCACTAAAATGTTAACTACAAGTTTTGAATTAAAATATGGAAATGAACTAAATTTCAATGATTGATTATACTAAAAAGTGCTTCACTTTAATAAGTATGTTATAGTGGTAAATGAAAATATTATATGATATCACCTCCAAATATCTATATGTATTAGAAGAATATAATTTGGAAACAAATTTAAAATACAACTTTAGAAAATAATTTTGTAACTAATTTTCAATATTTGAAATTGTTTAAATAAAAATGATTGTTTCAAATTTATATATTTGAAATTATTAAATAAATTTAAAAATTAAGAAAATGCATAAGTATGTGTTGATGAAAATTATTAAATATTTTAACCCAAAATTAAGTAAGGCTACTGTTGGCTCTCCCCTCATTTTCCCATGGTTGAAAAACTCAACACTCAATGGAGGATCTCTGTCTTATTGGAGAAGGAGATTTGACACTGTTTGGTCAGTCTGTGTGGAACCTAAAATTGCCCACTTTTTTTGGTGTATTATGCATTATGGTATTCCAGTGGGTTCTCGACTTGTTCAAATTTGTGTCACAGCTCCCAAGTTTTCATTCTGTGGCCAGTTGGAAACATTGTTGCACCCCTTCTAGTTTTTTCAGAAAGTAAAACTTGCATGGAATTAGATGAATTCCTTTTTCTTTCCTCTTAGACCTCAATTTTTTACTTGGCAGAATGTTCTTCTAGGAGATGACCCCAAAATTTTGCACATGTTTTCCCAATGGCATGTTTTTAGAGGGGATTTTTTTTTTAGATATGCAAAGAACATAATGCTTTTTTCTTTGCTAATTCTTAAGTTGATCAACAATTTTCAGTGTATAACTAGCCTATGGTTATCTCCAATGTGCTTTTACAGATTCATGTCCAGGTTAATAAAGTTTCCCTAGATGTGGACCACCTACAGACCTTGTTGTAAAATTGGGGGGATGCCTCGTGTAATGTTGCCCAGGAGTCACCATCACCATCTTGGCATTCCGTGCCGCATCGCTGTGGTGGTCGATGTAACCATTATCAATGATGTTCTTTTAGTTGGGCTCGCCGCTCCCCCTGAAATCAACAACGAAGGAGTTTTATGCCACCAACTCACCAATAAGGATGGGGTTCCCCCTTTGTTCATTAACTCGGGTGGGGCTCACCTATTACCCTCGAGCCACACACCTTGGATGGATAAAATCTGCCCCCACCACCTTCTCACAAGTTTCCCCACCTCCCTCTCACCATCTAACATACTCGAGTGGCGTAGACAATTAAGAGGAGAACCCCCTTGGTTTAGATATTCTAGATGTTGGCAAGGACCTCCCTGGTTTGGGCTAACCTGACAACCACAATCCTCTTGCTTCAGAGATGTTTGTTGTTGCTGCTTAATTTTGTGTTTTGATGTTTTCCTAGGCATTGCTTGATGTGTCTATCATTTTCCTAGGCTTGACCTAGTTTTTTTGTGGTTTTGGGGCGTGCTCTCATACCGCTCACTTTTTGCTTGAAAGTTATCTTGTATCTTATTGAATTAATATAATATATGATCTCTTTTCATAATTTTTTTTTATGTTCTATTGAGTTGGAATTATAATAAACAAAATTTAATACTCAATAATACTTTAGATATTCTGGAGTTTAAAACTTAATACTTAGTAATAGACTTCTAGGATTAAAGTTCCTCTTTTACATATAATGAAGTATTTTACTTATTTCTAATATAAATATCACTGAAACATAAACAAATAAATAAATAAGTTTTACTTATTTATTATAAAATAAATAAGTTTTACTTATTTATTATAAAATAAATAAATAAGTAGTATTAAAATGTATAGGTGTTTCTGAAATGTTCATAAACTCTTTCACAAACTATATACTTATAGTGGAAATCAACGATTACATAGATATCGATATCTCTGCTGATGCGCCAGAATTAGCAGGAACTTGACAAGGTCATAACTTGAGTTTCGGGTGTCCGTTTGAGTCCGTTTTTTTTTGAAACCACGTGTTTCGATGAGACGAACGCAGCAGCAATCAGCCCTACTGGTTGGGGCAAGTTTTCAACATGTTTTCGGGCCCTAAATCCGCCATCTTGAGGCCGAAAATTAGGATTTAAGTTATAGTTCGGTTTTTTCCTATTTTTGAGCATTAGTTAATTTTAGTCTATTAATTGCATTATGAGTTAGAAAGTTGGCAATTCCTCTAATTTAGGGATGTAGAAGATGCATGGGAAATTTCTGTGCCCGTAGGAATAAGCATGCAAACTTACTAAGAATAGCAGGTTCTAGTAAACTGCTAAAAATAGTAATTTCCGCCACCTAGAGTAGATTTAGTCAGAGTTAGCTAGAGTTTACTTGGAAACTCGAGTTGGGAGTTGTTTTCCTATTTAGGAAACATTGTAATTCATTATTTGCTAACAAAGAAGGAGATCTATTTTCTTTTGGAGTTCATAATATTTTCAGCATATCTGGTTTGTTCTTAATTTGGCTACATTATCTGGTATCAGAGCAGGTTCAAAGTATTTTTTTTTTAAATGGCAGGAAGAGGAAGAGGAGGTGGTATTGCACAAATGAATAGAAATATGCAAGATCTGCAGAGACAAGTTGTTGCGCTTGCTGCAATGATAACCCAGAGAGGAAATCAAGGTGGAGATGACACAGATGAAGAAGAAGTTTGTGAAGAGGAGGAAACGCAAGCACCACCATTAGCTTTTGAAGAAAGGATGCTTCGAGCATTAGAAGGAAAGAATGATGGGATAAGAGTTGATGTTTCAGAGTATGGTGGTAGTCTAAAACCAGAGGAGCTAATAGACTGGTTGACTAGCATGGGAAATTTTTTTGAGTGGAAGACTATGTCAGAAGAAAAGAAGGTAAAATTTGCATGCACGAAATTGAAAGGTCATGCTATGTTATGGTGGGATCACCTACAGAAAGAGCGGTCAAGAAAGGGGAAAGAAAGAATTAGGACGTGGAGTAAGATGGAGAAGAAGCTGAAAGATAAATTTCTCCCTGTGGATTATGCACAAACCCTTTACAGGAGGTTTCAGAATCTCAGACAGAACTTACAAACAGTGCAAGAATACACAGATGAGTTCTATAAGTTGTCCATTCGTGTAGAGCATGAAGAAACTGAGGAAAAAATGGCTGCAAGGTATGTTAATGGATTAAAATTTTCTATTCAAGATGAGATAAGTATGCATAGGATTAAAAGCATGGAGGATGCCTATCAATTAGCCTTAAAGGCTGAGGAAAAACAAAATCGTCAAAGTTTTAGGAGATCACCTAGAATGAATAGGGGGGCCTCAACTTCCTTTCGGGGATGAGCTGGTTTCAGCCAAGGTAGGGGAGAATCATCTCGTGGATTGGAAAAGCAAGAGGATACGAGACAAGATTTCCAGAATCAACAAAGAGGCAGAGGATTTCCTAGGGGCAGAGGATATGCTGGCGATAGAGGATGGGAGGCTCCACGAAGACCATTTGTTTGTTACAGATGTGGTGAAGAAGGGCATCAAGCTTTTGAATGCCCACATACTTATACACATGACAAAAGGCAAGGAGATGCTCCAAGAGTAAATCTTGTTGAAGCTGAGCAAGTAGAAGATGAACAGGACCTGGAAATCCCACCAGATGTTGGAGAAACTCTGATGATCAAGAGGATGATGATTGCTCCAAGAAAGGAGGTCAAGGGGGATGCATGGCTGCATACAAATATTTTCAGAACAAGATGCACTTCAGGAGGAAAGGTATGTAATGTTATTATTGATGGTGGTAGTTGTGAGAACATGGTTTCAAATGAGATGGTCGATAAATTGGGTCTGCATTGTGAGAAGAATCCTAACCCTTATCGTATTGCATGGTTTAAGAAGGGTAATGAAGTTACTGTTGATAAGAGATGTTTAATAAGCTTTTCTATTGGGAACAGTTATAAGGATGAGATTTGGTGTGATGTTATCCCTATGGATGCATGTCATATGCTACTAGGAAGACCATGGCAATTTGATAGAAAAGTTATTCATGATGGGGGAAAGAATACTTATACTTTTTGGAAGGATGGCACAAAAATAGTTTTGCTACCTCTTAAAGAAGAGGGGAAGGCTGAAAATATGCTTTCTGCAAAGGAATTTGTGAAGGAGGCAAAGGCAACTAGTTTTTGTTATGCACTAGTTGCAAATAAGGATGAACTTGTAAGTGCTCAAATACCAATAGAAACATCAGAATTAATAGAAGAATTTTCAGATGTTATTCCTGATGAGCTACCAGATGGATTACCACCCAAAAGAGATATTCAACACCACATTGATTTGATTCTAGGGTCTTCACTCCCAAATCAAGCGGCTTATAGGATGAGCCCGACATTGCATGCAGAGTTGAATAGGCAAGTGGCAGAGCTCGTGCGAAAGGGGGTCGTAAGGGAGAGCATGAGTCCGTGTGCAACACCAGCTTTATTAACACCAAAGAAGGATGGAACATGGAGAATGTGCACAGATAGTAGAGTGATCAATAAAATTACAATCAAGTATCAGTTCCCAATACCTCGCCTTGATGATATGATGGATGTGCTTGCTGGATCTAAGTATTTCACCAAGATTGATCTTCGAAGTGGTTATCATCAGATTCGGATCAGAGAAGGAGATGAGTGGAAAACAACATTCAAGACGGGAAATGGATTATATGAGTGGTTGGTGATGCCATTCGGGTTATCCAATGCACCTAGTACTTTTATGAGATTGATGAACACCGTGCTACGGGAGTATAATGGTAAGTTTTTTGTGGTTTATTTTGATGATATCTTGATCTTTAGTAAAACTAAAGAAGAACATTTGAGGCATCTAAGGTTGGTATTTGAAGTGTTAAGGAAAGAGAAACTCTATGCAAATATGAAGAAGTGCACATTCATGCAAGAGAGTTTGGTATTCTTGGGCTTTATTATTTTAGTCTAGATGGGGTACAGATGGACTCAGAAAAGATAAAGGCAATTATTGAATGGCCTACTCCACGGAGTATAACAGAGGTAAGGAGCTTTCATGGTCTAGCAACATTTTACAGAAAATTTATTAAAAATTTCAGCAGTATTGTAGCTCCTATAACAGATTGCACAAAAGGAAGGGAGTTTTTGTGGACAAAGGTAGCTGAGGATAGTTTTCAATTCTTGAAGAAGAAGGTGACAGAGGCACCCATTTTGGCACTACCATATTTTGATAAAGTGTTTGAGGTTGATTGTGACGCCTCACATGTGGGTATTGGGGCTGTTCTAAGTCAAGGAGGAAAGCCAGTAGCTTTCTTTAGTGAGAAACTGAATGAGGTAAGAAAGAACTACTCTACTTATGATGTGGAATTTTATGCAATTGTACAAGCATTAAGGCATTGGAGGCATTACTTAGTGCCTAAGGAGTTTGTGTTATTTACAGACCACATAGCCCTGAAGTATGTGAATACCCAAAAGAAGTTGAATAGTAGGCATGCAAAGTGGGTATCATTTTTGTAGGGATATACTTTTTCTCTAAAACATAAATCTGGAAAACAGAATCAAGTTGCAGATGCATTGAGTAGGCATGTGACTTTGTTTACCACTATGGAAAATGAGGTGGTGGGTTTTGAAGCAATAAAGGGTTTGTATTCTTCTGATTCTGATTTCAAGGATATTGTTGAAAGACTAATTAGTCCATTGTCAGACAATGCAGGAGATGTCCTGGATGAGTATATTTTATAGGATGGCTACCTATTCAAGGGACGCCAACTATGTATTCCAGTTGGGTCTATGAGAGAGAATATAGTGAAAGAGTTGCATAGTGGAGGGTTGGCTAGGCATTTTGGTAAAGATAAGACGATAGCCTTGGTAGCAGACAAATACTATTGGCCAAAGTTGAAAAGAGATGTGGTAAGATATGTGGAAAGATGTCGAATTTTCCAAGTCTCAAAAGGCCATGCACAGAATACAGGGTTGTATATGCCATTGCCTGTTCCTAAAGGGTCATGGACAGATCTGAGTATGGACTTTGTTTTGGGATTACCAAAAACACAACGAGGTAATGACTCAATTTTTGTGGTTGTTGATAGGTTTTCTAAGATGGTTCATTTTATTGCCTGCAAGAAAACAAGTGATGCAACAGGTGTAGCAGATTTTTTTTTCAGAGAAGTTATTCGTTTGCATGGTGTTCCAAAAACTATTACTTCAGATAGGGACACCAGGTTCTTAAGTCACTTCTGGCAAACTTTACGGAAGAAATTTGGAACTCAAAGACAGTTCAGTAGTGCCTATCATCCGCAAAGACTGATGGGAAAACAGAGGTGGTAAATAGGAGTTTGGGAAACCTGTTAAGGTGCATTGTTGGGGAAAAGCCGAAACAATGGGACTTAGCATTACCACAAGCTGAGTTTGCATATAACAGTTCCATAAACAGATCCACGGGAAAGTCTCCATTTTCAATTGTGTATGGGAGTAATCCAAATGGGGTGTTAGATTTGGTGCAACTACCAGTTGATGGAAGAGTCAGTGATGATGCAGAAGCATTTTCCGAACATATACAACAATTGCAAGAAGAAGTGCGGAAGAAGCTGTAGAATAGTAATGATAAGTATAAAGAAATAGCAGATGTGCACAGACGGAGAAAGGTATTTACAATTGGTGAGTTGGTTATGGTATATCTGCGGAAGGAAAGGTTTCCAAGAGGAACCTATAACAAGCTGAAGTACAAGAAGATTGGTCCCTGCAAAATTGTGAAAAAAATAAACGATAATGCTTATGAGGTAGAATTGCCAGGGAATTTTGATATTTCTCCAGTGTTTAATGTTTCAGATTTGTATTCTTTTCATGGGGATGGTGCAGAAGGGGATTCTATTGATGAAGTAGTAGATTGGAGGCAACAGGTTCCGGTGAAGAAGAAAGAAGAAGTGGATCAGATTCTAGATAAGAAAACAATGGACACACGAAATGGGAAATACAACAAATATTTGGTACACTGGAAAGGACATGAACAAGAGGACAATACTTGGGTCACATATAGTGGGAGATTCAGAAGTTGGATGTAGATAAATGGAAGCAGTTTGAAGAAGACAACTTGCAGGAGCTGCGTTTTTTTCAAGCAAGGGAGAATGATGCGCCAGAATTAGTAGGAACTTGACAAGGTCATAACTTGAGCTCCGGGTGTCCGTTTGAGTCCATTTTTTTTTGAAACCACGTGTTTCGATGAGACGAACGTAGTGGAAACCTGCCCTACTAGTTGGGGCAAGTTTTTGACACATTTTTGGGCCCTAAATCCGCCATCTTGAGGCTGAAAATTAGGATTTAAGTTATAGTTCGGTTTTTTCCTATTTTTGAGCATTAGTTAATTTTAGTCTATTAATTGCATTATGAGTTAGAAAGTTGGAAATTCCTCTAATTTAGGGATGTAGAAGATGCGTGGAAATTTCTGTGCCCGTAGGAATAAGCATGCGAACTTACTAAGAATAGCAGGTTCTAGTAAACTGCTAAAAATAGTAATTTCCGCCACCTAGAGTAGATTTAGTCAGAGTTAGCTAGAGTTTACTTGGCAACTCGAGTTGGGAGTTGTTTTCCTATTTAGGAAACATTGTAATTCATTATTTGATAACAAAGAAGGAGATCTATTTTCTTTTGGAGTTCATAATATTTGCAGCATATCTGGTTTGTTCTTAATTTGGCTACTGCTTGTTGACTCTTTGTGTTGGATATCTCCAGGCCTTGCGCTCAGCAAGACTTGATCGCTGGTGGGCTCATTCCAAACTATTCAAATTCACCAAAAAACTATTATCATGACTTTTCATTTTTAAGATATATTATATTAGATAACACCTTAATTTTTTACAATAATCACGAAAAAATTATTTTTTAGCTTTTATAATACAATTATCTACAAAATTATTGTACTTATATCCTCATTTCTATGTGATATTGTTCCATTAACATTTATCACATGCTAACTAATATACTAAATAATGTTAAATATAACAACTAACAATTTGTTTTTTAAAAGTTGAATAAATAACCCAGCAATTTTTAAAAAAAAAAAAAAAAAACTCAATTCCACACACGAGGGAAGAGAATGAGAGGATGTTGGAATTGAATGTAAAACATTTGCTATGGACAACGAAGATATGTTATTGGTTATATGCTTTTATATGGTTCTGGTATTTGTGTCCCTAGATAAGAAAGCAAATTAATCTTAAATTTATGCAAATGCATTAAAACTAAATTCACAATTTTCGAAGAAATTTTTTATTATTATGAGATCATGGAATTGGCATACTATTCAAACAATGGAGTAATTGTTTATGGTGTGTATAGAGTTTCAATGTCTTATGGCTTACTGTTTATAATCAAAGATTGGATAACTATTGAGTCTATTCTAACTTAGGCGCATGGATACCTGCCAAAAAATGGTATTCATAAGATTTCAATGAAATTGATGCCTATGTCTTGAATTGATCTGAGCTTATGCTAATACAATTAGTGTTGGATCTCTGACATCAAAAAGAAAATATAGCACTAAAACTTTAGCAATGATATTATGAACTTCGATGTCTATATCTATTTAAAGGTATGATTTCCGATTGCCATTCTGACAAACATATTAACCGTTATTTCTCCTAGACCACATGTTGTTTTACTATAAAAAAAATATACTATTAAAAATGATATCAATATGTTAAATTTGTACAGACAAATGCTACTCCACAACTACTCTATTCTACTCCAAATTTTTTTTAAGAGGATTGCTTTCATATTTTAACGTCTCCCTTAACAGTGGGGAAAGATATTACATTTAGTTTGACTAATATAAAACCTCAGTATGGACTCATGTGTTTAGTATCTATTGGCTTCAATTTTTTAATAAATATTTAAAACCTTAATATCAGACTCGTGTGTTAAAATGGTAATCTATTTGTCTTGTGAAACCATTTTCGATCATAATAAATGCAGAACTCATAATGAAATGACGTTTGAGTTAAATAGTAAGACTAAAAACATACTTTTTGCGAATTACGAATATTTTTATGGCTGTTAGTTACATTGTTCGAAAGTGATCTTGGTCCTTTCAAAATGGTCACCTGATATTTTTGTAGCAATCAGTCTATTACAGAATACATAGTATGCATTTCCCTTTATGAGATACAATAGTCCAACAGTGTGTATACGATGGTGTAAAGGGTATTGTCTAGCCATCCACTAGGGTTCCAGGAGTTAGGAAATCACAGACTATGCAGCAATGAATACGCAAAATATTTTTTGAATAGATTGAAGTAATATTTTACAACAAATAGAAGATTTTCCTTTTGGATAGGTTTTGCTTCTTTACATTTTTCTTTGACTCGTTGACAAGAGACGAGTCACCATATTTTTGCACTACAAAAAAAATGCTGGAAAGCGTGCCTACAAAAAGGATGTTTGATGACAATATATCAAACTTTATGTATCTCAAGATGAACAATATTTTATGTTTGAACTAGGTTATGATAATGTTTGATAGTTTCAACAAATACATATATACTCCTAATTGGCGTAGAACAGTTTCCATTTTGTATGTCCTAAAATATTTCAAGGTTTCAGAACAACACGTCTTTAGGATTTATCCTGGTAATGCCATGGAAGATACATTGAAGTAGAGTAGATATTCGTCTTAATAGAATATAACTCATGGATTGACTCCATGATATGAAATAAAATGGAGGGCTCCACCCTAAAACCCGAACTATTGCAAACAACAACATAACAAATATGTTACTGTAAACTTCCATGGACCCCTCTCAGGGGCATTTTATGCCCTAGGCAACCTAGGCAGTTGCCTACGGCACATGATAGATAGGGGCACCAAAGGAGTTTTTTTTTTAAATCGGCTCTGAAATATTGGTCAGTCATACCAGTCAACAATGGAAACTATCACATATAACATATTGTATTTGATATGCAAGTATATTATATATATAGTTTGACAATCTAGTATGGTATAAAGTGGCGGTCATTGTATAGAGTTAATTAAGCACCGTTGTTCATTTCAATGAAAAAATTATGATATCTATAAATTCCTGTCTTCAATCAATAATTCATTTAGCAAAATATAACAATTTGAATTATATCCTATAAAATAAATTTAGCGCCCTAAACTCGAATAATTTATGAATTTTTGTTGATCATTTTATTTACAATTGACTCTAACGATTTAATTATTTCTCACGATGAAATATAAGTGCTAAAAAAGGCTGCATGTGATGGTAGTCCTGACTCTTTTCATCCAGAATCAAACCGCCGAGTCATTAATTGCAGTAGTCCTTATGATTCTACGAATATCTTGCACACATTCTAATGTCTTGTACTACTAGAAAATTGTTAGGAAACCACATATATTTGCTATAAAAAAACATAAAGTTGAACTAAAAAAGTAACCATTTACAGAGATAGAGATAACTGAAAATATAAAGAATACCAAATAAGAATTTACAGATAAGCACCATATTTACGTGGGTAAAAACCTGCATTTGAAATGCCTTAGGGAAACATCCATGGTGCACAGATATCAATCTTTGCATTAACTCAAGATGAAATAGATTACATACAAGGTAGTGCATATGAGCTACTTTAGCTCTCCACAAAGGTAATTACACCTTCAATTGGAAAGGTGACTATATTCGGATGCTTGAGCGCTCTCTAAATCATCATAGTAGCATAATGGTCCAATTGGGATTTTACTTTCTAAAAAGAGAATTTCGATGGAGATTCGTCTTTCTAGAAATAAGGTGGGTGACTCCTTAATCTTTTCTTCTGGGGTATCTTCCCATCAGCCACTGCATAGGGGGTTCACTGATAAAATTTTAATCCTGCCCTGACCCCCTCTACGAACAATAGTGGGAGGGACAACCCCCACCACACCCACCCTTTGGGAAGTGATCGGGACAAATAGCACTGCAAAAGGGATCCAACATTTAATACAATATTATGCACCTATTTTACAACTCTCTAACATGTGACAACAAATTTTCTTGATACCTTAGACATGAGTAACTCATCACCTTTTCTGACAAGCTAGAGAGAAACCAAACACCATTTTAACTTCTTTAATAATGACTGGTTTTGTCAACATATCAATCACAATGTTTCTGTGATGTGGACCTTTTCCAACTACTACTTTTACCTTCATCAATAGACATGTCTAACAAAAGTGATACTTAACTATAATATCCTTTGTGTTATTGGGACAAGATCAGATTGTCTATCCAAATAAATAGCACTTTGATTGTCACATAATACTTTCATTTTGTATTGATTTCTTCCAAACTCATCCAATATGCCCTTTTAGCCAAATTGATCTCATAGACATGCATTATAGGAAGCTTTACATATCTACCTTCAGTTAGTTGACACAAACTGTAATTTTTTGAAGCTTTGAAATCTAAATTATAGGTCCACCTACAATTGTATAAAAATAAAACCAAAAGTTTATTTTATTTTTTCCAAAATCACCTACAAAATATGAATCAACACATCCACAAATAAAATCACCACTATTATTATAGGTGATGCAAGAATCACTTATTCCCTCGCAAAGTAGAAAAACACCTACTTCACTGACTGACCAATTTTCATCTACCTAGATTTTACATTATATCTACTAAAAAAATCCTACTATAACTGAAATTTCACGCCTTATACATACCATATCATACATTTAACTTCATATTGTAGTAGCATATGGTACCATGAGACAAATACTCATTTTCTTATTCTGGTCTAGCGACATACAATTGAAGAAAGTTTAAAATGGTGAAACAAAATGTATTCTAACTAGTTTCACATCTTTCGTACAAAATATGGTTAGTACCTTTTCTAAATTCCCATGTTGTGATAACCAAAGGCTTACCATTTATCCCATGTCTCTATGTATTTCCATGCCTAAGATTTATTTTAGTATCTCCTCGATATTTCATATCAAATATCCTAGACCAAATGAGCATTTAAAATATTTTGATTTATACCATTTTTTTGCTTGCAATAAGACATATCATCAACATACAATACCAATATAATTAATAATCCATTTTCAAAAAAAATAAAATAAACACAATGGTCATACAGCACTCCTTAGACAATTCTGGCCCATTATAAAAGAATCAATATTTATCATACCCTTGTCATGGGTGACTATTTCAGATCCATACAATTATTTACTGAGCTTGCAAATAAATCCTATGTTTCACTATTTTTTTACGAATCCTTCAAGTTGTTCCATGTATATATTCTCTTCTAAATATCCATGCAATAAATGATGTTTTTAACAGTCTAATTGCTCCAACTCCAAATCAAGTAAACACAACTAGTACTGAAGACTTCTTATATTGAAACAAGTTTAACAAATGGTGAGAAGATATTTAATGAAAAACAATAAATTCTTTCTATGTAAATACTTTTTCTACCAGTCTAGCCTTAAAAATTTCAAACTTTTTCATCAATTCCAATTTTCCATTTGTACACCAATATGTAGCCTACCCATTTCTAATTTTTGCAAATACTACCTTGGTACCTTAACATATTCTTTTCTAAGGAATTCATCTCCTCACTGACATTTCCATTTTACATTCGGTATTATCCACATCTTACTAATTCTTTCTTACTAAGAACTAAGGTTCCCCATCATTAGATTATCAAATCAATTGAAATGTTTGGAATCTACTTACAAGGAGTATGTCTAACTCATGTAGATCTCAAAATTTGTTGTGGATTTGTGTCCTCATGTTGTTATAATCTGTATACCAATTTACGCATAGGTGTTTCCTCAAGTTTTTTTTATGAGTATTAAACATATTAAACATCTACAAATACAACTAATTTTATTCTTCCTTTTCAGTATTTGAACATGGTTGATATTTCAACCTTCGCATTTTTCACTATTATGTAGGTTCATGTTCATATCTTTGATTTTAGTCATGTGATTTTTAGGATAAGAGATACTCATCAAACTCTACATCTTTAACTAATTATGATTGTATGAGTAGTAGGATCCCACACTTTGTAACCCTTAACACCATAAACTTCACAATACCTAATAATGATGTAATTCTTAGACCTTGGGTTTAACTTTGAACTGATGATTTTTTATTAGTAATGAGCATATCCATTATAACCAAAAAAAATTCAAGTTTGAATAATGACAAATATGACTTTTCCATACCTCTTGTCATAAATCATTATCAATATATTCCAATTGATGGTGAATGATTTACTAGATAAAAAGTCATGTACACACTAATTCTACCCATAAATGATTGATCCACATTTGCATTGCTGAGAATTATTATTGCTCTCTCTAAAAGAATCATATTCAAGCATTTTGCATCTCCATTTTATTGAGTATAGCTAGTGGTTTTATGCCTTTCAATCCCAACTTCCATGCATATAATTTTGAAACTCCAAGGACGTGAATTTTTCTCCATTGTCTATTCTTAAACATTTTGATAAACCTTGCTAGTGCACTTTTCAACCAAATCTCTAAATTGCTTTACATGTACTTAAAAACATCTTATCTTATTTTTAAGGAAGTAGACTTATACTTTATTGGAGTAATCATCTATAAAAGTAATAAAATAAAATGTTCCTCCATATTAAATTAAATGTGGTGGACCCAAAATACCATAATGAAGATAATCAGGGATACATGTACTTGACACGACTTCCATAGCTTTAAACTTTTGTGTACATTGTTTCCCAAAAATATTGTCTTTGCAAAAATTTAAGTCTAGAAACTTTAAATTAGGGAGTTACTTACGATCATTCAAAAGCTTCAATCCTTTTTCGCTCATATGCCCCAATTATAGATGCCATAAATGAGTAGAATCTTCTGATGTTTTACATACCACGACTTCTTGAATGATATTTATACTCCCTTACAATATGTAAAGGTTCCCAGCGTTTAGAGCCTTCATTACAACTAAGGCACCCTTAAACACCTTTAGAGCTCCACCTTGACCTGTGAACTTATAACCACTAGAGTCTAATTCACTCAAGGAAATCATATTTATTTGTAGTTTTGGTACATGATTTACTTCAGTTATGGTCCTTACTATACCATCAAACATTTTTATCTTGATGCTACCAATCCCTTCTATTTTACAAGAAACATTATTTCCCAAAAGAACAAAAATACCGTCAAGGGGTTAGTAAGAAGATAACCAACCTCTATGCGGACACATGTAATGTGTAGCACCAGGACCCAACAACCATTCATGATGATAAGAGAAAACATTACGAACATATAAAGCTTCATCAATCATACCTTCACTTGTTTCTATTTAATTTGCTTCCTTGTTGACATCTTCCTTCTTTTTTGATTCTTTCCTTTTCCAGCAATCCTTCTTTAGATGCCCTTATTTTCTCTAGTGCCAGCTCCTCTCCTTACTCTTCCTGCCTTGTGACTTAGATCTAGATGTACCTCTTGAGCTTTGACCTCTTTCTTTAGATTTGCCACTAGCAAACATGGCTTCAGGGGTAGAAGTCTCTCTAGTAGATTTTATTCTCATTTCCTCAGCCAACAATGCTCCCACAACATAATCATAGTCAAGGTCATGGGTAGTACTAAAACTAATAAAAGCTACTATATGATCCCAAGAATCCCGTAAATTACATAACAAGGTGATTGCTTTGTCTTCATTCTCCACCTTCACATAAATACTAGTCCACTAGCATAATAAAGTATTGAAAATATATAAATGATCAAAAAAATTTATACCTTCTTTCATCCATAATGTATACAACTTCCTTTTTAGGTAAATACGATTTGTTACAGATTTCATCATGTAAAGACTTTCTAATTTGGTCCATAAACCTCTTGTTGTCTTTTCTCCAACTATATTGAAGAGAACCTCATATGTTAAACATAATCAGATTGCAGTGAGAGATTTCATATCGAGCTCTTCCCAGTCATCGTCATCCATCCCAATAGGTTTCTTTTCCTTTCCATCCATGTGGCTTTGTGCAGCCCCTGTTGCACTAGTACATCACGTCCTTTGAGTTTCCATAGTTAAAAGTTGTTCTTGCCATTAAACTTCTCCACCTCAAACTTTACACTCGACACTTTTGCCATTTGATGTAATAACACCAAACAATGAACAATTACTACAAGTTTGAAAAGCTCGCTCTGATACCACTTGTTAGGAAATCACATACTATGCAACAATGAATATGCAAAAATGTGAATAACAAAATAACTGTTTACAAAGAGAGAGAGAGAAATGAAATATAGGAAATACCAAACATGCAAGAGACAAACACCAACTGAGTGCTTAGGGAAACATCCATGGTGCAAGATATAAAGCTTTATTAACTCAAGATGAATAGATTACATGTGAACTCGTTATGAGAAACTTTAGATCTCATTAACTCAATATTGAATGGGTTGTAGTCAGACGGTGTGCGTATGATGGTGTAAAAGGTGTTGCCTAGCCATCTACCAGAGATTCAGGAGATACCAAGTAATAAAGGGATGAGGCCGGGATCATGCCTGGGATGACTTTAACGGAATCGAAACCCCTCAATCCTAAGCAGCTAAACTTAAAAATTCTGTGCAGCTAATGCCTGCAATTTCAAATTCAAACAAAAAAATTCATTAAAAGATTATTTATATAGTATCTTTGCATAGCTAAATCTTAATCAAAAAATAATAAACCAACTCACGATCCACGCTACCGCTAATTATTTGGCACTTTTCCAATTCTTCTAAACTGCATCCATTCTTGCGAAAGAAAGAAAAATAATACTCTTCCCTTGAAGTGCATACCTCCTACAGAAAAATGAACATAAGCTAGTTGAGAACATAGCATGTTTCACAAACATCTATAAAGAGGGGTGTTTCTCGGACACTTTGAACTGGTTTCACACCAGAACTAAAATTTGTAAATAAATAAAAAGAGACTAAAATATACGTTTTACAACCACCTCTGATATCAAGAAATCGCACTTATAAAGGCCTATCATTAAAATGAAAATATAGTTATATTATTGTGGCATCTTTGTATCTTAGCACTGAAATAATCTATTTCCTAACCTAAACTTCCTTTTGAGAGTTGAGATTAAGAATGGCATAATATAGAGAATTCTAAACTCTTCTGCAATATACATGAATATTTAGGATAAAAATATTCATAGCTAATATTTGGTGATATATATTAGAGGTATAGAATTGTGCTTGAACTAATATTTAATTTTCTATTCAACAGGAAATTATCAATAGCAACTAGTATTTTTTCCATGAAATCAAAAAAATTGCCTGTTTTAAACAATGTCAAATGGTTTTAACGAATTGACTACCATAGTTCTTCTTCTTCCTATTCAATAGAATAATTTTGTATTAATGCTCGTTTAGAATCAATTATATAGCATTCATGACATGAAAATTCTCTCATAATTTGGTGTGATGAATGGCAGATGGTCACTGATAGCTGGGCGTCTGCCGGGGAGAACAGACAATGAAATAAAAAACTACTGGAGCACTATTCTCAGCAAGAGGACTACAAAATCTCAACATCTCAATTCAATCAATTCTTCTTCTTCCACTTGTAAGGAAGATAACTGTGCAAAAAGGGTACCAGATGTTGATTTGAAAAAGAATGGAGATGTCTCTTTGATAGAAACGGAGCATTTGGGAGTGGAGAACATTTTCACACTGCAAATGTCTGATAAGTATGATCAGTTGGAATTAGAATATATGCAGAAAATCAAACTAGAGTCCTTAAGGAAGCTCTTAGGATTGGAAGACGAATGAAGGAAGCATGGAAGTGGAAATTATTTTTACGGCCGAAATTCCAGCTGAAATTCTAATCAATTAAAATTATAACGCTTGCTTAAATGGTACCTACAGTTAAGACAACTCTTACAAGTTGAAAATGATTGAAAATTCACATGGTATATAAGTGTTTTGATTAATGTAACTGCAAAAATACATTCAATACATGAAATAAATATAGAGATAAATAGTGAAAGTAAATAATTTATTTATTTTAGGAAGTATATATAGAGAGAGAGAATTGGTTAGGTCATAGAATATAAAATGTATTGAGACACTTACATTATATTAGACTTCTAAAATTTATAATATTTTATCTCAAAATAGTTTTTCCTTCAAGTAATTTCATAATAATAAATGGGTAACACAAACTCCTTAATACATTTCCCATTTTTTTGAGTTTGTAGAATGTATCAACCATTTGAAGGGCCAAAGACGAGAATCCACTTCATAATATCCAAAGAAAATTTGAGAATAGCAATTGAATTATTTAAAAATTATGACCATGTAAACGTGGTTATCATTTTAGGTCTCGCTTTCAAAAGCAATTGATTGCCGATAGGCTTTTTAGAGACAACTTTCTTTATAACTGAATTTTTTTGGTAGTAATCCTTTATTTAAAAAAAAAAAAGAAACCATGTTGTCATAATAAAAAATATTTCTCATTCCTTTTGATTTTTTTAATATTCTGCTCTTTTTAATTTGTGAAAAATACTTTTTTAGGCATTTCATTTACTTTTACAACTATTGGGATTCTAAACAACATGAACGAATAAGTTTTTTTTAATAATCTCCTAGCTCTTAACCTACTACATTTATGCGGGTATTTAAATACATGACCTATTGCTTGATATAAACATTCTTCATTTTCATTTAAATGTCCGGAAACTCTCTCAAACTGTGCCCTGCCCAGAATATGATGTTTTTATCGACCCCGACAATGTATACATCCATATCTCATAGGATGAACTCAACTTCAAATTTCTGGGAAACGAAAAATGGAGAGCCTTATGCCCTGTAGACCAACATCTATGCCGAGGGAACTATTAGAAGGGAGCAAAGGCATATTCTCTGGTTTGATCCCACTCATGATTTTCACACCTACTCCATCCTCTAGAACTCTCATCAGATCGTGTATGTCTCTAATGCTTTATTGTGACTTGTCTTATTTAAATGTGATTTCATGATTTAGGCTGAAATTATTTGGGTTGTAGGTTTTTTGTAGACCAAATTCCAATGAGAGTGCATAGGCACACCAAGGAAACTACCCATGTGTTTCCAAGAGAGCAGGGTATGTAAATGTGTTCAAGCATTTGGAATGTAGATGAATGGGCCACCAGGGGTGGATTGGAGAAAAAAAACTAGGCATCAACTCCATTCTTTAACAAGAAATGGTGTCATTTTTGCACAGGAGGATGCACAGGTTTTCTATCTCATTTTCTAGAGTCCCTTGTTAAATTTTTTTTTGGTAATTACTATTGTGATCGTTCGAGTTCTCATGTTTTTATTTTTATTATTATTTTGGTGTAGTTTTGAAATCAATCTTTCTCTTCATCTCCAATGAGACATTTCATTTCCAATTCATATAAAGATATAGGTTATTGGAATAGTCTTTTTTCTTTATCCAAATTCTACAACAAATAATTCACAAATTCCTTTTAACCTGCGTGAGCACTGAATTCCAGGGAGTTATCGTTGTAGAGTGTGTATAGTAGCACAGGATGGGATTCCTATTCCTCAGCCTTCTGAGCTACGTACAATGTGGTGGACGTCATGCTTCACAATCCCGGTGTGGCATATGATCGTGTGTGTGGCCCGAGCTCATAGATGCAATCACCAATAAAGAGATCTTTTTGCATCTCGTACTACATTTTTTGTGTTTCTCTTTCATTCTTGTCTCACTGTGTTGTCCTATTTAAAGGAAATTTGATAAAGTAAGGGGATGTTGAAGAGGGGCCATTGGTTTTCTGCAACTCTTCATTCGAGGTTTTGTTATGTACCAATGTGTAGTGCCCCACCTCGGGACACCTGAATAAAAGACCAATAAGTTGGAAGTTTTTTTTTTGATAGTAAACTAATGCTCTACTTAACCCTTTTCATTAATGTTTAATTCATATTAATTATTAATTTCCAAAGTTTCCTAAACACTAGGCCAACAGCGCTTGCTTATTTTATTCTAATAGTATCAATTGAAATAATTTTTTTTATTAAGTTTACACACCCTTTTTAATTAATTTAATCTCCCCCCCCCCTTTTTTTTGAAGATTTATTTTCTCAATCAACCCCCGCATGTAATGCCCCTTATTAAAATTATTGTTATTCCCATAAATACAATTCTCATGACTTACCATGTGTAGGATTAAACATGAGCCTCTAGATCTAATCTAGTCAAATCAAATCTAGCCATAGATTTCAAATTTACCCTACAGTTTCCACTAACTTCTTTATGTTTTCTTTGCCCTTCTTTTCTACTCTTCTCTCATTTTGTTTTGTTTTATTATTTGTAGGTTGTTTTGGAGAGAATAGAAGCTTGCTCTCATGGAGTTTTTCCAGTCTAAGACAAGAAAAATGCCATACTATTACCAGTGGTATGTTTATATATATACAATCTAAATACAGCCATATATATATATATATATATGCGGCTAGAAGAGGGGGTCGTTTTGTTTTGAAGCTGTGGGAAAGGGCAGGGAGATGCTACTGTTGTGTGGGGTGATGGGGAAGTGAAGGGAGGAGGAGGAATGAAGGTGCGGTGAAAGGGGTGCAGCATAGGCCACACGGGGGAAAGGGAGGAGAAACGGCGGAAGGGGAGGCGAGGGGACAACGCCAAGGGAGACGACAATGGCGGTGGGTGTAGCTGCAGCTGCGGACGGATGGGAGCATGGGAAGCAGATAACACAGGCGGCCGGGGGGAGCAGCAATGGTGGATGGGGGGGGAGGGTTCGGCCTCCCCCAACCAATCTATTTTACATTTTTTTTTGTTTAAAACTTAAAAAAAAACAATGTTTGTTTTGTTTTCTTTTTTCTCTTATTTTTACTTAAATCTATATCTTATATTATATAGTTATGTATGAATATATATACGTATGTATTATATATATATATATATATATATATATATATATGTATATATATATATATATATATATGTATATATATATATATATATATATATGTATATGCAAAGTGAAAATAAAAGTATAATGAAACTAGGATTTTTGCACTTAATCAAGAAAAAAATAGTTTTGAATAAATAAGTATGCAATAATCATTTTCAATAATAGACTAAGAGAAGTATGATTAATGTAAGTTTAAAATTATTTTATTATTCTTTTAACAAATATCCAAATAACAATATTCCTAATAACTCAACTTCCCTTTGAACACAAATAATCATATTTTCCAAAACCAGAGTGGTAGAAATATTTTTAAATCTAATTTCACTTAGTATCTAAATATGTGAACATTTTGCAAAGGAATGTACATTTCAAATTGGTAATAATTTCTTTCAATACTACATAACAACTTCATATAGCAACTAGATTTCCTTTCCAACAATAAATCTTCTTTTTTTATCAAAATAATATTAAAAAACAAGCATGTTAAAGGAATATAAATATATTCTACTAAATATATTTTAAAGTGAAACAAATATTTTACAAGACTTCTTTTGCACAATTTCTCAATACATCATATTTTAAAAACATGCTAAAATACATAAGGAAACAACCTAACAACTCTTTCCCAAGATTGAAAAAAAGAGGCTTTCAAATACAAATGGAGTACAAATCTTACAAGGGCGTTTCAATTCACAAGATGGAAACCCCCTTTTATTTTTTGCATGCCAAATAATCTTCCCACATAACTATACTCTTAGAGGTTACAATTCAAGAAATGTTTCACCAAGAGTTGAGAGGAGAAAGAGACTTCAACTAGCACCAAACTTCCAACTTGAGATCCAAACTTCATATGCCTTCAAGGAATCCAAACAAGGAGAAGAAGCTTTTTTTTACATGCAACCATAGGCATAATTACATGCCTTTCCCAAGGTTTGATGCATGCTAGCCTCCCCCAAGCCTATGGGAAAGAGGACAACCATCCACAACTTATGCACAAGAAAGAGAGTGAACACACAACATTACATCCACAAAAAATAAGACAAAGACTAAAACAAAACTCCAAGAGTTGTAACCATCATTATTTACAAAAAACAAGATATTCTTACCCTCCTTATTTCTCCAATTTCATTCAAGCCCTCCTTATTTCTCCAGCCTTCAACCAATCCTTCTTGGAAGCATTTTCAAACCCTAATGGGGTTTCCTTACCAAGAATGGGGAAGGAGGTTCAAGCCAAATGACCCACCTTCCCCACCTCAACCATTTGAGGGGGGTAACTAAATCCTATAAGGCTTGCCCATCAAGCCTATAAGGATTGAGAAGTAAAATTCCCCTCTCTTCCCCCACAAATCCAAAACTCCATCATGACATATGATGGAGGGAGCAAAATCAAATAAACAACAAAATCTTCATGCAACAACAACCATTTTTAAATAACAACCAATATCTACCATGTTAAATACAATCAAGCTCAAGAATCCTACCTCAAAGAAAATCTCTCCAAATTCAATATCTTCCACTTCTTGACCCAAGCAAACTCTAGCTCTAAATCCACAAGACTCCAAACAAAAGCTCCAAAAAAAGTTCTCTTCTTTTCCCATGAGGGAGAATTTTAAGAGGAGCAAGCAAAAATCCTCACAAATGAAGGGTTGACATGTGTCACCCCTCTCTTCCCTCAAGGTCAAATATGCCAAATCTAAAAGAGAGAAAGGGTAAAATGACTTTTAGCCACCTTCTCCCAAATTACTCAAAATCATAACATAACAATCTTGTGCAACTTTTAACAAAGAACACTTATCCAAACCTAAAATAACCCAATTTCGGGTTTGAAAAATTTGGCACAAGGTTAGAGGGTGTGGGGCCAACCCAAGGGTTCACATGTGACTCTAAACCCTCTAAATTAAGTACATTGTTAAACTAATTCAAAACTTAATGCAACTGGGGTCATTAATTCCTCAAAACAAGTTTACAACACAACTAAACACCATAAAGAAAATTAATAATTACAAGACATATTACATTACAAATGAGGGTCACCCATGGTTCCAAAAACAATAATTCTAATGCTAAGGCCTCAAGCAATAAACATGGCTAGGAATTAGCCCCGTGGCTTGTTTGTGTAAAGTTGCATAGCTGGCCTGAATCCCACATTCTGCTATGACTTGTCACCTACACACTCATTGCACACATTAAGCGCACCTTTCTGATAAAATGTGAATTAACTACTAAATAAGATATCAATGAATTCTAAACCAACATAACATCTCTCTGAAATCAGAAATGCGACAACGTGCACAATGATACACAATTCACCATAGTTTAGACATAATAATAAAGTGACATGTATTGATAGAATCCCAACATGCAACAACTGAGTATCCATCAATATAATTGCATTCCAAAACAACATCATATCAAATTAGCATCCATGACATCATAAGATAATGCAAAAATATAATAATCAATCTACATTTGCGCTATACGCCTAAAAGTCCATGCATGCCTAATCAGATCAAATCTCCTAATGTAATGTCCAAAATATAACAAATCCCTGTCAAAACATGTCTAATCATAATAGGAACAACAAGTAATTGAGATATAAAAGATGTGGGCACTACTTCCCCATTTACTAAAATTAGACTTCCTCCCGGAAGTCACTGAAAGAGGTAGGGATATCTAGCCCTCAAAGGTGTCGCATCCTCCCAGGTAGCTGTTGTCTCATCGTAATGCTCCCACTAAACTTTAACCTAGTCCAAGTCTCAACCCCGAAGGGCCAACCTCCGGTGATGTAGCATGCGTATGGGCTCCAGTCTCCACTATCCTCCATCATCTACCTATAATGCTGACCAATCCAAAACATGAGAAACATCTAGTACATATCTACGTAGTATAGAAACATGGAAAACATCATGGGCCCATGCAAGGCATGGTGGCAAAGCTAGGAGATAAGCAACTGGACTGATGACCTCTAAACTATCAAAAGTCCCCACAAAACAAGGCGAAAGCTTAGAACCCTTTCCATAGCAGATTGGGCTCTTATGCGGATGAGCTCTCAAGAAGACCTTATCACCCACTAAGAGGTGACGATCAATCCTCTTGGTGTCTGCATACGCCTTCTGACATGCTCTAGCCTACTCAAGTCACTGCTTAATCAGAACAACCTGCTGCTTTAATTCCTAAAGATAAGTTGGCCCGAGGATAATTATGTCATCTAGTCTATCCCAACTTAAAGGTGTCCTGCAAGGTTGACCATACAAAGCCTGGTAAGGATCCATACCAATGGATCTGTGATAGCTGTTGTTATAGGAAAACTGGACTAAATGCAAATAATCTTCCCACTTTTTCTGCTGATCCATCACATACATCCTTAACATGTCATCCAACACCTAATTAACCCTCTTTGTCTGTCCATCTGTCTCTGGATGATAAGTTGAGCTGAAATTAATCTACGTACATAGATTGGTCTAAAAGGAAGTCTAGAAAACTGAAGTGTAGATGGTATCCCTATCATTGATGATGGTGTTCGGAATCCCATACAACCTAACAATGTCCTCCATAAATACTTTTGTGATGGCCTGTGCATTATAGGTGACCTTGGTTGGTGAGAAGTGCGCAACCTTGGTCAACTTATCCACGGTAACCATAATGGCATCATGATGGTAAGAAGACATACGGAGTTTGACTATGAAATCCATGGAGATCACATCCCATTTCCACTCGGGAATATCATGAGGATGTAAGAGTCCTACGGGATGAAAATGCTCTACCTTGACCCTTTGACACTCAATGCAACGTGTAAAAAAATCTGATATATCCCATCAAAGACCTGGCCAATAATATAACTCCCTCAGATTAGCATGCATTTTCTTCACTCCTGGGTGTGCTACATATGGGGCTCGATGAGCTTCTGTGAGGATGAAGCTACGCAGATCACCTGACTTAGGTATGTAGATGCACCCATGGAACCGAAGTAAACCATCTGTCTCTAAGATACACCATGTATATCTACCCTCTAATGAACCCTGTGCATCCAACATCTGTCTAGCTCCCTCATAAAACCTGTCCTCTAGAAGGTGCTCAAGAATCCTTCCTCTCAAATCTGATTGAAGTGTCAATGAAGCAAGCACATGTTGTCATCTACTAAGTGCATCTATAACAACATTTTCCTTTCCTTTGATATATTGTACCTCCATGTCATACTCACATAGGAACTTTATCCAACGCCATTGACGAGCATTGAGGTTTGGCTGTGAGAAGATATGCTGCAAGCTACAATGATCTATCCTTAAAATGAAAGGTCTACCCAAAACAAAATGTCACCAACGCACAAGTGCATGAACAATTGCTGTAAGCTCTAAGTCATGATTAGGGTAATTAAGCTCGTAGTCCTTGAGCTTACGAGACTCAAAGGCAATAACTTGATGCTCCTACATAAGAACTACTCCCAAACCCTCTAGTGATGCATCAGTAAAAACAAAAAAATCCTCTGTCGGGTCTGGAACTGCTAAGATGGGCATCATGGTTAACCTTTCCTTAAGCAACTGAAAGGCCTGCTCACACTTTTTTGAACAATAAAACTTCTTCCCTTTCCTCTGAAGAGAAGTGATAGGGTGAACAATCCTAGAAAAGTCTTGTACAAACCTGCGGTAATACCCTGCTAATCCCATAAAATGCCTCACCTCAGTAACTGATGTGGGCGCTGGCCAGTCCAAGATAGCCTGTATCTTAGAGGGATCTACTAAGATACCCTCTCCTGATATGATATGACCCAAGTACTGAATCTCTGTCTGAAATAAGCTGGATTTTTCCAAGTTCCCATACAACTTCTACTCTCTCAAAACCTGAAGTACCTGCCTCAAATGCTCCTCATGTTCCTCCTCGGAATGAAAATATATCAATATATCATCAACAAACACTAAGACAAAGTGATCCAGAAAGGTCCTGAATACACCATTCATGAGGCTCATGAAGACAGCTAGGGCATTATTCAAACCAAATGGAACAACTGTAAACTCGTAATGCCCATAACGTGTATGAAATGATGTTTTATGAATGTCTACATCTGATATGTGCAACTGATGGTACCCTAACTTGAGATCAATTTTTGAGAACACTCGAGCTCCCCGAATCTGATCAAACAAGTCATCAATCCTAGGGAGTAGATAACGGTTCTTTATTGTGACTTTGTTGAGCTACCTGAAGTCAACACAAAGCCTAGGAGAACCATCCTCCTTCTTCACAAATATGACTCGCGCTCCCCAAGGAGATACACTAGGGCGAATGAGACCCTTCTATAAGAAATCCTCAAACTGAATCTTGAGCTCTTGGATCTCTAGAGTCATCATCCAATAGGGTGCCCTAGAAACTGGTGTGGATCCAGGTACTAAATCAATGGTGAAATCCACCTCTGTGCGGGGTGGTAACCCTGGGAGCTTGCCTAAAAACACATCTGCATATTCCCTCAAAAATGCATGATCATCTAAGTGTGAATGCTCTAGAGTGCTCTCGGATCGATCACTAACAGTGATAGCAAACAACTGACATCCCTTACGCATGCTCCGCTTGAGTTACATAGCTGAGATCATGCACAAGGAGATAGGTCTCTGCATCCATGATATCAAGACTGCAGTCCCAAGATCATCCAAACACTCAATGATCTTATTTCTACAATCCACCTTAGCTCGATGAGCCTCGACCCAATCCATACCCAACACTACTTGATAAGATCCTAGAGGAATAACTCGGAGGTCAAGTGTATTGGAGAAGGCTCCTAAATCAAGTACATAACTCTCCACATATGAGTCCATGGCAAGTTTGGCCCCAGAGGACAACTCAACCTGCCAACTATCTTGTTTCCTAGCCACCACTAGCCCACACTGGTCCACTATAGAAGGAGATATAAAGGAATCTGAAGCACCCAAATCAAAAGGTATTGAAACAGAAATACCCCTGATAGTACCTGTCTTCTCAATGACTATGGCTTGATGCTCAGCCTGGTGAGTGTCAACCGCTGCATATACACGATGAGCGCGTCCTAGGTCACCCACCGTATGCTCGGATCTAGCGGCCCTCTGTGTGTCCAAGGTATTGGGTTTGTGTGGGCACATACACACACAGTGATCAGGAGATCCACAAATAAAACATCCTCATGTACCCCTCCGAGATTGGGTCCCTCCTGTACTCTGGTGCACTAATCCTGCCGGTCCAACCCTAGCGGACTTTTGCGTATGAGCTAGTTGTACCTGTTGAGTACCCTGCCTCCTATTCTTGGCTCCACCAAAACCTCCTCTAGTACCACCTCTCTAAAAGCTCTGAGTCTATCTAGCCCTCTACTATTGGTGGCCATGATGTTGTGTCTTTTGCTGAGTGTGCGGTGGAGCCCTCATGGCTGCTGGTGGATGCCAGAATCCTCCTCTATGTTAGGAATTAATACACTCTAATGTGGAATAATTCCTTAGAATTTCAATAATAAGAAGTACGAATAGAAATTATAGAAATGAAATATGCAAAACACGAAGACAATATTTAACATGGTTCACCGAATGTGGGCTACATCCACCAAGAACACTTGCTTAGATTTTATTACAAGCCAAAAGTCTTCACAATTACAATAACCAGATCTTGTTTGGAGCTGTGCTCAACAAACCCTCCCAAATTCACACACACTATTCACCTTCATAAAAACACTAATCTCAATCCTATTATATGTCCATCTATATATAAGTACATCAATAGGTAGCCGAAGAGGTAGTTTTACAAAACAATGGGTACCAAAAAGCCATGGGCCAAATCAGTCCATAACGGTTACCCATTACCCATGGGTTAATAAACCACCCATGAAAATTTTCTTTGGGGGCTTTGCCCCCGAACCCCCTTGACCCACTCATCGGCAAGTGGGACCACCATAAAAATATCTGAGTGTAACACATGGAAGGTGTACCAAACTCTAACATGAAAATAGGCTCCACAAACATAACAATCTCCCACTTGGAGACTGATTTCCACTTAGAAAACTTCTTAACCCTTCACTGTCATATGCGAAGGCCAACCAAAGTTGAACATAGCTTTAGTTTATCCCTTATGACCACCTTGGTAATCATGTCTGCAGGATTCTGACTGGTATGAATCTTCTCCAACTTCAACTTATCTTCCTCCAAAGTTGTCCAGATGAAGATATATCTCAATTGTATATGCTTTTTCCTAGAATGGAAAGTAGAGTTATAAGCTAAGTGAATATCACTCTGACTATCACTATATAGGTTTCCAACTTCCTGCTTATGCCCCAACTCATCAAGAAATTGTTGTAGTCAAATCATCTCCTTGCTAGCTTCTGTAGCAGTAACATACTCAGCCTCAGTGGTTGACAAAGCCACAACCTTCTGTAACCATGAAATCCAGCTCACTGTTGTATCACCTATGGTAAATACATAACCTATTGTGCTGCTCCTGCTATCCAAATCTCCAACCATATCTGAGTCAACATATCCACACAAAGTAGTGTCTGATCCACTGTAACACAAAATAGTACCCATGGTCCCTCTCAAATACCGAAGTATCCACTTTACTGCGTATTAGCGCTCATTTCCTGGATCACTCATAAACCTACTCACTGTTCCCACTGCATGGGAAATATCTGGCCTAGTACATACAATAGCATACATCAAACTACCAACTGCTGATGAGTAAGGCACCTTGGACATGTGGTTTCTTTCCTGCTTTGTCTTGGGACACTGATTCTTTGATAACTTAAAATGGCTTGCCAAAGGAGTCCCAACCGGCTTAGCATCCTACATGTTAAACATATCCAATACCTTCTTAATGTACTCTTCCTGAGATAAATTCAGCTTCCATTCCTTCCTATCCCGAGTTATCCTCATACCAAGGATTTGTTTGGCTGCCCCCAAATCCTTCATATCAAACGATTCACTTAGTTTTTTCTTGAGTACTTTTATTTCCTGCATGTTTTTACCTGCAACCAACATGTCATCAACATACAAACACAGGATAATATAACTTCCATTCTCAATTTTTTTTGTATACACGCAATGGCCATAATGACATCTAATATAACCTTGCTCCATCATGAAGATATCAAACTTTTTATACCATTGGCATGGAGCTTGTTTCAGGCCATACAAATTTTTCTTCAGTTTGCACACCATCTCCTGTTTACCTTTGACTTCATATACTTCTGGTTGCTGCATATATAGCTCCTCCTCCAAATCACCATGAAGAAATGTAGTCTTTACATATAATTGTTCTAAGTGCAAGTCTTATGCTGCCACTATTCCAAGAACAGTTATGATAGAATTCATTTTTACTACAGGAGAAAAATCTCATCAAAATCTATACCTTGTTTCTATGCAAACCCATTGACCACCAACTGGGCCTTATATCTTTTCTTTCCTCTGTCATCTTTAACTCTATACACCCACTTGTTCTACAAAGCTCTTTTTCCTTCCGATAGCTTCACCAAATCCCAAGTCTGGTTCTACATGAGAGACTTATGCTCCTCATCCATGTCTTGCTCCCTCTTCTTACTGACATCTACCTGCATTACTTCATCAAATTTCTCTGGCTCTCCACTATTAATGAGTAATAAATAATAAAGAGAAGGAGAAGAACGTTCAGGTTCTTTTCTTACCCTAGAAGACCTCCTCACTGTAGGAGTTTGGGGTTCCTGTTGAGTAGGTTCTTGAACTCATTCATGGGTCATTGTCCCATCTGGAAGATCCTCTACCACTGCATATTCTTTCTTGGATTCTTCCATATTTTCCTGCAACTGTTACTTATACATGACTTTATCATTAAAGACCACATCTCTAGACCAAATGATTTTCTTGTCCTTAATACTCCAACATTTAAATACAAAGTCATCACCACCATAACCAATAAAAGTGCATTTTTCTTATTTATCCTCTATCTTGGTCCTATCATCCTTGTCAATATGAACAAACACCTCACATCCAAAGACTCTAAGAAATGAGTAATCGAATTTCTTACCATACCAAGCCTCCTCAGGTATGCCTCCATCCAAGGAACTTGAGGGTCCTCTGTTTATCAAGTACATAGTTGTGCTCACTGCTTCTACCCAAAAATAAAGAGGCAATCCTGCATGTATCCTCATGCTCCTAGCACATTCCATTATTGTTCTGTTCATCCTTTCTGACACCCCATTCTACTGTGGGGTTCCTGGAACTGTCTTTTGCCTACAGATTCCATTCTTAGAACAATAATCATCAAATTCATTACTGCAATACTCCCCTCCATTATCTGACTTGAGACATTTTAACTTAAGACCTATTTCATTCTCTACTAAGGCTTTCCATTTTAAAAAAGTATCAAATACATCATATTTGTTTCTAATACAATAAACCCAAACTTTCCTTGTTGCATCATCAATAAAAGTAACATAATAACTTGAATCCCCAAGAGATGATACCTGAGCCGGTCCCCACACATCAGAATGTACCAGCTCTAACTTACTCTCTTTCTTCGTCGGTCCAACATTGAGAAACCTTACTCACTTCTACTTCCCATATATGTAGTTCTCACATAAATCCAAACGTGTTTTTGTATATCCAGGAAAATTCTTCTTTATGATGTCCATGCCCTTATGGCTCATAAGACCGAGCCTATAGTGCCATAATGTTGTATCTGCATTTGAAGCCACAAGATTACAATCATTAGTACTATCAGTGGTTAAATACAAGGTTCCAACCTTCTTACCTCTTGCCACCACAAGAGCATCCTTGGTAACCTTCCAAGAGTCAGCTGTAAATATCACATTACAACCATCACTTCCCAGTTGCCCCACCGATATCAAATTTCTCCTTAATGTAGGCACATGTCTGACATCCTTCAATAACCATGTATTCCCATTCTGCATCTTAACCTGAACATAACCTTTTCCAACTATACTACAAGGCTCATCATCACCAAGAAAAACATGCCCAAAATCCCCTTGAACATAATCAACAAAATAATACCTATGTGGAGTAGCATGAAAAGAAGCCCCTGAATCTAAAACCCAAGATTCAATAATATTATGCAAAGAAAGAATCAAAGCATCCTGGCATACATTACCCGATGCCACATTTGCCTCCTTGTTTTATTCCTTTTGTTTCTTCTTATCTCAAAGCTCCCAACAGTCCTTCTTTGCATGCCCATACTTTCCACAATTCCAGCATACAATCTTGCTCTTGGATTTTGACCTTGCTTAATCTTTCGATTTTCCACTGTTTCCTCTATTCTTTTGTCTCCCTCTAGTTTCCACTATCAAATCATTCCCTAAAGTAGAAGATTCCCCAGAGATTTTTCTTCACATTTCCTCACTTAGAATCACCCCTACAACATCCTCAAACTTCAACTTTGAGTTAGCTGGAACCGAGTTGCTTACCGCCATTACCAGGCTATTCCAACTCTCAGGTAAAGAGCACAGAATTAATAAAGCCCTAACTTCTTCATCAAATTCTATTGTAACCAAAGCTAGCATATTCACAACTGTATTGAAAACATTTAAATGATCTGCTACTGAACTATTCTCATACATCTTCATATTAAACAAATTTTTCATTAAAATATCTTGTTAGAGGAAAAGGGTTTTTCATACAACTTCCCTAATGCATCCATTAGATTTTTTGTAGTCTTTTCCTTTGAAACATTAAATAATATCGAAGATGCAAGACACAGCCGGATCTTTCCAAGTTCCTTCTGATCCAACAAATCCCATTCCGCATCTGTCATACTTGAGGGTTTGTTCACCTTCTCAGACAACGGAGTATAAAGATCCTTCTAATAAAGGTAATCTTCCATCTGCATCTTCCAAAGACTAAAATTCTACCCATTGAATTTATCAACCCTTTATCTTCAATCATCTACCATAGCTCCCACTCAAGCTAAAAAACTTTCCCTACGATTCAACACTTCAGCAAACCAAACTAGGCTCTGGTACCAATTATTAGGAATTAATAGAATTTAATGCGAAATAATTCCTCAAAATCGCAATAATAAGAAGTATGAATAGAAATTACAGAAATGAAATATGAAAAACACAAAGAAAATATTTAATGTGGTTCACCCAATGTTGGCTACATCCACCAAGAACACTTGCTCAGATTTTATTATAAGCCAACAGTCTTCACAATTACAATAACTAGATCTTGTTTGGAGCTGCGCTCAACAAACCCTCTCGAATTCAAACTTGAATTTGCACACAATATTCACCTTCACAAAAACACTCATCTCAATCCTATTGTATGTCCATCTATATATAAGTACATCAATAGGTATCCAAAGAGGCGGTTTTACAAAACAATGGGTACCGAAAAGCCATGGGCCCAAAACTAGCCCATAATGGTTACCCATTACCCATGGGTTAATAAACCACCCATGAAAATTTGCTTCGGGGGCTTCACCCTCAAACCCCCTTGACCCACTCACCGGCGAGCGGGACGGCCATAAAAATATCCGAGTGTAACACATGGATGGTGTACCAAACTCTAACATGAAAATAGGCTCGACAAACATAACACTCTAGGGAGTGGTGCTATACCTCGTGACCTCTGACTCTGAAAAGTCTGTATCCTTTCCTAAAACTTGCTATTGTTTCTATCTCAGTGCTCCTATGCCTTGCTCCTATTCTCCTCAGCTAAGTAGGCCTTCTCAACGGCCTTCTCAAGCGTGGGAGGATATAACATCCTAACTGCTCCTACTATATCTACATTAAGCCCTTGAATAAACCTATTAACTTGTAATTTCTCATCTTGAAGTTAATCCACATACTGCAGAAGATCCGGGAACCTACTCTCATATTGTGCTACTGTGCCAGATCCCTCTCATAAGTCATGAAACTCATCAATCCTGTTTTACACAAAATGCTCTGACATATAGCGAGCCCTGAATCGCTCCTTGAACATCTCCCAGGTCATTGTCTCTCAAGTCAGATGGAGCTTCCGCTCCTCATTCCTCCACCAAATTCCTATTGTGTCTTGGAGGAGGTGTATGGTGAATCTTTCCTTGACATTTCCCTCCTAAGAGTGCAAGCCAAAGCAGCTATCCAAGCTAAGGAGCCATGACTCAGCCCAAAATCCATATATAGAGCCAGTGTAGGTAGGGAGCTGCAAGCGAAGAAGATCTCTAATCATGCTGCCTATATCTCGATCCTGACGATGCAGTCCAACAGGTGAAAGGGGTCACCTATTCCCAAACGTTCCCTTGAGACTTTAAGAGTGGCTACAGTGGTATGAGGCTACCCTCTCGTGATGAACGGAAGGGCTACGTGACCTCTCTTGCCTCGATGTATCATGCTCTGGTGGCTTTGAATGTGCATCCTTTCCTATTGGCTCCTCATCTCCTAACTGGATGTCCTCCTCTCTTGCCTCCGGTGGTGGTAGGAGATGTTGCTACACAACACTGATCAACTGCTGCAGAGCCTCTAAGATCTGAGGCCCTAACTCGGGTGCCAGTGGTTCGGACATAGGAAAACCACGTCCCAAACCCCTAACCGAATGTTGTCTCACATGTGCCATCCTGTGCACGAGGTGAGTGAAGAGGTTATTAAATTGTGTTTAAATGGTTGCGGAAGAATTTTTTATTTTATTTTATTTATTTGTTTACTTTGATGTTATTACAAATATTGTTAACTAGTTACTTAACTACCCAGAGCATCTGCGTGTGCGAACCCCTACTCTGATACCAAATGTAGTACCCTGCCTCAGGACACCTAAATAAAATACTAATAAGTCAATTTTTTTTTTATAGTGAACTAATGCTCTACTTAACCCTTTTCATTAATGTTTAATTCATATTAATTATTAATTTCCAAAGTTTCCTAAACGCTAGGCCAACAACGCTTGCTTATTTTATTCTAATAGTATCAACTGAAATCACAAATTTTATTAAGTTTACACACCCTTTTTAATTAATATAATCTCCCTTTTTTTAAAGATTTATTTGCTCACACACACCCCATGTAATGACCCCTATTAAAATTATTGTTATTCCCATAAAAAAAAAATTCATGACTTACCATGTGTAGGATTAAACATGAGCCTTTAGATCTAATCTAGTCAAATCAAATTTGGCCCTAGATTTCAAATTTACCCTAAAGCTTGCACTAACTTTCTTTATGTTTTCTTTTCCCTTCTTTTCTACTCTTCACTCATTTTGTTTTGTTTTATTATTTGCAGATTGTTTTGGAGAGAAGAGAAGCTTGCTGTCATGGAGTTTTTCTAGTCTAAGAGAATAAAAATGCCATATTATTACCAGTGGTATGTTTATATATATATACAAAAAAGGAACTATATATATATATATATATATATATATATATATGCGGCTAGAAGAGAAGATCATTTTTTTTGAACCCATGTGAAAGGGGAGTGAGATGCTACTGTTGTGTGGGGTGTTGAGGCAGTGAAGGGAGGAGGAGGAAGGAAGGTGTGGCGATAGGGGTGCAACATAGGCGGTAGAGGGGGACAGGAGGAGAAACGGTGACAAGGGAGGTGAGGGGTCAACACCAGAGGAGACAACAGCGGCAGTGGGTGTAGTTGAGGCTACGGACGGATAGGAGCATGGGCAGCAGACAACACAGGTGGCCAGGGGGAACAACAATGGTGGATGGGGGGTGAGGATTCGGCCTCCCCCAACCAATCTGTTTTAAGTTTTTTTTGGTTTAAAACTTTAAAAAAATAATGTTTGTTTTGTTTTGTTTTTTTTCTTGTTTTTAGTTAAATCTATATCTAATATTATATAGTTATGTATGAATATATATACATATATAATACATTATATATATATATATATATATATATATATATATATATATGCAAAGTGAAAATAAAAGTATAATGAAACTAGGATTTTTGCAATTAATCAAGAAAAAAAAATAGTTTTGAATCTATAAGTCTACAATAATCATTTTCAATAATAGACCAAGAGAAGTATGATTAATGTAAATTTAAATTTATTTTATTATTCTTTTGAAAAATATCCAAATAACATTATTCCCAATAACTCAACTTCCCTTTGAACACAAATAATCAGATTTTCCAAAACCATAGTGGTAGAAATATTTTTAAATCTAATTTCACTTAGTATCTAAATATGTGAACATTTTGCAAAGGAATTTACATTTCAAATTGGTAATAATTTCTTTCAATACTAAATAGCAACTTCATATAGCAACTAGATTTCCTTTCCAACAATAAATCTTTTTTTTTTATCAAAATAATATTAAAAAATAAGCATGTTAAAGGAATATAAATATATTCTACCAAATGTATTTTAAAGGGACACAAATATTTTACAAGACTTCTTTTGCACAATTTCTCAATATATCATATTTCAAAAACATGATAAAATACATAAGGAAACAACCTAACAACTCTTTCCCAAGATTGAAAAAAAAGAGGCTTTCAAATACAAATGGAGTACAAATCTTACAAGTGGGTTTCAATTCACAAGATGGAAACCCTTTTTTTTTTGCATGCCAAAGAATCTTCCCACATAACTATACTCTTAGAGGTTACAATGCAATAAATGTTTCACCAAGAGTTGAGAGGAGAAAGAGACTTCAACTATCCCCAAACTTTCAACTTGAGATCCAAACTTCATATGCCTTCAAGGAATCCAAACAAGGAGAAGAAGCTTGTTTTTCCACGCAACCATAGGCATCATTGCATGCCTTTCCCAAGGTTGGATGCATGCTAGCCTCCCCCAAGCCTATGGGAAAGAGGACAACCATCCAGAACTTATGCACAAGAAACAGAGTGAACACACAACATTACATCCACAAAAAATAAGACAAAGACTAAAACAAGACTCCAAATTTTACAAAGATGAACAAGAGGAGAAACCATGTTCTACCTCTAAAATTTGGAAGAGAAGAAAGTTTTCCAAGATTTGTAACCATCATTATTTGCACAAAACAAGATCTTCTTACCCTCCTTATTTCTCTAATTTCATTCAAGCCCTCCTTATTTCTCCACCCTTCCACCAATCCTTCTTGAAAGGATTTTCAAACCCCAATGGGGTTTCCTTACCAAGAATGGGGAAGGAGGTTCAAACCAAATGACCCACCTTCCCCACCTCAACCATTTGAGGGGAGTAACTAAATCCTATAAGGCTTGCCCATCAAGCCTATAAGGATTGAGAGGTAAAATTCCCCTCTCTTCCCCCACAACTCCAAAACTCCACATTGCCATATGATGGAGGGAGAAAAATCAAATAAACAACAACAAAATCTTCATGAAAAAACAACCAATATCTAGCATGTGAAATAAAATGAAACTCAAGAATCCTACCTCAAAGAAAAGCTCTCCAAATTCAATCTCTTCCATTTCTTGACCCAAGAAAACTCTAACTCAAAATCCACAAGACTCCAAACGAAAGCTCCAAAAAAAGTTCTCTTCTTTTCCCATGAGGGAGAATTTTAAGAGGAGCAAGAAAAAATCCTCACAAATGAGGGGGTGACATGTGACACCCCTCTCTTCCCTCAAGGTCAGAGATGCCAAATCTAAAAGAGAGAAAGGGTAAAATGAATTTTAGCCACCTTCTCCAAAATTACTCAAAATCATAAGAAAACAATCTTGTGCAACTTTTAGCAAAGCACACTTATCCAAACCTCTTACATGGATGTGACCAAAGGCGAGAAAAATGGGAGGGAAAAATCCCTCTAGCCTTGGAAATAATCCCCCTACCTATTAGGTAGGGCACAAGGGCCCATTTTCATGTTAAGGGAACTCCCAAACTAAAAAGGGGTCCCTAAAAATGCCTAAAATAACCTAATTTCGGGTTTGACAAATTTGGCACAAGGTTAGAGGATGTGGGGCCCACCCAAGGGGTTCACATGTGACTCTAAACTCTGTAGATTAAGTACATTATTAAACTAATTCAAAACTTAATGCAAGTGGGGTCATTAATTCCCCAAAACAATTTTACAACACAACTAAACACCCTAAGCAAAATTAATAATTACAAGACATATTACATTACAAATGAGGGTCACCCATGGTGCCCAAAACAATAATTCTAATGCTAAGGCCTCAAACAATAAACACGCCTAGGACTTAGCCCCATGGGCTGCTTGTGCAAAGTTACGTAGCTGGCCTGAATCCCACGTTCTCTTATGACCTATCACCTGCACACTCATTGCACACATTAAATGCATCTGTCCAATAAAATGTGAATTAACTACTAAATAAGATATCAATGAATTCTAAACCAACATAGCATCTCTCTGGAATCAGAAATGCGACAACGTGCACAATGATACACAATTCACCATAGGTTAGACATAATAATAAAGTGACATGTATCCATAGATCCCAACATGTAACAACTGAGTATCCATCAATATAATTGCATTCCAAAACAACATCATATCAGATTAGCATCCATGACATCATAATATAATTCGATAACATAATAATCAAGCAACATTGGTGTTATACGCCTAAAAGTCCATACATGCCTAATCAGATCAAATCTCCTAATGTAATGTCCAAAATATAAAAAAACCTTGTCAAAACATGTCTAATAGTAATAGGAACAACAAGAAACTGAGCTATAAAAGATGTGGGCACTACACAATGTCAATGACTGCATCTTGCCGTGAAATACATTAATGCTCTACACTTCTTATGGAGTGTCGTAAGGGAAAAGAGTGGTTTATTACCTACCTTTAAATGCACTTTCATGTATTGCATTTAATATGTCATTTTCCAATATTTAATACTCATCTCCTTGCATTCCTAGAGGGTTTGTATCTGTTTACCAAATTTTCCTCAACTATATCCATCTTAAATTATGCCATTTAATATTTTTTCCTCAAGACAATTAATGTATTGTAGATTACCCCTATCAATTAGAGATGAATGGGTGAATAATATTGCTTTGAGGACCTCGAACCCTGCCTCATCTGTGCCTTATTTAATGAGCAAAAATAATCATTTTGATGATAAAAAATTGTGAATGCTTTGTATAAATGATTGCGATGATTTTTTTCAGGTTTATCATGTTTGCAATAACTATATGTGTACAAATTTGTGCCTCATTTCCTCAAGGATGATCTTTATCTCTACTCACTCTACTTGGTGAATGAAAAATCCCATGGACAATAACTATGCCATAGATGAATCCATCTTCCCTTATGCTAGCTATACGAAGGCGCTGAAGAAAAATACTTTAGGTTAGAGTAAGAATTTATTTCTGAATCTATTATCATTTGCTTATCCTACTCGTGGTTTATCTCAGATCCGATGCAATTTTGGGGGCTAAAAACATGAATGCTTCATCTAATTATACATTTTTTTTTGGGCTCTGAAAAACAAATTCAAATGCTATGACTTGTTATTCTTGGGTTGTAATCCCTACCTCGTAATACATAGGAAGATTTTATATTATTACGTACCTTTAAGAGGGTAAAAGAGATTTTATTTTATGACATAATATTAGTGTGTAGATTACAAGTTGTTTAAAACACTATTATAATCATTAAAATATTTTCATGAATTCATTGATGTTCCAAATTATTAAATGTGTATTTTTTTAGGTGCATTGGTTAGTTTACATCAATAAACATGTTCCTATAGTCCTTCCACCATCACCTATGGATGATGTTGTAGTGGAGGAGGAGGGTCATTTTTTTTTACTTTTTTTTTTTTACCAATAATAATATAGGGTGTTTTCAATTACTCTTAGAACATGAATGAGGTCTACCATGAATATTCACCAAATATATCTAGAAAATACTACTTATATACCTAGAAATTATAGTTTCACTCTCCATATCTCAAAAACATTCTTCTAAAAATGAGAATACGAACTCTAAGATTGGATGATAAAATCAATAAAAGTGGATAGTAAAGTCGATAACAAAAATCACTATTAATAGTTTTTGAAATTGTTCTTTTGATAAAAGATCACTTTGTAAAATATACTCCATATAAGATATTGTTTGTTATTGCCACTTTGTAAATCTATTTTTTTGACATATGTCTTGTTTGTAAAATATATTCATCTATAATATTACCTTTATCATTCAAATTTTTATCTTACAAGTCCCATTCTCACAGGAAAGATTATAAGTTAAATTTGACACATTACGTTAAGCACTAATTGAAATATAGAATATCATAATCCAATTTCAAAATAAACACGTAAAATTACAGAGTTCAACCATTTGAATCTCCATGTTGAGGCATCGTGGGGCTATACACTCAGTAATAATTGATCTCAAACAACTTCACCAGTGAAAAAAATGACTGTTATTATTAATTTTGTTTTCTAAACATTAGGCATGTGGCTATCGGCCTTCCATAAGCACCTATGGATGATTTTTCTAGTATAATCATACTATGGTTAATGCCTATGGATAGATTTCTGGAAAACAGTACATCTATTCTAGTATCTCCATTCACATTGATATTTTGGAGTTGACTTGGAACACCTTTCTATCTCAACCCATGTGTTTTTTTAAGTTTATATCAAAAAATTGTATAAGTAAAATTGTAACGACGCAAATATCACTCTAAAATATAATATTGTCAAATATATGTGTTCAAGTTCATAGAATCTTCCTTTTTATGTTATAAGGTTAAACTTTATTGTTTATATATATTTTAGATGTGTTTTGAAATATTGTGGTTATATACAATTCCTTATACAATAAAAACAAAAGTATAGTTTGGTGAGCCTCAATCATACATCTAACCTTATCGTTATTAGTGTGCATGTATGTAGAATTATAATGTTAGATGTTTATTTTTCGGTGGAAAAAATAATTGTTCTAGGGTTTATGTTATGTTATCAATATATTATTGCTATAAATCCTAACAAAGTTATGATATATATTCTAACATCTTTATGATATATGTGTTTTATGTCATTCCAAGTGGTTATATCCTAAACACAATTTGTTTTTGAATTTTGTGTTGAAATTACATAGATAGAACGTAAAGGAAAATCCTAAAAATGGATCACAATAATATCTCAATAATAAGGATAAAATACTTCATATCTACGTAAAAATGGATCATGAGAAAAATATTATAAAAATATCTCAATAATAAGGATAAAATACTTCATATCTACATAATCTAATTGATACCAGAGCCATATTATACTAGATATGTATGGCTCATGCACTATGAGGGGGTAACAATCTTAAGTTAGTAAGTAACAATTGGAACAATGCAAGTAATGAGAAAAGTGGGTAATTTTATCCATTACCACTATGATTAAATTGTTCCCATTAGAATTGGGAGACTGTGTATTGAAACCCATGTAAACTTATTTATCCCTCTAGATAGGAGTATAGGATTCAAAAGACCTAGAGTCCCAATTGTGTCACTGTTGTTATGCTAACACACCATGCATTTTGCTATAAATGTTTGCATGTCTTGTTTCATCCCTTCCAAAAATTATGGCTAGATTTTATGATAAATCTTCAAGAATCATAAGTTCTCACTTAAACTCAAGAAGCATTGAAATTCTCAAGAACCTTATTCTTGAGGGTCGAATTATTATAGAATACAAATTATCCTTAGAACATAAAGAATACCGCTAAGTTTTCTATTTCTCAAATGTTGTTGGGGATTAAGAATGATATTTTTTGTATAATTGGGTTCATTCTTCCATATTGATCTTTCCTTATATTCCTTATTTAACTTAAATGGTTAAATTTATAGGGGTAACAGCCGATGATATATTATCATAATAAACTAGTTTTAAAAGCTAATTGTAGAAATATCATGATAATATATGAACATAGGTAAATAGAAATAAAAAATGAAACAAAGTACTAAAAATGAGAGGGAGAATAATACTCATCTGATATGCTAGAGTGTGTGCTAATATGGGCTAACCTGATGACTAGAAAGGGATAGAAATGATGTAACAAGGATTTGTCTTTGAAATTATGTCCTGCGGACCTTCCTCGACCAAGGCGTATAGAATGACCCAAAGCATACAACTTCTATGTACCTTCATGTATGCCCTTATTCCTATGTACTATTATCTCCTAAAACTTTCTGTATATGAGAACTGCTTTCTAATTGGTTCCTACTTGCAATTTGGACCTTAGACACTATTCAATGCTCATTGTGCAGCTTATTGAATATTCAAAACCCTAGATAGTTTTCACCTATCATATGATATATAGAATTTATACATCCAAATGGATAACCATTTCCTTGCATCGATGTAATTATACTTGAACCTTTTCCCTACGTTTACTTGAATTTGATAATGGTCCTTTTGTGTACATGCAAATATGAGTGGATGACTAACCTAGAATGAGTATGCAAAGAATATGAAGCTCAAGAGAGTCTTGGATTATATTTTCTTGTGATTTCTCTTAGTATTTTCTCGTTGGAGTGTTAGGTGTCAAATCTATAGAATTCCCCCTTAGTGAGATATGAATAAATTTATTATATATGTGTTTTAGATTTGGAAATCTCAGATAAAGATGACTAGAATTTTACCAATTAATTTCAAATTAAGAAAAGTAATGTTGGAGGGAAAGTGACCAAAGCAGCTAGGTCAGACCATGTTGTATGGACCTTATGGCCCTTTCTTATTGCTATGTTCCCAGATACAGGTGCAAGTGATTTGAAAATTAGGATTGTGTTACACATGGGTATAACATAATTTTATGGATTAATATGATCATTATACAAACAAAAAGGTTGTGTATGAAAACAAGAATGAGTGAGACATATTGAGGGATAACATAATTGGCCAAATTGAGCAAGTTTGGGCTAATGCAAAAGTGTTGTATGATTTGTATTGTTTTAATACATGAATTACTAAAATGGGTGTCTACATTTTCCCTCCCTTTAAGTATGAAATTTAAAAATACGTACTTAAAGGAAAATTTACCTTAGTGTGTCCCTAGATTTTCTCTTTTCTAGGAGTGCCCTGTGATTGTCTTATAACTTTTTCTTTATTTTGGTTGGGTTTGTTTTTCCAAGATGAGTACCTGCAGAGAAAAGTATATTCAATGTCCATAGTATAAGAAATTGAACTTTAAATTTAAATTTTTTAAGTTAGTTTGAAAATAGCTATATGTAAATAGAAAAGAAAACCAAGGAAAGTGTACACCTGATTATTTTTCAACAGAGGTGTAGAGAGTTCTCTTGCTACCATTTCCTTGGAGATTTTTTTGTGTTTTATTTTAGATCTAGTTGAAAGGACGTGGAGGTCATCAACCCGCATGTGCAACATGTTAATTTGAGAGTATAAAGAAGTGCATATGCATCCTACATGGTGAAGAGAACTAAACGGGGAGTGTTCCAGTTACTTCCCACCCCTTCAAAAAAATACGAGTAATTGGAAGTCAAGCCTATGATGATAACAATCACCTTGACACTTCCTCAAACCCACAGATAAGTACCACTGCACATGAACACAAACACAATTGATTTGTTAATGATAACACAATGTAATGAGGTAATGCTAGTTTACACATACCCTTGGTGCCACCACAATATGAACTGTATCATGCACTTTGTCACTAAAATTTAGTAAAGAGGCTCTAAATATCACCAAGAAATTATACCAATTGAGAAAACTATTTAAGCTTCCCCAAGAATGGAAGCATATAGAATGGGCCATATTTTCCCAATGCTATGGTATTTTATGTATAGTTTAGTCCCGATATATTTTCTAACCCCAGTGATTGTGTGCTCTGTCAATTTTATATTGATTATGTATTTTCCTAAGGGTGAGAAATCATGTAGTGGGTTCCCCCTTGTTTGGGGACCATGAGATATAGAAATAGGAGTGCAACCTAAAAAATATGACTTGTAGTTGATGTGCACATGTGTTGTAGGAATCCTATAGGGGAATTATGGGAGTGTGCATGGTGTATACCATTGGACTTACTTAGTAATATAGTAGAAAATTAGGAAAGTTTAAGTAGTTGAAGCAATAGAGAAACATCAAATTAAATGTCAGAAAAATAATAGACAGGCACAGAAATCTAACAATATGACAAATAAGATACTACATACATGGAGCACCACTTAGGATGTCATAATATAATTGATGAACTCAAGGCCAACAAGTAACAAACAAGTAACATAAAGCATTGCCCACCAAAAAAAATGAAAAAACAAAGCAAGTATGTGAGACAAGAAACAAGCCATGGGATGACAATGATTCTGGTTTGGAAGTAACTTGCAAATAAGAAACTACATATAAAGCAACCATTAGCATGTAAGAGCAATAAAAAATATGTAATGATGTATGTACTAAGTGAAAAATGTAAGAGAAATTAAAGTAGAAAATATTGGAAAAATAACACCTATCTGTGAGAAAGTGTGAGGTGGATGCCCCCAAATGTAACAGAAAAACTGGTAACGAGTAGTATCCATAATCTTGAATCGTGTAACAATATTTTTTGTATCTTGCATTCAAATTTGTGCACCACGTTAATGCACATGTTTATAGAATAAGGATATAGCATACTATATATCATGTTAAAGTTATAAGTATTGTGTAACATTAATAATATAAGCATGGAATAGAAATGCCCAAAACATGTGATGCAAAGAATTTTAGATGCTTGTAGATATGTGTATGTTTTTGGATTTTTATCATATTTTATTTTTTAATATTTTTAACATATTTGTGTGAGGGAAAAATAAAGGAGAGAGAATAGAGATTAGTTATCTCTTATTATTCTATATTATTCAAGAAGTGGATACATTATTTATAGAAAGGAAAGCTAACAAAACTCTCCACAATGTAAGAGGCGATAAAGATCTAGGAGAGAATAGTGGAATAATAAGAAAACAAACTCTCCTAATTATATAAAATAAATCCTATATATCTGTTATGCTAACATTCCCCCACTTCTTACATTATTCTTGCAAATGTGACCCCTAAAAAGTTCAAATTTCACTTTTCCAAGAGATTTTGTGAGAATGTCGGCAACTTGTGCTTCTATAGGACAGTACTAGAGCTAAATGTGATGGTTCAAGACATTCTCTCGAATGAAATGACAATCAATCTCAATATTCTTTGTTTGTTCATGAAAAACTAGATTCTGCACGAGCTTCAACACACTCTGATTATTGCAATAGAGATTAGGTCATTATTTTTCAGGAATTCCCAGGTCATCCAAAATGTGACGTAACCATCTCTTCACACACAGCTCCTCATGCAGCAGGATATTCTACCTCTATGGATGAGATAGGAAAAACATTCTGCTTCTTTCTTATCCACAAGATAGTTCCAAATCCGAGATGAAATATGTATCTTGTAGTTGACTTCCTATCGTCAACAAATCCAGTGTGGTCCGAGTTGACATATCCCTATAAGAAGAATTGATCATTGTTCTTATATTCTAGACCATAATCAAATGAGCCTCAGACATACCTTAAAACATGATTTTCTGCATTTGAGTGACATTTCTTCATTTCTTGCATGAATCTAGAAAGATAACCGACAGCATGGCATAAATCTGGTCTGGTATATGTCAAGTAGATGAGTCCTCCAACAAATTTCATGTAGAGAGCAGCATATACTTGAGGTGAGTCCTAGAATCTTGAAAATTGCAAGCCTTTCTCCATGGGATTGGATATAGGTTTACAATCAAACATTCTGTACTTTTTCAGGAGTGTCTTGGCGTACGTTATCTGGAAGACAAAAATGTGATTCTCCTTTTGCCATTATTCCAAGCCAAGACAATAATGTAGTAGCCCCAAATCTGTCATGTCGAAGGTTTTTTTCAGATCATTCTTCACAATATCAACCCGATATTCTAAACTACCAGTGATCACAAGATCGTCTACATACACAACAAGAATGAAAATGTCTTTCCCTACCTTCTTTAAATATAAATTTGAATCCGAGGAGCTACGAGTGAACCCATGCTACAAATGGTGATCGTCATCTAATATACCATTCCCTTGGAGTTTGTTTCAATCCATACAGTGATTTGATGAGACGACATACCTTCTTAGGATGCTCTTCATCAAAAAATCCTTCAGGTTGGGTCATGTACACTTCTTCTTTTAGATCACCATTTAGGAAAGCACTCTTGACATCCATCTATTGAATTATTCATCCTTTTTTTGCTATTAGTGTACAAACAACTCTGATGGTCTTGATCTTCGTAGTGGGTGCAAAGGTTTCTTCATAGTCAATGCCCTCTTTTTAAGCATATCCTTTTGCTAAAAGATGTGATTTGTGTTTGTCGATGGATCCATCTACCATATATTTAGATTTTAAAACCCATTTGCATTCTATGGGTTTCTTTTCTCTAGGTAGATTGATAAGTTCCCATGTCCGATTTTGCATGAGTGATTCATATTCTGCATCCATGGATTTTTTCCAATGAGATTGTTTGATTGCATCACGAACATTATCAGGCTCAAAGATATTAATTAGTGAACTCATGAGTGTAAATTTTACCTCATATCTTGTTTGAATCCTTGTTTTGACTCTGGATGATGTATCTGGGAGTTGTTACAAATGTGAGTCCTTGATGGTGCTTTGTACCCACTTCAGATGAGAACTTAGCTGAGTTTGAGAAGAACTATTTTGTTTCCATATGGATTGATGTTGAGTCACATTCTCCTGTTCTCCAAGGTCAATAAATATCTCTCCTTGCAACATTTTTTTCATTGAGTAGTCTCCTCTGTCTCATCATCTGATTCAAAGAGTAGTTGGTGAGAAGTGGTTGAAAGTGAACTTTCTGTTGATATTGTTGAGTCAAAGGATGACTCATCACAAATCACGTCATGACTCTCATATATTTTCTTTGTCTCAGGATCCATGAGATGGTATGCCTTTGACGTAGTGTTGTAGCCAAGAGGGATACACGGGAGTGTCTTTGGCTCAACCTTATTTCTCTTTTGAGCTAGTACATGCATGTATGTGTGCCACCAAATACTCGCAAATGAGAAATTGATGGCTTTCTACCACTCCATACCTCTTCTAGTGTTTTATTTTATAGATTTTTTTTTGGTGCCCTGTTGAGAAGATATACAGTTGTATGTAATACTTCAGCCCAATAGCATTCTTCTAGCTTTGTTGTTGATATCATGCAGCAAGCCATCTCAATCACTATGTTATTATGACGCTCAACAATGCCATTTTGTTGGGGTGTGTAGGGAGCAGTCAGGTTATGTTTTATGCCATGTTGGTTCAAGAATGCTAAGAAATTGTTTGATGTGAATTCCCCCCCTCAATCTGAGCAAAGTAGAAGAAGTGGTTGTCCTGTCTCTTTCACAACACAATGATAGAAATTCTAGAAATGTTGAAGAGCCTCACTTTTATTCTTTAGAAAAAATTCCCACATCTTGTGGGAGTGGTCATCCATGAACAGTTGGAAGTACTTGTATCCTAAAAAATGAAGCAGGAAGTGGGCCATTTAGATTGGTATGAACTACCTCCAAAAGCTTCTTGGCATGGAAGGTGCTTGATTGAAACGGATCCATGTGTTGTTTTCTTGCAACACATTCAAGGCAAATAGGCAATGAACTGGACAATTTGGGTAGTCCATGAACCATTGCTTTTGAACTCATTTGATGTAACGAACTATCTGAAAAGTTTCCATATCTAAAATGCCTGAGTTCAGTAGATTGTATTGTTGATGCAAATAAAACTATTATAAAAGATGAAACAATATCTAAAGAAAATAATTTATCTTTTAGAAATTCTTTAGCAACAATCTTACCTTTTCGCGAGATCAAACATGATTTGCTACCATTTTGGACAAGAAAATATACCTTCATGTGATGATTCAATAGTTGAGTTACTGACAAGAGGTTACTAGTCAATCCAGGAACATATAGTACCTTTGTAAGTGTACATTTTCATGGTCCCAGAGGGATGGTGACTCTACCTATTCCTTCTGCAACGTACTCTTTGTCATCTGATATGCGAACCTGATCTCTTGTGGGTTGTTCATCGAGTAAATCAAACAGCTCCTTGTCACCTGAAATGTGCTTACTTGCACTGGAGTCTATCAGCAAGACTCTCTTCATGGGATGTGAAGTCTGAGAGACGAGCACAAGATTCTTACCAGAATGGGATCCTTCTCAAGTCTCCTCATCAGATTCCTTATCTTGGTGGGCTACGAGATGTCCCTTGTGATTTCTCCAATAGGGACATCATTTGGAATTTTGAAAATCTTCACACCCTGATGTGCTTGTTTGACTTGAAGACTGTTTTTTCAAGCTATTGTACCATTAGTGATCAGTGTCATGAGTGTTGGTTCTAAAAATGTGACACCACCTCTTTAACTTATGATCTTTCTGTTGTTGTTTTGGTTGCGCTTGATTTGTCTTCTCTAGGGGACCCTTCCAATTCTTTTGGCCACAGTATGGCTTTGAGAACATGTATTTATCCCAAGTCTCCTCTTGGGATGAATTGATGGCCTCTTCCTGCTGTAGAAAATTCAAAATTTCTTTGAATGCTACTATTTTTTTAGATACATTCAATGTTGTAATGAACACTCAAAATTGAGAAGGGAATGCTCTCAAGGTGATCGGTACAAGAATATTTTTGTCCACCATTTCACCTAGCGCTAATAACTATGATCGCTGCACATCCACGTGATGTAAGAACTCTTCAAATTTCTCATCTGACCCCATAAAGAGGGTGTGCATCTTTGACTGAAGATGGAGGATCTTAGTCAGATTTTTGGATTCATAAATTGTTGTCAGCTTGTCTCAAGCTTCCTTTGGTTTCTCTGCATTCTGAACATGCATTTGCACATCTTCATTGATACCAAGCATTATTAGCATCAAGGCTTTGGCACTAGCCATCTCATACTTTATTGATTCATCAAGGGATATGGTAGCAGTCATAGACCTTGTGAGAATGGCCCATAATCCTTCAAACTGAAGGATTATCCTCATTTTTGTTTTTTAGGATGCAAAATTGAACCCTTTAAGTAAATGAGCATCGGAAAAAAGTAACTTCGGAGAAGACATCATGATAAAAAAAATTATTTATTTATTTATTTTTAAGAGTTATTACAACTTGTACTCACTGATGAGAAGTATTGGCTCGTAGATGCTCTGGATACTCGGGTGCTAGGAGACAATGACGCTTTGTGGGGCATTCTTCTTTGTCTTCACATTCAACGTCATACCTGACTTCTAATTCTTCCCACACTCACTTTGCTTGGCAGATGACGTTGAAAAGGAAATATTCAATAATTCCTCTTCAAACTAACTCATCGAAGACTATATTTCTAGTGTTTCGAAGTTCTTTGAGCAATGCAAAGTAGAACCCAGAGCTCTCAAGAGCTTCTAGACGGTGTTCTTCGGCTTGAGAGTTGATGTTATAGCTTTCAGCAGTCTCAATCGTGTCATTCATGCTCATCATTTCGCGTTGGCTCTGAGAGAGATGCTTTGATCCTGTTTTAGAGGCTTCTTCGCCAGGAAATATATATAGCCTTATTTTTGTATTTCCATGTAGGTATATTTTAACTGTACCTAGCAAGGAATCAATTATATGCAAGAAAGAATATTCCTTACATAAATATAAATCGATATCTTGTAGGAAAGAATGATCTGGTGCTCATCCACATGGTTTGCAAGAACAACACATCCAACATTGGTGAAAGACTCCTCAACATACACTCCCAGACATCGATTGGTCTCCTCCTCAATGTTTCACCTTAAATGATGTTGGCGCAGTTCTTCCCACGCAGTATAGGATACATTTTCACACAGAATTTGTTTCTTCTGAGCATATACCTATTTTTCTCCACACACATCTTGTTGTTGGCTTTATGTGGAAAGGGAAGGAAGATTTTGATGGCTCCACAGAACTTCTAGTCTAATCCCCCTTCCATGTAGCTGTGCAGAACTCCATGCAAGTGAATAATCAAGAAATTTTATTGTAATCACTCAAGATGCCACATTTTTTTATGTTGAGGGGCTTTTAAACATTCACGCAGGTAGATGGTCTATTCCTCCACACAGCAACAAGTGACACACACCAAACTTCACGCTATTTTCATGCAATTCTTCATGTTATTACATGCAGGACGCTCCTCTACAATTCTTCCACGCAGTAGCAAGACAAAGACTCTTCCTTCAAATCTCCAAGTTAAAAACATTTGTTGAAGATAAATCCATACTTCACACAACTCCTTCCACGCACAAGCAAGATAATTTGGTGCTTTGATACCAGATTTTGAATCAAAAATAGAGTAGAGAGAATAGAGATTAGTTATCTCTTATTATTATATATTATTCAAGAAGTGGATACATTATTTATAGGAAGGAAAGCTAAAAAAATCTCCACAATGTAAGGGGTGATAAATATCTAGGAGAGAATAATGGAATAATCAAAAAACAAATTCTCCTATTTATATAAAATAAATCCTACGTATCTTTATGCTAACAATTTTAATGTGTTTTTTTTTCAATTTTTAGGCCCTTGGAGTGCATAGATGAAAGCATATTCTCTAAGGAGAAGGACAGGTGATCGAAGAAACCCCCAATGGGGAAGTATATAGATATTTAGTGCATTTTTAGGATTTATAGAATATCTAAGAAAAGGTGGGAAAGAACAGTTTCTCCCTAGAGTGTGTGTGCAAAGTGAGGTATGGGAGTGTAGCCACTCCCTCAATAGTCAAGTTGAACCTATAAAAAGAGTGTGTCATTCAGAAGTGAGGTGGAATAGGATGCCCTCTATGGGTGAGTAGGATATGGACTAATCAATGAGAATATCTTGAGGAAGTGGAGAAGCTACTGGGGGAGATGGAGGTTTGGGCTTTAGTTTTGGCAGCGAATGTTACTCAAGTGTATATGTCATGGAAAATTTGGTAGAATAGAAAGGTTGGACTAGATCCATAAGAATCTATGTGTGAATTAAATAGAAGCTACCAATCCAATGTCGATAATTCACACATTTTATACACACTTATTACTTTGTAGATTAAGTTATGGATAAATGAACCTACTTGTAGTAGTGTATATTGCCTCTTTTTCCTATGTGAATCTCAAATAAAATTTATTTTTCCAAAGAAACCTATATTGCAATTGTGCTACTTTTGTCTATATATGTGTAATTATAATTTCACCCTTGATACTTCATAAAGATTGCATTGACTTGTCTTTCCATTCCCTTGAATTGTCTTTGAACCCTCTTAACTTGTCTTAGAGTACTCAAACATTTCCTAAGGGTTGATCCTACTATAATATCCAACAACATGAATGAATAGGGAATCTTTTCTTGATGTTCGATAGTGAAGATGAAGTGTGTCTCTTATAAATTCTCAATTTTGATATAATGACCAAGTGAGTAAATGGTGAAAATAACTTTTATTCATACTAACATACATATATGAATTTAGCACTAAGGTTGAAACAAAGGGTAAATACCAACTCATATAAATATGATAATTTACAAATATTACCATTAGAAGGCTATATAAATGATTGATCAGTAGGGATAGAATTGGCTAGTCTATTATATTCATATTTGATGGTTTCATCTAGGTTGGATACAAGTTGACTTGATGATCTGGAGAATATTGTGTAGGAGGTATAAAGAATTTTTTGAATTAAATTTATATTTTTAAAGTGACTGAGCAATAGAATTATGGATTGCAATCCTTAGGTTATAATGAGATATCATGTTTGAATTCAGTTAATACAAAGAAGTCATCTATAAGTGATAAAATAAAAATCTAACACTAGTAATGTGAAAATGATCATATTTGGGTATATATGTGGAGTGTGTATTTTTCCAAGTAAACCAAGCCCAAAACTGTGGCAAAACTAGACTGGCTTAACAAACAAGTAATGAGTAATGGTTATCGTATGAATTTTTTCATGTTTTGTGAAATATTCCTTTTTTCCAAGGGATTTATTAAATTTTCTGGTGGAAAATTTTGAAATTTACTAGATATCCTAGTTATTTTACAAATTATTCTGTTATAAAATTATGTAAAATAAAATTATATTTAACGTAACTTTGTTTGATTGAAAAGGAGAGATTTGGTTATGGCTAATTTCTTATGCAAGCCATCTATCACCAGTGAATGAAACCTTTGTGAAGAATGTGATTAGTTCATTAATCAAGGATAATATTTCAATGAAATTATATATGACCCAAAGGGGACATACTCACTCATAGAAAATGGTTTCTGTTTAAAAATCTTACTATTATAAGGATATAGATACGACTAACAAAAAGGGATAGAATTGACATGTCTATTTTATCACTACTTGTTCATTTTGTACAACTAGGATAAAATCCATCTTGATAATGTGGAGATGCCTATGGAGGAGGTATAAGGAATTTCTAGATGACATATATAGTCTGCTTATTGATTGAGTTGTATAATGAAGGGTTACAAACAATAGTATATAGTGAGAAAACATGTTTGATCTTAGTAAAAATATGTGCACAAGTCATATATAGGGGTTATAATCCAAACCCAATATTATCAAATTCCAAATGACCAAATTAGGGTCTTTAGACAGGCAAACTATTTTATAAAAAATCAATCCCAACATAGTGGTAGAACTAGAATGACCATATGTATCATTAGTGTGTAAACATATTTTGGATGTAGAAGTCTTTCATATAAAAAAGAATATAATTGCAAGATATGTGGGTTCAAATCAATTTATACTAATACTATAAATGTATGTATGTATGTATAAAAATATAAATACATGCACACACACACAAATATATATATAATAATAATACACACACACACACACACACACACACACATTTACATATATATGTATGTAGGTATGTACATACACACACACTAGTGATAAAATTTCCATAATCTTTATGAAACACTCATCAATGTGAAAATTTGATGCTTATTTTATATATAACCATTATTTGAATGTCTAGATAATTCATTTCCTTTACTTCAAATAAAACTAATATTATAATTTTAAATGGTGCCTTTGATTTAATCTAAATGTAATTAAATATTATTTAAGAGTAACTTACTATAAAAAATGATAGTCTGATTATCAAATACAATAATATGCAAGTGCTAAGTATTCAAATATATAAAACTCTAAGCAAATGAGAGATGTATGATGACTTAGTTGATTCTATGCAACCTAGGAATGATCGAGACTATGTATCTGATGGAATGGGATGGAAAAAGTGTCACAAAGGTTCGATGAGATTTAAATAACCTAGGAATATATAGGATAGAAGTGCCCATAGGATGAGAAGAGTGCCCCAGGTGCCAATGATTGATCTGGGCATCTCTGTCTACTGAGACGCTTGGAATATGGTTTTTTCTAGATCAGAAGGTATTTGCTGGTTCTCCCTCTTTATCACTTTGGTTTTGCTATTAAATTATCGATCACACCTGTAACCTAAAAAATAAGTAACTACTTACACATGCCCAAAAACCACATCATATATAATAAACAAGATGCATAATGTGGAGTCGAATGGACCCTGACGGTCACCCAAAGATTGAAATTAGGTCCAAGAGGTGTAATTTATCTCAAAATCCATGTATTTCTTTGTGTGTGTTTATCTGTGTCCCGTGCCCTAGGTTTCTCTTGTGTAAGTTACATGATGATGGTCAGATAGATCTAGCTTTTTTCCCAATATGTAGAATGTGTCTGATAAAATAGAATGAACCCCCCTCCTATGTAGTGTATGTAGATCAATACAACCCTTGTCCATTGTATGAATGTGTTAGATGAATGATTTGTAGTGTTTTGGTTCCTTTTTGCAAGCTTAGGTGGTGATAGATAATGTCTATAGTAATTGGTGCCTTATTTAAAAGAAGTGACTAGGTATATATATGATTCACTCGTCTGAATTTTGTAATAAAAAACTGAAAGGCTAACCTAGAAAGTATTAAAAGGTGATCAAGAAGAGAAAGGGACTAAAAACAGTACAAAGAAGAAAGAGAGGGATAGGGGCACATGAGCACTTCTATCCTACTTGAGCACTAGTTCTTGAAGCCATCAAAAGGTAAATTGGTTAAGTGTCAGCATAACTGTAAGATGTGTAAAGCCAAAAGGAGCTATGAATGACTAGTTTTGTATGAAATGCATGCCAAGTGTAGAAATGATTGAATATGTTTATTCACAATGAAGTTTGTATACATACAAGAGAGAATGTTGTTAGGAAAAAACCGGGCCTATAACTAATAGGTTGATTATATGTAACCATATCAAAATAATGAAATATGATTAGTTTAATTCTAGCATTACCCCTTATTACATTGTTTTTAAACATCATATTTACAGATAATGGACCCCCCTTATTTTAAACACAGTAAAAAGGTTTTACACTCTCTGCATAGTCTTCTCACCTTTGAGGTGGCATGCCATCTTTATGGCTTCATGGTCTTGGTGACACCTTTGTTTTTCCTTGCAGAATTACCACAAACTTGGAAGTGATAGGAGTATATCTCTCTGCTAACACCTTCAGTGGTTTCCTGGATTACCATGAAGCCCTGTGGTTTTTTGTATGTAGGCTGACCACAAACCTAGATGTGATAGGAGGTCTTAACTATACACTTTGGTGCTTTCTTGGATTTCCACAAACCCTTTGTGAAGAACCAAGTACTAATTTAGTGTTTTTTCTCCTCACAATGTTCTTCATCAGGAGGTACCAAACTGGAAAATAATGAACTTAGTCAGATGGATTGTGTTGTTTGGGAAGTAAAGATATTTGCTTCTCTTTCTCCTACAGTGAATTTGGTGTGATCAGATAGATCTGCCTATCATAGTAGGTAATAGTCATAAACCAGCTCGGGTACGGTTTCCTAGATCCATAGTTCGGATCAAGGGGTACTATCTTTTTATTTAAAAAAAAATACTACACACAGTACAACTATTGGAAAACCAAGAGAGTGCAAACCTGTTTGAATGATTTATTGCAATGTAAACAATGAATAAATACATGGAGAAAAGCAGTTAAATTGGTTTCTAAGTAGGTGGTTACAGACTAGATTTCCTACGTGGATGAAACCAACTAACCGACCTAACGATGTAATAAACCATTTCTAACAATCCCCCCTTATTACATTGTTTATTACAAACATCATATTTCGAGATAGTGGGCCCCCCTTATTTCAAACACGGTAAAAATTATATTTCCACTCTCCGTGTAGCCTACTCAACTTTGAGGAGGCATGCCATCTTTGTGGCTTCATGTTTTTGGTGACACTTTTTTTTTTCCTTATAGGATTACCACAAACCTGGAAGTGATAGGAGTATATCTCATTGCTAACACCTTTGTTGGTTTTACGGATTAGCACGAACCCCTATAGTTTTTTGTCTGCAAGTTAACCACGAACCTGGAGGTGACAGAAGATCTCAACTATGCACTTCAATGGTTTCTCAGATTTCCACAAACCATTTTCTAAAAACCAAGTGCTAATTTAGTCTTTCAATCCTCACAATGTTCTTCATCAAGAGCATCTAAACTGAAAAACAATGCTCAATATTTTTTAAAAAAGCCACACAGTGTACACAATAAAACCACACCACGCACAACATAAAGGAAACAAAAAATTGTCACCATATAAATGATGTGACCCCATCATAGGTGACTCATGAGAGGATGCAAATTATCCTCCAACCTCCGTTTAACCTCCATCCTCTAGTTGATTCAAAAAACTTCTACATCTCTTGATCTATTGTACGCTCAATGCTAGCAAAAAATCTTTGCAATGAAGGTTCTATAACTGACTATTTTCTTTTTCTTGGATCCGCCATTCTCTACAAAGGAAAAAAGGGAATGTTTTACTTCTTCACCACCATTAATCTGTTGTGATTATGTCCTTTCGCCTCTCGAATTTGACAGTCCTATTGGGAGATAAAAAATGGTATTCACATAGATCTGCACACTCTGATTTCCACGCTAGCCCTTCCTTCACATATGTCAACAGACAAAAGTCACAAGGCTTGGAACATGATTACTCCAGATTTCTAAAAGGTCATTATACATTTTCAACGATGGTATAAGAGAAAGTGGTTATAGACTAGATTTCCTATATGGATGAAACCAACTAGCTGACCTAACAACGCAATAAAACATTTCCAACAAAAACTACACCACGCATAACATAAAGCAAACACACTGAAAAAAATGTCACCATAACAATGATGTGACCGTGTCGTAGGTGACTCAAGGGAGGAGACCAATTATCCTCCAACCTCTGTGGATCCTATAGCCTCTTTTGATTAAATTTATTTCCACACGTCTGAAGATCTTTAGAATGCTTGTTAGAAAATATCTGTGCAATACAGATTTTACACATTCCATTGAAAGTCATGTCTCCTTCTATGTTTGACTTCAGGTTATTGTCACAAATTTTCTCACGTAGACAGACCATAACAATAGAGAGAAAACATGTAGAGATAATAGAGTTACGTGGTCGTTGGTCGTTGGCCGTTGGGAGATCTCATTTTCTCCTATTCGTTCTCTCGCGCCAAGCAATGTAGGTCTCAAATGCACGGGTTCTGCACAACAGTTATGGAAGAATTGCTGGAACAAATGTCTTCTCTTAATATAAATGATGGAAAAGCCAACACAAAGCAATAACAAGTCATGTCACAAAATCCGCAGGCAGATCTATACATCTTTGTAAGCAACAATTCAGACTGATATTGAGAACCTTCAAATTTCAAGAATGGAGTACCGCAATAAAAAATGGTCCTGATCTAAGGCATTACACTCACGCAAAAAAAGCATCGAGTGGATTACAGTGGCAATGGACAAAAAGAGAATCAATATAAGTAATATTTTAATGGAGGGAAAATGAATATGACTGTAAAGCAAAACGCTCAGCCAAAATTAACAAGCGCTATTATAGGGTTTCTCTCTCTGTCAGCAGGACAACAATAAGCAAATAAATCCACAGTATTCCTCAAATTATTTGTTGTAGGTGATGCAGGTGTTTGTCGTCTTTAAAATTTCTGGGTATGCTTCCACACTCATTGCATATAAAAACAAATGTTTCCTAAACTCTGCACTGGAATGTAGCCTCATCATATCCTTCAATGTGCTGATTTCACCAGATTCTAACATGTCCACTCCTCTAGAAAGGGAACAGGTCCATTTTTAATACTCCAAGGAAATTCCTACGCCGATGAATATAAATCGCAAAAGAATAGACGAACATCAAAAAATGCCACGTTTCGGGACTCTATCAAATCTTGGTCACTGTTCCTTGAGTCTTAATTGGAAACTTCATGGAAGTCATGCCATTTACTGCACTCTTTGATCAGGAAAACGCAAAATAAATCTGCACGCAAGGTCTAATGTACAGGTCGCGCCAGATTTCTTCCACATCTCATAAATGACAATCAAAGAACTGCAAAAATTGTCAACCCTCACGTGTGCTCGGCTCTTATACCGCGGTTGGAATGGAGACCATGTTAATCTTAGTAGCTTGGACAGCTGTTTGTCCTCACCCGAATATAGCAGCATTAGTTATGGGTAGTTTGGACAGCTATTCGTTCTAGCCTAGAATTTAGAAAAATAGTTGTTTTTGTCAAACAAATATTGTTAGGATAAAAACAATTGTTATTTAATATTGACTCCTTTTAGGTGACATCTCATAACCAAGGTTGTTAATGGTTATTGAATTGTCTTAATCTCAGCCGTTCATTTGTATTAATCTCGCCCATTGATTTTCAACGAGAGTAGTATATAAGGGGGTCATTGGGTCATTTGTAACAAGAAAGTTTTTAGAGAAACTTGCAATGTTAGCAAGTAGTCTTGCAGTGTTAGCAAGGGCGCAATGATAGCGTTGGAGATAGCAGTGGAGGACTATTAGCATGAGGATTAGAAGATTGTCAGAGCTCTTCCAGTAAGAGGCAAGCAATATTTGTATCTCTTGATTTGCTGAAGTTTAATATATTTCTCATCTATAGTACTGGTTTTCCCTACGGGGTTTTTCCAGGGACAATTGTCTGAAAATATTGTGTTCACCTTGTTGGGTATTTTTTATGTGTTTGTATTTGTAAAGTTACAGTTGTGTTATTTTCCAATATTTGTTGATCAAATAATCTTACAAGATAGGAGGTTAATAATCAGTAACTGTAATAGATTTTTCACATGGTATCAGAGCTAAGTTCGGGTAGAAGAGATTTACCCTAGGTGAAAGAAAGTGAGGGTTTATAAAACCCAGTTTAACCTCTTCAAAATTATTCTTATTATTTTCTTTTAAGATGGCCTCAGCAGGTTTAAGAGATCAGGACAGATTGGATGGAGCCTCGAATTTTGGAGTCTGGAAAACCAGAATTTCTCTATCGCTGGAAGAGAATGGTATCAAGGAATATGTGACCACTGTTGTACCTGTACCTACATATGCAATACAACTCTTAGCATATAAGAAGGAAGATGCCAAGGCGAGGAGGCTGATTCTTGACGGTGTCAAGGATCATATTGTTCCGCATATTGCAGAGTTAGATACAACAAAGACGATGTGGGATGCCATTATGAATCTGTACCAGAATGCTACCACTAACCAGAAGATGATTCTCAGAGAAAAGTTGAGGAATACCTGGATGAATAAGGGAGAAGATGTCACAAGTTACCTCACCAGACTTAGACTTTTCAAGGATGAATTGGCAACTGTTGGAGACAAACCAAATGATGACGAGCTAGTGAGAATAGCCCTAAATGGGTTTACTAAGTAGTGGGATGTCTTTGTTCAAGTCATCAATGGACGAGACACCTTACCGAGTTGGGATCGACTATGGAGTGATTTCACTCAGGAGGAGCTTAGACTAAGTCTTGTCAATGGAGCCAATAATAAGAGTCAGAAAAGTGAGGTGGAACAGGAAAATGTTGCCCTAGCGGGTAAAGGGAAAGCAAAGAAGGGGTTTAGTAAAGGATCAAATTCACAAGGTGAAAAGAAGAAGAAATATTCTTCGAAGATCAAGTGCTATGGTTGTCACGAGTTTGGCCACTATGTCAGCGATTGCCCAAAAAGGAAGAAGAATGAAAAGAAAGGCAAGAAGCAAGTTGCAGCTTCAGCAAGTGCAGATGAGCTCTCTAGTAGAATGGAAGATGAGTTTGCACTCATAGCATGTATGGTTAGCTTAACTTCACAGAGTGTTTGGTACATAGATAGTGGGGTGTCATATCATATGACAAGAGTTAGAGAACACTTCTCCAGTTATAAGGAAGAGATCACCAGCATCCAGATCTCTATGGGGAACATGTCCAAACTCAACTCAGTTGGGAAAGGGACTGTTCAGTTTTAGAGGGAGAGTGGTAAGATGATTCCCCTTCATGATGTGTTGCATGTTCCAAGCTTAGGGATGAATTTGATTTCTATATCTGTCCTTCAGGACAAAGGGTACAATGTACTCTTTAGAGGGGCACATGTGTTGATCAAGCACAAGGATTGGAAATCACCCATAGCTATTAAAGTTAGGAGCGGTCAGCTTTATAGGCTGCAGTTTGATATTCCTAAGGCACTCATGAGCAACAATAATCTTAGAGATTAGGGAGAGCTATAGCATAGAAGGATGGGTCATATCCATCATGGAGCCCTTGAATTACTTCATGAGACAGTGACAGGTGTTCCTGAGGTGAGTACAGAGCACGATGATGTATGTAAGGGATGCGTGTTGGGGAAGCTTGCTAAAGCATCTTTTCCAAGGAGTGACACCAGATCAAAGGGCGTTCTTGATCTAGTACATTCAGATGTATGTGGACCAATGTCGACAAAGTCTCTTAGAGGGTATGAGTACTTTGTTACTTTTATTGATGATTTCTCCAGGAAGACATGGATATACTTCTTGAAGACCAAGGATGAGGTTTTCAGTCGCTTCCAAGAGTTCAAAGCTCTTGTGGAGAATTTGACAGGAAGGAAGATAAAAGTTCTTCGGTCAGACAATGGAGGCGAGTACAAAAGTAATGAGTTCCAGGAGTTCTGTACCAGAGAAGGAATCAATAGAGAGAGGACTGTTCCTTACAATCCGCAACAGAATGGATTTGTTGAGAGGAAGAATTGGCCTATAACGGAGGCATCAAGGGCTATGTTACATGACCAGGATATACCCCGTTATCTGTGGGTAGAGGCATGCAGTACAGTAGTATACATAAAGAATAGAGTTCCACATAAGGTACTAGGAAAGATGACACCAGAGGAAGCATTCACTAGGAAGAAGCCAGATGTCAGTCACTTTAGGATCTTTGGGAGTTTGGCATATTGTCACATTCCTAAGGATACACGTACCAAGTTAGATCAGACTGCAGAGAGAGGGTACTTTGTGGGGTACAGTGAAACCTCAAAGGCATATCGGATATTCATTCCGGGGACCAGGAGGATTATTGTTCGACGTGATGTCAAGTTCATGGATGACAAGGCATTTAGAAGGTCTAGAGATTTTCCAGTAGATGATCAGAGTGAGCAGCCAATAGAAGCTCCAAGGATCACTCAATCGAGTCAAAGGCAGCAAAGCTCGAGTACAGTTACTAGTACAAGCATAGACTCATGAGGAGAGAGTTTTCAAAGTATGGAGCAACAGGTGCAAGAAGAGATGCATCAAGAATACATGGAGGTTGATATTTCATCCTCTATAGTTGGCAGCAAGAACCGTGAGGTTCAACAGACACAGAAGAATACTCAGGAGTTAGTGGGTACTCCTAGGTGGAGTAATAGACAACAGAAACCACTAGCCACGTATGATGACTATGTTGCATTAGTTAGTATGTTGGTAGATAGTGAACCTTCTAGCTATCAGGAGGCTGCACAACATCAAGTGTGGCAAGAAGCAATGGTTGAGGAGTATACTTCAATTATGCAGAATGATGTGTGGGAGGTAGTGCCTAGACCAACAGATAGGGCAGTGGTTGGATCACGCTAGATCTATAAGATCAAGCATGGTGCAGATGGTAGCATCGAGAAATATAAGGCAAGGTTCGTGGCAAAGGGGTTCTCTCAAAAAGAGGGAATAGACTACGAGGAGACATTTTCTCTAGTTGCTAGGTATACTTTTATACGAGCTGTAATCTCAATTTCAGCATAGATGGGATGGCATATCCATCAAATGGATGTCAAGACAGTGTTTCTTAATGGTGAGTTGAAAGAGGAGGTATACATAGAACAACCAGAAGGCTTTGTATCACACAGCAAAGAGACCCACATGTGTAGATTGAAGAGAGCGTTGTACGGACTCAAGTAGGCTCCCAGAGCATGGTATGAGCGCATTGATAGTTACTTGCAAGAAATGGAATTTGTGAAGAGTGAGGCAAATGCTAATCTCTACTACTTGGTAGTTGGAGGTGAGATGCTCATTCTTGTCCTATACGTGGATGACTTGTTTCTTACAGGTTCACTAGGGCTCATAGAAGAATGAAAGAGGGATCTTGCAACGGAGTTTGAGATGAAGGATTTGGGACTTATGCACTACTTTCTAGGCATGGAGGTATGGCATAAAGTTGGAGAGATTTTCCTTAGGCAAGGGAAATATTGCATTGAAATCTTGAAAAGGTTCAGGATGGAAGATTGCAAACCCATGTCTACACCCATGATCATGAATTGGAGGAAGGTAGACACATCCAGGGAGAAGGATGTAGACCCCACCTTATATAGGCAGTTGATTGGTTCTCTCATGTATTTGGTCAATACCAGGCCAGATATAGCTTTTGCAGTTAACTCTCTTAGTCAGTTCATGGTTGAACCAAAGAGAGTGCATTGGACTGCGGCAAAGCATGTGTTGCATTATTTGTGAGGTACAATCAAGGAAGGAATTAGATATTCTCGAGGTGAAGGAATTAGGTTAATGGGCTATACTGACACAGATTGAGCAGGTAGTACAACGGACAAGAGGAGCACTTCAAGGTGTTGTTTCAGTCTGGGATTAGGAGTTGTATCTTGGTTCAGCAAGAAGCAGAAGTCTGTGGCTCTGAGTTCAGCAAAGCCAGAGTACATAGCAGCTAGCATGGCAACATGTGAAGCTATATGGCTTCAGAAGTTGCTAGTAGCTTTGTTTGGTCAGAAGGTTGAGACTACAGTGATACACTGTGACAATCAAAGTTGCATCAAGTTGACAGAGAATCCGGTGTTTCATGATAGGTCAAAACATATAGACATCAAGTATCACTTCATCAGAGATTGTGTACAGCGTGGGGTTGTTAAGCTATAGTTTGTACCTACAGATCAGTAGGTAGCAGACATTCTGACAAAGGCATTGGGGAAGGAAAAATTCATCTTCTTTAGAGAGATGTTGGGTGTCATGCAGAACAACTTCCTTTATAAGAGGGAGTGTTAATCTTAGTAGCTTAGACAGTTGTTTGTCCTCACCCGAATATAACAACATTATTTACGGGTAGTTTGGATAGCTATTCGTTCTGGCCTAGAATTTAGAAAAATAGTTATTTTTTTCAAACAAATATTGTTAGGATAAAAACAATTGTTATTTAATATTGACTCTTTTTAGGTGACACCTCATAACCAATGTTGTTAATGGTTATTGAGTTGTCTTAATCTCATCCGTTCATTTGTATTAATCTCGGCCGTTGATTTTCAACGAGAGAAGTATATAAGGGGGTCATTGGGTCATTTGTAACAAGGAAGTTTTTAGAGAAACTTGAAGTGTTAGCAAGTAGTCTTGCAGTGTTAGCAAGGGTGTAGTGATAGCGTTGGAGATAGAAGTGGAGGAATATCAGCAGGAGGATTAGAAGATTTTCGGAGCTCTGCCAGTAAGAGGCAAGTAGTATTTTTATCTCTTGATTTGTTGAAGTTTAATATATTTCTCATCTATAGTACTGGTTTTCCCTACGGGGTTTTTCCAGGGACAATTGTCCAAAAATATTGTGTTCACCTTGTTGGGTATTTTTTATGCATTTGTATTTGTGAAGTTACAGTTGTGTTATTTTCCAATATTTGTTTATCAAATAATATTACAAGATAGGAGGTTAATAATCAGTAACTATAATAGATTTTTCATAGACCAAGTGCAGAAATGATTGAATATATTTATTCACAACGAAGTGTGTATAAATACACAGGAGAATGTGGTAGGAGGTAACCTGAAAACAACTAACAGGTCGGTTATATGTGACTGTATCAAAACAATGGAATATGATTAGATTAATGCTAACAATTTTATTTCTTAGAAATCATGTATACATTAGTATGTTTTAGGACCTAGAAATGTACCCAAGTACCTAAATTTTGTGTATACATTTTCTCCCATTTTAATTTGTTGAGTGAATACTCGATAGCATAAAGTAGATAGAAAATGCGTACCTTATAAATTAAAGAGGAGTGTAGACGATCGTGTGCCAAGTCGATAAGTAGCCATGTGAAGCATGTCAATTAGGAAAGGGAGGTAGAACCTAGGTGTGAATTGTATGCGTAGTATCTTACTACTAGAGCTTATGCTTGTTGATGTGAGATGTGTCATGTTGCTTTTAAGGATAGACCTATAAAAGAAGATCAAGAGAGTAGTCAAAGTCTCGTATGTGAAAGATCAAAGTAACGTATCTATAAGTATGTAAAAGTAGTAGAAATTAATAGCTAAGGAAAGTGTGCACTTGATGTATGAGAGAGTATATGATAGAAATTTTTCATGTTTTTCTTGGAGATGTTGTTGTATGGGGTTAGGAGTGATCAATTCCCAGCTAAGAAAGTGTCGACCCATGGATTTGAGCACCAAGGATGAGTTTTTAAGGTGATCTCATGCCAAGGACAATTTTTTTGGGCAATCTCAGGCTAAGAGAATTATGTTAGGGAGAGAGTTCTATTCTTATCTCCTCTCATGACATTTCTCAAATGATAAGTGCTAGTGAAGATTCACACATCCCAATTTGTAACCAAATTTGTAACAGAATTACAATTAAATTGTAGCTAAATGAATAAGTTTTGTAATTGAACCCAAGTGTCTGATACTGTGGATCCATACTGTAAACGTTGATGAACTGAGAAACTATCTAATTTTACCCCCAAGACACTAGCGCCCAGGTGGGACACAAGTGCTCACCATTCAAGTCTGTTACTGGCCGCTAATGTTTTCTTTGTGGTTTATGGTCCAAGTCTTATTCTGGGAAAATCTATAACTATATTCCTTTTCCCATTTTGTACAATGTTGTTATGTTTTGGAGTTATGTGCTGCTGGAAAGGTGATTTGTTCACCCAATAGTTTGCCCCTCTCATTTGGGGTCCATGTGACACATTTAGGAGGATGTAACCCAAATGAGAGGATCTAAAATAGATATCCATAACATGGATTGGATACCTATAAGAGGAATGTGATGTGCATGGTAGGAACCAATGCACATGCAAACAATATAGGCTAGACACAAGTGTTAGTGTAAAAGAGTTAGATGGAATAAAACATAGTGTAGAAAGAAACTATGAAGACAAGAGTGACCAAAAAAAGTGAGTTGCAAACCTTGGAAATCAATGACCATCTCACAAAATAATTAGGGCTAAATCGGCCATAAGCAAATAATGATCAAGCAAGACATATGAAATAGCCCGCAAATAGTGGAAAACAATGGCAAACAAGAAGTAACAGATAACCATGGTTATATAGAATCCTGCAAGGAAAATGCTACACATGAAGGACCTGTTAGCCTGTTAGAAATATAATAGTATGTCAAAGCATGTTTAGAGAAAATAAAAGTAAGTGATGAGAAAAAGTAAATATTATAACAATAGAACTTGTGAATGTAGAGTATGAGAGTAGTAAATTTAGATTACCCCAGGAGCCTCGGTGGGATTGGTAAAGAATGGTGTCGAGCATCATGCATCGCGTAAGAATCTAAAAAGGTTTTTCATTCACCTTAAAATATCATGTGAACATGCATATGTGTATATAAAAATATAATGACATACTAAGAATGTAACTAGTATAGGAAACAAAACACAACATGTAAATAATATAAGCTAACAAGAGTAAATAAAACCAAATATGCGTAGATGTTGTGTGAGTGATGGTGTGTTATGATATGAAAATGTATAGATGAAGGGAGCCATGTTTCCCCCCTAAAAATGTGTATGATGTTAGGTTCATTTAGGAATTATAGCCTCAATAGTAAAGTATGAATAGTAGAACAAGAGTGTGTCATCAAGTAGCAAGGTAGAGTATGTAGTAACAACATTGTCTTGTATAGATAGGAAGAAGTAATGGAATAACATTCAAGTTAAGAGGGGGAATTCTGATGCCCCCAAGTGTGTATGTCAAGAGCTGCTAAGAAATACATGTGATCATTGTGAGAGAATATCCAAAGTATGCATAATTAACTAAAGGATGTATACCATGAATATAAAGTATTATGTGTATCATGAATAAAATGATCCATAAATAAGCAATAGGAGAAAAGTGTGTATGGAGTGGTATATGAGAGGAAAGGGAAGCCATACAGATATATAGATGTAGCAAGGTGTGCTCATCTTGTAGATAAGATAAAGCGATGCTAGAAAGATTGACTTGAAGCACAAACAAAAAGTAAGGTATATGTTTGTATGTGAGAAGTATGGATAGGAAACTAATGGTTAACACATTTGATTATGGGGGGAGATTTCAATGCCCCATAAGTGTGCAAGTGAGGGATATCTATCCAATGATGTGAGAAATACCATTCCATGGTCACAAATGTTGAAATATGTCCCTGTCATCGACATAGGCATTATCTAGATCAAAAGGAGGAATTATAAGTTTAATTGTAGTAGGTATGTGAGGGGTTTAATTTTATCGCAAGGTAATTGGTTTTTATTCCTTTGAGTGTTTGGACTTAGATGGGATTTTTGGTGATTTTTCCACTACATGAGAAGGAACAAGAGTTACTATTGCATGATGCTCTCTAGACATAGAAGGATTATATTTGGGAACCTGTTGGGGTTTTATAATTAGAGATGAGTGTGTAGCTGAATTTTGTGTAGAAAATGAAATAAATCCTTGATTCTCAAGTTTCCCAACCCTTTTTTCTAAAGAATAGCAATCATTTTCACAATGTCCATTGATTCAATGAAAATTACAAAATGAGTGACATTTGTATTTTTAAATTCGATAAGGAGGGTAGTATTGATTTGGTGGTAATGTGATTAACTGATGATTGAGTATCTCAAAGAGAATATCGTGTTTTCTATCATTTCAATCAAACTTAAGAGGTGATATATGTGGCAAGACCTTGACCTCGCTTGTTTGATCACATGCAGTAGTCATGGGATAAGGATGAGGTGTAGAAGAAGAACTAGCATGTGCATGAGAAACATCCTTGAAATATTGGACTTCAGTTGTGAGGGATGTAATCGTAGTTTCCATAGCTTTAAATTTATCTTGAAAAAAAGGTGTTGTTAGGACTAATATGGAGTTGGAGATAAAATAGAAAATTTCACTTTCTTGTGAAGGCAGCGTATAACGTGGGAGGTACATTGTATGTATGGATTTTTTGAGAGCATCTTTGCAAACTGGGTGGTTTTGAAGAAAGTGATACAAGGAGACTTAAGGAACTTTAGAGGCCATTATGTGAAAGAAAAGGTAATTTGGGAAATAAGATCCCTAGAAAGTGACCCAGAGGGTAGTACTAAGGATGAAACCCTGGGAAGAACTATGTAAATCAGATGTATGATAAACAATATATGGAAATAAGAACCCATATTCAAATAGGGTTTGGGGTTAGGGAAAGACAAATCCAATAGAATAGGAAAAGTAAGGATCTGAGTGGTCGATCATGAGTTGGGGTTCACCAAATGATTTAATATAAATGTAATTAAATCTTATTTTAGAGTAACTTACTATAAAAAAAATGATATTTCGATAATTAAATATAGTAATGTACAAGCACTAAGCATTAAAAAATGTAAAACACTTCTCAAATGATTGAGGTATGATGACTTAGTTGATTCTGTGTAACCTGGGAATGATTGGGATTGTGTACTAATTGGAAGATGCTGGAAACAATATCACTAAGGATTGATGAGAGTTTTGAACCCTAGGAATGTACAGGAAAGAAGAACTTGAAGGATGAAAAGAGAAAGCTAGGAACTAATGACTGATTTGAGTGCATTTTCCCACTAAGATGCTTGAAATCTGGTATTATCTACGTCGGAAGGTCTTCATGGTTTCTACCTCTTTCTCACTCTAGTTTTTCTATTAGATCGTCAATCGCATCTATAATGTCAAAAACAAGTAACTACCTGTACATGCCCACAAACCACATCAAATCTAACAAAAAATGTGTAGAGTGTGGTTTTAGATTGACCCAAAAAGTCACCTAAAGTGTGAACTTACAATAGAGAAGTGCACTACATCTTAGAATCCATGTCTTTTTCCGTAGGTTTCCCTTGTGAAATTTGCATGATGATAGTGGGCTAGATCTAGCATTTTTCTAAATATGCAGAATGTGTGTGATGAAATAAAATGCACTCCCCTCATATGTAGTGTATACAGATCTGTTGAGCAGATAGAATATCACACTAAGGAGACGGCACACAGAAGAGTCACACGTCGTAGCAAGGCATATCTGAAGGCGCGAAAGGATACAGAATAAAATGTGTGTAAAAGAAATATTCATTCAGCACTTAGCCATTTTCAGGCTACAGGGACTTTTTGGAGATAACGTATGGAGCACACAATAGGATGGAGACTTACACAACATACAAATGTTATTTTGGGAAGAGTGTCTATTAAGTGCCCTACATGATTTCGAGTTAATAATAGGATTACTATTCCTAGTTAACTGTAAGAGATCTATTATTAGCGCACCCACATGTGTGCATGTTATTATAAAGGCACATGGATATTTTCAGCAAACAACCTATTCATGTAAATGTGTAAGCAATGAAGAGAAAGTCCACACCCTTATAAATATGATGTAATCTGAGTAGATTAGGGGTGTGGTGTGTATGAGCTATTTTAGAGTTTTGCTGCCAAATATTATGCGCGTATAGACTTATGATACTACTTATTATAAGAAGGTTATGTGTTTATTGTGTTTTAATATAATGGAGTGTGTTGGGTGAAGAATGGTGTTAAACATGACTGTAACTAGTTCTTACATGGTTGACTTCATTATTTTTATTTCTTAATTCATTACTCTTTTAGATATAGATCTACAATATGCTATGTGGAATATTTATGTTGTTTATGGATATGAATACATTACATCTTCATCATGTTCACATCCTATATAAGAAGCTCTAAGGAGGGGCCTAGTACCTTTGCGCACTTTGGGTGAACATTTAGCTAGGACTGGGTGATGTGTCAATGCGCCTGGGTTGTTTATGGTAAATTCTAGGCTACATCATTGGTTTCGTTTCCTAGACCTCTTTTTCATTTGTTTTTTAGGATGGTTCACGATGAAGACATACTTGTTGACCCTAAAAAGTGTTGAGGAGTGGATAAAAGATATAGAAGAAGAGTTCACATGGGGATTTAGCATTAGATCTGAGTTTGACACATGCACGTGGGTGGGAAAGAATCTGTACGACTATCTATATGAGAGCTTCTTTACTATTTTCCTGGTAGAACTGTACGAGTGGCTGGTTGCTTATGCATCTAAGTGAAATTGGAGGTATTAAATACTTATCTAGACATAGGGATAATTTTAGGCCTTGTATGATGCTGATTTGATTTGGACATGCATTGTGGATACTTGGTTATGTGGTGTTTTTAATAGCTATATCTTGGAATATTCAATTTCTGCTTATTCTTGCCTAGAGGTAACTGAATTCCAATTTTTATGGTATCCTAGGGGAAATTACTTGCAAGGAGTTCCACTGGTGATTAAGATCTTGTTGGTAACCCTGAATTTAGAAGAAAAGTTGATGGCTAGCTAAACCCCACGACACACGGGGGCAGGAGTAGGTTTGGTGAAAGATGGCAGACCTAGTGGCAAAGATGTAGAGAGACAAAAGGCAGCTTAAGTATAATGAGGCACGTGAGAGAGAGATAGAGAAGTAAGGTGACATTGAAGAGCGGATGGAATTGAGGAGAGAGATTGCTCATGAAGGATTTGGATTTCACATAGAAGGCATGGAGCCAGAGCATCTGGAACTCCCCTTTTTAGGAAAACATGAAACGGAACCCTCCATAGCCTCACACAGGAGTGCTCTAGGAGAGATAACTTGGGCCGCAAGCGCACATCTAAATCTACCTGGAAACCTATCCCTTGCGCTTGGTTTTCCAGTAACTAGTACATACAATAGCCAACAAGATAATTTGGGTAGTAGGGAAGCAGGTGTAAGTCACATAACAATTACATCGATGGTAGGGAAAATGTCTTTGTTGTTGTGTGGATGTACGTTTTCAAGTGCATCATCTGCACAGAATTCGAGCATGCAAAATTTGGGGCTCATCTATAGGAGTAGTACCACCACGCAAATTGTAGGAGTTTAGTACAATACTACTGTTGGGAAACAAGGAACTATATCTTCTGGTCCACTTTCAACTACAAGTGGAGGATTAGGGAGTGTAGGTGGCTCTAGTTCTGGTGGATCTGGTTGTTTTGGAAGAAGAGGTAACATAAGAGGTTCTGGATCAAGTGGAAAGGGTCCGCACCAACCCCAAAACATTTACATGGAGATGTCTCTTCATCTTCTAAAGTATATGGGCATAGAAGATGGTGCTTAACATGTGCACATGTGTGAGATACTATGGTGCGTAAAATGGATCACCACTTATGAGTAGAAGGAAAATCAATTTGCAACTACATTTCAGGGACGTGCACCAAGTTGGTACAAGAAATTTGACCCTGATCAAACTTGTGTATATTATGAAGCATTCAAAGATGCATTCCTTAAAGAGTTCTATATCCCTGAATTTGAGTAGAATAATGTAATTGTGTTCAAGGATATTAAACAAGGAACTACTTAAAGTGTCCAGGAGTATGATGTCCATTTCAAAACACTTTTATCTAATATTTCTTATGATATTCACGTAAGCTAGCATGCACAATGGTTCGTTGTAGGTCTAATCACACCTTTTAGAATGGTGTTGTCACATAAGACATACACTGATCCACGTGAAGCACTTGAAGTAGTGTTTCATGCTGAGGCAGTTGGGAGTAAAGACACTGGAGTCAACCCATTCTTGGAAGTGCAGATTGCAACCATGATAAAGTTGTTAGAGAAACTTTTGGTGAATTCAACATATGAGACATGCATTAAGATTTGGTGTATAGACTATGAAGTGGAGGGGCACACCAAAGATAGTTGTCCCCGCAGAATAGTATGTTCATTATTACTAGACTATGAGATATGTCACCTGAACCATGACATCAGCCATTGCCCATTATTACAATGTGTGATAAGGAAGAATGTATCCTATTATTGTAATATTTTTCGTTCCACAAGTCACCATACATAAGACTGCATGTTGATTGGTCAGATCCATGATGCTATAGATATTGGTGTGTGAAAGACAGGAGTATTAGATAAATCTAATGGTAAAGGAAAGCATTAGGATCAAAATCACAATCAGGAACATTATGATTAGAATGAGGGGCGCTATGAAGGATGACGTGGAAAAGGTCAAGGATACTGTGGAAGATTCAAAGTTTGAGGTTGTGATGGTGGATGAGGTGAATTCCCTCGTGGAACATGCTTTACATGTGGATCACCTGACCACTAAAGGCACGAATGTCCTCAAAATATTACATGCTCTTTCTATGGGAAGAATCATAGCTATGAGGAAATCTATGATCTTTATGAGTATCTTATCAAGCAACATAAACAGGAGAACAAAGGCACATGGATGGTTAGGATTTAGGTGTTGTGGAAAATCAATGGTTTCCAAAGTTTTCATCAGAACTTGAGGTATTGCCTGTAAATATCAGTACATGTGCTAAATTTGTGCGCGCCAAAGAGGAATTACCACATAAGCCTACCATCACTACAGAGGACGTTTTGGATGCAAGGTACCCAGATCTTGTGCACCATAAGCAAGTTTATCAGGAGAGCATGGAGGTACTCAGAGACCTTTAAGGGGAAATATAGTGTTTAAAGGAGCAATGACGGAAGATGGAACTACAGAAGGCAGCAGAGATGGTCTAGTCATATATTGATGACTTAAAGGAGGTATGCAGAATGTTGCGCCAGTTGAATATCATTCCATTACTAGGGATTTGGCTAAAGGGAAACACTCCACGTGTGAATACTGAGAATGGGCATCAAATCCTGCATGCAAATCTCCCCCCTGTAGCTTAGATTACGATAAGGAGATCACTCTGAATGTTGTTGTTGATGGATGGCTATTGAGTAATATATTGATTAACACAGGCGCTGAAGTAAATGTTCTTTTTTTAGATGCATCAGTACATATGGGGAGACCTAGATTGCAGCCATCTTCTAATGTATTGTTTATGGCTGATCGAACTAAGGCCACTCCTATCAGAGTTTTAAAAGATGCATCCATTACTATACAAGGGGTGAAGTTCACAAGGGATTTTAAGGTGTTAGCATTTGCAGAAGAAGACAATTTGACAGCTCTTCTTGGACACCCTTGGTGTTACGCAAATAATGTTGATCTTTTGTTTAACAGGGGATATATCAGTTTTGAGAATGAGGAGGAAATATTTATCATCCATTTAACAGATGGGAAATATGCGCCCTATGTTGAGCCTTTGAGTGAGGAATATCTGAATAGGATTTATGTACGTGCCATTTAGGACCCAAAAGTACTTGAGCCATCTAAGGAAGGAATCCTTCAGTGGGAAGATGTGTAGTGTATTACTGATACTACAAGTATTTCTTGTGATAATTGGGCCCATGGTACTTATGAGATGGTTGGGTGCAAATTAAGGATCACATTTGTGTGGAAAAGGACACCTCATTTTTTCGGAAGGATAGGTAACAACTTTGTACCTCGGTACACTAGGGAAGGTAACCCTACGGTATTCCTTTGCACCATGGAGGAACAATGGATAGACCAGTTGGAAAGAAGAAGTATGTTATTATATACCTTGTTTGGGATAGCAACACACTGGTGGGTGGTTCAAAAGGATAATATTGTAGAATGGAATGAAGTTAGGACTGCTCTTACAACTCAGTTTTCCAGGAGTAATGCACCTACTCAAATCTATACATATCATGGTAATTAACCAGTTCAACACCATGTTCAGCAGTGTGAGAGGCTCTAGACAGAGGGGTAGGAAGCTTTACCACCTTCGCTATGTGTGAAAAAAATTTATTCCACTTTATAAGGCTACACAAGTGCTTGGTATGTATATGCAAAGCTCCATAGAGAAACTAGAAATTGGTAGGATTTGATTATAGGTATGGTCTAGAATTTTGACTACTTCTCTACTAAACCTCTAGTAGAAGAGGAATTAATGGTTATAAAGTGGTTAACTATGGGAGAGAGTGCAACGATAGAAGAAATAATTCAAGAGTTATTTGATGAGAACAACTCAGGGGCACATTTTGATGAAGGAGCAGAGATAGATGCCACATTACTTCAGCATGCTTTCCTTGAGAGAGAAAAAGGGAAGATGGTCTACATAGTGGATGATGAAGTAAAAAATATGGATATAGATCATTTATCAGGTACACATGAGGTCTTGGATAGTGCAGATAACAACGCGCATGCCTATCATAAACCTATGAGGACAAATAAAGTGATTATTGGTACAAATGCTAAACCTAAAGAGGCAATAATTGGAGATTATTGGTCTGAATCTGAAGTAAAAAAAATAGTGGAGTTGTTCCATGATTTTTAGGACTTATTTCCTAGGGGCTACCTTGAATTGAAAGGAGTACATGAATCATTAGGAGAGATGAAGATAAAGCTTAAGGAAGGTGTGCACTCGGTTAGGAAGAATCCCTACAGGGTGAACCATAACCTACGCGTTAAGGTCAAAGAAGAAATTAACAAGATGTTGAAGTTTGGCATCATCAAGCCCCTAGAAGAATTAGAGTGGGTTAGCCCCATGGTTATCAGTATAAAGAAAGATGGTCAGATTAAGATTTGTGTGGATTACAAAGAACTGCATGTTGCATATGTGATTGATCCCTTTCCTACACCTTTCACAGAGGAGATATTAGAAGGCATTGTAGGGCATGAAATCTATTCTTTTACTGATAGATTCTCTGGGTATCATCCGGTCTTGATTGCATAAGAAAATCAAGAAAAAAAAACTTTCAACACTAAATGAGGAAGTTTTACATATACTGTGATGCCCTTTGGTTTGAAAAACGTGCTTGTTATATTCTCGTGAATATTTTTTCAAGCATTCCAGGACTTTATTCACATCTTATTGCAATTTTACTTGGATGATTGGATGGTGCATGGATTGGTTAAGGATCATTATGAAAATTTTCAATTAATGTTTGAAAGATGTAGAAATTTAAGCATCTCTTTGAACATCAAAAAGTGTGTGTTTACTACACCTTTTGGCACTTTGTTAGGGAACATCATCTGCGGGAAAGTTTGTTAGTAGATCCAACTAAGGTTGAAGTTATTGTTGGCCTGGAAGAGCCTACCATTCAAAGTGAGGTGCGTGAATTCTAGGGTCACACTGGGTGTTATAGAAAATTTATTAAAGGATATGCTAAGGTTGTTGCACCCTCGGAAGAGTTACTAAAAAAAAAATGGACATTTTATTTGGGAGAACCGCATCATCGCGCATTTGATACATTGAAGATGATACTTACTACAACACCTATTCTTTGTTTTCCCTCATGGGACCAACCATTTCATGTACATTTGGATGCCTTTGGCACGATCATTGGAGCGGTATTAGCTCAGACTAGAGAAGGAATTATAGGTCATCTTATTTGTTTTGCTAGTAGAAAGTTGACTCCTGAAAAGAAGAATTATACAACTACTGATCGCGAAGCCTTGCCAATGATCTATGAACTACATAAATTCAAACAATACATTTTGGCAACACCATTCGTATTTTACACCAATCACATGACACTGAAATACTTCGTAAACAAGCCTATTTTACAGGGGCGTATATGTTGATGGGTGCTTTTATTCCAAGAATTATATTTCATAGTTATGGTAAAACCAGGCAAAAGTAATTCTAGCGTAGACCATTTATCATGAATTCATTTAGGGGAGGATGTGTAAACAACTGAAGATACAATGTTGAATGCATATTTTTACAGGTTACAATGAGCTCCTTCAAAATCGGAGGATGTTTCTATCTTTTTACGTACAGGTGTAGCGCCAGAAGGAATGAAATCCTTGGAGAAGAAACAACTTGCAATTCATGCGACATCTTTTATGTTGATTAGTGGTGACCAATACAAGAAATTCTGAGATGAAATACTACGTTGGTGTATACTAGAGCAAGAGCGCACGGACATCATAGAAGAGGCTCATGGTGGTATTTTAGGTGGGAACTATACAGGTGATGGCAGTGCGTGTAAGATTATACTTTTTGGATTATGGTGGGAGACCCTCTACAGGGATTATAAATCATATTGTAAGGCGTGTGATTACTGTAAACAAGTTGGTAAACCTGGGAAAAGAGATGAAATTCCTTTAAGACCAATTCCCAGTACAGAGCCTTTTGAGAAATGGGCTATAGACTTTGTGGGTTCTATTTTTCCAGCCGCGCTCAAAATTGGATCTTGCTACATCATCACTTCCACAAATTGTCTTACAAGGTATGAATAAGTAGTACCTACCAAGGATTATACAGCAGCTAAAAAAGCCAAGTTCTTATGGGAAAATGTCCTTATGAGGTATGGGTTCCTAGTAAGCTTTACTAGTGATAGGGGTACACACTTTCTACATGAAATGATTAGGATTTTATTGGATGAATTTATGATTGCGCACCATAAGAATACACCCTACCATCCTCAAGAGAATGGGACTTTTGAGGCCTTCAATAAGATTTTGAGCCAGACATTGACAAAAATTTGTGACAATGGAAGAAAAGATTAGGATGATAAAAATTTTGCCATGCTCTGGGTGTATAGAAAAACCAACAAGAGGTTGAACAAAGCCACACCATTTCATTTGGTGTTTGGTGCAGAAGCATTTCTTCCTATGGAATTCATGTTACCTTCTTTGCCTATTGCACGGGTCAAAGGTTTAGCTGATGAGCAAGCTTTGGAAGAAATAATTGATACAATTAAATGAGAACTGCACCGGAGCATGTTGGAGCCAAAAGCAGGAAAAGGCCAAGAATAAGGCATGGCATGATAGGAATATCACGGAAAAATAGATTGAGATAAGATAGATGGTTCTTCTTTATGAATCTAAGTTTTTGCATCATCCAAACAAGCTTATAGTATATTGGTTGGGACCATATATTATTACTCATATACTTGAATCAGGCACTTTTCAGTTACAAACACTTGATGGAATACAGTTACTTGGTTACTTTAACAATAGTAGGTTGAAACCCTACTATAAATAAGTTTTCTTTGTGTTTGTAATAAGGCAGTGTTGCCATTTAGACTAGGTTTTCATTTTTGTATTTCCTTAATGTATTTCCTTTTTCGTCACAGTGCTTTATCAATTTAGTTGGTGTTTTGTGTAATAAGCATGTTTACACATTGGAAGCTTATTACCATTTCAAGAAATTTTATGCATAGAGGACTGCACATACCATTGGTGTGGGGTGGCTATTTACAAATGGGTACACATAAAGGAACAAACTACTACATGTGTTTTTCGCATTTGTAGAGAAGTTGTTAGAAAGGAGATTTCTTTAACAAGATGACTGTAGATGGAGATAAATGATGAAAAAATATAATTTGAGGTAAGCAGTGGTCGTGGAAACTACCAGGGGAAGGTGCAATGGCGAGGTACTCTGCTGCATGGAAGTGTGCTAAAGAGAAGTTTATAGCTAGAAGCTACGAAGTCGCGCTAGAAGGTTATAACTGGGGTGCGAAGATGTATCACATGAGTATTGTGAAAAGGTTCAATTAATGAAAGGATTTTTCACTAGTGAAGGAGCAATAAATAAACTAGATTTTTGAAAATCTATTTAAGGATGTGATAAGTGTTCATTGTTACCTTTGCAATCACAAGTATTTGAGTGAGCAGAGTGTGATCAAGCCAAGCGAGTCGTATTGAGGTGCGGATAGTGTGAAACTTGATGTGCAGAGAGGATTATTGTGAAAAAGAGGCTTGTGTCCCCATTGGTGAAGCGTTTGAGAGAAGTAGAGGCATTGAAAACAAGCTAGGGCATGTGGTTTCAAGCTAGGGCATGTGGGTTTGAGATAGGGCTTGAGTTTTTTTGGTATAGACAATGAAAAGAAATATTTTTAAGATGACACCAAAGAAAGCACCTGTAGCAGGCATGAAAAGAAATAAAAAGGTAGAAGATGAAGTTGAAATTGATGTCAAGAGTAATTGACAATGCTGGGGAGAAATTGTTGAAGCAAGTAGAAGTATATTGGTTATATGAGCTCCCATATTTTGGAAAGTGAGAACCATTATACCAATGACTGATGAGAAGGGTCCATGAGGACTTCTCCTATTTTGCTGAATGAAGGGTTAGAATCACAGTAGTCCTTATTTCGACACTAACACGATTGAAGGGCACATGGATAGACCTTGTTAGTGATTTGACTGATAAAACAAAAATCGTGAAGATAAGAAAGGAGTTGGGGTATACTAAAGGTCCGTATGGAATGGACATTGATAAATTGAATAAGTATCCAGTGGTGCAGGAAACAGTGCATTCGGTAACCAAGTTGAATGATCAAGAGAGATGGTCACAGGTGAATACCATGTGGTTGCATGTTGTGAAGAAAAGTTCTTAGGGAGTAGTCTACAACCTAGCAGGCTACATTACAAACACCATTGTTGAGGAAGCATGCACAAGAGAGAATATAATTTTTGGGGCAATCCTCCTTTCCCTTGTGTTTGTAGAAATTACAGTGCCTGATGGGCCAAAGAAGAATATTTCAAAGTATCCCATGGAAAATAAATCCCTCGCACAAAGCTATGAAAAATATTTATGTGAAGGATCAATGAGTGGGCCATTTAAACAAAGGGAAGGGATGTGGTATGATCAACTTCGCGTGGCATTAGAGGAAGAGTGGCGCATTCCCAATGAGCTATTTTTTTGGTGGTGGGAAAGGCAGTACATTTTGTGGTGTACTAACATTTATGCATCACATGATTTGCTATGAGGGATGGGACATGGATCCCATGGTGAAAATTTTTGTATGACTTCAGAGCTCGCTACTTCCAGGCATCAGTCCACTGATTTACTAATGTGTGCCGCCTAAAATTTGATGCAGACTGTGACCACCAAACTTTGAGGAAAGCATATGTGTATCCAAACCGAGCTACCTATATTGAAAGGCTCATCTCAGATGTCATAAGTATGAAGCCTGTAAGCTTGGATATTGGATATAATGGAGACACACTCATATACCTTCATCTTAAGCCTAAGATGGATAGTAACAAATATGTATAAAATGATTTCCTTCTCCCAGGGATTCCTAAAGGCAAACACATAGTAGAGAACATGCCATCCCCATAGCCTGCAGAAACCATAGTCATGGATGAGAAGGATGAAGAACATGAATATAGTGGTGGCTTAGATCATCGAGGCCAAAGGCTACCCACAGACAGAGTAGAGACTGAGTGTGCGGGTACTCCACCTTAGGTACAAGAAGTGGATGAAGATTTAGACATAGAAGCCATCCACGGGGAGCACAACTTTAAAAGGGTATTTAGAAAAACAAGCACCCAAGGTGCGGGAACCTTATAGTATATAGGGATATCACCATGACTCTCTCCTCAAAAAGAGACAACTGAGAGGAAGAAGAGAAAACTAAAGTTGAATGAAGAGGTGGAGTATTCCATAGAGAGCGCAGCTGGAACCCCTATTCAACTAGAAGATGTGGAAGAACCTAGGGATGAGGATATGAAGGATGAAGAGAAAGGTAGAAAGGAGAAAGAAGAAGTGGAGCATGATATTTCTCAAAACGTCAAAGATCCAACTCCGAACATTGGAACTCAAGTTCCTAAGGGGTCGAGAACGAAGAGAACTAGTGGGTAGTTTATTAGGCTATACTAAGGACACCAGTAAAAATTTTTGCACTTATTTCTAGATTACAATAGGTCCTTAAGGGGTTGTATGGATGGGTGTTGATGGACCTAGACATGGCCACTACGCGTGCAAGGTAAAAGTTGTCATGGTCTATGCAAACTCACATGGACAAGCCTAATTTTGATGTATGTGAGGATTCGTGTGTGTCCCGAAGAATGAAGAAGGCACCGTAGAACAGGCACATGACTATAAAGCCCACTCTCGTGTCTGATGAGTAGGTAAGGAATGTAATGGTTAAGGTATATACACAAGTGGTGTGGAGGAACATAGATAAGGATACCACTATTAGAGTGCTATAAGAAGATAACAAGGAAAAGGTTGTAGAATTAACACGTCTAAAAAGGGAGAAGGACTTAGAAAAGAAAAAGAATGAAGCCTTCATCAGCATGGTAGAGGAAATTGACGCCTACGTCCTGAAAGCAAGACCACACTTAGAGTCTAAGTTAAGTGAGAATTTTCCTTCAGCTATGCATTATATGTGTATGTTAGTCTATTTAGTGCTTAAGGATGGACTGATTCACGTGCCAACACCAAAATATCCTTAATAGGAAGCAAAGAGAGCAAGGTCCTACGTGATTAGAAATATTTCATCGTATGAGGCATTGCTCCAAACCTTATAGGAAGAGCTGAGGAAAGAAGATCAAGCTTTGAACATCTGTGCAACTCGAGATGCAATGATTAGAATAAGAACTATATTGGAATATAATGAAGTTCTAAAAGAAATGAAGGATGAGACTTTAGGTTGCGCAGAGAGATTGGCATTAGTAAAGAAAAAGAGTGAATCCCTAGCAGCAACACAACATCTACATAAGGAAAGTTTGGATGAGCTTGGAAATCTCATAGCACAAATGATGGATCTTCTGGGGGAGGGATGTATACTATGGATAACGTTGTCATAGTATTGAAGAGTGAAAAGGGAGAGATGACCCAGGATGCATTGGAGTGCATCGCTATAGATGTTTCAAAGAAGACCAGAAATGTGTTGGATTAATGGTAAGCCTTGGAGGCTGAAATTAAGAATATCCTGAGTTGATCTTGCTCGTTGAAGTAGAGGGTGTTACGGAATAGGATTCAATTCTTTTTAAATTACTTCTTTACATTATTACATTCTTATTATTTATTCTTTGGGAACATCAAGAGGAACCCTATTTTTAGGAAAGAAATGTATTTTAGTGTCAGGTAATGTTGAGTAGACAGAATATTCCATTAAGGAGAGGGTGCATAGAAGATTCACGAGTGGTAGCAAGGCATATCTGAAGGCATGAAAGGATAGGGAAGGAAACACATGAAAAATATAGATTGATTCAGGACTTAGCCATTTTCATGGTTACGGGATATTTTTGGAGATAACGTACGGAGCACACAACAGGATGGAGACTTACACGACACGCAAATGATATTTTGGTAAGAGATTCTAATAAGCTTCATGCATGAGTTTGAGTTAATAATAGGATTACTATGACCAGTTAACTGTAAGAGATCTAATATTAGCAAACCTACATGTGTTCATGTTATTGTAAAGGTGCATGACTATTTTCAGCATGTGACCATTTTTGTAAATGCATAAGTGATGAAGGGTAAGTCCCCACCCTTATAAATATGTATTAATCTGAGTAGATTAGGGATGTGTTTTGTATGAGCTATTATGGAGTTACGTTTCCATATATGATGCGAGCATAGACTTATGATACTACTTATTATAAGAAGATTATGTATTTATTGTGTTTTAATATAATGGAGTGTGTTGGGTGAACAATGGTGCTAAACAGGAATGTAACTAGTTCTTGCATGGTTGAATTCATTATGTCTATTGCTTAATTCATTACTCTTTTAAATCTAGATTTGTAATATGCTCTGTGGAATATTTATGTTGTTACTCTTTTAGATCTACATCTTCATCATGTTCACATCCTATACAAGCAAATCTAAGGAGGGGTCTGGTACCTTTGTGTGCTTCAGATGAGCACTCATCTCAGGATGGGTGATGTGCGAATGTGCCTAGGTTGTTCATGGTAAATTATAGGCTGCATAAAGATAAATGTAACCCTTCTCCCTTGTATGAATGTGCTAGATGTATGCTTTGTGGTGATGTTGTTCCTTTTTACAAGCTTAGGTGGTTATAGATAATTCTTATAGTGTTTGGACCCTTATTTAGATGAAGTAACTAAGTATATATATGATTACCTTATTTGTAGCATAATCGTCAATTGAAAGCTCGAACCAAAGCATTAAAATTTGATAAAGAAGCGAATGAGACCGAAAAGAATGAGAATAAGAAAGAGATGGAAAGGAACACCTAGGTGCTTCTATCCTAACTAGGCGCTAATCTCTTAAGCCATCAAAAGGTAAATCAGTCAAGTGTTAGTAGAACTATAAGATGTGTAAATCCAAAAGGTTTTTTTAACCACTAGTTTTATTGCTTAGAAATTATGTACACATTAGTATGCTTTAAGACCTATCGATGTACCCAAGTGCATATATTTTGTGTCTACAGCCTCATAACTAAAATATTTTTCATTATAAATGAGATATATTTTACCTCAAAATAGTAACACACACACTTCCTATTAATCAAGATGTGGATGGTCAACACTTTTATCCACGTAAGAAACAATGTAAAGCTCATGTTACATTAATAGAAATATTTATCTCATATATGTAATATAAAAGGATAGTTGAATGTATTATAGACAAAAGAAATAATAAATAAAGTTATAGAAGAAAGAAAGAAAGGAAAGTGGATTGTGATTTTTAAAAGAAGAGCTTGGATCAAGGACTATCTTTCTTACTTTCAGACTAAACTTTCTCATAATTACATGGTAACAAAATTCAAAACCCTAGTTTACAAACTTAATTATAATTACAGTTTGGAACTATGATGGTTCTCTTATTCTTCCTAGGGATATTTTGCATAGGTGATTCTTGACTAAATAGATATCATATTTTACTTGGAAACCCATGTAACCAAGAACAAACAACCTCCCTCATATACAATATATGAGCATGGATTGTTGTAAATAGACTATAGATCCAATATAGAACAAGAAGATTATTTAGAGCAACATGCTTCTATAGACATCGTCTTTAATAATCTATCCAATTTTTTGAATCCAACATATTGGTAATATTTTTTTGGATATCACTAGAAATAATACCAACTTTTATGACGTTATTCATTTTTTCTTGTTGTTTCTCCATAAAATAATCAAATTATGTTATGGATCTTGTGGGAGAATATCCCTTTGTAACATTACAACTTGAGATGAAAAAATACTTTAGAATTAGTGATGTACATATTTATTTTTGAATTCAATACCTATATTGGAAAACTATAGCACATGATAGCCACAATCTTCATAATGACTCATTTTTTTATTATGTTGTTGATTATCGTGAATCAAGTCTCGAGAAATATTCTATAGCCTCTACCATGAATGCTTACAGAAAACACCTAATACATTTTGGTGACTCTCACATGAATTGTTATTCTCAGTGGCATTGAAAACATCCACAAGTAAGGAGGCCTTACTTGTTTTCATAATCCCAGTAAAGTAGAGTATGTTATATCTTGTAAGTAATTTATTTCACTATGTATGATCTCCAAGTTTCTAGTTCTCCCCGAACTCTCATAGATCATGTTGTCCTCTCTTTTAATACACCACATGCCAAACCCATTATAATTTATTCCAATGGGATCTCTCAATGACATACTAATATACATTTTAACCATACATATGAAAAAATATCCGCTCATATTCTTAAATATCTTCATGGTCTTTTAGGTAAGTGCACAAAGATGGGGGACAAAAAGGGGATTAAAAAGGGACACTTTTTTTCCTGAAATCAGTGAAACTTGAACTTCATTAAATAATTTGACATGCCTATGCTCAAAATTTGACAAAGTCATAAGAATAAGTAGCGTAGATATCAGAATCTAGTTTCTAAAGTACTATTTTTTTTAAATGGTTGAGATTAAGAGGGCCAAATGTGGTGTGCACACAAAGTATGTCTATTTTTGTGTCAAAAAGATAAGAACCTATTATGTGTGTGCCCCCCAATTTTTTTAGTTCTATATATTTTTTTTCAAATCACTTTTTGTAGAAATTGAGCTAAGACCATGTACAAGGTCCCATTAGTTTTTCATAATTTTTCGATGAATGTATAATTTTTTATTAATTTTCAAAGTGCATATATTCTGAAAATGAAATATTTGTGTCTGCATCCCCATAACTTTCAGAAAAAAATTGTTTTTTAGTTTTTTTAGTGCATGTAGAATGGAGTTTAGAAAAAATCACTTTTTTTTAATATGGATGAAAAAATCGTAAATTGTGCACTAAAATGTATGCATAGTTTTTTGCAAGAAAAAAAGGCACTAGTAAAATAAAATATGGATGAAAGCCTTAAACTAATCAGATTTTATAAATAATTGTATCATCATCAAGGTAAAACCAAGCTTGACATCGTAGTAGAATTTATATTTGAATATTATTTTTTAATGCATGAGATATTGGGGTGAAAACGTGAATTTATTATGTTTTTATGTCAAACACGGTTTTAAAAATGTTGAAACAGTCCAAACTTTTAGTTTGGTAATCCAAGGCAAATCCAAGCCTATGGATTGGTAATTTCAAACCCAAAAATAGGTGAAATATGAGCGTGCTATAACGTTCTCATGTTATAATGCTCTCACATTTCAAAGTGTTATGGGGTGTATTTGTCTATGGCACAATTTTATGTACAAAAATAAATATTTAGTGCTCAGGGCTCATGGTTTAGGGATCAGGGTTTAGGGTTGAGGGTTTAGGGTTTCTGGTTGAGGGTTTTGGGTTTTGGGTTTAGGATTTAGGGTTTAGGGTTTAGGGTTTATGTCTCAAGGTTTAGGGTTTAGGGATATGGGTTTAAGGTTTACGATTTAGGGTTTAGGGCTTAGGGTTTAACAATACCTTTCCAGGTGTAGCTCTCCTCTCAAGGATCATATTCATATTCAATGTATCTCTGTCGAAGAGGGAAGCTCTCCTGTCAAATTGGTTATTCAATATGACATGAAAGATGAGTAAAAAAAATTAAAGTTGGAGAATTAGATTTCATTGGTAATTAGTACTAACTATTAACAAGACTAATATGGTTTCTAACTACTTGACTCTGAGGCCATGAAAATAATAGGACCATATTTTCTAGTCTCATGCCTAGAACCATGATTGAGTCTGTTTGAGTTAAATAAACATAGTGATAGGGGTATGGCTAAGAAAATCAAAGAGTTATCAATCACCAAGTAAATTTCTTTCTTGTTTGGTTCGGAATGGGATTCAGTTGGCCTATGGCTTAGTGAAATTCCATTCATTGATATTTCCTTCTATGATAAACCCATGGATACTTTCGAAAGTGCCTTAAAAAAGATAGTGGGAGTCATCAAGCCTAGAGAAGGCTGTGATGTGATGTGTCAAAACTATATATTCACAAGAACCTCTTCTTCCTTGAAATTCCCTGGTTTTTCTTAGTAATGATGTCTCCTTCTATCCAATGATCGAGGACTACTGGGGTCTATAGTAGGATTGGACATTCAAGAATCATCTAGTGTCTGAATCAAAATTTCATTGCATCTGAAGAAACATTGCCAAACATTAGAGTAATGCATCTTGGAAAATAAAATCGAACATCAGAAATCCTCTCAAATTTCCAGTCTAGGTCATGTTACTGGTCCTCAAGTGGGTATAAAAAAAACAAAACAAATTTGACTAGACTTACTTATGAAATGCATTCATTTTCTTCGAGCTTATCTTATAAATGCAATTCGTCTTTTCAAGTTCTCCATATTTTTCAAATTTTGGGAAAATTTACATTCTAGACCTTTGAAGGCATGAATAAAATGACGATTTCATTTCCTCCAACAACCCTTAACCCAAAGCTCTAAACCCTAAACCCTGAGCCCTAAATCTAAACCCTAAACCCTCAACCCTAAACACTAAAACCTAAACCCTAATTACGAAACTTTGAACCCTAAACCCTAAACCCTTAACCCTGAATGTTAAGACCTATACCCTAAACACTCAACCTTAAGCCCTAAGGCCTAAACCTTAAACCTTAAACCTTAAACACTAAACCTTGAACCCTAAATTTGAGCCCTAAACCCTATATTGAAACCCTAAACCCTGAACCTTAAACCCTAGACCCTAAAGTTTAAACATTGATAACTAAAAATAGTTATTGGAAAGACTTCTAAAAAATATACTAACGAGAATGATTGAAATTGGTACAAATATTTTGAAGAAGGGAAATTTCAAATATCCAAGAAAAATTTGGTACAACCATTTTATAAGCAACCCTTCCCTATGGGAAGCTTGCATAAAGAAATGTTACCCAATAGAGCTATCTTATTTTTGACATTTCATGGGAACTATTTCACTCACTGTAATGTTCTATGTCTTACCCATTCTTGTTAGTATTTACAAAGAGTATTCAACTCAAAAGGGTTCATCTTATTTTTAGGCATGACATTAAAATAGAGTCATCACATTTTGATGCCTTTGATCTGCTAAAATTTTGAAGGAAGGAAATGCAAGATATTCAAAATTAATTCGGTAAAAATAAATGTTACCTAATATATCTATCTCCTTTTTTCTAAATCTTTTGAAATATTTGGAGCTCTAAGAGTGTTATTAAATAGCATAATCATATGCAGAAGATCAAGAAAAATTCAATAGTGCAAGTATATGTGGGAAGAAACATGTTTTGCATAGATGTGTAATATATAAGGTTTGTCAATCCTTATAGTGTTGAAGATCAAGAGAAGTTTTCACTTTGTAATCACTACTGTAGACTGAAGATCAAGTGCGGAAGATCAATACCATTAGAGTGTTTGTTCCTTAAAAACTTAACTGTAAATCCTAAATCCTAACCCTTGATCTGTAAACCCTATATCATGGACCCTAAACCTTAAACCCTAGGCTCTAAACCCTAAACTATAAACCCTAAACAATGAACATTGATCCATAAGTTCCCTAAAACATAAACCTTAAACCCTAAACTCTCAACCCTTAACCCTAAACACACAACCCTTAACAGTGCAACATTACTAATAAAGGATTTTATATTGGTATTATGGTTCGATGAGGGTCGAATATCGAGGATCATATTCATATTCGGTGTATCATTTTTGAATAAGGTAGCTCCCATGTCAAATCAGTTATTCAGTATGACGTGGAAGATGAGAAAATAAAATGAAATATGGAGAATATTATTTCATGGGTAATTAGTACTAAGTATTAATAAGACTAATATGGCTTCCGACTACTTGACTAGGAGGCTATGACAATGTTAGGACCATATTTCCTAGTCTCGTGCCTAGTGTGTGCAAGCGTTTCTACAAATTTAGCCAAATTTAGAGCAAGAAAGCTACCGCCTAAAAATAGCTTCCTAACCTAGTTAAAAATGGGAAATATGCACCATCATGATGAAGAAGTGACCAAGTCCTACCCTTTAAACATTAATAACTTTGAATCTAATCAGAACACATTGTAAGTGCATGAACTCTATTCCCTTTAATTGCCTAATTAAACATTTAAAATGGACCTAAATAGTCCAAATGGCAATCAAATTATATTTCTTTCTTTGATCCTTCAATGGATTCTTGGATGTGAGGCTTAGCTCTTCAAGAATAGAGGATGGAGGGCTCAAGAATGAAAAAATGCTATTAGTATGAAACTATGTGCTTACTTTTGTCTCTTGAGAGATTTTAGGTGTAAGTGTAGAATTAGGAGGAGGGATCTTTATATAGCCCAAAGGATAAAGGATTCAACACATCCTCATGAATGTGGGACTAATGGAGATGTAGAATTAGTTATGGATAAAGGGGGGTTTAGATGGGGTTGAATTAGCGTTAGGAGGGTTTAGTTTGTCCTCAAGTGGATCATGTGGATAAAGGGGGTGTATTAATTAATCAAGATGATTAATTAATACATGGGCAAGCTTTTATAAGATTTTAGATGGATATTAGTGTGCTTTAGACCATTAGGAGGGAATTAAACCAATTAAATAGAGATTTATTGTTTTAATGATAAGGGAGGCTAATTAATTAATAATAATTAATTAGACTAGATAGAAGGTGTTAATTAATGAAAGGTCATTAATTAGGGTATGTGTTGGATAGGGGACTTAATTAATTAGCGTAATGTAATCAATTAACGACAATGGAAGAGAAGATGAGCGTTATTGACAATATGTCATCAATTTGTAGGAAAGGAGATAATTAGTGCAATTTAAGTATTTAAATTGCTCAGGCATAATTATAGGTGTCTACATTTGCACCTCTTTGGGGTGGCTCTTTAAGTGACACCACTTCAAAGATAGTAGACGAAAGAAAATTTTGAAGGGATAGAAGAAAAATTAGTAGGAGGGAGAGATGCCCCCTCGAGTGTCGATGGGGTGATGGAAGAAATCAATCGACAATTGAAAAAGGTGAGAGATAGGCAGAAGAATGGGGAATAGGCACTATGCCCCAATGAGAGGGAAAATGAGGAGTGAAAGGGAAGTGATGTAGAAGAAATAAGGAAAAGGGGAGAGAAGAGCTTAGCCAATAGTCGTTGTTTATTGGAACAATTTTTATGTCATCATATTGCCATAGGAACTACTATTATCCAAATTCACCACCAGGGCTAATTTGATAACATGCATCAGAATTCTCAAGTCCCAGGAAAATGGATTGATTCGGGGAAAAAATCATGTTTCTAAGGTTCCCTCAGATATTTTTCTAACTCCCCTGGCCGAAGAAGGAAGGAGCAAGCTCTGAGAAAATGTGAAAAGTTGCAGAAAATAAGCTTGGGCCAGAAAAAATTGTGAAAATTGGCTAAGTCCTAGTCCTAGGGGCAGTCGGGACATTTGGGACATCTAGGCGCGGATCGGCTGAAAAGCCTCCAGGCGGCCCGTGAAGCATTTGGGACAATCGGGCCAGAAGTACGTGGCGGGCACAAGAAGCTGATCCGACCGAATGAGGAGAAAAAATGACTAATTGCTGAGTGGAACATCCGGGAAAAAAGGACGCGAACCGGCCGGATCGGCCGAAATGGGGAACTTCAGTCCGAAACAACGTGGGACAAGTGGGACAAAAAGACGTGAATCAGCTGGATCGGGCGATCCGGAAGAATTTGTTCCACGAAGCACTGGGACATCTGGGACAAAAGGACGTGAACCGGCCGGTTCAACCGCAACAGGGAAATTCAGCACTGGGACATCCGGGACAAATGGACGCGAAGGGTGCGAAGGAGCCGAAAGGGCCGAGAACCAACTAGATCATGACATGTGTCACATGGAGAAAGGTCTAAAGGTCAAAGGGCATTTTTTCAAGCTCTGACCCGAGCCAATAAAAAGAGGACACATGTCCAATGAAGTAGAAAAGGAGAGAGAATCACGCGACCAATCAATGCATGCCACGTGTCATCCAGGTGGCACGGCGCGGGAAGAAATTTAAAAATCCGTTTTCGCCTGTTTTGTGCCCTAGATCTTCAGATCTCCATATCTTTTGATCCAGAGCTCGGTTTGACATGTTCTTTATATCAACGAAAAGCTCATGAAATTCTCTACATGGTTCTGGGGTTAATCCCAAGTTTTGGTGTAGTATGGAGGGAGAAAATTGAGAAACGGATCTGACACGTGTTCATGGCCAGAAGTGACATTCCAGCGACCAGATTTAATGCAAAATGGGTCGCCTTCTACTGTATTTTAGTAAAAATGACAGGGTATGGGTTTGTAAGGTCCCCCATGCCGTTTTAATGCACCTGCATTCAAGGAGGGATGGGCTCTCATGTTTTTGCATGTTTCCTGTCCCCTGGGCTCGACCCCTTGCACTGTTAAAAAGCCAATTTTGGCTCATTTAAAAAAAGGGGGAACATTTTTGGGCATAGCAGACTTCTTCTTTCACCTCCAGCAAGTGATTGATGCAAGGATCAGACCTCTCCAAGGATTGTAACAGTTTTCTTTTACCTCTCTGAGGGTGTAATGCGTGTTTTTTGACATTGAAATGATAATGCAAGCTCTATGAATGGGTTTCAATCCTCTATTTGTATTATTTGCTTGATTTCAGATACTAAATTATACATTATCAGTCTGTGTATGTTTTATGTTGTGAACTTTGGTCTATGTCTATTTGCATGAAAAATATGTTTCACCACTCCTTTTGGTCCATCACCATCTTTAGTTAGTTTCAATTTTTTGCACTTCTACCCATGTCCCCTTACAAGTTAGAGTAGGATTAGGATCTAAACCTCTGTAGTTTTGCAAAATATAGATCTAAATCAGAGGAGTTTGAGGAACCAGCCTCTAATCTAGAGATTCCTCTCTCAGTTTCACAAGTCCCCACGCTTGGAGAGAGGTTTCCCATGTTGTGCAATCACACTGGATGCTAGAGTGATCAACCTAAAAGCCTGACCTTCATCCAGGGGTGTTATGAGTCTGCTACAACAGTTTTGGCATGCCTGGTGCGACCTAGAGGTCTCAATTTTATTACAGCAAAGTTGATATGTATCTGCTGCAATTTTCTTGCTTGAAAAGAGCTATTATTTGCATATCTGGCGACTTCAAGGGGAAGAATCAACTGGTTTTAGCAGTTCAGGCCTGAAAGCTTATGAGAAGAATCACAAGGTCAAGAGTTGGAGAAGAAGAAGTGTTGTTTGAATACCTGCAATTATCTCTAAGAAGAAGGCAAAGAGGAAGAAGGATTCAAAGGTCTCCATCTCCACCAAACAGAACTCTCTCAACTCCTCCACCTGATCGGCCTTTCATTCAGTATTCAAGAGTTCTTCGACCAATCAGAATGGTGCAACCAGCAAATCCCTTTGTCAATTTCACTGGCAGCAGCCCACTTTCCCTCAATGCATAGAATCCAGTTCCAATTGCAGCGTTGAAGAACATTCCATTTTTCACTAGAGAAAATCATCATGTCAAAGACATTGCTAACGTCTGTGCAATCCATGAGATAAATGAAATGGATGTGGCTGTCAAATTGCTGGCATCATCATTCAAAGGGAAGGCATTGCAATGGTTCAGGAGCCTTACAGCTGGTTCTATCATAAATTGGAATCAGTTATGCATAGTCCTCCATGAGCAGTTTGGTGAAAAGCGAGACAATTTGTCTCTACTGGAACAATTAACAACTATCAAGAGAGCTCCGAATGAGCAGCTGACTGACTTCAACTTCAGATTTCAAAGGTCTTGGGATAGGATTCCAATGGCAGTCAGGCCAATAGCGGAAGGTGCTTTTCTATACTATCTTAAAGCTTTGAATTATGATATTTCTATGTTAATTCAATCTATGGGAGGCACAACCTTACCTGCTGCTTATAGCATTGCCATTAGAGCCGAAAACTGTCTTATTCAGCTGGTAAATTGGCTCCTACGCCTCCAATGCCATTATATCCAAGTTTAGAGAGCCCAAGTACTAGTCAAGCACCTGTCTTAGCTCTTATTCCCACTCCTAAAAATTAGAATTCAAGTGAAGCTTCTACTTCATCTTCTAGTGCCTCAAATGAATTTCAAGAAGTCATGAAGCAACTGCAAAATTTAGGTAATGAGCTGGTTACACTCAAAAGATAGCAAGCTCAAGGTTTTAGACCTTCGTATCAGCCTCAAGCTCAACCTAATAGGCAGCCATATCAGCCTCAAAGGCCACCCAATCCAGTTGCAAATCAGAATCAAGCAAGGCCTCCTACCAATAGACCATTTCAGCCCTATAATCCCAATGTTGCATCCACATCTAGAGCTTTGGTACCGGTGCAAAATAACATGGCCCAGGAATATGATTGGTGTTTCCCGTGTAGTCAGCCACACAACCAATCAATGTGCTTTAATGGTGCATTAAATCAGGCCCTGATGGTGCAAACCGTCGCTGGGTCGCAAGAACCCAGCCACGAAGGAGATCAGCAGCATGAAGCACCTTAGCAATAAACATTCCAACAGCAATCAGCCCCCAAATGACACCACATTGGTAAATTGGCAAGCAGAGGATTTATGTGGCATGAATCAGGCAGTTTCTCAAGGTGTTGCAGCCAACACAAGGTCAAAAAGGAGAAATTTGGGTGAAGGACAGCCATTAGCCCCAGCCAATCCACAACCTTCCACGGCTCCTCAAATGATTGGCAAGCAAAACCCAGTTTCAAATGCACAAGGGCAGCCAAGAACAGCCTCTAGGCCAACTCAAATGCCAGCTGTTACTGCCCACGTACAAGAGGTGAATGTGCAAACCAAGGGTAAACAAAATGGTACTTCATCTCCATTCAGTATCATTGATCAAATGAAGAAAACAAACGTCAATATATCTATGTGGGAATTCCTATCTATCCCAGGCCAAAGAGATCTGCTGCAAGCTGCCATGAACGACTGGCCAGCTTCGAATCAGCAGATGCAAGACAAAGTGCTTACAAATGCTGCCCAAACCTGAAGGAAATCATGGAGCACAACAAGGTAAAATGTTGAAGCCCCCCCCCCTTTCTATGTTTCGTTAATCATTGGAAATCAGCTAGTGCATAATTGCATGATAGAATCCGGGGAAAGTAGCTCAGTAATGCCTAAACAGATAGCTGATCAGTTAGGGCTCCAGTATGAAACAACATCCAAAGGGGTAGTGCAGTTGGATGGGACAGCAATAGCAACAGTTGGAGTGATTAGAAATTTGAGTCTTACCTTGCATGCATGTCTAAATGTTGTTGTCTTACAAGATGTATCAGTCATAGACCTTCCACCACTCTTTTCCCTATGCTTGTCAAGGGAATTCACATCCAAGATTGGGGGATATTTGTCCGTTGATTGGTCTCACATGCTATTCAGGACAAGATATGGAACTAAGACCACAATCAGATCTGAACCTATTGCAAACTTCCATATTGAGCCCTACACTCCAAGTCAGATTAATGCCAATTGCTCAGCATTTGATCAAGAAGATCACCCAAGCACTGATGAAACTGACACTAAAGTTGGAAACATCTCGGATCTAACTCTTGATGAATGGGCAAGCAAGGTGCATGCTTTTGATCCTTATCAAGGAATAGAAGAATCTGAGCTAGGAGGTCTATTGTATACACGAAGAAAGTCAACCTATTCTTAGCATCACCAAGCCAAACCACAAGGATGACAATGAGGTATGGGCAGCTGCTTTTTGATGGATCAAGGAGTAGACAAGGTGCAGGAGGTGGAGCCGTGCTTATTTCACCTCAAGGAGTAAAGTACTATTCAGCCTTTAGATTTCAATTTGCATGCTCCAATAACTCTGCTGAATATGAAGCCTTAGTGCAAGGGATGCATTGGGCAATCAAGAAAAAAATAAAGAACTTTCAAGTCTTTGGGGACAGTGAATTGATTGTAAATCAGGTCAAGGGACAACATGCTGCCAAAAATGATCTACTCAGGTGCTACAAGAACAGGGTGTGGGACCTCATGGAAGATTTTGAGGGTTTTGGCATCAAAGCCATTCCTAGGGAAGAGAATCAAGCTGCTAACAGGCTTGCAACAATAGGGGCAGCCTTTGACATTGTACAAAACATTCAACAAGATAAGGTACAACCAAAACATCCACGTGATTGTGAGGCCTTAAGTGCCGGATAACGATGTCAATTGGCAAGTATTTGAGAATGACCAGCAAATCATCCATTTCTTGCAAGAAGAAGCTGAATTCTCAACTAAGAATCAAGAAAAGTTAGAACAACAATATGGTGACCAAGTGATACAGCTGAGTACTGACAAGCTGCCCAAGGGACTTATCACTTTGGAGTCCATTTTTAACCCCAATGATCAATTTAGAAAGGAGAAAACAAACATTCAGGTCAAGAGAGAAGATTCGGTATCCATCTTGGTAGAAGAGAACAAGCCATTGCAAATTGGAAAGATGACAACTGAGGAAGAAAGATGTGAGTTCATACAGTTATGTCAAGAGTTCCCTGACGTGTTTCCTTGGAGCTATGAAGACTTGAAAAGGTTTCAATCCCAACTTAGCTCAGCATACCATCGAATTGGATCCAAATACTAAGCATGTCAGGTAGAAACAAAGACCAGTCAATCCACACATGGAACCTCTCATGAGGAAAGAATTGGACAAGCTGATTGAGTCAAGAATCATTTTCCCAATCAAGCATTCTAGTTGGGTTACCAACTTAGTTCCAGTCAGAAAGAAGAGTGGAGAGATCAGGGTGTGTGTTGACTTCAGAGATTTGAATAGAGCCTCTCTCAAAGACCATTATCCACTCCCTTCCATGGAGCAAATATTGCAGGTCGTAGCGGGTTCAGAAAGTTTTTCGCTACTTGATGGTTACTCAGGATTCAATCAGATTATGGTGAAGGAGGAAGACCAGTTCAAGACAGCCTTCACAACCAAATGGGGCACATATGCTTACAAAAAGATGCCATTTGGACTGTTGAACGCCGGAGCAACATTCCAGCGAGCTATGGATATGGCATTCAAAGGCTTGATCAACAAGATAGTGCTAGTATACCTAGATGATATCACTGTCTTCTCAAAGAATGCTGTAGACCATCTCTTTCACCTCAGGCAAGTGTTTCAGAGGTGTAGAAAGTTTGGAGTGTCTTTGAATCCTAAGAAGTGCATCTTTCTTGCACATGAAGGGAAGCTCCTTGGCCATATTGTCTCCAAGGAAGGATTAGCAATTGATCCAGAGAGGGTTGAAGCCATAAGAGCTCTACCATTGCCAAGCCACAAGAAAGCCCTTCAGAGTTTCCTGGGAAGGATAAACTTTGTTCGGAGGTTTGTCCCAGATTTTGTAGCCCTTGTCAAGCCCATCACCAAAATGTTAAGGAAAAGCATGGCTTTCAAATGGATGGCATAAGGCAAGGAGAGTTTTGAAGCAATCAAAGAAGCCATCTCCCAGGCACCCACTCTCATCAACCCAGACTTTTCCAAGGATTTCATCCTCTATGCATTTGGAGGTGATGACACTATTTCTGCCATTCTGGTACACGCAGAACAAAGATAATGATGAACAACTGATTGCCTTCTTCAGCCAGAGCCTAGATGACTGCGAAGTGAGGTACTCTTTTATTGAAAAACATGTGCTTGCAGTAATCAGGAGCTTGAAGAAATTCAAGCATTTAGTCTCAAACAACAAGGTCCAGTTGCTGGTCTCACATGCTGGGGTTAAGGACTTCCTCCTCAACAAGGATTTGAATGAGAAAAGGGCAGGTTGGATCACCCGTGTCATGGAGTATGACATTGAGATCAAGATCACCAAGTTGGTAAGAGGAAAAGGATTGTGTGAGCAGCTGGTTTTGGGGAAGCAAAAAGAAGTATGCAACGAAGAAGAGACTATTTTGACAGTTCAAGACAGCCATGAGCTGAGTGACAGGCAAGAAGAAGACAATGCTGCCCCCACCCCTTGCTGGACCCAAGGCATTATGCACTTCCTACAAACAGGCCTATGCCCTCCAGAAATGAGCAAAGCAAAGAGGAGATACTTCAGGTTGCAGGCTATTCCATATACCATCATTGATGGAGTTTTGTTCAAGAAAGATGTGAATGGAGTGCTGCTGAGATGCATTAGCACAGGACAGATCCAAAGGGTATTAGAAGAGTTTCATAATGGACCAGCTGGTGGCCATTTTGCACCAAGAGTGACAGCTCTAAAAATCATGAAGGCTGGTTATTATTGGCCTAGAATCTTTAGTGATTGCTATGCATGGATCAAGAGGTGTAAGAATTGTGCATTCTTCACAGGAAAAGACAGACTTGCAGCCCTCCCATTGCATCCAATCTTAGTTGACCAGCCATTCATGCAATGGGGACTGGAATTCATTGGAGCCATTAATCCCAATTCAAGCCAAGGGCACAAATGGATTTTGACAGCCACAGACTACTTCACCAAATGGACAGAAGCAGTAGCACTCAAAGAGGCAAATGAGTCTAGCATCTTAGACTTCTATGAGGAGATAACAACCAGATTTGGTGTACCTGCCACAATAATATCTGATAATGCATTGGCATTCATTGGATCCAGGGTGACTGAGTGGGCTGTCAAGAACGGCATTTACCTAAGCACTTCATCAAACTATTACCCTCAAGGTAATGGCGAGGCTGAGTCTACAAACAAGAACTTGTTGAGGATCATTAAGAGGACTCTTGATGAGAATCAGAGGTCTTGGCATACCAAACTGAAATCAGCCTTGTGGGCTGATAGAATAACTCCCAAAAGGTCCACAGGTAACTCTCCATTCAGGCTTGTCTATGGAAGAGAGGCAATCTTTCCTATGTCACTTGAGTTGCCAACGTTGGAACTCATGAAACAGCTGGAGTTGCTAGAGTTTGAGCCCGTGGGGGTGAGGTATGCAGAGTTGATGGAGCTACAAGAGATCAAAAATTAGGCATCCCAAGCAATGGAAAAGGATCAAGCTTTGATTAAGAAGACCTTTGATAGGAATGCCAAAGATAGATCTTTTCAAGTTGGAGATCTAGGGTTGAAATGGGATGTGGACAGAGCAAAACCGGGAAGGCATTCAAAAGTTGATGCCATTTGGAGTGGCCCATACATGGTCACAAAGTGCAAGAACAACAATACTTTCCAATTAGCCTCATTGGATGGTGAAGAACTATAGATTCCAGTAAATGGAATCTATCACAAGCGTTGCTTCTAGAGGGAGGTTCACTACATCTGTAAATATTAGATTAGATTTTCTTTCCTCCAAGTGCTTGTGCACATTATTTCACTGTAGGTTAGTTTTGTTTTCCCTAAGTGCCTTGGCACAGCTTGCTGTCCATGGAGATGTTTAGCAATCCTTTCCCTCATCAAATAACATTCCATCTTCCTCCTTGCACATTCTGAGTTAGTTAGGGTTCTAAACAGAATATTTGATGACTCCATGCCCAATGGAATGCTTAAGGCAACTGGTATCTTCTACCTAGCAGGCAGGTACCCCCGTTGAGTCGCCAAATTGTTATCTAAATTCACCACCAGGGCTAATTTGATAACATGCATCAGAATTCTCAAGTCCTAGGCAAATGGATTGATTCGGGGAAAAAATCATGTTTCTAAGGTTCCCTCAGATATTTTTCTAACTCCCCTAGCCGAAGAAGGAAAGAGCAAGCTCTGAGAAAATGTGAAAAGTTGCAGAAAATAAGCTTGGGCCAGAAAGAATTATGAAAATTGCCTAAGTCCTAGTCCTAGGGGCAGTCGGGACATTTGGGATATCTAGGCACGGATCGGCCGAAAAGCCTCCAGCGGCCCGTGAAGCATTTAGGACAATCGGGCCAGAAGTACGTGGCGGGCGCAAGAAGCCAATCTGGCCGAATGAGGAGAAAAAATGACTAACTGCTGAGTGGGACATCCGGGACAAAAGGACGCGAACCGGCCGGATCGGCTGAAATGGGGAACTTCAGTCCGAAACAACGTGGGACAAGTGGGACAAAAAGACACGAATCAGCCGGATCGGGCGAATCGGAAGAATTTGTCCCATGAAGCACTGGGACATCCGGGACAAAAGGACACGAACCAACCAGTTTGGCCGAAATAGGGAAATTCAGCACTGGGACATCCGGGACAAATGGACGCGAAGGGCGCAAAGGAGCTGAAAGGGCTGAGAACCAACCAGATCATGACACGTATCACATGGAGAAAGGTCCAAAGGTCAAAGGGCATTTTTTCAAGCTCTGACCCGAGCCAATAAAAAGAGGACACATGTCCAATGAAGTAGAAAAGGAGAGAGAATCACGCGACCAATCAATGCATGCCACGTGTCATCCAGGTGGCACGGCGCGGGAAGAAATTTAAAAATCCGTTTTCGCCTGTTTTGTGCCCTAGATCTTCAGATCTCCATATCTTTTGATCCAGAGCTCGGTTTGACACGTTCTTTATATCAACGGAAATCTCATGAAATTATCTACATGGTTCTGGGGTTAATCCCGAGTTTTGGTGCAGTATGGAGGGAGAAAATAAAGAAATGGATCTGACACGTGTTCATGGCCAGAAGTGACATTCCAGCGACCAGATTTAATGCAGAATGGGTCGCCTTCTACTGTATTTCGGTCAAAATGACAGAGTATGGGTTTGTAAGGTCCCCATGCCATTTTAATGCACCTTCATTCAAGGAGGGATGGGCTCTCATGTTTTTGCACGTTTCCTGTCCCCTGGGCTCGACCCTTGCACTGTAAAAAGCCAGTTTTGGCTCATTTAAAAAAAGGGGGAACATTTTTGGGCATAGCAGACTTCTTCTTTCACCTCCAGCAAGTGATTGATGCAAGGATCAGACCTCTCCAAGGATTGTAACAGTTTTCTTTTACCTCTCTGAGGGTGTAATGCATGTTTTTTGACATTGAAATGATAATGCAAGCTCTGTGAATGGGTTTCAATCCTCTGTTTGTATTATTTGCTTGATTTCAGATACTAAATTATACATTATCAGTCTATGTATGTTTTATGTTGTGAAATTTGGTCTGTGTCTATTTGCATGACAAATATGTTTCACCACTCCTTTTGGTGCATCACCATCTTTAGTTAGTTTCAATTTTTGCACTTCTACCCCTGTCCCCTTACAAGTTAGAGTAGGATTAGGATCTAAACCTCTGTAGTTTTGCAAAATATAGATCTAAATCAGAGGAGTTTGAGGAACCAGCCTCTAATCTGGATATTCCTCTCTCATTTTCACAAGTCCCCACGCTTGGAGAGAGGTTTCCATGTTGTGTAATCACACTGGATGCTAGAGTGATCAACCTAGAAGCCTGACCTGCATCCAGGGGTGCTGTGAGTCTGCTACAACAACTACATCATCGGTCCTTATTAAAAATATAAGCATAAAAAAAATGTAGAATGACATGAAAATCCATACTATGAACAATTTTCCATTGCTGAAAATACCAGCTCCATGTAACATACAACAATGCAATGCAATACGAGAAGGAAACAAGCTCATTTAACAGGTAAAACAAGTATGAACACACATATCTAAAAATTAAGAAAAAATAATTATTTGAAAAATAATCATTTACAAGAGTGTGGAGAAGAATAAAAATCACCAAAGAGCAATAAAATTTCCCTAGGGAGAAGAAAGGGGTATCGGACATCAAAAAGTTCCCCAATACGGTGAAAAATAAGAGAAAAATAATTATTTAATAAAAATAAGTATTCCACAGTGAACAGAGGAGAAAATGACGATCGAAACGGGCCTCCCGGCCCTCCTGATGGTGTAAAACAGGATAATATACCCCACCAGGGGGGGTAAAAACATCGCGACCAATTCATTTTAACTGATCAGTTTCGAAAATTTACTGTGAGGCTCTAACACTGAGGAGAACCATGGTGATCACACGAGACAAACTAAGGCACACAGATGCAGTCTGGGGGTACCAGTGGCACGTAGACGATGGCCCCTTTGTGAGTATCAAAACCTTGCTTGTTAATTTTTATCATTAATGCCTTAATTTTTGCTTTTAGCCATAGAAAAATGTGTAGGCACGCCTACACGTAGGCACATGCATTAGATAGGGTGCGCAGGTGCCATTTTGGGGGCGCAGGCATCCTCTTAGGGGTGCATGCGCCAAGACATAGATGTGCACACACACTAACATATTTCGCACACACCCACGTGCATGCACACACACAAAATCACATGTGCATGCACACACACACACTAGGAATGGGGCACACACGTGAAAAGCGTGGCGCAGGTGCTAATGGGGCAAGAGCACACATGGGGGCATATGTGTGCATGTGCAGGCACTTAATGTGTGGCACACATGCCAAAAAAGGGTGCGTAGGAACCCAAACGATGGCGCACATGCTAGAAGACACACGTGTGTAAGCGTAGGTGCTAAAAACATGGTGCACACACCCAAAAGGGTGTGCAAGCACCCTAGATAGATGGAAATAAGATAGGAAAGTCTCAAAAACATGACACTTAGAAGAATTTCTAGGATTTTTGCGTTAACCCTAAAAGATGAGATAGATTTTTAGAGGAAATGCTAGGAACTGATAAGCGGCGTGTTATTTTACAAAGACAACTACCAGTTTTACAAACGCGAGAGTGGCATACTTGGATTGTAGAGCTAAAGAGAAGTATGCACCGACAAGCCATGGCGATACTGCTAGAGGTGGTGGGGCTAGGCCCCGTGCCTCGGATGCCATCTATTGTATTAGATCATGGCATTTTAACTATGCTAGCTGAGTGATGGCATAGCGAGAGTCATTATTTCAGGATGCCCATAGAAGAGATGATGGTGACTATTGATGATGTTTGGTGGATCCTTCACGTGTCGATGATGGGCACGTTGATCGAGTAAAGCTCTCATGCAGGGTTGATTAGAGCAGCCTGCACTGCCTTGTTTTGTGTTGATGATATCCTGCACGACAGGATGACTATTGCATTACATGAGTGCATCTCCAACCCCACTTTGCATCTGGGACCTCTCTACATTATGGCTCTTATCAATGGGTTCCTACTCACTAATAAGATAGGGACTTCATTCCCGAGAGGATTACTATCATTGGTTCATGGCATTTACAGTGGTGAGAGATATTACCAGGGGAAATGTATACTAGCCCATTTATACTGGGATTTACACCTGATTACATACCACGGTCAGAAGACCGTGGGCCCAACATCATTATTACATATATGGTCATGGGATCATATTGCTATCAGGCACCCTGTGGGCCCGTTCTGAGTTCGAGATCCCGAGGAGACATCATACATGGCTTGGATAGTAGTTTGCGGAGATGTACATGGTCATCTTGGCAGCCTATTCAAATATAGGTGGGAGTTCGATGAGCTGGTAGCGATAGACGTCATTTGGTGTCCATACAAGCACTTCCAGTGGACAGAGGATGCCACAGAGCTCAGCGTGTTCTTGGTAGAGCACTTTCTTATTGGCAACCATATCTATATCATGGAGTTATATTGAGTAGAAAAGTTCCAGCGGTAGCTTGGTAGGGTACAGGGGGTCCCCCAGCCAGATATCTAGTATGCACGTAGGGATGCAGAGAGGCAGACCATGGGGCCTCGTATACTAGTGGCCTGAGATAGGGAAAGTTTCACACAGGTGGTTCCCGAGGTATGGGACCCATTACAAATGTGAGATACCCCGAGACCACAGCTGATTATGCAGCTTGGTATGCTATAGTATTACCCCAACAGCTCACCATTCCAGAGGAGGCCTAGGCAGCAGACATTCACTTGCCTATAGAGATATGGCACGAAGTAGAGCACAGGGTGAGGGCAGTAGCACAGGGGCCAGACCCAAAGGATCCATTTGATGGCATCTCACATGATGGATAGGGTGCCCCATAGGCATAGGGATCGAGGTCATCGAGCCCAGTACAGGTAGCCATGCAGCCACCCAGAGGCAGGGTCTTTGAGTAGGGATAGTCTTCTAGAGCACCTCATGGACCATTTCATGAGGTACAGACAGCCTCCCAGCCAATGGCATAGATAGCCACACTACAGGTGTAGTTACAGTAAGCCATAGCCGAGAGGGACATGACTAGAGTAGAGAGAGATAAGGCTCAAGGCTGGTGCATGACTATAGTAGCATAGAGAGATGATGCCCAAGATCATATTGTTACTTTACTTTCAGAGTGGGATCAGGCTTAGGCCTAGGCTGGCCTAGGAGATGACAGAGTAGCATGGCGGATCCAGATCTGAGAGACAGCTGCATAGGGGGCATAGATATTGAGCCTCTTGCATCAGTCCTAGTCATAGGTGCGCATGGTCATTACACAGAGAGACCATGTGTATGAAGGATCACAGGAATTATTAGCACAGAGGGACCAGGCCCATGTCAAGCTACAACTGATGACTACAGAGAGAGATCGAGAGGCTGCTACCTTTAGATAGGCTGAGGTAGACCTGGGTCGAGTTACAGGTGAGTGAGATACTGCCCTTCAGGTAGCACTCTCGTCCAAAGATGCAGACCTAATATGCGACGCCACTAGGCTTGGTGGTGAGGCCCTCTTTTACAGGACTACATATTATAGAGTGGTTCTACTAGAGTAGCGAGTAGCATTGCCACAACTGTCAGGGTCGAGTGCATCAGGCTCTTGATCACGGAGATCCAGCCATTCCACCAGATAAGTTAGAAAACCTCTACTAGAGCAGCCAGGGAGACCAGCGCCATCCCAACCTCTAATGTTCTAACATCTAGAGGACAAATCTGGGAGCCCCAGCGAAGGTGAGAGATGTGTTTGAGAGCCACATTTTTATTGTTTATATTATTTTGTATGTATGCCTCTTATGAAGGCTGATTATGATGTAAAGTTATGTTATACATGTATTCTTTATGATGCCTCATGATGAAGGCTTAATTCTTTCAGATACATGCCCCTTTTTTATGGCATTATGTATCGATGAGGTATTGTATTAAGTACCTGTCTAGACATTGTATGTATGTGGATAGACATTTTTGATGTATCATCTTTGTATGCCTCGGCTGAAGGCATTTTTGATATAGAGTACTGATTTGTATCCATTTTTGATATAGATGTATATTTGACACACACACATGTGTGTGTGTGTGTGTGTGTGTGTATATATATATATATATATATATATATATATATATATATGAGGATTACTTTGTTTTGGCTCAGATACACATGGTTATGAGATGATGTATTTTGTTGTTTTTTTTCTCTGATGCATGGGACATGAGTGGGCATAATTCTATGATGTGAAATACCCCTTTTAAGAAATTACTCTATGTTGATTCTCATTGCATGTTGCATTTGTTTAATTCAGCACTTATGGATGCGTTGTGACACAAGTGGGCATACATTGATTCTCATTGCATGCTGTGTGTTTTAGTTTAGCACTTATGGATGTGTTATTTGATTTTGTACTTTGTATGTATCTAATTTTGATGTTTTGATGTATACATGTGCTGTGGATGTTAGATGATAGATCCTTAGATGATATCAAATGCATTTCTCATGTGTTATTCTGATGTATATGGACAGGATGATATGATGATATTGGTGTGGGGGGGATATATTTTTTATCATGCACAACCCATCTTGCCCCCATTTATGATACGATATGTGAAGATTAGCTTAGCATACATGCATGATGTAAAACTTAGCATTTTGTTTATATATGATGTATAGATGATGTTAGATGTGATAATAATGATGGTGATGTGATGTGAATGATAAAAAAATAGAGCACTTGCAATAAACACAACCAAATGCTAACAAAGAACACCAGGAATTAATGCAATACACCATGATTGACCATGCTATATTAACATGTAACAAACACAATCAAATGCTTAAGAAATAACATAATGAATTAACACATTACATCAAGACTTCCCAAGATTTACTAGCATGTAAAAATGTACCGCAATATGCACAAGCAAGAATAAATCTAATCTAAGCAAGAAAAGATGAATCCTAACAAAGTATGCCCAAGCAACAAACAACCCAAAAAGTAAGAATGCAAAACACTATACAAGCAACAAGTAAATCAAGGAAACAAGACAATACAAGTAAATGGTTTTCTAATATATGTTTTCATGCACCAATTTTCTATTGTTTAGGTCTTTGTGAAACAATTTTCTATTGTTCAGGTTTTTTTGAAACAATTTTCTATTGTTTAGGTTTTTTCAAAACAATTCTCCATTGTTTTTGTTTTTTCTAACAGTTTTCCAAAGCTATGTGCAGATAACCAAGAAAGCATGGATGTCCCCAGTGTTAGATGGGGAATATACAAGGGTAGAATCCATGTGTTTATGAACAATAAGGTGAATTCATTGAGCTGCCCCTAGCATAATATGGGAAATAGTGAAAAACCAAACCCTTCACAGATGAATAGAAGAAGGAAAAGCCGGATTAAGGTGAGATAGAATGGGGTGCATAGGGAATCTTGAAGGCAGAACCAAGTCTAGGCCAAAGAACACTACCCTCCTGACACATGATGCTTGTGAACAACGAATTCTCCTGAGGTGCCGGAAACCATTTTTCACCCAAGGAACTGTCCAAAGTGCCACAATTGTGTGGTTTTCACTAGTGGATGACCTATTTTCTCTTTTTCTTTTTCTAATTTTTTTTTTTTGTATATTTTTTTTTAACTTCCTTGCACCATGTTCAAGCATAGAACCGCTTAAGATACATGGCATTCATGGGCTCCCGGAGCTCATCACCATTGGATAGTTTGTATGCCCCTGTGTCGTACTTGGTAGCTATGACATAGGGTCCTAACCAATGCGGTTCAAACTTCCCTTTCTTTTCTCACTCTGCTCTGGTATTGAACTAGTTCTCCTTCATGACTAAATCACCAACCTCAAACTGACGAGGGATGATTCTCTTGTTGTAGTTTCTAGAGACTCTATGTTGATACACTTTCAGGTGATTAAGAGTGTGAATGCACCTCTCATCCAGTAGCTATAACTCAGCCACTCTTGCCACTCAATAATCTTCATCCTTATCCAGATAGCCCTGAAGAGAGATTCTCAGGGACAAAATTTTTATCTCTAAAGGGATGATAGGTTTTGTCCCAAACACTAAGGAATATGGTGTCACACCCATAGGAGTGTGAATGGATGTTTGGTAAGCCCAAAGGGCTGGATGGATTTGTAGGTGCCAGTTTTGACCTATTTTGCTAACCATCTTCTCCATTATCCTCACCAAAGTCTTGTTTTTTGCCTCATCTTGTCCATTACCCTGAGGGTAATATGGCACGGACCATTTTAATCTGATTTGGAACCATATGCAAAGACCTTTCAAAATTTTGTTCTTAAATGACTTCCCATTATCTGTAACAATGGCTATTGGAATACCATATCGGTAAATAATGTGATTCATGATGAATTTAGAAATCTGTGCTCTTGTGACATAGGTTAAAGGGACAGCCTGCACCCATTTTGTAAAATATTTTGTAGCTATGATAATATGTGTATGACCATCAGATGAGGTAGGAGTAAGTTTCCCTATTAAATCACATCCCCAATTGGAGAATGGCCATAGGGTAGTGATATGTTGCAATGGTTGGGATAGAGCATGGATGAAATTTCCATTCTTTTGGAAAAGTACACATTTTCGAACAAAATTGCAACAATCAGTTTCCATGGTAGGCCAATAGTAACCTACTCTCAATAGTTTCTTAGCCAAGACCATTCTGTTTGTATGTGCTCTACATACCCCTTCATGCACTTATTTGATTGCCTGGATTGACTCCGTCACATCCAGACAACGTAATAGATTTCCATCATAGCCATGACAATAAATTTTACCTCCTAAAAGGGTGTAACGGGGTATCTAGCGAATTAGGATTTTCTTTTCAGAATGGGAGATATCAGGAGTGAATGTGTTGTCCTTAAGATAGGTGAAGATGGGTTTGTACCATGGGGAATATGGACCAACAACCTCACAAGCCAGGAAAGATTCTAACATGTCATACGTGGCCTGGCGTAGATTTTCTACCAAGAATGGCATATCATTATTCCCCAGCAGAATACAAAGCATAGACCCCACCATTACCATGGCATCCGCCAATTTGTTATGTGATCTTGGGATTTTTTGAAAGGTGATGTGCACAAAATACTCCTTTAGAGTTTCCACTAACTTTTTGTAAGGTAAGAGCTTGTCATCCTACAACCTTATATTCATCATTAACCTATTTGATGATTAACTGTGAATCACCTACAACCTTAACATGATGAACATTCCACTTGATGGCTAGCTTCATCCCTGCAATGAGTGCTTCATATTCTGCAATGTTGTTTGTGCAAGGGAAGGCCAGGAGGAAATCTTACGGTATAGGATCACCCGAAGAAGTAATAAGGACCGCTCCTGCACCTAAACCATGAAATGTAAAAGATCCATCAAAATGTATCTTCCATACGATAGATTCTTCAATGTAGAGAAAGGAGGCATCTAGTAGATCCAGACTCAAAGGGTCCATGCTTTGCAAAGGTGCTTCTGCTAGCTGGTCCATAAGTACTTGTCCTTTAACTGATTTTTGATGGACAAATTCTATGTCAAACTCACTGAGTAGAATGATCCAATTAGCCATTCTACCTGTGAGGACGGGTTTGGACAACAAATACTTGAGTGGGTCGACCTTGGATATGAGCTTGGTTTTATTATTCAGCAGGTAATGGTGAAGTTTTTGAAAGGTAAAAACAATGGCCACACAAGCCTTTTCAGTCTAAGGATAATTAAGATCATAGGCGATGAGGGTGCGACTTAAATAGTACATGACTTTCTCCTTATGGCCAAAGTTGTATTGGGCGAGCAGTGCACCAATAGAAAATTGTGTAGTGGAAATATAGAGCAAAAGTGGTTCTCCAGGAGTGGGAGACATGAGGACAGGAGGATTAGCCAGGTAATTTTTAAGTAAAGCAAAGGCTTGTTGTTGCTTGGGTCTCCAGATGAAAGCGACGTCCTTTTTAAGTAAATGGGTGAATGAGTGACATTTATCTACAAATTAGGAGATGAAGTGGTGAATGGCTTGAATTTTCCCCTATAGGCTGCACAGTTGCTTGATATTCTCAGGTGGAGGCATTTCGGTGATAGCAGACACTTTAGCAGGGTCTACCTTAATACCTCACCTTGATATTGCAATGAATCCCAATAGTTTCCCAGATAGCACATCGAAGACACATTTCTTTGGATTCAGCCTGACTTTGTATTCATGCAGGCATTCAAAGATACGCCGTAAAATCATAGGATCATCCTCTCTTATTTTGGACTTTCCCAGGATGTCATCTACGTAGTTCTCCATGATATCATGAATCGGATCATGAAAAATCACTGGCATGGCCCACTGATAAGTAGCTCTTGCATTTTTAAGGCCAAATGGCATCACCTAATAGTATAAGGTTCCCCAAGGATTCGTAAAATTTGTTTTGTGCAGGTCTTCTTCAACGATCTTAATTTGATTATATCCTGAAAATCCATCCATGAGTGATAGCACTTTATATCCTGCCGTTGAGTAAACAATCATGTCAATGTTAGGCAGTGGAAAATCATCTTTAGGGAAAGCTTTATTGATGTCCCTAAAATCCGTGCAGATTCAGATACCTATAGGTTTTTTATGGACAGGAACAATGTTTGATATCCATTCAAAATAATCAATTGGTCTGGTGAATCCTACTGCAAGAAAATTTTCTAACTCCTCTTTAACCAACAGGGATACTCTTGGGTGCATATTTCGAATCTTCTGTTTGATAGGCTTGGTGTATGCATGCATGATGAGGTTGTGCATGACCAAAGTTGGATCTAAGTCAGGCATGTATTTGTAAGACCATGTGAACACATCAATAAAATCTTGCAGCAACATAGTCAATGTATTTTGTTCTCTAGCTGAGAGTGATGCTCCCAATTTTATTATCTTGGGATCTTCTTCAGTACCAATATTGACATCAATGGTTTCTTTGACTAATAATTTTGATAAATCCTCCATATGCGTAGGATCAGGAGGTAGGTTGAGATCTTCATCCAAGGATGTCTCCACGAGATTTTCATCCTTGGTATGGTCACTTGGTTTGTCCTTTGATTTTCTTATTTGTTTATCAACCAGTGCCTCAAAGAGGTTTTCACTGTGCGACTTGGACTTCAATTTTTTCCAAGGCTTTTATTTAGAACTTTTTCCCTCGCTTTTCTTTAAATTTTGTTGACCACGAAGTTCAACCTCCTCACTGAAGTAGGTGTAGGTATCTAAGTGGATAAAGAAACCCTTCTTGTGATCTCCAATGGGAAGTGTATCCCTTATGCCCACGAATTCTATAATATCCTCATCGTTCTCGAATAAATCTAGTGGCATGTGATGTTATTGGTCCCATTCAACAAGGGAGGGGTATACAAGGTCAAGGGTTGGTTCTATAGGGGTTAAGGTTAGGAAAACGTTGTTCATGAAAAGGTTCGTGGAGGCCAAATCCTCATATTGGCTACAATGGGAATCCGTATCACTGTCTAGATAGTCGGAGCTATCCTCACACTCAGAACAAGTCACATCTTGATTGTTGGGGTGTGCTCCATAGAGGTGAATCCCAATGCCATATCTTTTTGTTTTGAAATGTGGAAGAGGGACTGGTTCTCTTTGTCCTTGTTCGTTCCTCCCACATCCTAGGCCTTTGTAGCCCATGGAGTACATCATTCTGCTAGATTTTTCATATTCCAGGGTTCGATAACAGGATGGCTGAGTATCCTCAGGGACCCAAGTTGTAGGTGGATCAAGCAATTTTTCCTTAGCTAACAAGCCTCTAGGTAGGAATGACCCAATAGCGTGTTCCTCTCTAGGTCTCCTGAAGTGGTAGTTGGGTCAACCTCTAGTCTTGGGTGACAATGAGAGGTCTGAAACCAAGAGCACTTGTTGTACATTATACTCCTTGAGCCATATTCCAGGATTTCCATCTCCCATGAATCAATTGGAGATGTTGAAGTAGACGGCCCATGAGGGCAAGAACTAAGAGAATCTGAATCCACCCAGGATTCCATGGCCTCAGATTGGAGAGGGATAGTTATATCTACGAAGGGACATGCATATGCACCCTTTCGTGTAAAGCTATTGAGATCTTTACAATGAGAAAAGGGCTCTAAATCCCCTGGTATTGTAATCGTATTTCCCTCATGCTTCAACTTAATGCAGTGATGAAACTTTGATGGCACGACCTGCATGACATGAATCCATGGTCAGCCTAGAAGCATGTTATATGGAAGTTCCAAGTATAGGACATGAAACTTTGTCTAATACAAAGTGGGGCCCACCTCCATGGGTAGCATGATGGTGCCTGCTGAATCTCTTTCCACATTGTCATATGCGGTGATGGCGATAATATTGGACTCAAGATCTTCCTCCATATGTTCCAACTATTTGACCAACTTAAGCGTGTAGATGTTCAACCCAGATCTGTTATCCACAAGCACCCTTTTGATTTTCCTTCCAGTGACAACTACCTCAATGTCTAAGGGAATATTATGTGTTGGATTCTCAGTAGGGATATCCCTATAGTTGAAAGTGAGATGTTCACTTGGCGTGATGTTAGCCACCGCGGCTTGAAGGTATGCGGGATTGACTTCTAAAGGCACTCCTGACCCCTGAAGAGTTTGGTACAGAATATCCTTATGCACATTGGATATCTTGAGAAGATATAAGATCAAAATCTTAACAGACATCTTTTCAACTTGTTCTAAAAGGTTATATTTATCGGTGTGCGGGGTCAATGGAGAAGGTTCCGAAATCACGAGACGGGCATGCCTTATTACCGCAGCATAGTCTTTTCCCTTGATTCGGATGGTATTGACACGGTCAACATGAGAGTGAATACATCCGATAAGTGAACCGTAATGATTGTTATCTCTTTTGGTATGCAAGTAATTTTCAACTTTATAAGTATGGGATGACTCTCTCTGATCCGGATTTGTCTTTTCTAACTTATCATGCTTGGGGAATGGTTCTTTATAAATCTCCATCTTCTCATTAGGTGTTTGTGTTTTTCTAGGGTTATCGACCTCTATCTCCCTATTGTCAATGAGATCTTGAATATAATGGTGAAGTCGAAGACATTTGTCTATCTTATGTCCTTTAATATGATACATTTCACAATATTCATGCTCCTTATACCATGAAGGTTTAGGAGTGTTGTCATCAAATGGTTGCATTGTAGGATAGGTCATCATGTGGGCCGCATCCAATTGTTTTAGTATGACTGGCAATGGTTCATTGAGAGAGGTGAATGTTCTTCATTTTGGTGGTGGTTGAATTGGGCCCTTTGTCAGTTTAAAAGGTTGACCAATTTGGAACATTTGAACACGTTTGGAATCAATGATTCCGTCTCGCACCACATTTTTGTTTTTGTTAAATATCTTCGGATTTTCCATGGGTTTGATACGTTGGTTGTCTTTAGATTGGGTTTTGAGGGTGCCTTTGGAAATGAGAGCCTTTTCTATATGAATCCCTTTCTTGATAACCTCCTCAAAAGTATCAACACAAACCATTTGGAGGTGGAAAGCTATATCTAGGTTGAGATTGGGAACAAAAATACTAACCAGTTGCTTTTCAGGGAAAGCACAAGGCAAGCAACTAGCTATCCCTCTCCACTGTTGGAGGAAGCTGGAAAAGGTCTCATTTGGGCATTGCTTGGCCCCACACAAGTCTACCATGGTGACATCCCTCTCTATGTTATATGAGAAGTGACGCATGAATCTTTTTGCCAATTTTGGCTAGGTGAAAATTGATCCTCGTGGTAAGCGTGTAAACCACTCCAATGTTTGACCTCCGAGACTTTTGGGAAAAATTCTGATGAGGTAATTATCACTATAAGACACCTCTTGACATGCCATGTAACAATATTTAACATGATCCCTTGGGTCTCCCTTTCCTTTGTATTTGTCAAACTTTGGCATATCAAATTTCTTTGGAAAGGGTTAAAGGGTCATTGTGTTGTCAAAAGGATAGGGGTGTAACTCTTCATATTGATATTTCCTAATGCTCCCTATATTTCTCTCTTGTAAGCTCGCAAGTGCCAATTTCATAGACTACACTTCTTGTGCGAGCAATTATTCTCTAGTGGGATAAGCAGGGATGTAAACACGATGATAACCTGTGTCTTCTTCTCTTTGGTTTTGTCGATGGATTTTATTGATTTTAACCTTAGGCCTCAACTTTTGAACGTTCTTGTTTGCGTCTTTCTATACATGGGAATTAACAACACTAGTTATTGGTTTAAGTTACTGATTTTTTGTTGGATTATGGCATGGTTTGTGGCTTATTCTTCTAAAGGTTCCTCCTCTTCGTATTGTGGAGGTTCTTCACCCATCTCATGTTCTATTTTTTTTATTCGTGGTACTTTGATAAAGGGTATTATTTTCCCTACCACTTTATCATTCCCTGTATAAGAAGTGGAATAATGTCCACCTATTAAAATATCTTCCATATTGATAAGGGGACATTCTTCTTCTGTAGCATCATTTGCGGGTAGAATTGTTTCATTCTTGGTGGGAAATTTGGCTCCTAATTGCACGACCCATGCTAACACTCTATCTTTGTTTCTAAGAAGAAACTCGTCTACTAGAGTGGGGTCAAAATCAAAGTCTACATGTGGAGATTCTAACTCATTTCCACTATGGTCGACCATCTCTTATGTTTCCTTTTCTGCAGAAAACAACGGTCCTAGGTCATGTCCAATGAAGGGGTTTGACCCTTGTCTGTTAGAGGTTTCCCAAGCTTGCACTTGTTGTTCCTTGTATGTCTGTTTCTTTAACCCTAGACGTGTTTTAGGAGCCATGTTTTTTGTGATAGTTTCACTAGGGTAGGTTGTAGATGTGTTTAAAGCTTAGTGATTACCCCTAAGTGAGATGCAAGATGTATTTGTTAAGAGTATTAATAAGTCAACAATGTAAGAATACCAATGTGATAGAGTGATGAATCACCAGTGACACAAGCGTTTGGTATCAAAACCTGTTTAAATGAAGTACCTCCTAGACTACATTTCAAAAAGCACCCTCACGTTGCAAGATGATTAACAAGATGTCTTCACTTATGCCAAGTTCAAGGGAATGAAAGAAAACGTAAGTAAATACAAGAATTCAATGCGACCTCCCAATCAAGATATATGATGAGCGAACTCAAACTCGATTAAGACCTATATCTCAAAAAGTTCCAATTACAATTCATGAATGACACAACAATATCACCAAGATATGTTAACCCACTTTGTGAGAAATTTAAGTATTGATATCGAGGTGTTATTGATATAACACACACAAATAGTAACACCTAGTACTCTCTAAAATCAAGGTAATAATGGAACTGAACTAAGGAGCTCAAAGTATAGCTAGGAATAGTTAAAAATGTATGTAGTGTAACCTTACAATATAGGTATTTATGTCGAGTTTACAAGAAACAAGATGTAAATACCGAAATTGTAGTGATACGATACAAACAAGCTAACTCTTCTAAGGAAGTCCGTAGTGATGAACCAAGCCTAACTACAATGACGATCTTGACATGGGTATCAAGATCACAATGGCTACCAATGATGTGAAAACACCTCCGCGTACTTTAGACATTTAACTAACCCAGCTGTAAACATGGATGGGCGTAAATGGACATAAAAGTGAGAGAAATAGTTGATTGGTAACACAAAGGTAATCACACTTATTCTGATCAACAAAGTGTCAAAATAATGTGAAGGACGCAAATCAAAAAAGGGTGACAAATGCTAGCTTCACTTTGACAGAGTTTCACCTCGCCCTAAGGCAAGTAAAAACTAGGCGAAAGGAATGCGTCACACATTTCTCAATGAAAATATGGTTCATAACTCAACATTGTTTTAGAATGGTCAAAGTGGGCTCCTAGCCAAAGTATATCTTCCTAGGTGGTTCTGTCGTCCTAGCTGCTACAAAGATTATGCATAAGTGGGATGATTTACCCAAAAATTCATAATGACTTATTTGGGAGTATCTCAAATTTTCCCCCTTCAAGCACAGTGGGCAATAAATGTGTCCAAATGTGTACTTAAAAGAGTCGCGTAGGGAAAACTTGTAGCTCTATCTCACAAAGGATTTACTAGTTAGATAGGTAGTGCAGAGCACTTCCCGTTTCATCCACAAGGTTCCCTCTTGCATGGAGTACTTTGGGGTTCCTGGAACCACCCCATTTTTGTAGCTTAAGGAGTTATGCCAAAGGGGTTATGTTCTAGTTGAGTGGAGAGGGATGGACCCTTTTCCAAAACCTACAAAACAGTGTTTTGAATATGTTGTTCTTTTTATATTTTTTAATTAGATGTGGTTTGCTTGAACACCATTTGGCAACCTATATAACAAATGTATTAGTAGTTTTGTTTTGATTTCTCCATTCTTTGACAAGCGTTTTGGTCTTGTATGATGATGTTTTAGTAGTTTTCCATCAAAAGAGAAGGCATCATTTCTGATTCTCCAGATTGTCCAAGGACGTAAGAGAAGAGCATACGTGATTGTGTCTAAAAATCCAAAAAGATATCAAATGGAAAAACACTTTAATTCGACTATGCCAATTTAACCAATTCCAAATCAAACACTCTTAACAATCTCAAAGCATCAAAAAGGTCTTAAAGAATCATTTTTGATTCCCAAGATCACCCCAAGGGACGCGAGGGAAGAGCATATGGGATCCATATCCTATAAGTAAAAAGTGTAAAATATTATCTAATCAAATACAAACATGTAAAAATAGCCTGCAAAGACAAATATATGATTAGATGAACCTGTAAGAATGTCAGAACATCAACACTTTAATTTCAAAAAATGCAAATGGACACTTGTGCCCCTTTTTCAGTGCCTACGCGCGGGTTAGGGCGTATGTGCCACCAAAGGTTGTTTTCGGCTCACATTGTACCTGTGCCACCTGAGAGATGTGTGTGCCACGAAAATAGTGTCTGAGCCACTAAAACAGTACATGTGCCACTTTGTGGAATGTTTAAGCACCTGCGCCACCAGAGAGGTGTGTGCACCACAAAAATAGTGTATGTGCTACTATGAGAGAAACAAACAGAATAACCGCATTACCAGAAAAATGTGCTTACGCCACTAAAACCGTATGTGTGTCCTGGCTAGGGTGTGTGTGCCGATTTGACAGGTTTCAGTATGCAGTGAACGTACAATACAAAATGATGCTTGTGCCCAGGTTAGTGTACCTACGCGCTGGTAGGTTGTGTGCACCAAGGTTAGTGCGCATGTGCAAGGTGCTGACAGTCAAAGTGGTAGGTTTTAACATTGTTCCTGCACCACCAGAGAGATGGGTGCACCTCGAAAACTGTGCCTACACCATGAAAATCATGCCTGCACCCCTAAAATTGTGCTTGCGCCAGACTTGCAACAAACACAAGAAAACTCACAATATCTCAAATTTTGAAAAGTTAGCTTAAGAATGGAAATAACCCATTAAAATTAAAGCTATGAACATGAAGTTACACATATCAAATGAGAAAAAATTCTAAGAAAATGGACATTAATTACTACATTTTCATATCAAAAGTTAGTCAAAACAATGAAACTTAAACTAAAATTCCATGGGACTAAGTGTCCCACCAGGCGTGCAAAATGTGTGCAAGCGTTTCTACAAACTTAACCAAATTTAGAGCAAGAAAGCTACCACCTAAAAATAGCTTCCTAACCTAGTTAAAAATGGGAAATATGCACCATCATGATGAACAAGTGAGAAATTCCTACCCTTTAAAAATTAATAACTTTGAATCTAATCAAAACACAATGTAAATGCATTAACTCTATTCCCCTTAATTGCCTAATTAAACATTTAAAATGAACCTAAATAGTCCAAATGGTAATCAAATTATATTGTTTGCTTTGATCCTTCAATGGATGCTTGGGTGTGAGGCTTAGCTCTTCAAGAATGGAGGATGGAGGGCTCAAGATTGACAAAAGGCTATTAGTATGAAACTATGTGCTTACTTTTGTCTCTTGAGAGATTTTAGGTGTAATTGTAGAAGTAGGAGGAGGACTCTTTATATAGCCCAAAGGATAAAGGATTCAACACATCCTCATGAATGTGGTACTAATGGAGATGTAGAGTTAGTTATGGATAAGTGGGGTTTAGATGGGGTTGAGTTAGCTTTAGGAGGGTTTAGTTTGTCCTCAGGTGGCTCATGTGGATAAAGGGGGTGTATTAATTAATCAAGATGATTAATTAATACATGTGCAAGCTTTTATAAGCTTTTAGATGGATATTAGTGTGATTTAGACCATTAAGAGGGAATTAACCCAATTAAATAGAGATTTATTGATTTAATGAGAAGGGAGGCTAATTAATTAGACTAGATAGAAGGTGTTGATTAATGAAGGGTTGTTAATTAGGGTATGTGTTGGATAGGGGACTTAATTAATTAGCGTAATATAATCAATTAACGAAAATGGAAGAGAAGATGAGCGTTATTGACGATATGTCGTCAATTTGTGGGAAATGATATAATTAGCACAATTTAAGTATTTAAATTGCTCGAGCGTAATTATAGGTGTCTACACCTAGAACCATCATTGAGTCTGCTTGTACAAAATAAGCATAACAACATGGGAATGGCTAAGAATAAAGAAGGGTTTTCAATCGCCTAGTAAATATTTCTTTTCTATTTTTGAGTGGGAGTCAGTTGGCCTATGGCTTAGTGACCTTCTATTCATTGATAATTCCTTCTATGATAAACCCATGGATGCTTTCAAAAGCACCTTCAAAAAGATAGGGGTAGTCATCGGTCCTAGTGAAGGGAGTGATGTGATTTCCAAACAACTTAAAATGAAAATATATTTAGAGGTCATAACACAAATTTACTTATATCTCTATCATTATAAATGGAAGCCAAGTAACAGTGTCTCCCTGTATCCAATGATTGAGGACTACTAGGGTCTATGGCAAGATTACACATTCAGGAATCATCGAGTGTCTGAATCAACATTTCGTTGCACCTAGAGAAACATTCTCAAACATTGGATTAATGCATCTTAGAAAATAAAATTGAACCTTAGAAATCCTCTCAAATTATCAGCCTAGGTCTTGGTCTAGGCTGTGTTCCTAGTCCTATTTGTAGTGCCCTATTCCCTTTGACACTATTTAGATATTAATCCTGACTCTATTGATCATATTTTGGATATTATTATATTTTGATGTAACAGGATGTGTATATACTAGCTCATGGATTATTATGGACATTAATATGTTTTGATTAGCATGATGGTTAGATGTTAGACTATGGATTAATATTGATCTGGATTCAGTTATTGTACTTGAGGATCATTGAGACATTTTTACTATTATGTGGATAATGAAATACTAGTTGACATGGACATGTTATTGATGTTAATTTTAGACATGTGACATTGATTATTATGAATAGCTCTAGTATAGAAATCTATTGGATGATGATATAGTTACAAATTGAATTTTAATGATAAATATTGAATCCTTGATATTGTTGTGATTTAAAATTAATAATTTTATGTTTCTTATATCATTTGGATGTTCTAATGTGGCCAAGAGGCCGAAGGAGGTATTTTGGATTTTGCAGGTTAAAATCACAACAATGTTGGGGGACTGGAGACTAACCATATTGGAATTCAATGTGAAATCAACAAGGTCACCATGGCAACTGTGTTTGAGCTGTATGTTGTGTTTTTTTAGGATTTCCCATGGGGGGGATTTCCATTATTGTGACCATGGGGTATATGTGTGCTTTATTTGTTGTGTCCCTTTTTAAAATTATTGTTGTATGTATTTTATTTGTAATGTGCTCTTTATTTTAATTATTTTAATGTGATAGTATATTGTGAGAGTCATATAGTTAAAATTTAATTAAATTAAATAGGATGTGGAAGGTGAAATTAAATGTTATTGTCTTAGTTGAAAATGAAATTTATTTATATATTTAATAACCATATGGTAATTAAATATATGGTTGTGTCTAAAGTTTGTAATAAATAAATGTCATAGAAATAAATGCATTTTAAAAGAGTGTGTAAGTTACCAAGTATGGGTTGTGTAAGCGAAGTGATAGATTGTGTAAGAAATTGTAAGAGGTTGTAAGAAGATTTTGGAAGGTCAAACACTCCATCTCCCTCTTGAAATTCGAATTTGAGCTTGGAGGAAAAATTTGGAGGCTTGTGGGACAAGTTAAACTTGTCCCACACCTCTCAAAATCCTCCACCAACCTTGTTTATTAATTTGGAGTCAAAATCAACTTATTTTATTGCATTTTGACATGATTTATTGTAAGATTTGTTTGCACTTGTCTTACAAATTTTAAATGCATTTTTTTTTATGATGGGCAAAAATGAGGTGTGTAAGTGGTTTGTCATTCACATTGATTGGGATTTAATTACCTTGATGTTGATTGTTTTTTGGGGATTAGGAAAAATGATGTGGCATCCCACTTGGAATCCACATCATCCTCTTCCACCCTCTCCTTTAAAATTGGAATTCCTCCTCATTTTGAGGTTGTTGAAGGTTGGAGATTTCACTCTTGGGTCAAAATTTCTCTTGCATTTTGGAGCTTGCTTGGTGGAAGAAGTGGATTTGCTTGTGCATACATTTACCTTGCTGATTTGCGACTGGTTTTTGGTGAAATAAAGACTGTTGTTTTGGGAGCAAGTCCCCATTATGGAGAGGTAGGCTCTCACTTTTTTAAAAAAAATTGTTTTTCCCTCTTTTAGCATGAATTTTGAATGTATTTGTGTTTGCAATTTTTGGGGGGATGGGTAGATCGCTTAGGACATGGTGTGGAGAGAAGACTATGAGGTTTATCAGAGGAGGGATAAGGGATTTGCCATTGTTATTTGTTCTTGGAGGAAATGTTGGTTTGGGATCCACCTAGGAAAGGAAATTTATTGCATTTCCTACTTTGGGGGAGGTATAAGGGATAAATTTGGAGGAGGGATAAGGAGGGGTTGAGGAGGGATAAGGTTTATGGGATTGCTATGATCTTTGTGGTTTGCTATTAGTGGATGCCCAAAATTCAACTTGGGAGGCATAAGGAGACCTCCATAGTTCTTGCTCTTACTTGGCTTGCTTGCTTGGAGAAGGAGCCTTTGTTTTGTTTGGAATTGATTGTTGTAGTTGAGAACTACATCCTCTTGCTTTGTGTTTATTTGTGTTTGTGAATTTATGCTTGTATGTGAAGAAGCCATGTTGCCATGTATTGAATTATCATGCTCCATTTCAATATGGCTGGGGCTCGAGGGCCAATGGGGAAAGATGGCTTCTATTTTCCCATTGGGTATCTTGGTTGGGTGGAGAGTGTTGTCTTTCCCCATTCCTTGTTGTGATTCAAAGATGAATAAAGAATAAGAAAACAACAAACTGTTGTTTGTGGAAAGATAAAAACAGTTTGACATTCCTCTTTTCTTGAGAAAATTGAATGTAACCCTTCCCACATAGAGTGGGTGAATGTAATTGATGTTGAAATGTGAGATGTTACTTTGTAATTGGAAGTTGTAATTGAATTGAGAAATGTATTCTCTATTTTACCTTGGGAAAATAATGTAATTGATATCCATACTTGTAATTTTGAAATTTGAAATCAAATCAAATTGGATAGGAGTTCAGTTGTAAAGCTATTTGACCTCTCAATAAAGGATGGCATTGATTCTTTTAATTCTGTTGGAATGTGCATACTGGATTGTATTGAATGTTTTGAATTACATTTGTTGTTTGAAATGGTATCCATGTCAAAAAAAAATGCATGAAGAATAAACGACAGCATTATGTTTCCTTTTTTTATTGTCAAATTTAGATATCAAAATGGTGCCATGTACTTTAAGTAATAAATTATGGCAATAGGATGTTACAGATCAGAAATGAAAATGCTTCCACTTTGGAAATTGTAAATTGACCTTTAAATTATTAGTAATTGAATTTTGTTTTCTTTGGAATTTGGCACCAGAATTAATTCATTAAATGCACAGTTCAGATTCATAACTAAAATTAAGGAATGATTTTAAAAAAAATAGATGTATTAAGGTTTATAAACCTTGTGGAAATGCAATAATTAAAATGATCATCAAGAACTGCATCAAACTAGATTTTGAACTTGCATAATAGATTTCCTGTCAAAAGATGCAAAATATATCAATTGCAACCCAATACATAGTTTGAACCTGGAAAATACTCTTTAACATACCCATAATTATCCCTCCATGTTCAATTTACATGTTGAGGAGAAAGGGAATCAAAATTGAACGAAACTTGTATGTTGGAAAAAAAAAACTGCCAGTTTTAAAATTATAATTCTCTGTAGATCAATTTCTTAAAATTGACACTTGAAACTTTACCAAATTCCAAAATTGATGATTTCTATTCAAAGAGGACTATGAGATATTTCTAGAAATTCCTTGTTTTCCTAAAATGGAGCTTCCTATAAAAATTTATGGCCATTTGAAGTTTTACTTCAAAATGGCCATTCCAAAAAAAAAAAAATTTAAAAAAATTATTCGACCTTAGAAAAATTTAAATTTTGAACTTTAGAAAAATTTCCTAAAAATTTCCTCGGCCCCACACCAATCACGTGCTGACACATGGTAGGGAGGAATGAGGATTTACAATTGAAAACTTAACTTTTTACACTTTTGGAAAAACTTCACTTTTTCTTCCGCCGGCCCTCGGCCAATCACAAAGCGCCACGTGGCCATTTGAGCAAGTGCGGGGGCATGGAGGAAAATTTTCCTTTGGAAATAGAGATTTTGGTTTTGGGAAAAACTTTCAAAATTTTCCCCACGACCCACTCTCCTGCATCAATCATGTGATGACACGTGGCATTTGGGAAAATTTTCCCAGTTTTCTCCCTATCCCCGCAGACCTCCAAGGGAAAATTTTCCCCTAAAACTCCGCCCGGCCATAACTTGAGTTTTACAAGGAGTTAGGAGGAATTATTTATATGGTTGGAAAGGTGAGGAAATTTCCTATCCAATGAGCCTAGTTTAGGAAATTTTTGATAACTCTAAGTGTGTGATAAATCTAATTGAAGTTCAGGGCTTGATAGAGAGCAGGCCTGACGATAAATTTCTCCCTGAACCTTAATAAAACTTGTAACCTCCAAATTGGAACCTAGTAAACTTTTTATAAGATAAAAATGAGAATCTTGTGTTTGGTTAATCAGAATTTGTTCTGGATCCTATTTAGTTTCAAACTAGTGTCTTGCAACTTGGTTGTAGACTCTTCATATAAAAAAAATTTATTCCATAATTTTCCTAATTTGTTTCTTGGTCTCAAGTGGTAGTTGAAGCACGCATCACATTTTGGTATCAGAGCAGTGGTTCAAAAGCTTGAACCATTAGGCACACTAGAAACATTGAGACTTGAAACCTAAAACTAGTAAATTGATAATCTAGAAAATAAAACTAATTGAAAATTGAACATGTTAGTAAACTTAGAAAACTGAAGAAAATTCAAGGTAATGAACTAACTCCAACTCTGGTCTCTGTAGGGAGCTCAGACGGAGTAGGAGGAATGTTCACAGAGGCTCAGAGTCACCACCACCACCACCTCCACCACCTCCACCACCACCACCAGACCAGGGTTTAGCAGTTATCCTACCACAGATTTTACAGACCCTCCAGGATGTTAATGCCGCCTTACGAGGAGGATCAGTAGGAGGGCACTCGGGAAGACAGGACAGAGATAATTCCATTGAGGGACATGCACCTCCTCCACATGGTGAGGAAGATGGAGGAGAGAATTTTCATGGAGAGTCAGCTAGAGCAGAGTCTCCTTTGAGGGGACATGGTGACCATATTTTAGGACAGAGAGAGAGGTCTTGAAGCCCTAGGCTCGGGGACAGGCAGGCAGAGAGGCCTAGAGGCCATCAGACCACAGCTGAAGATCTTGAAGCTTAGAACCTCACATTATTTAGGTGATAGAGGTGGTTTCCAGGGAGAGGCCTGGCTAGTTAGCTTGAGCGGTTGCTTTAAGCTTTGTCCTTTTTCTAGAAACACGAAAGCTCGTGTTATAATCCATCTACTGAAGGACGGAGCTGGAGTATGGTGGAGGACAGAGGAGCATAAGCTCCATATAGATTCAGAGACAATCACTTGGGAGCTATTTGAGGAGAGATTCAGGAGTAGATACTTGCCACGGAGATTCATACAGCAGAGGATCGATGAGTTCCACAACCTTCGACAGGCTTCCCTTACAGTGGCCGAGTATGAGAGTAGGTTCCTATACCTACTTCAGTACATTGATTACATGCAGGATGAGTAGGTGTGGATCTATAGGTTCATACGAGGCCTTAATATAGACATTGGAGGTGGAGTTCGGATCCACTGCCCGCAGATGTTAGAGGAGGTTGTTGAGAAGGCCTACATTGCAGAGGAGACTCAGGGTAAAACCCAGCAGGCTAGAGACCGGGTCAGGAGCCGTATTCAGCAGTTGAAGGATAGTAGATCGAGGGGGTCATCTCCTCTTCCTCGTGGTGGTCAGCATTCTTCGTAGTCATCTTTCAGACCACAGCAGCAGCAGTAGTCCCGCCCACCATTTAGGCCTCCTCAGAGAGCTGATGCACAGAGAGGTCGCAGTATGGGGCCTCCTCCTAGGGGACCCACCAGGACACAGGGTGGAGCTAGAGCTCAGTCGGTAGGAGCTCGACCATAGAGGCCGTAACAAACTATAGCTGGATCATCAGGATCCACAACACCTACCTCTAGGGCACCTTCTGGAGGTGCTATAGTTTGGAGGACTTCAGGTGGTTGCTTCGGGTGTGGAGTAGTGGGACACTTTTGGAGAGATTGCCCCCAGAACCCTAATAAGGGTAAGGCACCCATCTCAGAGCCTACAGTCAGAGACATGGGACAGAGTCACAGGATCTACACAGTGGTTGAGAACTGCCAGGCTGAGCACCAGAGCACGGTCATTGAGACCCCAGGTAGTATCGGAGGTGTTCCTACCTCCATATTGTTTGACTCCGGTTCTTCTGATTCATTTATTGCACCATCCTTAGTAGAGCGATGTAGGTTGGTGGCTGTTAGACAGGGTCATAGTTGGGATGTCAAGATGGCTTCAGGAGCCAAGGTCTTGGTAGACTCCTTAGTAAAGGAGTGTGTTGTTAACTTGGGACCTTTCACCACCACTTCAGATCTCCACATACTTCCTTTGGGCTCGTATGGAGTCATTTTAGGCATGGATTGGTTGTCTGCACATAGGGCTAGGATGGATTGCTATCATTAGACTATATCTTGTGTAGATGATCTTGGAGTTGAGTCGGTGATTTCTGGGGTCAAGAGACCTGTTTCTATTCGCACTATCTCTGCTATGCAGCTCAAGCGGTGTGTACGACGGGGTTGTCAGATGTATGCAGTCACAGTCAGTGACCGGGTAGAGGATGGGTCTAGTGGGCCATCGCTAGATGACCATCCCATTTTGAGAGAGTATGCAGATGTTTTCCCAGGGGAGCTACTGGGGATGCCACCCCCACGTGAGATTGATTTCCATATTGATCTGGTTCTAGGAGCAGAGCCTATCTCACGAGCTCCTTATCGGATGACCACCCCAGAGCTCTGTGAGCTTAAGTTGCAACTGGAAGGCCTTTTAGAAAAAGGCCTTATCCAGCCTAGTGTATCCCTTTGGGGTGTACCAGTTTTTTTTTTAAGAAGCAAGATGGATCCTTGCAGTTGTGCATAGACTACCGCCAGCTGAATAAGGTAACGATCAAGAATCGTTATCCTCTTCCTCGCATCGATGACTTGTTTGATCAAATGAAGGAAGCCACGGTGTTCTCTAATATTGATCTCAAGTCTGGGTACCATCAGTTGAGGATTACGGAGACAGACATCCATAAGACTGTTTTTTATACTAGGTATGGGCACTATGAGTTCACAGTGGTGCCCTTTGGTTTGACGAATGCCCCCGTAGTATTCATGAGTTTGATGAATGGGGTATTTAGGAAATTTTTAGATCGTTTTGTGCTCATTTTTCTTGATGACATTCTGATTTACTCGCGTACGCGTGAGGAGCATGAGGGGCACCTTCATCGGGTTCTTCAGTGTCTTCATGAGCAATAGCTTTACGTGAACTTGGAGAAGTGTGCTTTCTTTTAGTCAGAGATTTAGTACTTGGGCCATATCATCTCAGGTGAAGGAATCACAGTCAATCCTTCCAAGATTAAAGCCATTATGGATTGGCCAGTACCCACTACAGTGATAGAGGTGCGCAGCTTCATGGGGTTAGTAGGGTATTACAGGAGATTTTTACAGGACTTCTCTTGGATAGCACACCCCATCACTTCCCTTCAGTGGAGAGGGAAGAAATTTGTTTGGTCAGACAGGTGTGAGAAGGCCTTCAGGACACTGAAGGAATATCTCACTACAACACCCATTCTTGCAGTGTTAGATCCACATGGTGAGTTCTTTGTATGCACAGATGCTTCGTTGGCAGGCCTTAGAGGTGCTCTTATGCAGGAGGGTAGAGTAATAGCTTTTGAGTCTCACAAACTCAAGGATCACAAGCCCAATTATCCTACCCATGACCTTGAGCTTGCGGAAATTGTGAATGCTTTAGTTTGATGGAGACACTTTCTTATTGGTTGGAGATTCACACTTAGGATAGATCATTTGAGCCTTCGCCACCTCTTCACTCATCCCAATATAAACGATCATCAGAGGCATTGGATGGATTTTCTTTGTGAGTACGACAAGGAGATAAAGCATGTGAAATGGAAGGAGAATGTGGTTGTAGATGCTCTCAGCAGATAGAGGCATTTAAGCATGTCTACTTCAGTGAGCATAGATTTACGGAGTAGGATCCTTCAGCAGCTTCCTTTTGATAGTTTCTACATTGCAGCCCGAGTAGAGATTGAGTCCCAGAGACCCCTTGAGGGGAAATTTGATGGTTTATCACTAGAGGCAGATGGTCTTCTCAGGCATAGAGGTTGGATTTATGTTCCTAGAGACGAAGGCTTGAGGCAGGACATCTTGACAAAGGCACATCGTGTACCCTATTCAACCCATCCTGGGGTGAAGAATATACACGCCACCTTGAGACAGTTATATCACTGGAGAGGACTTCACAGGGACGTGGCTCAGTTTGTGTCACACTGTTTAGAGTGCCAGAAAGTGAAGGCTGAGCATCAGCATCTAGCTGGCCTTCTATATCCTCATGTTATACCAGAGTGGAAATGGGACACCATTTCCATGGATTTCATTGTTGGATTACCGATGTCGAGATATCACCATGACGCCATCATGGTCACAATTGATAAATTGAAAAAAGTAGCTCACTTTTCTCCGGTAAAGACCACCTATAAAGCTAGTGTAGTGGCATGTGTTTACTTGGATGAGATTGTCAGGTTGCACGGGATTCCACGGAAGATCATTTGTGACCGTGATCCTTTGTACACTTCTCATTTCTGGACCACCATGCAGTATGTTATCGGGATGAAGATTAACTTTAGCACAACTTATCACCCTGAGACGGATGGATAGACTGAGAGGGTGAATAAAATTTTGGAGGATATGCTTAGGATGTACGTGATGGATCAGCAGTCTAAGTGGGAGGAGTATCTGTATCTTGTGGAATTTTCCTACAATAATAGTTTCCAGAGTTCTATAGGCATGTCTCCTTTTCAGGCCTTATATGGTAGGGAGTGCAGGACACCCCTTAGCTGGGACAGGTTGGAGGATAGAGTATCTCTTGGACCAGCTCTTTTGCAGGATATGGAGCAACAGGTAGTGTTGATCAGGAAGAGATTGCAGGAGGCACATGATAGGTAGAAGAAGTACACTGATCAACATAGAACCAAGCGTAATTTTGATGTGGGCATGAAGGTTTTCCTTCGTGTTAGGCCACATAAGAGCCCGATCCATTATGGAAAAGGTTCTAAGTTAGCCCCTCGGTTCATTGGACCTTTTGAGATCCTAGAGCATATCGGCCCGTTGGCTTACCATCTAGCATTGCCACCCAGCTTGTCTCGCGTACATGATGTGTTTCATGTTTCTGTTCTTAGGAGATACGTCACAGATCCTTCTCATGTGCTGGATTGGACATCATTGTAGGTGCAGGATCAGGGACAGGTGATGGCAGAGCTCGTCCATATCATCAATCATAGGACCGTAGGCCTTCGAGGCAGAGAAATTGATCAGGTACGAGTGCAGTGGGACAGATATGATGAGACTGCAGCCACTTGGGAGGATGCTACTGGTTTACGACTGCAGTTTCCACATTTGTTCCAGTGACTTCCAGGAGGAATTCTAATTTAAGGGGAGGGGGATGTAGTGCCCACTTCCCTTTGACACTGTTTAGATACTGATCCTAACTCTATTGATCATATTTTGGATATTATTATATTTTGATGTAACAGGATGTGTATATACTAGCTCATGGATTATTATGGACATTAATATGTTTTGATTAGCATGATGGTTAGATGTTAGACTATGGATTAATATTGATCTGGATTCAGTTATTGTGCTTGAGGATCATTGAGACATTTTTATTATTATGTGGATAATGATATACTAGCTGACATGGACGTGTTATTGATGTTAATTTTAGACATGTGACATTGATTATTATGAATAGCTCTAGTATAGAAATCTATTGGATGATGATATAGTTACAAATTGAATTTTAATGATAAATATTGAATCCTTGATATTGTTGTGATTTAAAATTAATAATTTTATGTTGCTTATATCATTTGGATGTTCTGATGTGGCCACGAGGCTGAATGAGGTATTTTGCATTTTGCAGGTTAAAATCACAACAATGTTGGGGGACTGGAGACTAACCATATTGGAATTCAGTGTGAAATCAACAAGGTCACCATGGCAACTGTGTTTGAGCTGTATGTTGTGTTTTGTTAGGATTTCCCATAGGGGGGATTTCCATTATTGTGACCATGGGGTATATGTGTGCTTTATTTGTTGTGTCCCTTTTAAAAATTATTGTTGTATGTATTTTATTTGTTATGTGCTCTTTATTTTAATTATTTTAATGTGATAGTATAATGTGAGATTCATATAGTTAAAATTTAATTAAATTAAATAGGATGTGGAAGGTGAAATTAAATGTTATTGTCTTAGTTGAAAATGAAATTTATTTATATATTTTATAACCATATGGTAATTAAATATATGGTTGTGTCTAAAGTTTGTAATAAATAAATGTCATAGAAATAAATGAATTTTAAAAGAGTGTGTAAGTTACCAAGTATGGGTTGTGTAAGTGAAGTGATAGATTGTGTAAGAAATTGTAAGAGGTTGTAAGAAGATTTTGGAAGGTCAAACACTCCATCTCCCTCTTGAAATTCGAATTTGAGCTTGGAGGACAAATTTGGAGGCTTGTGGGACAAGTTAAACTTGTCCAACAGCTCTCAAAGTCCTCCACCAACCTTGTTTATTAATTTGGAGTCAAAATCAACTTATTTTATTGCATTTTGACATGATTTATTGTAAGATTTGTTTGCACTTGTCTTACAAATTTTAAATGCATTCTTTTTTTACTGATGGGCAAAAATGAGGTGTGTAAGTGGTTTTTCATTCACATTGATTGGGATTTAATTTCCTTGATGTTGATTGCTTTTTGGGGATGAGGAAAAATGATGTGGAATCCCACTTGGAATCCACATCATCCTCTTCCACCCTCTCCTTTAAAATTGGAATTCCTCCTCATTTTAAGGTTGTTGAAGGTTGGAGATTTCACTCTTGGGTCAAAATTTCTCTTGCATTTTAGATCTTGCTTGGTGGAAGAAGTGGATTTGCTTATGCATACATTTACCTTGTTGATTTGGGACTTGTTTTTCTTGAAATAAAGACTGTTGTTTTGGGAATAAGTCCCCATTATGGAGAGGTAGGCTCTCACTTTTTTTAAAATTGTTGTTTTTCACTCTTTTAGCATGAATTTTGAATGTATTTTTGTTTTCAATTCTTAGAGGGATGGGTAGAATGCTTAGGGAATGGTGTGGAGAGAAGACTATGAGGTTTATCAGAGGAGGGATAAGGGATTTGCCATTGTTATTTGTTCTTGGAGGGAATGTTGGTTTGGGATCCACCTAGGAAAGGAAATTGCTTGCATTTCCTACTTTGGGGGAGGTATAAGGGATAAATTTGGAGGAGGGATAAGGAGGGGTTGAGGAGGGATAAGGTTTATGGGATTGCTATGATCTTGGTGGTTTTCTCTTGGTGGATGCCCAAAATTCAACTTGGGAGGCATAAGGAGACCTCCATAGTTCTTTCTCTTGCTTGGCTTGCTTGCTTGGAGAAGGAGCCTTTGTTTTGTTTGGAATTGATTGTTGTAGTTGAGAACTACATCCTCTTGCTTTGTGTTTATTTGTGTTTGTGAATTTATGCTTGTATGTGAAGAAGCCATGTTGTCATGTGTTGAATTATCATGCTCCATTTCAATATGGTTGGGGCTCGGGGGCCAATGGGGAAAGATGGCTTCTATTTTCCCATTGGGTATCTTGGTTGGGTGGAGAGTGTTGCCTTTCCCCCTTCCTTGTTGTGATTCAAAGATGAATAAAGAAGAAGAAAACAACAAACTGCTGTTTGGGGAAAGAATAAAATAGTTTGACAGTCCTATTTTCTTGAGAAAATTGAATGTAACCCTTCCCACTTAGAGTGGATGAATGTAATTGATGTTGAAATGTGAGATGTTACTTTGTAATTGGAAGTTGTAATTGAATTGAGAAATGTATTCTCTGTTTTACCTTGGGAAAATAATGTAATTGATATCCATACTTGTAATTTTGAAATTTGAAATCAAATCAAATTGGAAAGGAGTTCGGTTGTAAAGCTATTTGACCTCTCAATAAAGGATGGCATTGATTCTTTTAATTCTGTTGGAATGTGCATACTGGATTGTATTGAATGTTTTGAATTACATTTGTTGTTTGAAATGGTATCCCTGTCAAAAAAAAATGCATGAAGAATAAACGACAGCATTATGTTTCCTTTTTTTATTGTCAAATTTAGATATCAAAATGGTGCCATGTACTTTAAGTAATAAATTATAGCAATAGGATGTTACAGATCAGAAATGAAAATGCTTCCACTTTGGAAATTGTAAATTGACCTTTAAATTGTTAGTAATTGAATTCTGTTTTCTTTGGAATTTGGCACCGGAATTAATTTATTAAATGCACAGTTCAGATTCATAACTAAAATTAAGGAATGAGATAAGAAAATTTAGATGTATTAAGGTTTATAAACCTTGTGGAAACGCAACAATTAAAATGATCATCAAGAACTGCATCAAACTAGATTTTGAACTTGCATAATAGATTTCCTGTCAAAAGATACAAAATATATCAATTGCAACCCAATACATAATTTGAACCTGGAAAACACTCTTTAACACACCAATTATCATCCCTTCATGTTCAATTTACATGTTTTAGAGAAAGGAAATCAAAATTGAACGAAACTTGTAAGTTGGAAAAAAAATTGTCAGTTTTAAAATTATAATTCTCTGCAGATCAATTTCTTAAAATTGACCCTTGAAACTTTACCAAATTCCAAAATTGATAATTTTTGTGCAAAGAGGACTCTGAGATCTTTCCAGAAAGTCCTGGTTTTCCTAAAATGGAGCTTCCTATCAAAAGTTATGGCCATTTGAAGTTTTACTTCAAAATGGCCATCCCAAACAAAAAATAATAAAATAATAAAAAAATAATTCGACCTTAGAAAAATTTAAATTTTGAACTTTGGAAAAATTTCCTAAAAATTTCCTCGTCCCCGCACCAATCACATGCTGACACATGGCAAGGAGGAATGTGGATTTACAATTGAAAACTTAACTTTTTCTTCCGCCGGCCCTCGGCCAATCACAAAGCGCCACGTGGCCATTTGAGCAAGTGCGGGGGCATGGAGGAAAATTTTCCTTTGGAAATAGAGACTTTGGTTTTGGGAAAAAAAATTCAAAATTTTCCCCACGACCCACTCTCCCACATCAATCACGTGATGACACGTGGCATTTGGGAAAATTTTCCCAGTTTTCTCCCTATCCCCGCGGACCTCCAAGGGAAAATTTTCCCCTAAAACTCCGCCCGGCCATAACTTGAGTTTTACAAGGAGTTAGGAGGACTTCTTTATATGGTTGGAAAGGTGAGGAAATTTCCTATCCAATGAGCCTAGTTTAGGAAAGTTTTGATAACTCTAAGTATGTGATAAATCTAGTTGAAGTTTAGGGCTTGATAGAGAGCAGGCCTGGCGATAAATTTCTCCCTGAACCTTAATAAAACTTGTAACCTCCAAATTGGAACCTAGTAAACTTGTTATAAGATAAAAATGGAAATCTTGTGTTTGGTTAATCAGAATTTGTTCTGGAACCTATTTAGTTTCAAACTAGTGTCTTGCAACTTGGTTGTAGACTCTTCCTATAAAAAAAAAATTATTCCATAATTTTCCTAATTTGTTTCTTGGTCTCAAGTGGTAGTTGAAGCAGGCATCACACTATTTCTATTTCGAGTTCTGGTTCTCATTGTGGTCATCAAATATGGAAATTTTAGGAAATGAATCCACACTTAAATAATTATTCCCATTTAGATTGTTGGACTTGTTAATGGTAGTAGGAGTGCCTATGGAATTTTCTTGGTGGAAGATGGGGTTATGCCCATATTTGTCTTTTCTAATGGCATCATTGGTATCCTTTCTAGTATTATCAAAGAGAACTCCTCATGCTTGTGTGACAAGTTTAAAATCTCCCTTGGCTCTTGGGAACTTGTTTTTATCAAGATGAAATAACAAGGCTAGTTTTAGTGAGTATTAAAAAATGATTGGAATTACTTACGAAATGCATTCCTTCGCTTCGAGCTTATCTTTATAAATGCAATTCCAATTTCTGAGTTCTCCATATTTTCCAAATTTGGGTTGAATTAACATTCTAGACCTCTAAAAGTGTGAATAAAATGGTGAGTTCATTTCCCCCAACCTTTCTTGAAGCGAATTTAAATGAAATGAAATTTGGAATTTGGAGGTGTCACGTGGCTGACACTAATTGTCCTACGAAAAATTTACTTATTGATAATTAATTTTTATTAGTCATATGTAATTTCCATTATAATGATAAATGGATTCTTAAGATTACCAAATCACTGTCAAGTTTATTCCTAAGAATACAATTATTATTGTGGCACAGTTGATGTAACTCCTTAAAGCCTCCCATGATTACAAATACCTCTCCTTGGAAACCCCATACAAGTGGATATATGCTAACCAAAATTATCGTAACTCTTTGATATTGAGAAGGGTGTTTAGGAATTATTTTGTTAGGATTATACCAGTTGTACAGATAAACAAGCATGTAATGAATATTGCAGAAAATGTAAAAGAGAAAATAATGCAATAAAACAGAGACACAGATTTAACATGGTTCACCAAAAAATGGGCTATGTCCACCAGAAACATCCAATAATTATTATTTAGTCCAGTAAAACACTCTCTCATAATGCATCTACACTTACGATGAGCCTCATAAATAACAACCCTTTAAATCTATTAGGGTTTTTTATCATTTTGGGGAAACATAGAAAACCACCCATTAGATCTGTGACCTAATAATGAATGGTCCAAATTTCACAATGCATAAATACATATAAAATGTAGCTTTCAAGGGCACTTCCGCCAAACCCCCATTAAGTAACGCAGCCCCCAGATCCCACAAGGGGGGTGAAGCCCCCCTTGTAACCCTCGTCACTATCAAGCTCTACAACCAACAAATTTTATCTTTCTTGAAGAGTTTTTAGTGTAGAAAAACCAAGAACTGACCAATGAACCTTGCTCTTGTGCAATGTAAGGGAAATTTATGTAAAGGCAAGTGAGAGGAGTCTTTGGATGAATTTTAAACAACTAGATGAGTGAAATAGGTGGTTTAGTTTTCTGAGAACATGATGGAATCCTAAAATTCCTAAAAATATACATAACCAGTCAATAACACATCTAAAACTCCTACAAATATCAATAACCACTCCAAAATGCCCCAACACCTAAACAATGCGTATATTATTTCACAAAACAGATATCGATTGTATAATTTAAACCCTAAAAGATTAAAGGATGAATGCTGAAATCCTGAAAAATACCTATGTATTGACTAGATTAGAATCTGAAAAACTATCTTCTAAACTATGATAGATGGAGTTGTGAGACTAATTCCATAAGGTGCAGAGTGACCCTAACATCTTATATTTACTAAAGTAAATTTAAAGTAAAATTTTTTCTTCTATTATATTATTATTTTTTATACTTAAACCCTCGATGCTATCAGGCTTCGCAACCAACAATATCGCATTTGGAGACTGATTGTTGCAGCTCCACCGCTATAACTCTTTCTTGGAATTTTCTTCTTGGCTTGTTTCTTCCACTTCAAGCTCAATCTTGAAGACCCATAGAATTTGAATGAAAATCCAACTTATCCTTTTTAATTGTCTTATTAAACATATCAGTAGGATTATCATCTGTATGAATGTTCACCAACTCAAGTTGTCCATTCTCCAACACTTGTCGTATGAAGTGATATCTTAGATAAATGCGTTTGGTTCTGGAATGAAATATCGAGTTCTTTGCCAAGTTAATTTCACTTTGAATATCATTTTGTAACTTGCAATCCCCTTGATCCTTACCCAAATCCTCCATGAACCTTCTCATCCATAACAATTCCTTACTTGCCTCAGTCGATACAACATATTTTACCTCTGTAGTAGATAGGGCAACTACCTTCTGCAACTTTGAGATCCAACTTACTAGCACACCACCAACTATAAAAATGTATCTAATAGTGCTCCTCCTACAATCCACATCTCCTGCCATATCTGAATCCATAAATCTCTATAAAGTACAATCTGACCCTCAGAAGCAGAAGTGCCTACTACTAGTCCCTCTCAAGAACTTGAGAAGCCATTAGACTGCCTTCCATTGTGCTTTACCCAGATTTTCCATATACCTTCTAAAAAATCCCACTGCTTTGGAAATGGCTGGCTTGGTACAAACCTTGGCATACATGAGGCTACCAACTGTTGAAGAATAAAGAACCCGTGACATATAATATTTCTCCTCTTGTGTTGTTGGGAATTTCTCTTTACTTAATCTAAAATGGCCAACCAATGGTGTACTAACTGGTTTTGCATTATGCATATAAAACCTCTCTAACACCTTTTCTACATAGTCATCCTGAGACAACACCAATTTCCTTTTTTCCTATCTCTCTTAATTTGCATACTGAGGATTTTATTTTCTACACCCAAATCCTTCATTGCAAATGTTTGTGCAAGCTTTTCCTTAAGCTTTGAAATTTCTTATATATTAGACCCTGCTACAAGTATATCATCAACATATAACAGAAGAATAATGTGGATCCCGTTATTCAACCGTTTAAAGTATCTAGTACAACCATAATCATGCATAAAAATATCAAACCTTAGATACCATTGTAAACCATACTAAGCAAACCAATTTCTTCTTACCCTTCACCTCATACTCAAATGGTTGCTATATATAAATCTCCTCCTCCAAGTCACCATGGATAACTGATGTCTTGACATCAAGTTTCTCTAGGTGTAAATCTTCAACAACAACTAAACTTACTACAGTAGGAATGGAAGAAATCTTTACAATTGGGGAGAAAATTTCTTCAAAATTGATACCTTTCTTTTGTTCATAATTCACTACAAGCATTTCTTTGTACCTTTTCTGTCCACCTTCTTCTTCTTTCACATGATAGACCCATTTGTTTTGTAGTAATATCTTCCCAGCCCACAATTTGACCAAATCCCACATTTGGTTTTTACCAGAGAGTCCATCTCCTCATTCATGCCATGCTCCCACTCCTTAGTAGATTCCACCTATATTGACTCATCAAAGCTCTCTGTCTCACCACTATCTATTAGTAATAAATAATACAAGTTAGGGGGAAATATTTCTAGAGGTCTACTAATATATTCTGACCTTCTTACTGAAGATGGGGGTGTCACGGGATCATTACGTGCTTATTATTCATTATCTTGAATTTCTAACAAAGGTGTCGATGCTGACACTGGATGTCATGCTCGACCTATAGAACTATCAACCTTGGTACCTGTAGGTGGATATTTTCCACCTGAGATTTTTTTAGGAGCCTAATCGTCAACCAATTCTTCTTTGGGATCTTTATCATCTTGTACCTGATCCCTTTAAATTCTACTTTCATGCCAAAAAACATCACAACTCCTAATTATCTTAGATTCATTTATATCCCAAAAATGAAATCCATAATCACCATTAGAGTCAGCCTATGAATGTATAACGTTTGCATTTTGAATCCAATTTCTTCTTATTTTATTTATTAACATACACAAATGCCTATGAACCAAATACTCTTAAAAATGAAACGTCTACCTCATTCTTGGTCAGGATTATTTTGGAACTCCTCCATCTAGTGCACTCAAAGGCCCACAATTGATTAATTACACAGCTGTGTCTACAACCTCTGCCAAAAACTAAAGAGGCAGTCATACGTGCAATCTCATTTACTATACATGGTCCATTATTGTTCTATTCATCCTCTCACTAACACCATTTTTCTGTAGATTCATGGGAACTATTTTATCTCTACGAATCCTATTCAAGGAACAATAATCATCAAATTTCTTGTTGCAGTACTCACCGCCATTGTCAGATCTCAAACATTTCAATTTAAAACAACATTCATTTTCAACAAATTTTGTCCATTTCTTAATGTATCAAAGACATCATACTTACGCTTAATTCAGTATACCCATACCTTCCTTGTGGCATCATAGATGAATGTGACATAGTTCAGAGAACCACCATGAGATGTAACCTGAGCCAGTCCCCATACATTTGTATGAACTAGTTCCAACTTTTTCTCTTTCTTGGTATTCCCTCCCTTGAGAAATCTAACTCTGTTATGTTTCCCAAAAATGCAATGCTCATATAACTCTAAGTCCAATTGCTTCAAACTTGGAAGCTTAACTTTTTCCTATAGAATTTTCATGCCCTTCTTACTCATATGTCCCAATATATTGTGCCACATGTTGGCATCCTCATCTGAAGTAGACAATATGGAAGAATAATTAGATATACAAGTAGAAAAATAAAGAGTTCCTACTTTCTTACCTCGTGCCACTACTAGGGCACCCTTGGAAACATTCCAAGAATCTGAAGTGAATGTGACTGTGCAACCTTCACCACCCAACTTTCCTACAAAGATGAGATTTATCCTAAGGCTAGGTACATGCCTCACATCTCTTAATACCCATGTATTTCTATTCTTTAATTTCATGTGTACATTTCCCTTCCTGATAATGTTGCATGGCTCATCATTTCCCAAATAAACCTATCTAAAATTTCCCTAGAAATACTCTTTAAAATAGCCCTTATCAGGGGTTGCATGGAAAGAGGCACCTAAATCTATTACCCAAGATTCAACTTTGGTATCAAGATAAAGTATAAGAGCATCCTAAATGATATTACCTGTCGAATTTTACTCTTTAATACCTTCAGGCTGGTTTTCTTTGTTTTCTTTGAACCAAAAATCCTTTTTAGCATGTCCTTTCTTTCCACGGTTCCAGCAAGTAATGCCTCTACTCCTAGATTTGGATTTGCCCATCTTAAATTTATATCTCCCACAAACATTACCCTTTGATTTATCCTTTCTCCTCCCTCTACTCTCCATATTCATTTCATTTCTGGAAGAAGAATTTTCCCCTGTACTTTTCCTACACATTTCCTCATTTAAAATGACACTGATTACATCTTCAAATTTAAGAGAAGTAGATGATTTATTAATATTTTCCATTACTAATTTGTCCCAACATTCTAGTAAAGAACATAGGAATAATAATTCTCTAACTTCCTTATCAAATGGGATATTAATTGAATATAACTGATTTACGATAGTGTTGAAATCATTAAGATGGCTAGATAAAGATCCACCTTCTTGCATTTATAGATTAAACAATATTTTCATCAAATAAAATTTACTGGATGCACTAGGTGTTTCATATAAATTAGTTAGGGTTTTCATCAACTCTACCATACTATTTTCTTGTGAGATATTTGAACCTACAGATGATGCTAGATTCAATCTAATTACATCAAGATCCTTCCTATCTAGAACCTTCCACTCCTCATCAAACATGGTTGAGGGTTTCACTTCTTCCCCTCCCAACGGTAGCTATAGATCCTTTTGGTACAGGCCATCTTCCACCTACATTTTCCATAGCTGGTAATTTCGACCGTCAAACTTCTCAACTCTAAATTTATTCTCCTCTCCCATTGTTTCTTCTCCCACTCAAACAAAAATCACTCTATGAGTATTCTATCAACAAATAAATCTCAAACATGCTCTGATACTAGTTGTTAGGATTATACCAGTTGTAAAAATAAACAAGCATGCAATGAATAATGCATAAAACATAAAAATAATAATGCAATAAAACAAAGACATGGATTTAATGTGGTTCACCCAAAAATGGGCTACGTCCACTAGAAATAACCAATCCTTATTATTCAGTCCAGAAAAACACTTTCTCACAGTGTATCTGCACTTACGATGAGCCTCATACATAACAACCCTTTAAAGATATTAGGGTTTTTATCGTTTTGGGGAAACATAGAAAACCACCCATTAGATTTGTGACCTAATAATGAACGGTCCACATTTCACAATGTATAAATACATATAAAATATGGATTTCAGGGGTGCTGATCCTGAACCCCTATCGATGCACGTGGCCCCTAGACCCTAAACCCTGTAAGGGGTGAGAATCCCCCCTTGCAACCCCCTTTGCTATCAGGCTCCACAACCAACAAATTTTAGCTTGCTTGAAGATTTTCAAGTGTAGACAAACCAAGAAGTGACCGATGAACCTTGCTCTTGTGCAATGTAAGGGAAATTTCTGTAAAGGCAATTGAGAGGAGTCTTTGGATGAATGTTGAGAAACTAGATGAGTTAAATAGGTGGTTTAATTGTTTGAGAACATGATGGAATCCTAAAACTCCTACAAATATCAATAACCAATCCAAAAGGCCCCGAAACCTAAACAACACCTATATTCTTTCACGAAATAGATATCGATTGTATAATTTAAACCCTAAAAGAGTGAAGGATGAATGTTGAAATAATGAAAAAGTACCTATGTATTGACCAAATTAGAATCTGAAAAACTATCTTCTAAACCATGACAGATGGATTTGTGAGACTAATTCCATAAGGTGCAGAGTGACCCTAACATCTTATATTTACTAAAGTAAATTTGAAGTAAAATTTTATCTTTTATTATTTTATTATTTCTTATACTTAAAGATTTATTTATTTTCATTGAATCATGCCATAACCACATAGAAAATAGGAACGCGAGCTCACTATAATGCACTCGTGTTATAGTGTGAGTGTGTTATAACGTACTCAGATTTTAGAATTCATAACAAACAAACCTAATAATTTAGAACGCACTCATGCTTTAACCAAACTCGCTCGCATTTTTCTTAAAATAGGATTTGTGTCCACCTTTTGGCCCCCCATCCTTTTGCATAGGCCTACTTGTGAGACTTTATACCTAGTTGAGATATATAATAGATTACCCACGGAATTATTGGAATTTATCTTAATGTCTTCACTCACTTCATGTATACTATCCGACCCTATAATACCCATGGTCATCACCCAAAAATTTCATGGTATGTTGAGGATTGAAATTTATTTCACAAGTTAACTAAGTTTACTATGATAAAATACCTTATAAATTCATGATCATCTTAAAATTATATTGAAGTATTCTTATAGAGAAAAAAAATCCATACTTGTATAAAAAATAAGAGTGATCGTACACCAAATCTAGTCCAATCCTTTTTAAGGAAATATTAATATAAATAAATTCCTAAGTCTATATTATGTAACAACAGTGGATATGAGTAATTAAGTACAAAATTGACCCAAGAAAAATAAGATACAAAATATAAAACCCTAGTTGAAAATGAAAGAAGGAAAAACACTTAGATGATTTCGATGCGATGTCGAAGTTGTGCTGATCTAGAAAATAGCTTGAAGGGGAATGCAGAACGTGGTAATCAGACCTAGAAAATTGCAAGAGTGTCAGAAATTCTAGGACCAGGGAGCTTATGGAGGTTCAAGGGTCCCTGGAGCACTAAAGACCTTTTTTGGGCACCTGTGTCTTCTCAGAAGTTGTAGAAACTAGTCTCATAGGGTCGCAAGATGTTTGTTGTCTTTCTCTTCCTATCATACCAAGTCCACATATGTTGCATATAACCTGTAATGAAAAAATGACATGTAAAACCCCAAAACCATATCAAATCCCAAAAATAAAATAATGCAAATGATGGGTTTGACTGTCCTTGGATCTCACAAAGTGAACTTATGACCAACCATTTCCCTACATCTCAAACCCAATATAGTTCTGTGTGTGTGTGTGTGTATGTCGAAATCGTGCCCTATGTGGCTCTTGTGTGTGTTACACTTGATAGCGAGAAAGTAGATAGATGTAAAAAATGTAGATAAATGTGTGAGCTTCATGAAAGAATGAAATTCCCCTCCTATGAAGTGTGTACAGAAGTAGCACTCCCTTGTCCTTTATGTGGAGATATATGGATACTTTAATTCTCTTAATAATTATCTTGGATGCAACCTTAGGTGGTGATAGTTAATACTTAGTCCTTGGTCACTTACTATGATCAGATAAATTTATATGTATATGATTCCCTTGCTTGAATGTTGTAATTAACCCTTAAAATGTTGACTGCCAAAAAGATAAGATTCCAAAATGTCTAGAAAGGACCCAAAATATGTGAGAAAAGTAAAAAGAGATTAGGGGATATCAAAGGGGATAGGGGCACCTGACGTTGGCATCCCGGTTGGGAATTGGTGTCTAAAGTGAGAAATGCCAAAGTATGAAAAGACAGACTAGGCTAGAAGGATTGTAAGATCACTGGGGGAAATAAAAAGCAAGCAAATATGGAAAAAGAAAAGGGTTAATTAGTACTTTTATTACTTACGAATCATATTAATAGTAGTATGCGATCCGGAATAGATAGATACCCAAAGTGCCTGATTTAGTGTCTATAAATCCCAAGTCATTTTATAGATTGGTTTTAAGAACAAACTATTATATTTCCATTATCAACACACATTCATGGTATACACATAAAACATCTCTATATGATGCTTCCAATAAAACCCTATCCAAATGAATCTTAGACCAACTGCCTTTCATTTCCTCACAAAAAATATGGTCCTTAATGCCATATTTATACTCAAGTTCAATAAATCCTGTGATGTGCAAAAATTAAATGTTGAATTCCTCCATCATAGAGAAATTTATCTGATTTCCCATATCTAATAATTTTTTGTATTTTTCCTCATGGTCTTTCCCCAATTTGGACATCTCATATCATACATCTCATCTTCAATTATGAATATTTTCTTCAACTGGGGAACTCCTCCAACATCAGGATTGGGAATACTTCTGTTACTAATTTTCCTATAAAATTAGATGATTATATCACCAAGTTTGCATTGATGAAGTGAATTCAAGAAAAGGTCAATTACAATTTAGAAGGATTCAAAAAACAAGTGATAACATATTCACTCTTTCTACAATTATTAAGGAAGGAAATGATAAAAAACATAAGGTTTATTGATGTTTTGTAGAATTTATAAAGTCATTTTATACAACACCAAGGCACATTTTGATTCATATGCTTATAGGATTGGGTCTTTCCGATTAGTAATATCTCTAGTAATAACTATATATGATGGGTTTTTGGCATCCACACCAAAATGTGCATCCATAGCACCATATGTGTGAAACATGGTTTTCCACTCTCACATACACTTTTAGGACTCGATATTGATGATTTGGAGGATATTATTTCAATAATATTTGGTGGTTTTATTGGTTGTAGTATCTGTGAGATTTACATTTTTGTCTTATTATTTTTAGATACCATTTTTTTATTTCACACTTGATTATAGCTCTTCAAAATTATCTTGATGCATTGAACATTTTTTGTTATAAAAATGGCCTTGAAGTAAACCTTGTACAGAAAAAATCATTGCATTCAATTCAACCAAGTAAGTAACATATTCAATCAATTTGAAATGCAACAGAAAATATCTTACTCTTACACCTATTTATGTGTGGTTTTCTCTAGAAATCTTTTTATCCTTGAGCTTGGAATAGAAGCAAGACTTAACAATGGATATGCAACATTGATGTCCATGGAAAGAAAATGTTTTTAGCACCAATTTCATGATATCCATGAAAATATTTGAGTTTTTTGTAAATTAATTACTTGAACACTATTGTATGATGTGAATTTTGCGGCACATACTTGAGACAAAATGAATTAAAACATACTAAAAGATTTTTAATCTCCATGTTATGAAAAATATTTGAGCTAAAAGAACGGTTACTTATTTAATTATTCTTACATATTTTGTTTTTTATCCACTCCATATCTCTTAACTTTCCATGTTATCACTATGTTGTCTATGTTTTGATACATGGAAGATTTTTTCTGTTGTCAAAATAAATATCACTTTTTAGCACATCAATCTTCTATCCAACTTCTGAAACAAGGATGAAAATACTTTTGGTGTGGAAGGGGTATGGCTCTCCTTTAAAAGTTTGATATCAATACAAAAGACTCCATCCTCTTGGGATTTTTATTAATGCTCCTCGATTCACTAAACATGAATTCAACACCGGTATTTTTGAAGAGATATGTAAATATTATTTGAAATATACATCATTTAATCCAAAATATAATTTAAAACCAAGCTTCTACACCATTTCCAATTGTAATCCTTCTTTCATGAGGACCAAGATGAAATTCCTAAATATATGAAGAATATGTGGCCATCATGATTCAGGATCACCTTAGCTTGGTTTAATGTTTTCTCTCATCAACCTTGAATTGAGTCAAAACATAACGTCCCATAGGATGAGTGTATATGCCAATTGTGTTTTCTAGAGCCTGAGATTGGAGCATATTATAATCATGTGTCCTATCTACTATGAAATTCATAGAAGACAAAATTATATTTTAGATATTCCCAAGGATCTTTGAGAAGATTCATTCGATATGAGTACCATAAATGTTTAATTTATTTTATTGGTGAGATACTTAAACTCCAACAACGAACTTTCAAAATTGAAGTTTGCATGTATACAAATAATTCTAGGAATATCATTTCTTACTTTTAAATAAAAAACTTCGTAAGCCTTGAATGACCACATACTAAAACAACATGGTCCAAATTTGTACAACAATATACATTTTATTGGTTGGTTGACAAGTCAACCTTGCAAACATATATGAGATTTAAGTTAAACACATTCAAATAACATAAATATTAATACTTGTAAATTTTATATTTCCTACAACATATTTTTGAAAATACATTTGGAACTTCATTTATGTAGTGGATCCAAGCAATATTTTCTTTTTCCCCCACGCCCATGATATTAATATATAAATTACATTAGAATAATTTTTAGGCCCTAAAAATTTAATATTTTATGTGGACTCCAAATCTCCACTCCAAAACCACATTACAGACAAATATTTTCCAGGGTGCTGGTGGAATCTTTGTCTACCTCGCAAGCAAATAGGAATGGTAGATGAAATGAATAATATTGTGATATACTAGTTATAGCACCCACATCTTCAAGATTCAGTTTATCTACTAACTCTATACTCATATATGATGATTTGAAATGGATAATGGCACATTTTTATATTATGTTATGTTATTTGATCTTTCGTGGACATGGATGGTGATTTGGCTATGTAGTGCCAATTCAGCCTTGATTAGTATGTTAGTACATTTCAGTAGATATTTTTGATACTAAAATGTTAGTATGGTTTTTAGCTTATTTGACATATGATGGATACATGGTTTTTTCATGCATCTTAGTGTTATGGACTTTTCAGTTTTTTGATCAGATTACATGATAGCATGTATATATGTAAATTATATGTTTTTCAATGGCTAACCCATGGTGAATTTATGTGAAATTGTACATGTTTCTCATTTACATTTCCATGTTTATGATGTGTTAGCATAATTAGCATGTTATACTTTGATTAGTTTACTTAGTAGTTGATTTACACTTTTTTTGGACAAATGCATTTAATGTTTGCATTGAGTGTGCAGATTACATGGCACATGAGAACATGGGTTTCAGGGTGGCTACACGAATGTGCACAAGCATCCCACGGGGCTGATTCCTAGCCATGTTACATGTATGAATCCTTATTGGTTGCATGTATGTTTTTGGCACCATGAGTGACGCTTAGATTTGTAATGTTGTATATAGTGTAAAATTAATTGTGTTTAGGTTGTTTAATTTTGTTAGAAAACTAGGTTAGGGGACTTAATGGTACTCACTTTCATTTGGAATGAATTTGTGTATGTGTTTGATTAATTAATGAGGAATGGGGTCACATAAGAACCCTTGAGTGGGCCCCACATCTTCAACATATGTGTCCAAAAGTGCTAAACCGGAAATTGGGTTAGTTTTGACATTTTAGAGACTCATTTTAGTTTTGGGAGTTCTCTTAGCATAAAAATAAGCCCATTGACCCTACCTATTACGGAGGGGGAATTAGTTTACGGGCCAAAGGGGTTTTCCCTCCCATTTATCCTCTCTCTTATCACCATTCATGTAAGAATGGTTTGGGGTTCTGTATTGTGAAAAATTTCATGGATTTGTTTTACTTTCATTTTGGGTAATTTGGGGGAGTAGTGCTAAAATGAAGCTTTATCTTTTCTTTCTTTTGTTTTCGGAATCTTGGTTTTGAGGGAAGAAAGGGGTGAAACATGTCACCCCCTAATTTGTGAGGAATATTACTAGGTTTTCTTCAAATACTCCCTCATGTGGGAGAAAGAGGACTTTTTTCTTGGAATTTTTTCTTGGAATGATTTTGGAGTTGGAGCTCTTAATTGGACAAGGATTTGGAGAAGCTTAGAGATTGGAGAGATTTTCGGAGGTAGTATCTTTGATCCTTTTTGTGTTATTTTTCATATTAAATTATAGATGCCATATTGTTGAAATAATGGTCTTGTTTTTTATGTGTTGCATGCTTTTTGGTAGTGTTATTTTGTTGTTTTCTCCATCCATCATATGGCTTGATGGATTTGAGAGTTTTGTTGGGGAAGAGGGAGGGATGTTCCCTCTTAAAGCTCATGGATTTGTGGGAAAGCCATGTTGGTTTCTCTTTTATCCCCTCATATTGTTTGAGGTGTGGAAGGTAGTTCAAATAGTTTGCAACCCCCTTCCCCATCCTTGGAGAGGAAACCTAATGGGTTTGAAAATCCTCCCAAGGAGGAATTTAGGTGAATGGAGGAGTAATAAGGAGGGGTGATTGTTATGGAGGGATAAGGATGATTTTGAATATTTTGTAAGTGTGCATATTATTGTTGGACCACACTTTATGGCACTATTGGATGTCTCATCTACTCTTCCCCTTGTTGAGGATGAATTTGGTGTTTTCCTCTTTTTGTTTGGTTATCAATTGTTGTGTTTTGTGGTGCGTGGGCTGGGTCTAGTATTTGATGTGATTTTAATTACCCCTCTTGTATTCTTGTGAACATTTATGGAAGATAGATCTCTCTCCCATGGGCTTGGGGGAGGCTAACATGTCTTACAACTTTTGGAAAGGCATGTAATGATGCCTATAGGTTAGGTGGTGAAAAAAACATTTATCTTTGTGTTGAAGATTATGTGGAGTACAAGAGTTGGATTTCAAGCTTGAAAATGGTTGGATTTTTATTGCATACTTGGAATTATTCTTTCCTCAATTTTGTAAGATTTCTACTTCTTAATATTATTTGATTATTGAAAAATCATGTTGTAATTTCTCCATTTTGAGTCTTCCATTAGGGATGCATGTAAATCTTGTGCATGCATGTGTTACTTCAAGTTGTGTTATCCCTCTCTTTGTATGTAGTTTGAAATTTGTATGTAGTGGGGTAAAATTTCTAATATTCTCCATGTGATTAAATATCCTTGTATTAGAATATTGTATCCCTCAAGTTCTATTGAACTCTCACTCTTGTGATTAAATCATTTGTAGATGCTTCAATAGGAAGGTGTGGATATATCTATATCTACAAAGTTGTATGGCAATCACTCGTACTTTATAAAATGATGTATTATTTGCCATTTTATTGTAAAATCTCTTCCTATATCCCTCTTGATAGGATAACATTAACATGTAGTAAATTAGTGAGACAATTGTTGATTTCCTCCTTGTCAAGAAATTTTGTTGTTTTCTTCTAGCTTGTTTGATGGTTTATAAATGGTGCAAAATAATAGATTTGAGCAACTATATATGTTTACCCTGTATTGTAATGAAGGTAGATGAAAAAATTAGCTTGAGTAAGCTTAAACATTTACCTTGTGTAACCGTGTATGTTGAAAATAAAGGCATGGTTTTGAAGTCACTTCTCCACCATGAAAGTTAATATCTGGTTTTGGCTCAAAGTAGAGTTGTTTTGTCTCATTTAAGGGGGGATTAGTATGGTGGAATATATGTAAAGAATGTATTTTTTAATTCAATCAAAGGATATATGAGAAGGATTGAAGATTATTGTTTATTTATTATATTAGTTACTGGTTAAAAAACAAATTCGGTGTGATGTTTAGATGACAAATTAAAGTAGATACCTATTCAAGAAAAAAATATAGGGGTAATATCTAATCCAAAATCATATATATTTTTATGAAAATGAAAATTTAAAAGTTTGCAAGTTTCAAACATTCAAATTTACCCTTATTTTTTAGTCATTTTCTATATTTTACTAACAAAAATATTTCAAGAGAGTAAATTTAAAGTTTGTTGAGTTCGGGCACATATCATATTTGTTTTGAGGAAATTCGATTTAGATTTTCCTTAGAGTGATAAGATTTCAGTTGAAAAGATATGGTTTGAATTGTATATATTCATAGCAAATCATAACGAGTGGCACATCCTAGCGGCCTTTCAAATATATCCTAACGTTGAATAATATAATAAAAATATATGTATAAACTAAAAAAAATAACTCATGTAATAAGGAGAGGTCAAGGCCTGGCCACACACCTCTTTCCCATTCCCTAGCTCATCAACAATGGCCACCACCTCTAGTGGACACTGTACACAATAAAAATAAATAAAAAAAATAAAACAAACAAATCTAGAGTGAAGAGGTGAGAAACAATCATTGAAACCCTCTGTTTTGACTTGCATGTCTTCTTTTTTTGAGCCACCATTTCTTAGGTCAAATCTTTTAAAAAATAAAAAAATAAAATAAGGAAATAATATACACATTTAAACCTCTTTTCTCCCAGCCTTTGTTGCTTGGTAGTTACCCTTTATTTGGGTAAATTATATATATATATATATATATCCCTTATCCATATGTATGCATATTTACAAGGAAATACCATTCATAAAACCCTAACAAGGGATTTTAGTAAATTAAGCAAATGATAAAATAAATAAATATGATTGAAATAATAATGTACTACCATACATGATATTTCCTCCACCTGCATTCCAAACCAAAAATAAATAACTAACAATCATACGTGAAATGTGCAATGTGAATGTTGAAGGGAAAGTCTACAATGAAGTTGATTTCGAGTGACCAAACATAAAAGAGGAAGAGGGTTGTACAAGAGAGCTTAGCGATAGGAAAGACCTTCACTTGATCCTTCCTAACCCAGTTGCATTTGAGGGGGTCATGGATAATGGAGTCGACTCTACCCACGAAATATTGTTGAGATTATTTTCTTAAGAAGGTAAGTAATGGCCACGAAAACCAACAAAAAATTGTTTTGACATGTGGGTGATGTGTTCAAGGTAGTTGATTATATCAACGGTCGAGATTTTTTGTATGAATGACCATAAGTTCTTTCTCATAGGGGAAATGTCTTTCAGCATGAATATTAAAAAACAAAAATAACTTTACCATAGTGATTACATCTAAAAATAATTAGTGAAATCCATGAAACAAGTCCCAAAATCTTCATGGTAGCAAGCAATCCCATAATTCTTGCTCTAACAATTTTTGCTGACAAATTGAATACTACTCCTAAAAATGAAGCATCCTTACAATCAAAATATTGACACACAAATATGTTTAAATGAACCAAGAACCCAACTCTTTTGCAACAAATCTCAACAAAACTATACAATGACCAAATGCCCATTTCTACCAATCAAACAGTGAGGTACTTCATTCAATCTCAACACAATCACAACAAAATAGGGGCCAATTATGATGAGCTTGTGCAGTAAAATTTTGAGATTTGAAGCCACTATAAAACACAACAGGTTTCGATAACTTACTATAGGAAGTCATTGATGACCTGATTCATTGTCTCTAGATACAGAACACTATATGCTTGTATCTAGGTACCAATATCCTATTTTGTTTTTTATATCCCAATGAAAAAAAAGGAAGCTAAACATCATCTTATGAACAAAATGGTTTTTCATATTTTTCTTATAATCCCAAGATCCCTACAAACAAAACCATTACCAAATAGAAATATTACCAACTGAAGCAAATTTGAGTTATTTTCCACAACTTCCTTCCCATAAACTACTCTAGAAGAATAATTCCGTAACACAAAAATAGAGTGTGCATCTTCTTGCTGGTGCCAAAACATGAAGCTCAGAAGTAGCATCTCTCTTGCACATAAAAACAAACTAAGAAAATCCAAAACTAAGAGCATGTTATTGTGACACACTCATTGTGTAGATCTCAATATATGCTAAAAAATAACATTGTGAAAGAAGATAATTGAATATAGAGAGAAGATGATGCAGATAACAACTTTCCCTATTCCCATTATCACTCTAATGAATAAATTTTTCAATAACTTATATTTCAAACCTACAGTTCCCTCTTTTTAGCTACTAAATTCAAATTGTAACACTAGAAGTGTAGTCAACGACTCTACAAATATCTACACAACACAAAAATTCTATAAAAATATCTACACAAAACAAAAACTACTAAAGACAAGTCATATTTTTAGGAAATTAATCCGTGTAGGCATAAATATACAGAGTTGTAAAATATTGTAGCCCTTTTTTAGTATCAATGTGAATTCCCTTTACACGTTTATATGCAAATCAATAAATTTGTTTGAGTAGGAGAAGATTCGAAAATATTGGTGAGATCAAGATAGATATACAGTAAAATATCCAATATCAAAAAAGGGTTGTAAAGTATCATAGACTGTTTTCTAGATTGTAGATGTTAATAAAATCTTATCTTTCATTCATTCCATACTAGAAAAACAAAGGTATACTTGTTTTTTGCATTATATAGATACTAAAGCTCATTCTCAATATTTATTTCTTTAGCATTCTAATTCACTTATCCAAAAAAAATTGAAGAAAACTAAACATAATGCAAATTTGAAAAAAAATTATTGAAGGAAAAACCTACTAAAATCCCCTATGATTGACAAATGGGGTTAAATTATGAGGGGCATGTTGCTAAGTTGATAGATTTCTAAAACATTTGTATTTTTACAAATCAATTGGTATGGTTGATCCATACACATGAATAGTGAATGCACATCTTTCAAGAAAACAATTATCTCAAGTTGTGCCTAAATCAAAAGGGGGGAATGTTGAAATCAAGAAATGAGCAATCATGTGGAGCATTTTTTTGGGATACCATGGAATTTGAAACTATGTTATCTATCAAAAATGTTATTTTATTATGTTTTTATGCATTTGCATATCGTGTTTCAAAGGTGGTTGTTTTCCTTTAGCCATTTTCAATTTCCCCAAAGCTTTTGTTCATGCTCCAAAATACTAGATTTTATCTTCATATGTAGACTGGTTGCCTAACTTGGGGCCTAATGATTCATTGTAGTGAATAGAAACAACATTCAGAGCTCCAACCTTATGATTCCCAATGATTTCTTAAGACTGAGACATAAAGGAGATGTCAAATTCCTTGCTTTCGTAACTAACTACACCTCCTCTAATTGATTTTAGAATATTATCACTACACTACACTCTATACATATACTCCACCCGTACACCAACACACTTTCCTTCTAGAATAGTGTGACCAAAAAAGATGTTTGTAGGTGTGATTATGAAGAAGATTTTGTTCTGATTCTACACAATAGAAAAGAAACATAATGAACAATTATGGTCTTAGACCTTGCACCATTGGCTGGAATGATTTATGGACATGGCTCTTCACATGTATGATGACATAATGAGAATTAGAGAAAATATAAATGATAAATATATATTTTTTATGGTGTTACAAGAACTATTTATAAATATGTTCTAAATAATTGCAATCCAATTGCTATAAAGAGACTACACAATCACTACCCACAAAGCTTGTGTGAAGTTGAAACTAAGCTGGAAACATTTAGAAGCATCAAGCATTAGAATCTTGTGATTTTTCATGGATATTAACTTTCCCCACCTAGAAACATGTTGATTTATGATTACATGGTAAACAAAAGTCTGTAGGACATCCTACACGATGACTAAGTTTATTATGTTATGAAGAATAATGGATATGTATATTGTAGATCCATATTTTGAAATAGAAGAAAAATACAATTACAATTACAAGAAAAATAAAAAATATAGAATCATAAACCAAACAAACAAGAATTCCCTAAAATAAGCAAAACGAAATGAATTAAAAGAACAATTTGTTGACATTTTAGCACCGAGAATCCCAAAAATTGTGTAATTGCATGGGGGATTCCATGAGAGAGCTCTAGGTGGAAATCCCAAGATAATTATGCCTTATGATGGGATTCAACTACCCAGATAGATTAGAAAATGATTTATGCTCAACAAGATTCAAAGAACCTAAGGACTCTGAGGGATTGAACAATACCCATCCATTAAGGAAGAATAATCAATTTAGTTCCAGAATACAAATTTACAGAAGATACGTTGAACCAAGATTTAAGGATATACCTAAAAGGGTTATATGAATGACGTGATATGACCTAAACAAAAAAACATGCCTAAAAATAGTGATTGAAAAGGAAGAAATTTTACACACAGCTCTTGATTGCCTCATTATTATGCTTAGGAATTATTGGTCAATCCTTCTACCCAATCAAAACCTCGCATGTACATTTTCCCCTCCTTGATAGGATAATGCTCTAAAAAAATTTAGAACCACCGTAGCAAAAAGTTGTCGAAACTTTGTTAGTAAAAAGGAAAAATATAGCATTTCATGATCGGGACTGCTAGACCAATAAACCCCATGGACTCTGCATCGCTGGCCAAAAATATTACCAAGACTCCAAAGTTTGCTGAATTCCAATAAAAGGAGGAAAGGCCTTTTAGGATCCCTATAACAAACAACGAATTTCATCCTATTCTTAAGGCATAGTGTTATGACTTTATTGTAATTTAGAGATTTGAAGCCACTATACAACACAAGAAGTTTGCATAGCTTACTATAGGAAGTCATTGATGACATGATTCATTGTTTCTAGATACAAAACACTATATGCTTGTATAGGTACCAATATCATATTTTCTTTTTTATATTCCAATGATAAAAAACGAAGCTAAATATCATGATATGAACAAATTGGTTTTTTAGATTTTCTTACAATCCCAAGATCCTTGCAAACAAAACCATTACCAAAAAAAATATTACCAACTACAGCAAACCCAAAAACTCAAGAGGAACAATTCTGTAATACAAAAATATAGTGTGCATCTTGTTGCTAGTGCCAAAGTATAAAGCTCATAAGTAACCCTAGAATACTCTAGGCTTCGAACCTTTCCACTGCTTTGCTTTCATCACCACAAAATTCCCTACATGTAGATCACATTTTCTTCACAAAGGTTGAATATTTAGCTGCGTTGTTGCATGCAAAAACCAAAAAGAAAAACTAAAAATAGTGAACCTGCATCATGCAAAAATGAAAAAAGCAAAATGGTTAAAAATAGCGTAAAAAAACAAAAACATCCAAATGGCCATCAATTTTAGCATAGCGGAGTGAATGTCTACAAAGCCCTTTCCCATAGGGAGAATTCATCAAGCGTAATTAAATCTTAACTTCCTAGTGTTTCATCCATAGCCACAATAACAAAGAAAAAATGAAATTAATCAAGTAAAGAAAACGGCTTAAAGGATATAGATATAGAATATCAAAAGGATATTAGGTTTTTCCATATCGATGGTGTGGAAGTTATAAAATCCTAAGGCCCAGAATTAACCTAGCTTTTCCCCACGTGAATAATGGTCTTTTAATATGATTTTATTTATTTGTTGAGCTTTGGAAAAAAGGGTCATTATTAATATTGTCCACTTCCCTCATAATATGGATAATGGAAAAATATACAAATGAAATGAGTTTTTTTTTAACGGTTAAGGCTCATTTAAACAAATTAGTGGTTTAATAAATTTTCTTGGGCCTTACAAAGTAACTTCACCTAAAAATATTTATTTAATCCAGGTGGACAATATTTTCCCTTGCACGTGGTTGCCTCTATTTGGTTAATGTATTAGTATTTAATCATGCCTCTCTTGGGGAATTATGAAAATAATTCCATTTATTATGTAGTTTAATATTATAATAAAAATAATAAAATTACTTAATGGAAGTATTAGGAGTAATTTTAGAATTATCTCCTAGACAATAGTATTGAAGCACAAACATTTCCTTTAGTTCAATTCATACTTGGTTACTAAATTAATTTCAAATAACATTGAGTAAATTGCGTTGAGTTCTTAATGGGGGAAAGAGAAAAAAAAATAAAAAATCCCAAATTTTTGTCAGTCTATTGGTTAGGTTTTGGTTCATTGAAACTGGGTATTACATTTGGTAATAGAGCTCGGGTTTTAACATCAGGCACACTGGGTATAAATGTTACAAAAATGTTGTTCAAAGTTAGCTTGTAAAAGGGCCCCTAGACTGGTAGAATTTTAGTTGAAATTTTGATACTTTATGCTAGATGACATCTCCCCATGGATTTTATTTTTTCCGCCCTCTAATTTTTTGAATTTCTGCATCTCCTGGTGTTGGATCTTATGTCAGACCCTTCTGGTCTAGATCAGGAGTACTGCCCTACAAACTCGGGGGGCCTGTCTCCCCGGCCTCCGCCTGAGGCACGAAAAAAAATAGTGGAGGGGTCTGATTCTGCTTCCCACTCGGAAAAGCTGACTCCCATGCTCTCTGATGGGTCCTTCTCTCTCCACATCCCTTCTCACATCACGGAGGCTACTACTGCCTCTAGATATCTTTCCCTAGTAGGTAAGCCGATGGGTCCCAGAACCCCCCTCAAAGATATCAAAAAATGGGCCCGAATGAAATGGAACCCTTGTGGAGCTTTGGAAATATATGTGATGCCAAATGGTTTCATCCTCTTCTCCTTCAGTATGAAGGGAGACTTTTCTTGAGCTCTTCTGGGTGCTCAGTGGTTCTTCGGCAGAAGAGGGTCTACATCAGGAAATGGTCGTCAGGCTTTAACCCACACACAGAAAGAATGACACAGGTTCCAATATGGGTGCATATTTTGGGATTTTCACTAGAGCTTTAGCACCCTACGGTTATAAAAGGTATTGCTCTATCTATGGGTTCTCTAATTGTAATAAACCAGGCCACAAAAGCTAAAACTAGATTCATTCATGCTCGTTTCTGTGTCAACGCTGATGTTAGTTTCCCACTCCCGAAATCGATTGATCTCTTATCATATTTTGGAACTTGGTCTCAAACCATCGAATATGAATATATTCCATAAGCATGTTAAATCTACAAAAGCATTTCCCACAGAGCTACCGGATGCCCCACTAAGCCTCAGCCTAAATCTAAAACCCAGGTAACCTCTCCCAAGAAAAAAGGAAAATATACTCCAAAGGTTATTCCTGAAGAGACCCTGTAACGAACCGTTACACCAAAACCTCGAGGCATTAGTGAAATACAAACATGAGGATCATAACATCCCACCACACTTCTGTAGCCTAGACCCTAGGCTAGATTTGCACCTATATAGCGGGACCAAACCCTGCTATATATGAGCCCCATGTGGACACTGCAATGTCGGCGTAGCTACCCGTGCCGGGACTCGAACCTGGGTGGCCACTTTGATACCAAATGTAACAAACTGTTACACCAAAACCTCAAGGCATTAGTGAAATTCACACATGAGAATCATAACAGACCCCGGTCATCCCCACTTCAAACCCATTTTCCCTCCTAGAATAAGGAGAGATCTCTGTTGACTCTAACTTGTTCACCCCTCTTGACACCCTACCTCTTTCCATTTTGGTTTGTATCCCCATGGAGGTCCCCCTAACCTCCATTCCCCCCCTCCAACCTTCTCCTCTCACTTACCCCTCTCCTCGGTCTTGGCTCAGAGTTTCTTCCTGTTGGCTCCACTTTCCTCAGTCAACCTTTTCTCCCCCTCTTTGATTCCTAGATCTCCCCCTCCACTCAAACCTCTAAAGACAGTTTGAACCCCCACATCACCCGAAGAAACTGCAAGAAACTTGATATTAGAATTGAGAAAGTTCGTGGGTGTAGCTCGGGAAATGTCAAGCTTCAGCAAGAATCAGCCCTGAATGTGGCCCAAGGAACACAAAGCACCATCCCCATGGTTGTGGGGAGTAAATCCAAATCTAATAAATGAAGGTGATCACATGGAATATAAGAGGTCTTAACTCTCTGCAAAAACAGAGGGTCCTCAAGGATATGAAATTAAACCACTCTCTTAACAATATTATGCTTCAGGAAACCAAACTCAAAAAAGATGATAATCTCTTGAAAATTTGGCCTACCGCCTCTTTTGTTTTTCAACTTGTTATAGGTAATTTGGGAGGCTTATGGACTCTCTAGGACCCCACATACATCAAAATTGACTACCTTCTTCAGCACCCCAATTTTTTGTTCATTCTCTTCCAAGAGATAGATTCTGACTCTACTTGGATAGCAATCAATCTTTATGCCCCTAATTTGGAATCTTAGCGTGAAAGAATCTGGTAGGACATCTCAAATTTCATTAGAAATTTGTAGAAATCTCCCTGTACTCATTATGGGAGACTTCAACTACACCCTCTACCCCTCCAAAAAGCAAGGTGGAGCCCCTGTTAATCCCAACAACATGAAAGCTCTGGATGAATTCATACGTGGGGAGACTCTCTTTGATATGGACCTGCATGGTTCCTCCTTCACTTGGTCCAATCGCAGAGTGGGCAAAAATCACATTCAAAGTAGATTGGATAGAGCAATGGGTTCTTTGGATTGGATCTCTCTTTGCCTTGATTTCTTTTTCAGTTCCTTAACCATAGCAAAATCTAACCATCGCCCCTTAATTCTATGTTCCAACAACAAGATGAACATAAAAAATCCTCCCTTCAAATTCAATCTTGTTTGGCTTGAAAACAATCACCTGAAACCTCTTATTAAGAGTTGGTGGGATATCAAAATTTAGGTCTCTGATATGTTTAAGTTATCCAGTAAACTTAAGGAAATCAAAAAGTAGCTTAATATTTGGAAGTGAAAAATTTTCGGAAACATCAAACTTCGTAAACAAAAGCTGACTCAGGAAATAGCTACCATTTCAGCTCTGATGGAGGTTGAAGGAAGAATGGAACAACTCCATAAACAAGAAAGGCATATTCTCAACAAATTCCACAATAATCTGAAATAAGAAAAGACCTATTAGAAGTAGAGATTGTGGGTGCTTTGGATAGATCAGGGAGACCACAACACCAAATTATTCCACATTACAGCCTCTAAACACAAAATTAGGGAAAAAATCAGAGAACTGCTAACTTCGACAGGTAATATTTTAACCTTTGACATTGAGATCTCTAATGAATTGGTCTCTTTTTATTCTAATCTCCTTTAGGCTGAGCCCCCCCCCTTGAGAAAGTTATGTCCAAGATTCTTCAGCACATTCCTAAATTAATTTTTGATGATACGAATGACAATTTAATGAAACCATTCTCTATGGAGGAAATTCATAAAGCAGTCTTCACTGTGAAAGGTGAAAAATCTCCTAGCCCCGATGGCTTCCCTACTGCCTTTTTCCAAATCTTCTAGGAAATCATCAAGCATGATATCTTCAAGGAGGTAAACGAATTCCATTCTAGCAACTCCCTTCTGAAAGAATGGAACACCACCCTCATTTCTCTTACTCTCAAAGCTCTTGGATCTAGGTATATTGCCAACTTCAGGCCAAATAGCCTTTGCAAAACCTCTTACAAAATAATCACCAAAATGTTAGCCTCTCTGCTTAAACCCTTGATGAACAACCTCATCACGTTGAATCAAAATGGATTCATCAGTGGATGCCTTATCGAAGGGGTTATCATAATTGTTCATGAATCCATCCACTCTTCCCAACACATAAAGTCCATGGGGATGATCCTCAAATTAGACATGCAAAAATCATTTGAAAAAGTTAGCTAGACTTTCGTGATCCAGGTTCTAAAAAGTTATGGTTTTGACAATAGATGGTGTAACTGGATTTTCTCTTACATTACAACCCATTTCTTCTCAATCCTCATGAATGGCATCCCAATAGGATTCTTCAAAAATATCAGAGGTATTCCATAGGGGGGCCCTCTGTCTCCTTTCCTCTTCTTGTTAATGGCTGACTCCCTCAACAGAGCTCTTAAGGCTGCTAAGAGTCAATCTAGCATTTTTAGTATCAAATTCACTTCTAGCTCCTTAGATTCCACTCATAGCCAATTTACAGATGATACTATGCTGTTGAGCTCCACCTCAGTGATTGAAGCTCGTGCCTTCAAATAAATTTTAGAAAACTATCAACTTGCCTCTCAGTAACTTATTAACTTCAACAAAAGTAGTATATCTTTCCTAAACACCTCTCCTCAAACTAAAAGGAGGATTGCTGACATATTTGGTTGTAGAATTGTGGAATTACCCTCCTCCTATCTTGACATTCCCCTATTCTAAGGGAAAAAAACCAAGCATCTGTGGAATCTTGACATTGAGAGATACCAAAAACAATTGGCTTCTTGGAAAGGAGCCATTCTTAGTCATATTGGAAAACTATAATTGGTCGAAGATAATCTTCAGAGTTTTCCCATCTATTTCATGTCTCTTCTCAAATTTCCTTCCTCAATTATTACTATTGTTGAGAGGATCCACAAGAATTTTCTCTGGTCGTGGGTGGAAGACAAAAAGAAACTACACCTTGTCTCTTAGAATGAAGTATATAAGCCAACCAATCTACAAGTGCTTAGAATCAGATAGATTGTTGATATGAATGTTTCACTGCTGGCCAAAATTGGCTAGGAAGTTGCTCAAGGTAACTCACACTAGGCCCAGCTATTGAGATATAAATATGTGACACAAGATAAATATTTTCTTCTCTCCTCCCTGCCCTGTGGCTCGGCTATTTGGAACTCGGTTAGTATATCTTCTTCTTCTTCCTTCTAGTACCAAGTGGAGGTTGGGAAATGGTAGATTAATTGACTTCTGGTTGGATTGGTGGATAGGTGATAAAATTATGTGCCTTAACTCTGTTTGGGACCCTATCAAAAGAAACCTCACCAATCACCATGGGAAGAAACTTTTTGGTTACTGGAGAGAATCTAGTTCAATCCCCTCTTGGCATATTCTGGATTGGTAAGGCATTAGTGAGCATCAGAGTCACCTTTTGAATTATTTGAGATTTTCCCTTTCCTCTCTCTATATTCCTTTCTCCTCTCCTATGGATGATTGTATTTGGCCCCTCTCCCCCTCTGGTTCCTTCTATATTAAATCTTCCTACGATTCCAAGCTCAGGACCAGCTCTAGACTTCCCCTCTACAAAATCTAGCCCAAAGAATCTATTCCTAAAATTGGCTTCTTTGCCTGGCTCTCCTTTAATAATGCTTTCCTATAGGGAGATAACTTAAAAAGGAGAGGCTTCTCACTTCCCACACACTGTGTTCTTTATTGCAAAGCCTTGGAGTCCTCTTATCTCCTTCTTCACTGCCCCTTTGCCAAGGCTGTTTAGATTTGGCTATTATCACTTTTTGGAGTGGTATGGAATTTCATAGGTTCTATTCATGATACTCTCATTCAATGGTCTCTCACCTATCACTTTCCTTGGCTTGTAAACGTATCCTCCCCCATGGCCTCTAAGGTATTTGGAAAGAGAGAAATAGAAGAATATTCAAAGACCAGTGTCTAGATCCTGAGAGGGTGGCCAACCATATCACTATTCTCTTCAAGGATAATCTCAATGGTTTCTTATGAAAGAAATATCAACAAAAATCTAGGTTTGCAATAGCAAGGATTGGTGTCAGCAGATGGTGATCCTTTCTATGGCTAAACCCTCTTCCCAGGCTCACTCTGTTGTTTAGTGGCTCCCTCCTCCACCGAGCTAGATGAAACTCAACACGGATGGTGCTTCTAAGGGTAACCCTGGGAAGTCTAGGGGAGTGTGATCCTCTGAAATTCTATTGGTTCCCCTCAAGCTACTGTTACAGCTAACTTTAGCTTGGGTACCAATCATTGCGCTGAATCCTTAGCTATCCTTAAGGGGCTTGAGCTAACTCTTAAAATTGGAAATGATCCCTTAATTATGGAAAGTGACTCTCTTAATATTATAACTCTCCTAAACTTGGAAGACCCAGGACAATGGACTACTAAAAATATTATTGCTAACATCTGTCTCCTCCAAAGGAAATTTCAGTAGATCAAATTCCAGCACATTTTCTGGGAAGGAAATAAAGTGACGAATTGTATGGCTAACATTGGTGTCCTCCTTGATACTCAACAAATGTGGGTAAAATATTTCCCTTCCAATCTCTTGAAAATTTCCGATAATGACTACTCATTTTATAGCTAACACATGGAGGTGGGAGTCTGATCCTTATATTAGCAAGATTAGCAAAAAGTGTTGAATCCTTACCACTGATGGTGGTCATGATTATCTCATAATTTTGAAGTGACACTCTATAGAGCCGAGCACATGGGAAGAGAATTACTCCATTCGTGTGGATATGGGTCTGAGATACACCATTTCTCATCATAATTAGCTCTGGTACAGGACGGGTGAGGTGGAAGACTCCCACAGAAAATGTGATCCTTTTAAAGCTAACTCACTTCTCCTCACCTCGATTCATTTTCACGAATTCTTCACTATGGGAGGGAAGCTCAAAAGGATTAAATCTTATTCTTGCACTTGTCTGTAGGAGGACCAAGAGGTCTGGAACATTCTTAGGGACAATTGTGTAACTACATTCCTGGAAATAATGTCTAGGTACTCAACATTGGTTTCTTATGGCACCCTCGCTACCTGGTCCCATGACAAGGTCCATATTGGCAATATACACTTCACCATCTCCATTAATGCCATCACCTCGGTGACTAGCCTTCCTTCCTCTGAGGTTTTCTACTTCAATAGATATTTACAAGTGGAGCTTCAAGATATTATATCCAAAGGTGAGAAGCTAACAAAATACCTTTTTGGTTATGTTCGGGAATCCCTACTTCCTCCCTGGGGTAGAGTTGTAGAGGTTATTATGAGATATTTCACCATTGATGGGAATTACAGGTTGGTCTACAGTTCGCACTTCTTCATTCTCTCTCACTTACGTTGGAGGAAGAAAATAAATCTAATGGGTTTGTTGTTCTAGTCGCTCGAGCACTCCATTAATATTGCTAGGGAGGGAGAAGGCCCCATTCTGCATCAAGGCCTTCTATACCTCCTCTTCAAGATTGCACATCTTCCCCTAAAGTTGAATTAACATCCATCTGATATAATCTCGAATCCCTTGAAGTATGGCATAGCCCCGCCATACCACCACATATTCCCCCATTCCATCCCTGGCTGCCCGTCCCTCTTCCTGCCATCACCACCACTAGCAAGTTTCTTCAAATTTCTATACCTGATCTCACCTATCACGGGTTCAACCTTTACACGGGAATTGCTCCCCAGATTTCCTTTCTATTAACTTTTCCATCCCTCTCCTAACTAGACTTATTCCTAAACACCCTATTGTAGTGTTAATGACATTCACTTCTGTCTTCTAGGCTCTAGCTAACAGAGTTCTTAAGTCTCTATTTTTCTCTATTTGATCTAGCCATTAGTTCATGTCATGGAACTTACCCAACACTCATATTTACATGCTTCTTGAATTATTTTAGGTTCAGTTTTAGATGATAGAGGAAGGGTTAAATTTACCTTATTCATTATTACTTACCAATCTTCTTCTTGGAGGATTGCGACACAAACTCCTCTTGATGTTCAAGAATGGATGCTGCTCCTCATTGGGATGACACTACGACTGGAAACACAACGTTTAAGGATAAAAGGACTGTTAACTTTGTCTTTCATCCCAAAGTTCACCCTCGTCGAGTTGGTGATATCTTATTCTGGCCATGACTTCAACGTTCCTTATCATTTTAGTTAACAGCATGTGGAACATTTCACTGATAACTTACTTGAGCATGTCCATCACCATAAGACTGCTCTGAATAGTTAACTTTTGCGGATCTAGCTGGACGAAGAGTTGAATTCTCTTATCTAGGCTAACACATATAAGTTGTGCTTACTCCCAAGTAACCGAAAAATATCCCTTGATCATCTCTTGAGTTCAAATTTTCCTTTTGATCATTTGCCTTTTTCATTCAAATTTGCATGGGTTTATCTATAGGTAATCATCATCGATTAATTTAGCCGCAAGCATTTTTGAACAAGGTTGTGGGACCCCTGTGTAAAAAATTACAAGTTTTACCCTCTCTCCGAGACACCTCGGGTCTACCCATTCAGAATCTCAGTGACCTACCAGATTGATAAGGTTTATCATCACTCCCCTAGGTGATTTAGGAAATCACAACAACATTGAAAACCACTTTAGTAAGATTTTAGGAGTTCATTTGAAAATGCAAAGGCCTTTTGAGTCCTAGTTGACTTCAAGGGTTATCATGGGCCTTAGCTGAAATATAAGAAAATTCGTTTTGATTTTGCAACCCCATGGTTTAGCAGAACTTTAGAAACCAAATTAGAAATGAAGGTGACCACTAAAGGCCTTTAGTATTTCTATCATGTCAATTGATTTAGGAAGATTCATGAAATATGTGGAGAATGGATTGGGAAGCTAGTTTCACCAAGCATTAGGGTTCATAGGCCTAGGTAGTCATTCAAGCATCAAAAGAGCTACTAAGCTTCGGGGGTGATTTTGGGAGTTATAGATGAATTTAGAAGCCAGAAATGAGGCCATAACAAGAGTTCTGGTTATCATGGAATTCCAATGTACCGTAAAATATGGTTAAATTCACTATATATATTCACAACACCTATGAGTGTTGATATAACACATAATTGAGTTTTTTCCATCCACAGTTTCTAGTAACCAAATCAAAAATCCAATTTTCCAAGGATCAAATGGAGGAATAAATACCTAATACCCCCCACCATTGGCTTAAGATGGATATTTTCAGTCAATATCATATAAAACTTCATAAAAAAAGTCCATTGGGAGCTCAAGTTATCTCTGTTTCAAGTTGCCCTCTAGGAGCGAGTTTGGGAGTTAGCCAGATTTTGAACATGACATGTTTCTGCTCCAAGAGCCTGGCATAATTTCATGTCCCTCACATCCCTCAAGAAAAGGGAAATGATTGACATAAATTTTTTCCCATCCCCTAAAATCCCTCTAGATCCTCATATAACCTCTCGAACCGCCAATTTATCTCCGAGGTGTTTGTCAAGCCCATTCCCTTGCTCGGTTAGATCGTGACAAGTGGCGGCTTCTGGCGTGTCATGTAATTTTATGTCCCTCATGTACCAATTTTCTAGGGAACATTAGGGATGATAAAATGAATGCATCCCCCAAGGAGACTCCTAGTTGCTCACGTGACCCCTTCAAGAGTAGTTTTCCAGCCCCCGGGAGCTAGTGGAGCCTTCATCTCCTACCGCCGGATCTGCGCCACATGTCGTCATGAGGCACATCATTTAATTTGATGTCCCCTTTATCAATTTTTTAAAATGGACATGGGGGACACAAAACATTTTACTCCAACCCCTAATTGGTCCATTTTGAAAAATCCCCATGGTTTTTCATATGACTAGTTTCCAACCCCTCAGTGTTTCCAGCTTGTTTTTGGGCTTAAACCTTCCTTATAAGAAAATTTACCAAACCATGGGATCTTTATTTTTCCTTCTGAAAGAGTATATCCAAAATGCCACATGAAAATTTATGTCCCTCTCTCCCTGTGATTAAAGGGAAAGAGGGACATGAAAATGTTTCACTCCCTGAAAATTTTTGAAATCTTTCTACTTCCCACTTCTAACTTCTAACTTCTTACTCTCTCATGCACAACTTCACTCTGTAACTTGCTTTGTAGCTTCTCACCACCACTCCACCATTGTTGAACCTCAAACCAGCTCCCTCAAAGCAGTTATTTTCCTCCCCTCATGACAGTATACATGTCTCAGAAGAAAGGTTGATCAAACGAGGAAGAAGAAGCGAAGAACGAAGAGAAGAAACAATGAAAATCTCCATTGTCGTGAAACAAAGATTAGAATAAATATTGCAAACCAGTGCACAAAAAATATACCATTTTTAATTTTTTGTTCCTCTCTCAAAAACCATCAAAACCTCCCATTCAAGTTCTCCTTCCGTAGTACAGAACACTCACAATGAAGGATTTCTCTTTTCGGCCCAATGAAGAAAAAAGCTCGATGTCCTAAATAATCATGTTTATAATGTTAAGACTCATGTGTAGAAACCATGGAATCACCCTCTCTTTCTAACCTTCACTCATGGATCAGAAGAACGGAAATTTCACTAGAGTAAGAATAAAAAAAACCAATCAAAAATGTGATTTTGATCACAAATGGACCTAGACCTGCAATTTTTGAGGTCCATTAATGGTTGTTGTGTTTAGAAGCGTTGTCAGGTCAAAATTTTAAAACTTTAAAATCTCCCAAACCACTAATCGAGTAAGTCCAAGATTTTAGAGGGGCGATATTGGGAAAAACCCATATCGTAAAACTATATTCCACGGAGACCCAACCACCGGAGGCTCACTTTCTAAAAATAGCATCTCTTCTTCATAGAGGACTATTATTTTAGGAAATTCACCAACTAAAGCAACTATGAAGGTGATGCGGGAGCATAACTTGCAGAGGCCATAACTTTTGATCCAACTGTTGGATCGTCTTGAAATTTTACAGGGTGGTAGATATACATTAGTACTATGCTGGGGTCAACTTTGTGTGTAAGGTTGTACTCATTTTAGCACGTTTTCGGGCTCGGATTCCGTCATCTAGTGGCCTAAAATTGGCTCCAAATGTTTTTTCCGCTTTTGTCTAGGTCTTAGAACTTTAATAAATTTTGTTGTGCTTGTTAGAATGAGTCAAAATTTCGCATGAGCCCTAATTTATGAATGCATATTTGGCACGCAAATTTTGGGGTCAATCCAAGTTGTTTTTCATTTTAGGGTTTTGGGCATTTTAGGGTTTTAGAGTAGTCTTGAAATAAAAGGAGAATTGTAATGATTTAATAGATCAGTGTGAATTCCAGAATGAGAAGTAAGCTATTGTGAAACTCTTGATTTTATTTGCAAAGTTGTTTATGTGTGATTTTGGAGGTATTTCAACCTCTTGCATCTGGATTCACATCAATTGGTATCAGAGCAGGATTTTGATCTTGCAGAAATAATTAAGGTTATATATTAGATTTTTATGTGTAGTTTTTACCTCTATTTTATATAACCATGGCTAGACGCGGGAGGGGAGGTTATGCCCAGATGAATAGGCATATGCAAGAGCTACAGAGACAAATTGCTGAGCTCACGGGGGAAGTTACCTGCCTTAGAAGGAGACATGTAAATGGGGTTGCAAACCCAGATAGTGATATTGAAGAAGAGACTCCATTAATGAATGAAGGAGGAGATGAAGAAGAAAATGAGAGAGACGAAGAAACCTTGAATGAGAGACCGTTTGAGGAGAGACTGATTAAGGCCTTAAAGGGAAAGAATGACGACATCAAGATTAATGTTCCTGATTATGGTGGAGGGTTATGACCAGAGGAGTTGATTGACTGGTTAAATCGCATGGAAAAATTATTTGAGTGGAAAACCCTTTCAGAGGAGAAGAAGGTTAAGTTTGCATGCACTAAGTTAGCCGGACATGCATTGATCTGGTGGGATCACCTACAAAATGAAAGACAAAGGAATGGAAAGGGCAAGATCCAAAACTGGAATAAAATGGTAAAGAAGCTGAAAGAAAAGTTTCTTCCTGTAGATTATGCTCAGACACTCTTTCGAAGGTTCCAAAACCTAAGGCAGAAGGATCTCAGCATTGAGGAGTATACTAATGAATTTTACAAGTTATCAATCAGGGTGGAACAGGGAGAGTCTAAAGAACAAAAGGCTACACGGTACATAAATGGGTTGAGTTACACCATACAAGATGAGCTGAGTATGCTCCAGATCCATAGCCTAGATGATGCTTATCAACTTGCATTAAAGGCAGAAGAAAAGAACAAGAGGAGTAATTTTAGAAGAGGTGTGAAGAGAGGTCCATCATCATCTCCAATGAGGGGTAGGGGTAGATTTGAATCTACAAAAGGTGAATCCTCTAATACAGAAGGGCATGAAGATTCTGGTCAAAGCCATGGTAACTACCAAAGAGGTAGGGGGTTTCAGAGGGGAAGAGGTTATAATGGAGGACGGGGCTGGAATAGCCCCCAAAGGCAATATACATGTTACAAATGTGGTGAAGAGGGGCACAGAGATTTTGAGTGTCCGCACTATCCTACACAAGATAGATGGCAAGGAGAAAAACCATGAGTAAATCTAGTTGAGGCTGAAGAGGAAGAAGAAATGGAGGTTGCTACAGACTTGGGTGAAACCCTCATGATAAGGAGGACTATGATTGTCCCAAGGAAGGAGAAAGAACGTGACGTTGCTGGAGCTGATTCGTGGCTTTGAACAAATATATTTCGCACAAGATGCACCTCTGGAGGAAAGGTATGTAAAATTATTATTGATGGTGGTAGTTGTGAAAATATGGTTTCAACTGTAATGGTTGATAAACTGAATCTGAACTGTGACAAGCACCCATATCCCTATCATATATCATGGTTCAAGAAAGGAAATGAAGTAACCATAGATAAAAGATGCCTTATAAAGTTTTCAATTGGGAATACCTACAGGGATGAGGTGTGGTGTGATGTTATCCCAATGGATGCATGTCATATATTACTGGGTAGGCCTTGGCAATACGATAGAAAGGTTACACATGATGGAGGGAAAAATACATATACCTTTTGGAAGGATGGTGTAAAGGTGGTCTTATTACCCTTCAAAGAAGAAGAGAAGAATGAGGGATTATTGGCTACAAAAGAGTTTGTTACAGAAATGGAAGAAGCTGGATGTTGTTATGCACTAATGCTAAAGAAGCTGGAGAAAGAAGGCTTTAATACACCAATTGCAGTAGAAAAGATACTAAAACAATACAAAGATGTCATACCAGATGAGCTACCAGATGGGTTACCTCCAAAGAGAGATATTCAACACCATATTGATTTGATCCCAGGATCAGCTCTTCCAAATCAGGCAGCCTATAGGATGAGTCCGACACAGAGTGAAGAGTTGAACAGACAAGTGACAGATCTAATACAGAAAGAGTTAGTGAGAGAAAGCATGAGTCCATGTGCAACTCCAGCGTTATTGACTCCAAAAAAAAATGGAGACTGGAGAATGTGTGTAGACAGTAGAGCCATAAACAAGATCACAATTAAGTATCGGTTTCCAATTCCGCGATTGGATGATATGATGGATGTGTTAGCAGGAGCCCGATATTTTAGCAAGATTGACCTACGGAGCGGTTACTACCAGATCCGAATCCGTGAAGGGGATGAATGGAAAACTGCTTTTAAAACAAAAGATGGATTATACGAGTGGATGGTGATGCCATTTGGGCTATCTAATGCACCCAGTACATTCATGAGGTTGATGAATAGAGTACTCCGAGAATACAATGGTAAGTTTGTTGTTGTCTATTTTGATGATATTTTGATATTCAGTAAGACAGTGGAAGAACACTTGTTACATCTGAAATTGGTGCTAGACTTGTTACGTAAAGAGAGTCTATATGCAAACTTAAAGAAGTGTAGATTCCTTCAGAAGAGTCTTGTTTTTTTGGGATTTGTCATATCAGGGGATGGAGTGAGGATGGATGAGGAAAAAGTAAAGGAAATTTTGGAATGGCCTATTCCAAGGAATGTGACAGAGGTTCGTAGTTTTCATGGATTGGCAACTTTTTATAGGAAGTTCATCAAGAATTTCAGTAGCATTGTTGACCAATAAAAAAATGTACAAAATGGACAGTGCTTGTACGAACCAAGAATTTCAGTAGCATTGTTGAAATTCTCAAGCTTAAAATTCATAATATTTTGTGAATCTTTGAATCATATTTTGGAGTATTTGGAGGTGAAACTCTATCAATCTCAGATCGTCAGTCTAATGATTAATTTTGTGTTTTATCGGAACACTGGTTTGGTATCATATTTATATTGTTTATTTAACATATTGCAAATCTTTGTAGTTTTGGCATGTCATCTTATAGTTGGATATTCATTATTTTTTTGTGAACACAGGGGTTGACAGCCACCAAGGAAGTTAATGCTTATCGGATCTTCTTTGTCAGGAAGCCCCTGCATATCATTATCTAATCTTATCTATTTCCATCTTACAGATCTATTTTATTTCTCACATATCTATTTCCTCTGCACCCATATCCATCATCCATATTTGCATTTGAGGCCCTAAGCCCTCAATCGTTCGAGTTGCTGGTGGCTTGCAGTCTTGGTGTTCACCCGCGTGAGAACAAGTTTTCCGGATCAACATTTCACACGCCTGTTGGGACTAGATCCAAGTTTTGGTCATGTTTTTGCTTTCTCACTTTGTATGGGTGTTGTATGTATAACAATTTTTGTATTTTATATTATTGTAAATATGATATCACGTCAATCTATATATATGTTTTGTAGTTTTCATTTGTAGATTCACCCGCTTGTAGGATCATTGGTACTATTTCCATCCATGTGTTGTGGTTCATACATGTAGTCATTTGTGTTGTCGTTGGGGTAAGTGGATTTTTCATTTGAAAGGATCAATTATTGACCTTTTTTTATAATAGGTGTAAAATTTCATTGTTGTTTCTATTTTAAAAAAGACAAAAAAAAAGAAAAATATCATAGTTTTGTTCTTGTTTTACAAGTAGTATAGAGTTCATTTTTAAATTTTAAATAAATAAGAGAGAAAATTAATATATAAAAAATATTAAAAAAATAAAATAATAAAATAATAAAAACAACATAATAAATAAATTACCCCACCTCTCCCCACTTTATCTCCATTCCTCTCAGCCACCTCACATCCCAACTCTCAACCCACATGACCTCCCACCTTCCCTTCTCTCCACCTAACTCTCCACTCACCCCATCTCCCTTATAACCACCCCCACCCATAAGCCTCACATCTCTCATCCTCACCGAGTTCTCCTCTCCAAACCAACATCCCACATCCCTCTCCATGCGACACTCAACCATCCAACCATTCATCTCCCAACAACACCTCTTCCCAAGCTGCAATTCCCACTCAAGCCACATCTTCTCCTCTTGCCACATAACCCCCATCTCCATGTATCTCTTCTCACTACCTCTTTCACGGGATCTCCCTCGACTCGGATTCCAACAACCTATTATGCATTCCAACGTTGGATGTGTTTAATTGTTTTCAATCCAATTTCTAACTCACACAAAAATTTCCTGAATATTGAATGTAAAATATTTTATAACCGTTAGTTTATATCTATTATGGATTTCATGTGTTCCTTGTAACCAACTCATAAGATTCCAATGCCCTCAAATCCATCCACTTCCACACATGGATTGTACCATTCCTCTTCAAATTGATTCCCCTCTCCTTGACAAAGTCGTTTCCTTGCCACTCCACTCTCAACTCATTCTCAGCTCAAATAAATATGTTGTCCATAGTAATGCTATCTTGAGAATAAATAAAACTAATAATTTCCCTGGGGTTGGTGGAATTTGATGGTAGATGGTTCTGTAACCTGTAAATTTGTTCATTGTCGATCATCATGGAAGATTTGTTCCATTAAAGGGATACAACTGATTTTGTATAGATATGCGTATCTCTATTTTATGATTAAATGGATTCACATAGTACCTACGGTTTTAATGAAAAGGAGTGTAATATTTAAGATCAATTTTCTATAACAGGCTACTAACCATTTCTATTTGTTACAGTTTCCGTGACGCTAAGTATAGGATCTTTAAAAAAAAGTGAAAAGAAATGTTAATTGAGGTTATTCACTTTATTTAAATTATTTGACAGTATATTAGTTCACTTTGCGTCTTTAATATTTTGATTTAATATCATTTTTATTTTTCCTCATTTAAAATCATCTTACAAATCATTTCCAACTACCATATTTTATTACTTAAATAAACTACTTTTGGCCTAGTGTCTTACAATTGTTTTCCTTTTTGCAGGATAACATCTACAACATTGCGATCAAAAAATAACGTTGTCAAATACCAATATCAAAATCAAACACATCGTTCAAAACATTTTTATTGACCTCACCAGTAATCATAAATGGTGCCATTTTAGGGTACTCGGGTGTTCCAGATCACTGAGTGGTGCTTTCAAAAATTGTCACCTGATTCTTCGAAGCAAACTCCTTGCTTTGCTCAACTTTTTGTCAGATAAAAAGGAAAAGTGATATACAGGTACTCTTCAATTTTCCCTATTTTCTCTTTTCTGCATTGTACTTTCCCATTCTTGGTTGATTGTCAGCATCAAATTTCATATTTCAATTTTGGATTAAAATGAACCTATGCATTTTGCTTGCTCACATAGTGTAACTAGGGCTTTAATTATTTGCATCACACCTATCATCACACACTACCTAAAATTTCACAAATTAATCAACACATTGAAACATTCCTTGCACCTAGTTCATTGATTGGGATTTGATCACCCAACATAACCATTTTAGACATTTTCCAGCCATAACTTACCTGAAACCAAACATAGTTTACCGTCTTCTAGGTCCTCTTTCAGCCATTTTTTTTTTCTTTACACATGTTCTTGATTAAAAAAGAAAAAAAAAATTTGCCTGGCTTGTTTGTTGATATAATAACGATTTCATTTTTATGCCTGTAATCACTCGATCCACTGCTAAAAAGATGGAACACAACCTCGCCACACACATTGATTCATCCCAATCAATCCCTACATCAACAACTTCATCATCCATGTTTCTTCCTATCTCACTCACAAGAACCCCTTCTCTCACTAATATTCCTAATTCAATACCTTTCACCCACACTACGACATTAGACCAACATTCCATCCCATCTAGGCTAGCCACTCCACTCTCTATCAGAGGAGAGCCTATTGGTACTTCAGTCTTCCCTCTTGGGGACCCAGAATTCAGATAGATTCTTGACGCCAACCCTGTGGTCCTTAAGGACTATCTTTTAAGAAGATACATACACCTCCCTCTGGATGGCCCACCACTTCAGCAGGTCTATCCTTATAATACTAGTTCTGAAATTCCTCAATCCATGGCCTTACATGATTTTGTGTCATCCTCCACCAACCCATCGGCACACCAGATGACCTAGGTAGTCACACCCATTCCGCCCAATCTTCCTCACATCAACATGACTATCGTGACTTCCATTCCTACCACTACAACAACTCCGATGGTCACTAGTACCTTCATTCAACCATCCCATGTGTCAAATCCCTTATCCGAACAACAAATTACTTCTACACCACAAGTTTATATCCTCACTTCTCAACTTCCTCCAACCATACCTTTGAAACACACAGTGTCATTTCTAATCTATCAACCTACATATACTCACATCCCCACTCAGCGGTTACTTCCACAACCTCCACAATCTCAACAATCACACCATGCCCCTGTTTCTCACCCACACACATTCTATCAGAAACCATCTCAACGATCACACATAGCTTACACTCACCCATACCAAGTTCCTCAGATACCTACACATATGCAAGTCCTACCACTACCTTTCACTTATTAATACACACTTCTTAATGACCCCATGAAAATATTGATAGGTTGGTTAGCCAACCTAGAGGCTGCTACGTTAGGGTCCAAAGTCACATTGTATTATGAATAGATATGTAATGAACCCATCCATCCATCCATGCCCATGAAACCATATCCTCCACATTGGGAATTTCAAAATTTCACCAATTTTAATAGCAAGGATGACCCTCAACAACATCTCAGAGCATTTAAACATACATGTTATCTCATTAGGCACAACCAAGACTTGATGCTTCATACTTTCCCCATGTCTTTGGCTAGTAACACCTTAGAGTGGTATAATAATATTCCCCAGTACTCCATATTTTATTTTTCCCAGCTTGCACAATTATTTCTTGAGCATTTCTCCATTAATATCAAACGTAAAATAACCATCAATGACATGTACACTATCCACTAATTCAAAGATGAATCCATCATGGATTTCGTCGCATGATGGTGCAATATGATAACCCAATTATCTTTTCCACTACCTCAAACTGACCTCATCGAGCTCTTCGCACGCTCTTGCGCCAAGCATATTTCCTCCACCTTAAAAATCCAATCATTTCACACTTTTGAAGAGGCTTTTACAATGGCCCACAAGATTGAGACACGTGCCTTAGAATAGGGGCATTTTAAATTAAAGACTAATAAGCCAAAAACCAGATTTTTAAGACCATCCATATCAAATGATAAAAAAATTCCCCTGCTCTTAAGAAGGTGAAAATTTAAAATTTTGAGTTTAAGTGTCTTCTCTATTGTACTGATTATGTGAAAAGCCAAGAAATTGAGAAAATCTACGTTTTTGGGTCATTTTGTGTGTTTTTCGGGCCTGTCGGACATTTTTGTCCCGCGTGTCCCAAGTTCAATTGGGCCCTCTGTTCCCCGATCGGCCAGTTTACCCGAAGTCTGTTCTTTTTGGGCCCGTCAGAACTTTTTGTCCCAAATGTCCCAAGTGTCACCCGGACCAGTTGTTCCATTTTCATCCGAGTCAGCCGAGTCGCGTACTTCACGTACTTTTGTCCCGCGTGTTCCAAGAGCATTTGTGCGTCTTTTCCCCGCATCACCCGAATCGGCCGAGTCGCGTACTTCGCGTACTTTTGTCCCGCGTGTTCCAAGAGCATTTGTGCATCTTTTCCCCGCATCGCCCGAATCGGCCGAGTCGCGTACTTCGCGCTTTCGCGTCCCTCATGTCCCAAATGAACCCAAGTGCCATTCGTGCTAATTTTTCCCGCTCTACCTGAATATATTTCTTTTCAAATTGGTAGGTATGTATTTAATGCGCATTTATTACCTTTCTCTCTCCTAAACGGCTATATAACGAGCGAACCCCCTATGCATTTTTCACACTGCTTTCATGTTATCTTTTGCTCGAACCTTTGCAATCTAAATTCCTACGCGCGTATCCATTTTCCTCTGAAATTCCTTCCCAAGTCTAGCTTGTAGCTCCGCCCTCCGAATTACTATCAACATGAAGATTAAATTTCAGGGTCAGGAACAAGTCTCACCACTAGAATCCGCCGTTCCCGATATCGGGGACAGTGAGGTTCGCCACCTTGACTTTGGTGATTTTTGGTCGAGGATGACAGATGCAAACCCTACACCAATGGCACAGATGATTCACGACAGTGGTCTGGCTTTCGCTGGAGGTTTCAAAGATAATCTATTCAAGGAAAGCTCCATTTCCAAAGAGAAAATGAAGGAGATCTGCTCTCTTCAATCTGCCATTGAAGAAGCAAATAAAGACTATCATACTCATGTCGAGTTTGATAAGGAAATGGAGAAGTGCCTCAGATTTTGGACCCAGTCTACAGCCAACACGTCAGTCCCCCGTGGCAGAGACATAGCCGAGGCATTGAAGAGATTCAGGCAGCGGATTTTGAAGTCAGTGGGTCCCTCCCAGTCATAACCACCTGTCTTCTTCTCCTTATTCTTCTCTTCTCTTCCAATTCTTTTTCTCGGATTTATTGTAATAAGTTGAGGTATTGCGATTGGCAATCCTTAACTAATATTTAGTTAAAAGAAGTAGTTACCAAGAGTAACTGATTTGTAAGCTATATAATGGCCTCTCCTCGCCATTTTGCAAAGAGGAAGAACTTGGCTTATTTTCTGAAAGTGTAAATAAATCATAAAGAAATCAATACAGAAGGGCTTTTCATTCTTTGTCTATCTGATCTCTTTTATCCCTAAGCTTTTCATTTAATTTTGTGAAGATCATTTGTCTGTGTTATGTCAAGAAACTTTGTATTCTTGCAGATGTTATTTATAGAACTTTGTGTCTTTTAAATTTCATCTTACTAATATGATACAAATGATCTTGTTTCAATTCACTGTAACTTCACATACATAAAGAATTACTCTGTCATCTATAATTCTGAATGTTTCCCTTCTGCTCATTCTCGTATTCTCATTCCTTAGTCCTTTTGTAATTGATGATCCTTATTGAAAACACTTTCGTAATATCCAAGTTCAACAAGAAAATCATGTTTTGTATATTTGTAAATAGTTTCGTTTCTGAATAAGGGAACCTCTCCCATTAAAGAGGAGGGACTTCTTGTCCCCTGACTGTTGCTCTTCGTAAAGTCCTATTTGACGACCAACAGTTTTTGGTGACTCCACTGGGGAAAATCATATTCCAGTTCTGTAATTTTTGATCATCCTTTGATCTGGCGACTCCGCGTTTTACTCGAGGGAGAAGGGCCCTTGGTATTGAAGATTCTCAGTTTCAGCTTTTGGAGCGGCAGGGTTTTCCTTTCCCTTCAACAAGAAATAGAAAGACTCGTTCAATAAGTACTCCACCTATCCAAGATAGAATTCCTACGGGTGATATTTCTTCAGAGTCAATCAGTCCTAATCTTTGAGCTTTGATTCTTGCTGGTGTTGCAGTTCCTCTTCAAGCCATTTTCCCAAGAATGGCGGTACCATTGCCCTGGGGTCATCGTGTCGGGCCCCTTGCCCTCCCTCAGCCTTTGCATGAGTTACCCAGAGGTAACCGTAAAGAACTTCCCTAAATTCAAAGGCGATGGTAAAGTGCATCCTGATGAACACATCGCAGCCTTCATAGTTGCATGTGGAGTTCTGGGAGTTGAACATGAAGATGTCTCCGTGAGACTTTTCATTGAGACTTTACAAGATAATGCTGCTGATTGGTTCTATCACCTTTCGGCTGGTGCTATCACTAGCTGGGACACAATGAGAACTAGGTTTGAAAACCGTTTCAAACCAGCAGAAGATGTGCATGCCTTGCTAGCCCAAATCTCTCAAATAAAGAAAGATTCACAAGAGCCCATGAGAGAATTTGTGGCCTGATTCAACAGGTTGATTAACAAAATTCCGCCAAATACTCGACCTGTAGATCAAATTCAAAAATGTTTCTTCCTAAATGCCCAATCGCCTGAAGTTAGTTATGCACTGAGAAGGGCTAATCTCACAACATTAGTTGAGGATCAAACTCTTGCTGTTAGTGTCGAAGATGATTTAATCATGTCAGGGAAGTTGAGGAGAGACCCTTCCAAATCTAAGTCTGCTTCTTCCTCCTCTTCCACTCCCGGACCTAATACTGATCCATTGGTTCAAAAACTTGCAAATGATCTCATCGCCATTAAGAAACAATTGGCTCAGCATGCTCCCTATGCAGACGTTCCAAGGAGGAATTTTCATCCCAGAAATCGTTTGCCTGCTTCTCAAACAAGGCTAGCGCTTGAAGGACCTCCTATTAAAGTTCCTGTCAATGCAACCTGTGAAGTTGAGGAACTAGATGATGAGGAGGATAATGAAGATTGCGAGGAGTTTGTTGAAGAAGTAGATGATGAAGCAGATGAACTTGAGGGATCTCGAGTTAATTTCTTCACCACTGAGGGCATTGATGATGGAGATGATTATGATGAAGTAGTAGCAGACATGAATAGCGAATCATACGCTGTCATGACTCGAGAGCAGACAAATCAGAGGGAGAAAGTGATGCAGCCCACCAAGAAATCTAAGGAGCAGCCGGCAACTATCCCCGTAATTGCAAAGAGAGGATCTCCTATCCCCATTTCATCTACACCAAAGGTGAGTCCTGTCAATTCTGCCACTAAAGTTTCTTCTTTTTCCCCTAAAATTGATAAACCTAGGATCTCAAGTGATGATAACCCGTCCACTTCTGGGTCTTTTGATATTATTGACCACCTAAAAAAGACTAAGGTTCAAATCTCAGAGGCTGAGTATTATCAAACCCATCCCAAGGCTTTTGCTAAAATGATTCACTTTGTCAATTCCCATTCTAAAACTACCTCTAAAGGCCTTTTACCCACTCCTCCTTCTGCACCACAGCTTAATCTGGTAGCCGTTGTCACCTCGCCCAATGACAAAATCAAGCCATTCTATGTGACACTTCTTATAGCTAGCCATAGGCTCAGTAATTGTGTCATAGACTCAGAAGCCTCAGACAATGTGATGCCTGCTAAAGTAGCTCATGCCTTAGGCTTGACTCTCACACGCACTTATGGATCTTGTTATTCTATGGAGAGTAAGGAAGTGCCCTTGGTCGGAAGAATTAAAGATGCACAAGTGGCTTTTGCTGCTTTTCCTGAGAAGAAAGTTTTGGCTACCATCTTAGTAGCAGATATTCCTCCTTCATACGGGATGTTGCTAAGTAGAAACTTCTGTAAGGATGTGGGTGGAGAAATTCAAATGGATTGGTCACATGCCCTCATACCTGTTAATGGACAAATGAAGAAGTTGCTACCTGAGAAGCAATCTAAGTATATTGTACAAAAAATGGATGATCCCAAAGCACAAATACTCTATGAGGATATGGGGCATGGAAACTACATGATTATGTCTCCTGAAGAAATCCAACTCCCCAAAGTGTCACCTAAAGATCCTAATGGTGTTTGGATTTTAGAGTTTGATGGAAGTTGTTCCTCAGCTGGTTCTGGAGCTAGTGTCATACTGGTGTCACCTGAAGGAAGCCTTCATCCTTTCTCATTCAAGTTGCAATTTGAAAATACCAATAATACAGCAGAGTATGAGGCTCTCATTCTTGGACTACAGGTGGCAAAAGAACAAGGTGTGAAGAATCTTCTAGCTCGTGGTGATGCGGAATTGATTGTAAAGCAAGTTAGAAACCTTTTCCAGGTGAAAAATGGAAGGCTGAAACATTACAGGAATCAGGTTTGGGATTCCATTGAATTTCTTGATGCTTTCTCCATCGAAGCCATACCTAGGGAGAAGAACACCAGGGCTGATTCACTAGCAGTCTCAGGGTCACTACTGATACCTCATCCTGACTTCTCTCAAGATAAGTTTACCATTGAGATGATCCATCGACCCAGTGTACCTGATAATACAAATAACTGGAAAGTTTTCAATGATGATCAACACTTGCTTTCTTTCTTAGAACTCAAGGATAATTTTGAACAGCTGTACTTTGAAGGAAGCGATAACTTGCCTCGTGAAAGTGTGCCCTTTGACAAAGCAGCCACCCAAGGAGAAGAAATGGATCAGGATGGATGCATCAAACTCAAGGGAAAAAAGATTCCTAAAGGATTGGTGAGTTTAGAGGAACTATTTGATAAACACGACAGGTATGTAAAGTCTAGAGCTTCTACTGGACCTCAACAATCAGCTGAGTATGAAAAAATTAATATTGGGAGTTCTACTGACCCTAAGCTCGTGAACATTGGAAAATGTTGCACAACAGATGAGAGGAAGAAAGCAATTGATCTTTTAAAGAGGTATAAGGATGTTCTTGCCTACTCTTATGAAGATTTAAAAGCTTTCCAACCAAAAGAAATGCAGCATTTTATTCCTCTCAAACCTGGAATCAAGCCTTTTAAACAGAAGCAAAGGCAATACAATCCTAAAATAGCTGACACCATTTTTCAAGAAATACAGAAGTTGTTGAAAGCCAAAATCATTTTTCCTATCCATCATTCAACATGGATTGCCAATATTGTACCTGTTAGAAAGAAAAATGGTGAGATTCGTATCTGTGTTGACTTTAGGAATCTGAATCAGGCTTCCTTGAAAGATAATTACCCTTTACCTATGATGGATCAGGTCTTACAAGTAGTAACAGGATCTGAAATGTTGTCTATGCTTGATGGATTCTCAGGATATAATCAGGTAGAAGTTAATACTGCAGATCAACACAAAACAACTTTCACTACTCCTTGGGGTACCTTTGCTTACAAAAGAATGCCTTTTGGGCTCATTAATGCCGGTGCTACTTTTTAGAGGGCTATGGACCTAGCCTTTGGAAGTTTGAAAGGGAAGTGTATTGTTGTATACCTTGATGACTTGACTGTGTATTCTAAAATAAGGGCGGATCATTTTCAGCACCTGGAGACAGTTCTGCTAAGATGTAGAGAACATGGGATCTCTTTGAATCCTAAAAAATCTATCTTTTGTGTCACAGAGGGGAAATTATTAGGGCACATCGTCTCCAAAGATGGTATTAAGATTGATCCTGAGCGAGTTCAAGCTATTCAGCAAATTCCTCTCCCAACCAGCAAAAAGGCGTGCATTCTTTCTTTGGTAAGATTAACTTTTTGAGAAGGTTCATCCCTGATTTTGCTGAGCTAACTTTGAATATTTCCAAAATGATGAAAGGAAAACAAACGTTTGGTTGGTCTCCTGAAGGAAAAGAATCCTTTGAAGGTATTAAAAGAGCCATTGCTAAAACCCCTGTTTTAGCATGTCCAGATTTCAGCAAAGATTTTATTATCTATTGCTACGCCACAGATAATACCTTGGCTGCTGTTTTGACTCAGGAAGATTCTAATGAGCATGAACTCCCAATTGCATTTATGAGCTATATTCTAAAGGATCATGAGTTAAAATACACTATGATGGAGAAACATGCTTTTGCAGTGGTTAAAGCCGTCAAGCAGTTTCGTTTTTACATTCTTAACTCCCACTCCACTGTGTTGGTACCAGATACAACTGTTAAGTCAATTCTCACACAACAGGAATTTGGATCCAAGAGAGGGAATTGGGTGGCCAAGGTCCAAGAATATGATATTGACATCAAACCGACCAAGCTCATCCGTGGAAAAGGCCTTTGTGAGCTCATTGCTGAAGGAGCTAGACATGAGTTACTGGAGGATAAAGTTGGCCTTCCTACCATTCTGTTTCTTAGCTCAGTTGATGAATGGTATGCTGATATCGCTCATTTTCTCACCTATGGGGAATGCCCCTCTCATTTAACTGCCAAAGAAAAGAGGACTGTTAAACTAAGGTCAGTGCAATATGTGTTGTGGGAAAACGCCTTGTTCAAACGTGGGTTAGATGGAAGGTTTTTGAAATGTGTGGACAAGGAACAGCAGAAAAAGTTACTCTCAGATTTTCATGATCAGGCATGTGGAGGGCATTACTCATCAACTGTCACTGCTCATAAGATACTTCGTGGAGGATATTACTGGCCTACCTTGTTCAGAGATGCATCAAAGTGGGTTGATAAATGTGAGGCTTGTCAGACTTTCGTGGGTAGACCTAAATTGGCCTCTTTGCCTCTTAAGCCAGTTGTAATTGAAGAACCTTTTCAACAGTGGGGTTTGGACTTCATTGGAACACTTAATCCCTTTTCTAGTGCTGGTCATACTCATGTATTAACTGCCACAGATTATTTCACCAAATGGGTAGAAGCTATTCCAGTAAAGAGTACTACTTCTGAAGTGGTGTGCAGTTTCATCAAAGAAAACATCTTGGTAAGGTATGGTGTGCCAAACAAGATTGTGACAGATAATGCTTCAAATTTTTCTTCAACCGAGATAATGGATTTTTGCTATGGATATGGCATCTCCTTGGCTCACTCCTCAGATTACTATCCTCAGGGAAATGGACAAGCAGAATCCACTAATAAAAATTTGGTGACCATTATAAGGAAATTAGTCAATGAGTCCCAACAAAACTGGCACAAGAAACTTTATGATGCTCTTTGGGCAGACAAGATCACACCTAAGAGAGCCATTGGAATGTCTCCTTTTCAAGTGGTATATGGAGTAGAAGCTCAATTTCCAGTAACAGTGGAGCTGCCAGCCTTGCATCTAATGAAGGCCATTGAAGATACCAGTTTCAATGATGCTTTGGATAAGAGGATTATGTACCTACACAAATTGAATGAGAATAGATTGGAAGTTGCTGATAAGATATCTGCTCACCAGCAGAAAGTTAAGGTCCTGTTTGATAAGAAAGCCAGGTTCAGAGATTTCCAGGTTGGAGACACTGTTTTGTTATGGGATAAAAGGCATGAACCTCGTGGCAGCCATGGCAAGTTTGATTCCCTTTGGCTCGGACCTTTCAAGATCAGGCACTTCGCTGGTAAAAATTCTTTTTACCTTGATTATATGGATGGTTCTCCTCTCCCACTTCCTTATAGTGGGCAGTACCTGAAATTGTTCAAGTCATAGGTGATTAGGGAGTCCCTTTGTATACTCTGTATAGCGTTTTGTTTTTCTTTCCTTTTTGTTTTGGTGTGTTGTCCTTTGTATTGGTTTGCTTTTTGACTCCGTGGCCCAATGGATAAGGTACTGGTCTACTTCCCCGAGTCTGTCTAAGTTCTTACCTTGTCTCATTCCTTGAATTTATGCCAAGTCATCCCCAGAAGGAGCCAGCTATTGTCCACTCAAAATTCCCCTGCTCTTAAGAAGGTGAAAATTTAAAATTTTGAGTTTGAGTGTCTTCTCTGTTGTACTGATTATGTGAAAAGCCAAGAAATTGAGAAAATCTGCGTTTTTGGGTCATTTTGTGTGTTTTTCGGGCCTGTCAGACATTTTTGTCCCGCGTGTCCCAAGTTCAATTGGGCCCTCTGTTCCCCGATCGGCCGGTTTACCTGAAGTCTGTTCTTTTCGGGCCCGTCGGAACTTTTTGTCCCAAATGTCCCAAGTTCACCCGGACCAGTTGTTCCATTTTCGTCCGAATCGGCCGAGTCGCGTACTTCGCGTACTTTTGTCCCGCGTGTTCCAAGAGCATTTGTGCGTCTTTTCCCCGCATCACCCGAATCGGCCGAGTCACATACTTCGCGTACTTTTGTCCCGCGTGTTCCAAGAGCATTTGTGCGTCTTTTCCCCGCATCGTCCAAATCGGCTGAGTCGCGTACTTCGCGCTTTCGCATCCCTCATGTCCCAAATGAACCCAAGTGCCATTCGTGCTAATTTTTCCCGCTCTACCCAAATATCTTGCTTTTCAAATTGGTAGGTATGTATTTAATGCGCATTTATTACCTTTCTCTCTCCTAAACGGCTATATAACGAGTGAACCCCCTATGCATTTTTCACACTGCTTTCATGCTATCTTTTGCTCGAACCTTTGCAATCTAAATTCCTGCGCGCGTATCCATTTTCCTCTGCAATTCCTTCCCAAGTCTAGCTTGCAGCTCCGCCCTCCGAATTACTATCAACATGAAGATTAAATTTCAGGGTCAGGAACAAGTCTCACCACTAGAATCCGTCATTCCCGATATCGGGGACAGTGAGGTTCGCCACCTTGACTTTGGTGATTTTTGGTCGAGGATGACAGATGCAAACCCTACACCAATGGCACAGATGATTCACGATAGTGGTCTGGCTTTCGCTGGAGGTTTCAAAGATAATCTATTCAAGGAAAGCTCCATTTCCAAAGAGAAAATGAAGGAGATCTGCTCTCTTCAATCTACCATTGAAGAAGCAAATAAAGACTATCATACTCATGTCAAGTTTGATAAGGAAATGGAGAAGTGCCTCAGATTTTGGACCCAGTCTACATCCAACACGTCAGTCCCCCATGGCAGAGACATAGCCGAGGCATTGAAGAGATTCAGGCAGCGGATTTTGAAGTCAGTGGGTCCCTCCCATTCATAACCACCTGTCTTCTTCTCCTTATTCTTCTCTTCTCTTCCAATTATTTTTCTTGGATTTATTGTAATGAGTTGAGGTTTTGCAATTGGCAATCCTTAACTAATCTTTAGTTAAAAGAAGTAGTTACCAAGAGTAACTGATTTGTAAACTATATAATGGCCTCTCCTCACCATTTTGCAAAGGAAGAACTTGTCTTATTTTCTGAAAGTGTAAATAAATCATAAAGAAATCAATACAGAAGGGATTTTCATTCTTCGTCTATCTGATCTCTTTTATCCTTAAGATTTTCATTTAATCTTGTTAAGATCATTTATCTATATTATGATTAAGAAGCTTTGTATTCTTGCAGATGTTATTGATAGAACTTTGTGTCTTTCAGATTTCATCTTACTCAGTATGATACAAATGATCTTGTTTCAATTCATTGTACCTTCGCATGTATAAAGAATTACTCTGTCATCTATAATTCTAAATGGTTCCTTTCTGCTCGTTCTCGTTTTCTCATTCCTCGGTCCTTTTGTAATTGATGATCCTTATAGAAAACACTTTTGTAAATATCCAAGTTCCACAAGAAAATCATGTTTTGTATATTTGTAAATAGGTTCATTTCTGAATAAGGGAACCTCTCCCATTAAAGAGGAGGGACTTCTTGTCCCCTGACTGTTGCTCTTCATAAAGTCCTATTTGACGACCAACACATCTTTAACAAGTTGATAACAACACACTTGATCACACTACCACCTATCCAACCTGTTAACAAATATAGGCCATGACTTGTGTGGTATCGATAGGATCACTATTGCAAGTATCATCAAGTCTGAAGACACGACATAGAAAAATTTTAGACATTCAAGGATTCTGTCCAAAGGCTCATCGATCAAGGAGAAATTCAAGTGGATAACCTGAATGCCTCATCCAATCAACCTTTAGATATTTTTAAACAAACTTTTCCAAATCATACACCCACATCCACAAACTAGACTTCTCCTACTTTTGTATCTCAAACCCCTAGTACCCACACCATAAACACTTTCCATGTCAACAATAAAAGTCCATTCTCCCCCACAAATTTACCTTCTTCATCAACCATTACACCAGTACCTTTTTATACATTATTTGCATCCCCAAACACGTCAACATTCATCTCTACGTCAACATTAGTTACATATGTGCCCATGTCAGTACCCTTTCCTATACTCACATCTTTCTAAACACCTATCACCCTCTCCTCAGATGAAAATATCACTTTTGTATCATTACCCCTTACATCTACTCCATTAAACCCAATCACCTTGCCAGAAATTATCCCATGTCTACCTGTTATCTCATCCTTAGCTTCTCTTCCAATCCCTCTTTCTGCACTTCTACCAACACCTATTACATCTACTATTTCACAATCACCCGTCTCATCTCCATCTTCCACGGCCATCTCATTACTCGATGATTTTTTGCAAACATTTCAGTATTCCTTAATTTCAAATTATCGTCCCATTTCTTGTATACCATTAGACACTCACACCTCGATGCAGTCCCCACAAATATCCACTTCAATATCTCCAGTTCCTCCTGTAGAGATTCTGGTCATCCCCTCTAACAATCCACATTCATATACAATACCTATACCCCCATTTCCCAAGCATTCTATTTCACATCCTCGTCCAAAAGTAGACCTCACTATTCCCGATAGAAGCTCCTTGGAAACCACATCATCTCCTTCTATTTTAGGACCACACCCCTTGTCTTCCTCTTCCATTTTGGGAACATTCCCTTCACCAACAACATATACTACCACTAGAACAATGCAACCATCCTTTTTCAACCAATATCTTATAGAAAATTCAAAGGCATCTATGTCTTCCACTACTATCCCACATCAAGCACATTCATCCGCCTTTTCCAAATTGAAAACAATGTCGAAATCCATTATTACATCACCAGCTTCTCGTGCATCCTTCCAAAGTTCTCCGTCGATAACACCGGGTTTTTATACCACTATGTTCACTAACTACTCCAAGCCTCAACCATCACTTTACCGCGAATTAAATTTTTCGATCCAAAAGTACCAAAACCTTCCTGGTTTAATTCCAATATTTGTTGCGCATTTCACTATGCCCCTGGACATGACATTGAACATTTTAAAGCTCTCTAATCCATCGTGCATCATTATTTCAATAAAAATATTAATTCTAAAAGGAAAATTCTACCATCTCCTCCATCAACTTCCACATCCCAAAATATGTCTGTTCAAACATCTTGACCACCCTTTTCATTAAAAAATTCTGTCAGAACTCCACTACTGAATAGAGATATAACCACCAATGCCACCAACATATTATCAAAAGAGGATGATCCTAAGGATCATCCTCCTCTTGTAATCAATGTTATTCAGATAATCACCCATTCAAAGCCATATAAATCTGACTCCGCCTCTCCATCCACCCCTGAGACTTATGTCATTATCCCTCCTCCTAAGGAGCTCGCTGCCTCCGCACCTCCATCACGGCAAAAGCTTGTCATCGCTGCTCCTACCAATCATCCTGTAACAACACCTTCATCTTCTTCTAAGGCCAAGGTATCTATTCAAGCCGCCCTGAATCCTTCCTCCATTAAACATACCATTATTTAAAAACTTCACCAGGCCCCTATCAAAATGCCACTCTATGAGCTCATTCAAAGCTCCCCACATCATAAACAAGCTCTTATGGAGGTCTTGCAACAAATCCCAGTATCCTCTGATGAGCCCCAGCCTTTCGCAGCTTTAGTTCATGCCTTCACAACATATGTTACCGTATCATTTGAAAGTTCAGAAATGCCTAAGATAGCACAAGAAGAACATTATCTACCATTATTCATCACAATCTATATCGATGACACCTGCATCTGTCGAACTATGATTGAAAATGGTGTCAGTATTAATATCATTCCTTCTCTACCTTCAATCAACATAAATTTCCCAATACCATTGTTGCCAAATATCCTACCATTCTTTACGGCTTTAATGATGTTGTCACTCTCCCATTAGGAATGGTTTTTCTTCCTATCTATGTCGGCCATAAACTCCAAAAAAATTTCTACATCATTAAAGGAGAATTCCAATATAATATTTTTCTAGGATGTCCTTGGATTTACGCTATGCATTACGTTCTGTCTACTCTTCATCGTTGTATTAAATATGAATGTAAATGGAATACTTATGCTCTTCTAGCTGAGATCCCCCTTCTAAGACATGTCGCATGATCTACAGACATAAAGATGTCCTTGTTCCTAAAATCAATTTTTCTCTTGATGCATCCACCAGTTCTTTTGTACTTCCATCTACCATGCCTCATACAGATTATTTTGATCCTATAACGTAAAATCTTGTTTTAGGAGAATATCAACTCCTCACTCTCAATGCCCTTCCTTCTCCTAATCACCTTGGCCGCCCTGATAAATCTCCTATGTATCAATCAAATGTTGAGGAAATTGTCTTGTTTGGCCCTTATTCCCTCAAAACCAATTTAATATATGGCGTCATGGATCAACCTTCTTCTCACACTGAAAATCATTTTCATGCCAAACGATATACAGGTGATTTTAGATTTCTTAAGAAACCATATTTCACTCACACATACCTCTATCACTATGTATGGAAGGGTTTTGGTATTGGGCACTATGAATAGGGCCCTCACGGTAATATTTTTTCTCAAGCCCATGTATCATGTTAAATATTTGGTTTGGGATATGACGATCCCACCATACACCCTCTTGGCACATCTACGTCTTCTCCCATTTCTTATCCATCTGAATATACTACCAATTTAGAACATATTTCTTCTCCTTCCAACTATCCTTCTAGCTCAGATAATGATTTTTCTCCCTCTAATTATCTCATAGATCCAGATCAAGATGATACAGTTCCTATTCCCCCTAACTTTTTTTATTTCGACCATATTTCTCAAACCGGTGACTTATCATGCCCAAAATGAAATCTGGTATTTTCCCCTTAAATATCCATAAATGGTAGAGGAAGATTCCCCTTTCATTGACATTCTTCAATGCGATGATGACATTTTTATTATCTCTTACATGGGAGATGAAGGTTCTCAAGATCAGAAAACTCATCCACCAAAAAAATTCAATCTCTTGAATGAATCCACTATTAAAATTACTATTGGAGCCCCTTAGGAGCACCACATCCTTAAAATAGATCAATCTTTGAAACCTCAAGAGCTCGAAGCCTTCACTTCATTTTTTTCTAAACATAGCCAAGAATTTTCATCATGGTCATATTTGGACAAGCCAGGTCTCAACCCCTCCATCATTGTCCATAACATCATTTTTATTCCCAATGCCAAACCAGTTAGACAAAATCTTCGTTGAATGCATCCTCAAGTTTCTCTTCTTGTGAAAGCATAATTGTTATGTCTCCTATATGCCAACTTTAGTATCCCCATTGATTATCCCCAATGGGTTTCTAACATTGTACTCATCACAAAAGCATCTGAAAAGATTCATATATGCACTAATTTCCAAGATCGTAACCTCATATGTCCTAAAGATGATTTCCCTCTTCCAAGTATTAACCAACTTGTAGAGCTTACAATAGGACATACGATGCTCTCTTTAATGGATGGTTTTTCTGGTTATAATTAGATTCTGATTACACCTGATGATCAACATAAGACATCTTTTATAACCCCATGGGGTACCTTTTGTTATCATGTCATGCCCTTTGGTTTAAAATTTTTTGGGGCTACATATCAATGAGCCATGACATATATCTTCATGACCTCTTGCATCAAACCATAGAGGACTATGTTGATGACCTCTTAGCAAAATATAAACATAGATGTGACCATCTTTTGGTTCTTGAGATAATTTTTGAGTGCCTCGTTCATTTCTCCCTTCACCTCAATCTGGTGAAGTTTGTTTTTGGAGTTCTTACTAGAAAAATATTAGGCTTCATTGTCTCTATCAGAGGCATTGAGGTTGACCCCGAAAAAATCAAAGAAATTCTTGAAATGCCTCTTCCTTCCAATATCAAGCAACTTTTCAGTCTTCAAGGTTGACTTCAATTTGTTCGTCCCTTTATATCTCAGCTTTCTGATCGTTGTCATCCATTTCATCACCTTCTTCGAAAATACATAACCTTTGATTGGGATCAAAACTATCAAAATAATTTTGAATATCTTAAGTGATATTTGTTATCTCCACCAGTACTCACATCTCCATGCAAAGGAGAACCCTTCTATTTATAGGTTTTTGTAACTGATCATGATCTAAGAGATATGTTAGCACACCATGATAATCAGGGACATGAATAGGCTATTTATTATATTAGTCGTACTCTCCATGATTGTGAAACATGATACTCTGAAGCGGAGAAATTATGTTGCGCTATTTTCTTTGTTGCATCAAAACTTTGACACTATCTTCTTAATCATAAAACCTATATTTTTTACTAATTTTCAACCCCTCAAAGTGATGCATTATAAGCCATATCAAAATGATTGCATCACTCCATGGCTCCTTCTCATGGCCGAGCTCAACCTAGAATTCATTCCTCAAAAGGAAATTAATGGTCAAGTTATTGCGGATCAATTAGCCGAGGCCCCTCTTTCCAATACACAGACTCCTTCTAATCATTTCCCAGATGAATCAATCAATGAATTTTATCATGGTCTCCTTAAAATGATTATTTTCTTCGATGGTTCTAAATGCCAGCAAGGTGGAGGGGCAAGAGTTTTTCTCATTCCTTATGGGGATTCCCCAATCCCCTTAACTTTCAAATTATATTTTGAATGTACAAACAATATGGTAGAATACGAAGCCCTTATACTAGGACTAGAAACTACTATATTTCTAAGCATTCATATCCTTAACATTTTTGGTGATTTTGAACTAATAATAAAGAAGGTCACTAGTGAACATCAGTGTAAAAATGATATTTTACAACAATATCATGATATTTCTCATCATCTTCTTAAATCCTTCGATTCTTACACTATTCAATCTATCTTGCATTTGACCAATCATTTTGATGATACAATGGCATCCCTTGTGGCCCTTCTCCCATGGACAACACAAGAATCCAAGCTTTCAGTTATTATACATCATTGTAAACAACCATTCTATGACATATCTCAGATTCATTTGGTTGAATCTAATTCATCAGACCTCTGGTATTCACATTTTTTTGATTATTTATCCAAATCCATTACTCCCCTTGATATTTCTAAAAAACAATAAGAGATCTTTTATCCAACGTGCTACTTGTTATGTAATCCTTGGTGGTATTCTTTATAAGCACAGGTTTGATGGTATCCTTCTCTAATGCCTTCAATCCCATGAAGCCTCTACAGTTATCCAAGAATTTCAGGATGGTATTTGTGGTGGGAATTTTAGTGGATTATCTATTGACGAATGTGTTCTTTGTCTTGGCTATTATTTTCATTCTCTAAATCATGATTGTTGTGAATATGTCAAGAGGTGTTTAAGATGTCAAAAACACTCTAATCTTATCCATATTCCTAGCCAGGCTTTACAGCTTGCCCAAGATTTATGGCCCTTTCCATAGTGGGGCCTTGATCTTATTGGTCTAATAAATCCTCGTTCATCACAAAAACATAATTCTCTCATCACTTCTACTGAACATTTCACTAAATGGGTGGAGGAAATCCCGCTCACCTCTACTAAATCTAGCCCAATCATTAATTTCATATATCAACATATCATTTTCCACTTTGGTGTTCCTCATAAACTTATTATGGACAATGTAAAATCCTTTAAAAACAAGGACCTTAAAAATATCAGCGATACATTTAAGATCAAACTTAGTTTTTCTTTCCCTTATTATCCTCAAGCTAATGGTCAAGATGAGGCTACTAATAAAACTCTTTGAAATATCTTGGCTAAAACTATTGATCGAGCAGGGTGAAATTGGAATCTCCAACTTCCCTTTGATTTGTGGGCCTATCACACTAGCATTCGCACTTCCACAGGAGCTACTCATTTTCTTTGGTATATGGAGCCGAGGCCATTCTTCCCCTTGAATTCCAAATTCCATATTTACATCTGTCTCTTCACAAATTCATTTTCGATGAATATTATCGTCAGGAACGGCTAATTCAACTTGAGTTATTAGATGAGCGTCATCTTCTCGCTCTTGAGCACCATTATTTCTATCAAGATCATATCCAACGTTCTTATAATAAACACATCAAAGAGTGCAATTTTAAAATAGGTGACTTGGTTCTAAAAGAAAATCAAAATGTCACTACCTTAGAAAGAAGTCAACGAGGAAAATTTGTTCCTAACTGGATCGGACCATATATTATTACACATAAGTATGGGTCTAGGGCTTATCGTTTAGCCTCTCTTGATGGTAAACCAGAGATTAAACCTCTTAATGCATTACACTTATGGCCATTCTATTGTTAGTACACACACTTATGAGTATAGTCTTATCTTTAGACTATGTCTCCATCAGTATCCCCTTTCATCTATCATTGTAATTATTTTGAATCATGTGGTCTACCGTCACTACAAGTCATGACCTTGAATATGAGTACCACGGATTTACTCATAGCATATTCACCATGGATAAGTTCTCCCATTTTGTGAGAACCCCATGATCATTACATCCATGACCATCTCATTTTCCTATTATACTCATGTAGAGGGTCTAGGAATGTATCTTGTACATTCATTCTCCCCTCTCAGGTGGTCTACCTAGCTATCCCCACCTCTTCCCTATGAAAAGATACAATTTGTATATGTGAAGATCAAGGTTATCAAAACAGACTGATCCCTCAAAGGACAATTGTGCATATAAAAAAAATGCAAATCAGATTCAAAATAAAATCAAGTGAAATAGACGGATCCCTTGAAGGATGGATATCATATTATTCTTTTCATCTATGTTATGTATTTAAATAGACTGATCCCTTGAAGGACGGCTATCATCCTTGCCATCTATGTTGTATATATAGTAGACCATACCCTCAAAGGATGGCTACTCTGTTGTTATGGCATTCAGAAAGATTCCCGCATTGATAAGCTTTATTCTATTATTGTTATTTCCCTTTCCCAGAGATGGGGCATATACTTAAGGAATACCACCTTTGGAGAACCTTCTTCCTACATACAGGTTACATCTCGAATCCCTCGTCATGTTGACATTAGGATTATGGGCATATTTCATCCATTTCTTCCTCTGGGTCTTGTTATATAATCAAATTTCTGCTATTGGTTGCAAGTGCAATGACTTAAGTAGTACCTTTTCTTGTTTACTTCTTATCGGGTTAAAAGCATAAATTTATTACTTGACCCTTGCTATGGTTATGGGACATTCATTTCATCAAAGTCATCTTTTATGACAATTATCTCCTTAGAAATAAAATTTCATGTCATAAAATTTGTATCCATATGTTTACATTATATTTTTCTTGTCTGAAATTCATGATATTGAAGCAAAGCCAAAACAACTTGATCTTACTGCATTTAACAATGACTGATTCTAACATGAAAGGTTGCACCATGGCTGCTATGAACAGAAAAACCTGGCAGATAGTATCGTAAATAATCAGATTTACCATAGTTTATAATTGATAAATAATTAATGCTACACCATAATATATTATTTAATAATTTTTGAGAGCATTAATTATTGGAGGATGTGTAGTATGTTGATGTCATCCTCTTGATGTAACATGGGTTATCTACATAGGCATAGGCAGCTCATGGTTGTAAGCTTATCATTCATCTTGATGATTTCTCATCTTGTTTGAGAAGGGAATTTAATGTGAGCAGTGAATCCAATCGAGGGAAATGGAGGAAACAAATCACAATATAGTGTAATGTAAACAAAGCTTTATTGAAGCCAAGAGTAATCTGCAAGAAGGGTAGAAATCTTTGACAAGAGATGTGAAGCTACAATAGGCAGCAATCTCTGAGAATAGATGTGAAGCTACGATATTCTGATTTCTTTACATTCAGATGCCAATCCCTTTTACTTTTTTTTAAAGTGGGAAATGAATGGTCAAAAAATAGAATATGAAGTCTTTTGACTTAAAATGTGAAGAGTCGTGTGACAAGCGTTCCCCCAAGAAGTTGAGAGCTTTTTTCATCATCCTAAACTCACAAAAATACAATTTTACTGCTTTTTTGGGTTTTTATATGTTTATGCATTTTGCATTATTGAGGCCTCTAGCATTTTTTGGGCCCTAAACTTTAGTTGGATGCAATACATAGTTTTCAAAGGCATGTTTGGATGCATCCAAACTAGCATTCGTTTGACGAGCTTTTCAACTCATACTATGGTTTGCAATTCCAATCAACAGGCTAGGAGTTATGACCCCAAAAATGTGACGTAGTAGTGATATACTAGTATTTTTTGACATTCTGTCCAAATGACTCTCCTGAACTGTCCCCTGGATCATTCACCCTTTCTAGGCATGGTTAGAGATGTTTGATGGGACTACCATCCTGTCTTTCTGACTTTCAATAACCCGTGCTCTTTGAGAGTTCTTGCTCCCTTATGGAGCTATTTGTATTGTTATCTTAACCACATGGTTGGGGGGTATTTTCAGTTTTTTTTCTTTTATATAGCTAGTCTTTGATCCTAGGGTCCTTTTACCCTAGCACTTTCTATTGTAATTGGATTTATTCTTGATTCCTATTGACCTACTTGTGGTCATACGTGGACACTAATATAATTTTTTGTCGTTTCTTTCTTCCCTTGAGAAGCAATGGGCCCCATTGATCCTAAGTCTCGATTTTTGATGAACATAGGAAGCTCTGAGTGCTGAAGCAGTCACCTTCCACTTGAGTTGGGTTGCCCACCCCGAAATTCATTTTCAAATGAGTATTCAGATTTCAGAGCAGGGGCATCGTGAACCCAACAGGTTCTTGTGGATGACTGGAGATTGTCTTGGATACAAATACCTGAATCCCATGACATTGTATTTCAACAACTTCAACCCAATCTTTTTGTGTTTTTATCAAATCTGTAAAATGAATCTAATGGTTGATAACAACCCCCAAAATAAGAAGGGCTTACCATGTACTTTGTTTCTATCCCAGCATCTCATGTTGCAGTTTTCTTGGTCTGCCATTCCTCTTACTCTATCTGCAAGTCAATCTACATTCCCTTCTTTGGGGCCAATTCTTCATGAAGTTTCTGCATGGTGTGGTTGCATCTCTCCTCTGCTTGAAGCAATCCCCTAACAATCGGGTCTCTTAAGTAGACAAAATTCAATTACATATCCGCAATCTACTCCATGACAAGACTTAGGTGGTCCTGCAATCGGTTCTTATCCCTCAGATTTTGATTTTCCACCTAGAGAAATTCATCTCTCCAATCATCCCTTCTAGGAGATTCTTCAGCAACCTTTACATTCTTGGTGTTGATGAAGAGTACAACTTTCTTTGCAACAATCAAAGGTATTTTGAGCAGGAGGGTTTTACCTTTCAATCCCTTCTGTCTAGACATATTTTGTCTTATTCATGGGCCTTCATGGATTGGTGAATGCCACCATTGATCTCCACATGATTAGGTTTGCGGCTTCTTTACTAGGATACATCTTTACACACTTCGAGGGGCGACATGTCTACATCAAAACTTCATCCCTCTCATCTGGTCTTGTTGCATATAGAAGTAGGCATTCCTCCCGTGACATGTATGCCCATCTCACTTTCTCTATTTTCTTTTTCTCCAATGGATTTTGTCATACCTTGAGGGTAAGGTGGTGTTGGCAGATCTTATCTTGCTTGACTGACCCTCTTATTGAAATGTTAGGGTCTGCTGACTTTTTTGTCTTTCATCAGTAAAATGCAGAGAGGTTTCGTTATCATCCAAAGTCTGGGAGTGGAAAAGAATTTCCTCCACCATGTCTTCTAGCTCAATAGGTGAACGCTTGTGCCGTGGCTGATCTGTAAACTCTATCAACTTTGGAATTATCCACAGAATTCATCAAATTAATGCTGCTGAAATTCTACTGTCTATGGAGAATACCATGACAGCAGATAGCTATCTGAATGAATTTACTGCTTCCATGCTTATTTTATCCACTTTTATTTTGTCAGGAAAGGAAAGAATATAAACTCATAAACACCAACAAGTTGTTGGACAAGTAGGACTACCTTTACATTAGGAGGAAAAACCAGTCATGAAGGGCATGATTGCCATCATATTTATTCCCACTTTTATTGGCCAATTTTATCTCAAATGAGTATCAGAAATCTACTCATAAGTATGAAAGATTTAGTAGATAATATCTCACACTTCCAGGGGCAATTACTTGCTCTGTCCCAACACTCCATTTCTCATCTATGTCATCTTCATGCAATATCTAGGGGCACCTAAGAACTCCTTGCTCACTTGTCTTTCATGCTATCGACTCATCTTATGTCTCTTCTACAAGCATGCCCTATGTTATAGCATCATTATCTTCATGTCCTCCCCATTTGTGGACTGCATAATGGGAAAGGATTCATCACAGGACCAAGGATTGCGCACATCTTTCAAATTCTGGGGCTGTTCGTTTCATATTTTGATGTTTTCCTGTGACCGAAAGAGTCATCATGGTTTACCCGCCCATATTGCAGTGATCTGGCGGTCCACTCACCGGTCTATAGAACATGGTTGGTCTATCGGTTCATTGAAACCGCCGCAATTGTCCTCTAAAAATGTGACATTGAAGCCATCGCGTGTACTTTATTTTCCTTTAGTCGTGATTGACTGATTTGATGAAGTAGAGTCATTTTGGATCCCTATGGATCAGTATCAACAATAGAGTAGGGATTAGACATATCTTTCTTTTAACCCTTGCCCTTCTCATGGGTGGCTGGTGTCGATGCACTCAATGATGAGGATGGTCTTATGATACAAACTAGGCTTTGGTATCACCACGTGTGCAAGGTTCGTAACTTCCAATAGGGCTTGTCTATCAGGACATCTCTTTATCCTGAGTGCCGCTAATGCCTTTTGTGGGGTTAATTAATCTTGAAAACTATCCTTCCATTCTAGCTTATCGCATGCTCAAACGATCTTATGCTAACTAACTATTCATTCCCAGGGCAAATAAGTTTCTTTTATCCCCTTCTATTTAATACTTCAATAATTCAATTTTGATATGTGTAATGGTCAGACCTCCACCACATGTTCCCCATGTTAAGTCAAACTTCAAGTCTTCTTGGATGTAAAACTGCAAATTCCCTTGCAATATTTGAGAATTTGGTGCCTCTCATTGTCACATGTGCCCAACTTTTCCGATAGGGCATGAAGTCAACATTGGTCATAATCCTGCACCTATCTAATTCCGACTCTAGCGCAAAAATCTATGAGTTTTTGAACTGAGTCATCATGAGTTCCAATATCTTTAATATCTTACCAGTGTAGAACTTCACAGTCACATCTTAATATCTTTTTCTCTACTTTATGGAACCCCGCCATAGATTCAACTGGTGTCATCATGTCCTTCATTTATGAAGGCATATGGTTGTATGTAAAATTATGGGGCCCATCCAAGGTGTTTTACTTTTTAGGTTTTTTTCCACATTCAAATTATAAATAGGAATCTTTCTCCTAGAGATAGTGGGAAATAAAAGGTAGATTGTAATGTTGTAAAATATCTCAGTGTGGATTCAGGAAGGATAAGGATAACTATTTTGTGAAGCTTCTGGAGTTCAAATGGTGGAGTATTTGAAGGCATTTTGACCTCTATGCAGGTGGATCTTACATCATTGGTATCAAAGATCAATATTTGGATCTTCTATGGGAACACTGGTGAAGGTAATCATATATTACATTTGTTTGTGTGAACATATTACAAATCTCTATTTTATGTTATGCCCAGATGAATCATGCATATGCATTGGAGCTACAGAGACAAGTTCTGAAGTTAACACGGCTCAGACGGTTGACATGCAAATGGGGATGCGGACCCTTATCATATCTGATATTTCAAGAACTACCCTCCATATGAGGATCTGAAGGGGGTCTTATGAAGTTTCCAACTAGAGAGATGAAGAAACATTCTCACAAATCTAGTGACCATTTGCAGGAGTAGACTGAATCCATAGCTACATTAGAGGGAAAGAATGCCCTCTATCAAGATTGGATGTTCTTGATGGTATGGTAGTCTCGGTGTTACAACCAGAGGAGAATGATTGACTGGTTCCAATCAACATGAAAAAATTCTTTGTAGTGGCAAGATTCTTAGCAAAGTGTTCGAAGATTAAGTTTGCATGCACTCAAATGTTGGGATTGGACATGCATTGAGTCAAGAAGTGGGATCATCTTGCAATTTTTTAGTGAAAGATATAAAGGAAAGGAAAGAGACAAGATACTCGAAACTTGTAAAATGGTGAAGAAGTTGAAAGAAAAGTTTCTTCCTGTAGCATTATGCCACTGGAGACATTACTTGGTCGCAAAAGAATATGTAATTTTCACTGACCGTGAAGACAAAAGGTATATCAGCATCAGAAGCGTATACCAATGAATTTTACAAGCATGATCAATCTGGGTGGTCATTGGGAGAGTTTGCAAGAACAAAATTTTGACTTACAAGGTATGTAAATTGGGTTGAGTAGATACCATTTTTTTGATGAATTGAGTATGCGTGTAGCACTTTTGATCAACAATAGAAAATGGAGTAGTTGGGTTTGAGGCAAATAAGGAATTGTATGAAGAGTGATTCAGATTTTGGTGATGTTGTGAGACAACTGTAAGGACCCTACAGTAGGTAGTGGTTCTTGTGATTATTTGATGCAAGATGGTTATTTATTTAGGGGAAAGAAATGTGTGCATCCCTGTTGGTTCAATGAAAAAAAATATTATAAGAGAATTGCACAGTAGGGGATTTGGTTGGACACTTTGGTATAAGTAAGACAATTGCTCTTGTTGATAGAGAAAGTATTATTGGCCAAAGGTAAAGAGGGGCATAAGTAGGATCATAGTCAAGATGTAGAGTGTGCCAAATGGCTAAGGGGTCAATGCACAAAATATTGAGCTATATACGTGTCATTACCTATCCCTACATGGCCATGTGTTGATTTGAGCATGGATTTCTTTTTAGGACTTCCTAACACACAATGAGGGAATGAATATAGCTTTATTTTGGTTTATAGATTCTCTAAAATGGCACATTTCATTTCTTGTAAAACAACTAATGATGCTTCTAGTTTTCAATATTTATTTTTCTCATAAATGGTTAGATTGCTTGGAGATCCAAAAACAATCACTTCAGATCCCAACACGAAGTTTTTGAGTCACTTCTGGAAGACCCTGTGGAGGAAAATAGGGACAATAGAGTAGTGTATATCACCCCAAACTGATGGGGAGATGGAAGTAGTTAGCAGAATCTTGAGAAATATCCTACGTTACATAGTTGGAGAAAAGCCAGAACAATGGCACTTAGCTTTACCACAAGCTGATTTTTTCTATAATATCTTGGTAAATAAGTCAATAGGGAGGTATCATTTCCAAATTGTATATCATAGGAATCCCAAGGGGTACCTATATTCAATTATGCTACTCGGTGAAGATAAAACTAGTGATGATGCAGAAGCATTTTTAGAACACATTCTACAACTGCAGGATAAAGTGAGGGAAAAGATGAAAGTGAGTAATGAACAATATAAAACAGTTGCAAATGACAGTAGGAGAGTAATTGTATTCGAAGAATGAGATATGGTGATGGTTCATCTTATACAGAAGAGTATTCTAAAAGGGACATATAATAAACTCAATTATAGGAAGATTAGGCCGTGTAGAATTCTAAAGAAAATGAGTGATAATGCCTAAAAGGTGGAGCTACCTGAAATTTTTTCTATCTCATTTGTTTTAATGTTTCAGAATTATTTAATTTTCTGGGTCATGATGAAAATTTTGTAGAAGAGGAATAAATAAACTAGGAGAAGCAATAGCCAAAGAAGAAAAGCAAAGGATAATGTGTGTCTTGGACCAAAAAGACAGTCACTACTAGACATGGGAGTTATAATAGATATTTGGTACCATGGGAAGGTTTTCAGCAAGAAGAAAATAATCATATTCCTAAGTGGTAGTTGAAGAAGATTAATAGTGAAAAATTAGATGAATTTCTTCAACTGAATTCGTAGGACTTGAATTCTTTTCAACCAGGGGAGAATGATGTGGTAGCATAACTTACGGATACCATAACTTCTTATCTGATCATTGGACCGTCTCGAAATTTTATAGGGTTGTAGATATACATTACTAATATGTAGTGGTCATCTTTTCTTACAAGTTTGTGTCCATTTTGTCACATTTCCAGGCCTGGATTCCTTCATCTAGTGTCCTAAAATTGGCTCTGAACATTTTTTCACTTTTGACTAGGTCTTAGAACTTTAATAGCTTTTGTTGTGATTTTTAGAATAAGTCAAAAAATTTCATGAGCCTTAATTTATTATGGCATATATGGCACATAATTTTTTTAGCCCATCCAAGTTGTTTCTCTAGTAAGTAATTTTTGGCATTTTTGGGTTTTTTGGCAATTTAGGGTTTTTTGGCATTTTCGGGTTTTTAGAGTATACGTGAAATAAAAGGTGGATTGTAATGATGTAAAATATTAGTGTGGATTCTAGAATGAGAAGAATATTTTTTTGAAACTCCTCTTTTTTATTTGCAAAGTGGTTTATGTGTTTTTTAGAGGTATTTCAACCTCTTGTAGCTGGATTCACATCAATTGGTATCACAGCTAGATTTAGATCTTGCGGAAATAGTTAAGGTAAAATATTACATTTTTCTCTATAATTTTTTCCTCTCTTTTATATAATCATTTCTATATGTGGAAGGGGAGGTTATGCCCAGATGAATAGGCATATGTAGGAGCTGCAAAGACAAGTTTTTGAGCTCACGGGAGAAGTTACCTACCTTAGAAGGAGACATGCAAATGGGGATGCAGACCCAGATAGTAATACTGAAGAAGTACATCCATTAATGAATGAAGGAGGAGATGAAAAAAAACTAAAAGAGATGAATAAACTATGAATGAGAGACCAATTGAGGATAGATCGATCCATGTTTTAGAGGGGAAGTATGACGGCATTGAGATTAATGTTCCTGATTATGGTGGAGGGTTGAAACTAGAGGAGTTGATTGATAAGTTGAATAACATGGAAAAATTATTTGAGTGGAAAACCTTTTCAGATGAGAAAAAGGTTAAGTTTTCATGCACTAATTTGTTCGGACATGCATTGATTTGGTGGGATCACCTACAAAATGAAAGACAAAGGAATGGAAAGGGAAAGATCCAAAACTGGAATAAAATGGTAAAGAAGATGAAAGAAAAATTTCTTCATGTAGAATATGCTCAGACACTATTTCGAAGGTTGTAAAGCCTCAGACAAAAGGATCTGATCATTGATGAGTATAGAAATGAATTTTACAAGTTTTCAATTAGGGTGGAACAAGGAGAGTCTGAATAACAGAAGGCTACACTATATAGAAATGGGTTGAGTTACACCATTCAAGATGAGTTGAGTATGATCTAGATTCATAGCCTAGATTATGTTTATCAACTAGCATTAAAGGTGTAAGAAAATAAAAAGAGGAAAAATTTTAGAAGAGGTGTGAAGAGAGGGGCATCATCATCTCCAATGAGAGGCAAGGGTGGATTTGAATCTACAAAAGGTGAATCCTCTAATGCAGAAGGGCATGAAGATTTTGGTCAAAGCTGTGGTAACTACCAAAGAGGTGGGGGGTTTCAGAGGGGAAGAGGTTATAATTGAGGATGTCGTTGGAATATCCCCTAAAGAAAATATACATGTTACAGATGTGGTGAAGAGGGGCACAAAGATTTTGAGTTTCTGCACTATCCTACACAAGATAGATTGCAAGGATAGTAACCACGTGTAAATCTAGTTGAATATGAAGAGGAAAAATAAATGGAGGTTGCTGCAAACTTTGGTGAAACCCTCATGATAAGGAGGATAAGGATTTCCCTAAGGAGAAAGAACATGATGTACTTGGTGTTGATTCATGGCTGCGAACAAATATATTTCAAACAAGATGCACCTGTGGAGGAAAGGTATGTAAAATTATTATTGATGGTTGTATTTATGAAAATATGGTTTCAACTATGATGGTTGATAAACTCAATGTAAAATGTGAGAAACACCCATATCCCTATCGTATATCATGGTTCAAGAAAGTGAATGAGGTAACCATAGATAAAACATGCCTTATAAATATTTCGATTGGGAATACCTACAAGGATGAGGTGTGGTGTGATGTTATCCTAATGGATGTATGTCATATATTATTGGGGAGGCCTTGGTAATATAATAAAAGTGTTACACATGATGGAGGGAAAAATACATATAATTTTTGGAAGGATGGTGTAAAGGTGGTATTCTTACCCTTCAAGGAGGAAGAGAAAATTGAGGGTTTAATGACTACAAAAACATTTGTTACAGAAATGAAATAAATTGGCTAGTGTTATGCATTGATGTTAAAGAAGGTGGAAATATAGGGTTTTAATATACTTGTTTCTGTGGAAAAGGTACTAAAGGAATACAAAGATGTCATATAAGATGAGCTACCAAATGGGTTACCTCTAAAGAGAGATATTCAACACCATATTGATTTTATCCCAGGTACGTCCCTTCCAAACCAAGAATTCCTATCCGACGAGTCTGACACAAAGTGAAGAGTTGAAAAAACAAGTGACAAATCTAATATAGAAAGGGTTAGTGAGAGAAATCATGATTCCATGTGCATCTCTAGCACTATTGACTCCCAAAACATGGAGAATATAGAATGCATGTAGACAACAGGTCCAAAAATAATATCACAGTTAAGTATCGGTTCCCATATCCAAGTTTGGATGATATGATGGATGTTCTAGTGGGAGCCCAATATTTTAGCAAGATTGACTAGCGGAGTGGGTACTACCATATCCGGATCCATGAAGGGGATGAATGGAAAACACCTTTCAAAACAAAATAAGGATTATATGAGTGGATGGTGGACCCATTTGGGCTATCGAATGCACCTAATACATTCATGAGGCTGATGAACACAATACTCGGAGAATACTATGGTAAGTTGTTTGTTGTCTATTTTGATGATGTTCTGATATTCAGTAAGATAGTGGAAGAACACTTGTTACATATGAAATTAGTGTTAGACTTGTTATGTAAATAGATTATTTTTGTAAACTCAAAGAAGTGTAGATTTTTTTATAAGAGTCTTGTTTTTTGGGGTTTTTCATATCAGAGGATGGATGAGAAAAAATTAAAGGCAATTTTAGAATTTCCTATTCCAAACAAAGTGACAAAGGTTCGTAGTTTTCATGGATTGGAAAATTTTAATAGGAAGTTTATTAGGAATTTTAGTAGCATTATTGCACCCATAACAAAGTGTACAAAATGGATGGAGTTCATATAGACCAAGGCAACAACAAATAATTTTGAATTGCTGAAAAAGAAAGTGTGAGAAGCAAATGTTTTGGTATTGCCAAATTTTAGCAAGGTCTTCGAGTTTGGCTGTGATGCCTCACATGTCAGGATTGGAGTTGTATGTAGTCAAGAAGGATGACTTATGGCATTCTTTAGTTAAAATCTAAATGAATTTATAAGGAAATACTCTACTTATGATGTGGAATTTTATGCTATTGTTTACGGGATAAGGCACTGAGACATTACTTGGTAGCAAAATAATGTGTACTCTTCACTAACCATGAATCCTTGAGGCATGTAAACACACATAAGAAACTAAAGATTAGGTATGCAAAATGTGTTTCATTTTTGCAATAATATTGTTTTGTCTTAAAGCTTAAGTTGGGTAAGTAGAATCAAGTTGTTGATGGCTTGAGTAGGCGTGTAACACTTTTGACAACAATGGAAAATGAAGTAGTAGGGTTTGAGGAAGTTAAGAAATTGTATGAAGGTGGTCCAGATTTTGGTGATGTTGTGACACAAATTAAGGAATCTACAGTAGGTCGTGGTTCTTCTGATTATTCGATGCAATATGGTTATTTATTTAGGGGGAAACAATTGTGCATCCCTATTAGTTGAATGAGAGAAAATATTATAAGATAATTGCATAGTGGGGGGTTGGCTAGACACTTTGGTATAATTAATACAATTTCTCTTGTTGTAGAAAATTATTATTGGCCAAAGGTAAAGAGGGAATTAACTAGGATTTTAGAAAGATAAAGAGTCTGTCAAATGGCTAAGGGCCATGCACAGAATATTGGGTTGCATATGCCATTACCTATCTTTATAGGGCCATGGGTTGATTTGAATATGTATTTTTTGTTAGGAATTCCTAACACACAATGAGGGAATGATTCTCTCTTTGTTGTGGTTGATAGATTCTCTAAAATGGAACATTTCACTTCTTGTAAAAAATTTAATGATACTTCCAAAGTTACAGTTTTGTTGTTTTCAGAAGTGGTTAGATTGCATGCATTTCCAAGAATGATCACTTCAGATTGTGACACAAAGTTTTTTAGTCACTTCTGAAAGAATCTGTTGAGAAAAATGAGGACATAGCTATATTTTAGTAGTGCATATCACCCCCAAACTTATGGGAAGATGGAGTTAGTGTATAGAATATTGGGAAATCTCTTACATTGCATAGTTGGAGACAAGCAAAAATAATGGGACATATTTTTACCACAAGTGAGTTTTCCTATAAATGCTCAGTAAACAGGGAGGTGTCCTTTCCATACTGTATATGGTAGGAATACCAAGGGGGTCATAGATTCAATTGTGCTACCTGATGAAGATAAAAATAGAGATGATGCAAAAGCATTTGCAAAACACATTCTACAGCTACAAGAAGAAGTGAGGGAAAATTTGAAAGTGAGTAATGCACAATATAAATCAGTTATAGATGTCAGTAGGAAATTAAGTGTGTTCTAAGAAGGAGATATGGTGATGGTTCATCTTAGATAGGATAGGTTTCCAAAAGGGACATATAATAAACTCAAGTATAAGAAGATTGAGCCGTGAAGGATTCCAAAGAAAATAAGTGATAATGCCTACAAGGTGGAGCTACCAGATAACTTTGTTATCTCACCATTTTTTAATGTTTTTGACTTATTTAAGTTTCCAGGTCATGATGAAAATGTTGAAGAGGAGTAAGAAATAAATTGGGATACCAGATACCGAAGAAGAAAAGGAAAGGGTAATGTGTGCCTTAGACCAAAAAACACTCACTACTGGACATGGGAGTTACATCAGATATTTGGTATAGTGGGAAGGTTTGCAGTAAGAAAAAAAATGCTTGGATTCCTGAGTTGGAGTTGATGAAGATTGATAGTGAAAAATTAGATGAATTTCTTCAAATGAATTTGCAAGAGCTGAATTCTTTTCAACCAGGGAAGAATGATGCAGGAGCATAACTTACGGAGACCATAACTTTTGATTTGATTGTTGGATATTCTTGGAATATTACAAGGTGGTAGATATACATTAGTACTATTTTGGGGTCAATGTTTCTTGTAAGTTTTTGGACTTTTTGGCACATTTTTCGGGTCTATATTCCTTCATCTAGTGTCCTGAAATTTGCTCTGAACATGTTTTTTTATTCTGGCTTGGCATTAGAACTTTAATAACTTTTTTTGCACTTTTTAGAATAGTTCAAAATTTCGTGTGAGCCTTAATTTAATGTTATTTTCATAAAATGGATTCATCCTGTAGTTAATGATTGTATCTAGTGACCAAATGGGCAATTTATGACAAAATAATTGGTGAGTAAAAGTTAACATAAATTCCATACTTTTAGAAGCTTTAGGCTACACCTTCCCTTAAGGGAAAATTTGTGTTGATGTCTTTTACTGTTGAGGAAGGTATGGACGGAAACGTTTTTGTATCTCATCCATGTGGTACGTTTGTAATTTACCTAATATTTTGATAGGTTTGGTAAGCATTCCCTTTGAATGGATTTTTTTCCACCTAACTCATTCATGTTTTCTCTTGATTTTAGTAATTAAGAAATGATAAAACTTAAGTAAAACTTTTTATGTGTCTTATTGAATTCAAGTTTCGTTGTTTTTTATTATCATTACATAAATGTGGCTTTCTAAGGATGTAGAAATTGTTGAAATTTGTCTATCATGGGGGGAACTTAGGTAAATGTTAAACAATAATAAATTAAACCATCCCTTATGAGTTTTCTTAAGAAAATTTTGATCCAAAATTTAGATGTCCCATATAATGGTTCATGTTATAACTAAACTAGAGAATCAATCCTAATTCGATGATTAGCTATGTGTATATATATATATATATAAAGATATATGTATATATATATATATATATATATATATATATATATATATATATATGTACATATATACATATATGTATATATGTATATATGTATATATATATATATGTATCTATGTATATGTATATATATATGTATATATATATATCTATACATATATATATATATATATACATATATATATATATATATATATGTATGTATGTATGTATGTATGTATGTATGTATGTATGTATGTATGTATGTCTATGTGTGTGTGTCTGTGTGTGTATTTCACCCAGAATTTATTTGTACTATCATTATGTGAACATAAAAATAATTGTCAAATCAAATCATCACCCTTCCTTACGTTTGGTATTATGTGAATCACCATCCTTGACTCCTTAATGAATAACACAAATGTTAGGACCTAATTGGAGAGTCTTGAAAACCATTTTCCAAATGTTAAACTTAATGGTGAGCTAGAAGGTTAAACCCCACATGTAAAATTGGAAACTTTCACTCTCCTCTTGTATGGTAATTAGGGTACCTTGGATGGTTTCCATGAGTGGGGTCGTACACATCATGTATGCATAACTTGCTAACCTTATTTGAAACAACCATTATGTTCCCTTGGCTCAACCATCAATAGTCTCTCTTAAATATATACCTTATGATCCACTTATGTGGACCCTTGTACCTAAGTTAGTCTTGGTGTAAATAAAGCCTTTTGAAGAAATAATTTCCCTTGAGTAATGTTCTCTTATTTGAGATATACCTGATTTTGAACCATGTTATATTTGATGAGACATGTTTGTTAAGAAATAAAATAATATAGTTCCCTTAAAGTGGCCTTAATGTTGGACATACACTATGTGTGACAATGTAGAGGTTTTAAACAATGATGTTGATAAAAATTTCCCTAGAAGCTACAAATTTATTTACTAAATTATTTTAAATGAAAGAAACACTTGGTAGAGGATGACGTTTGAATTTATGGGACATGCTTCGTGTGACCGGTTGGTATCCAAATTGATTCTCCCTTGGAAGCCAAGCAGTGTCACAGATTTAACAAGACACTTAGAGACAGACAAATCATGGTATGAGTTGTTTTATAGCTAGGGAGGGGATTCAGCTGACTCTTTGTCACTCAGGCATTGGAGAAATGGATAACACCTTCATTAAGGATTTAATCTATCCTCACTACTTTAGGTCGTGCCTTTCAACCAGGGTGAGAGGACCTATTTTGTAACCTTTGTTGGTGAAGTACATGAAGAGATCATTTTTTCCACAAATTTCATGGGAACCTTGAGAAAATATGATCAACACACCATAATTTAATTCTCACGAGTTGTAACTTCTAAAGAATGGAGATATTTTCTGAAACAAGATTCAGGTTACTAAAGACACTTAAAACTTGCTTGCTTCTGTATACTTTTGTAGTATAATTTTTTCATTTGTGGATACATAGCACAAACAGAGGTACTTCAGGTAGGATTCATGGTTATTTGAAAATTTTTATGGGGGATTAAGAAAGATGATGTTAATCTCACCAGATATTTGAGGACCTTTACAACAATTGGAAAACTAACAAACATAATACTTTAGAATAGCACAAATATTCCTTCAACCAAAAGGTGTGCGTTAATGGAGGCCCAGATCTACACGGTTTCACACAATCATTTAGAATCCAACACAAAGGCTTGAGCTAAAGACTCAATCAAACATTAACAACCACTGGTTCATCACGCCTAAGATACATTCATAGGCTTACAAAAAATCTTTATCAACATAGTGGAAGTAAAATGATTTTAAATTGTTTATTTCATTACCATATGAAAGATCTTCTTGTAATGAAATTGCAAATGCCAAAATACTAACACATGGATAATATCTTGTCTGATTTGGAGAGATTTTAGTATAATATTACAACAAGAACAAGAAAAACTATTTGAAAGACATTATGAAATAAAAGCAGACACAATTTTTCTCAAGATCAACACAGACTAATTAGATATTTATTAGATTCATCAGTAGGGGTAAGTTTCTTGAACAATCTCAAAGCTTGTCAATGGCTATACACTTGTAACCATCTTGACGTGATTGAAATCTGAAACACAAGAAATTAACAGGTTTCTCAAATGGTCTCTCGGGAAGATGGGATTTCTCAAATTTTCTCATAAGAATTAAACCCCCTGACCATTTGCAAGAGTATTCTCATTACATTTATACAATTCACTCACTCACTCATCCCAAAATTTCCCCCCCAAAAGAATAATATTCAAGGAATCCTTTGTTTTTTAATTTAATTTGTCTAAGAAAGTGATGTTTAACAAATTTACACCCAAAGTTGCCAAGTGGATGAATCATGAACTGATCATGTTTCTCAGACCCTCTACTATGATTGGGATGCCATATCATAATTCTTTGATAGTCCTTCTAATCATTCTTTCATTCTGTCATGTAGGAAATCCCCTTTTTGATCATTTTCAGGTGGCTCCATATGGCTGGATCTGACAAGCAATCCTTTTCACCCTTAAGAATACACCTTGAGAAATGAGTGCCCTCACATAGATACCTGCATTCGTGCCCCTCAAAAATGAGTTCCCTCACATGGATTATATCATATATCTGTGTTGTGAGTCTGAATTGGCCAAGTACAAAGAGGAGCCAGTGGAGACCGCCACGTGTTTCCTTGGCACAACTTCAAAGATGAATTCCAAATAAAGGTTCCCAAATGAGCATAGGCTCTCCCCATGCCCTGGGCCCAAGAAAGTTGCCTTGGCCTTTGAAAAATTCTCATTATGAAGAGGAGCCAGCAGAATCCTCCACATGTCTCTTCAATGCACTTCTGATATGGTGCCCAAAAGTAATGACCCCAAAAAACACAGTCTCACCATGTGTCTCAGTCTGAACAAGTTATCGAATGAGTTTTAAGGACCAGTGGAAGGTGCCACGTGCCTAGGGTCATAGAAATTTTCTTTAGCCATTGAAATTTATAAGTATGGATAGGGCTAGTGGAAACCTACACATGTCTCTCTGACACTATTTCAATAGTAAAATTCAAGGGCAGGTCTCCAAACAGGTGCAGTCCCTCCGCGTGTCCTAGGCCTTAGAAATTTTCTCTAGAATTCTAAGTATAGAGAGGAGCCATCGGAAGCCTCCACGTGTCTCCTTGGTGCAACTGCAAAGGTAAGACCCAGAGGTTGATCCTTAAATGAGCGCAAACCCTACATGTGGAAAATGTTTGAGTTGAAGCAGGCCAAAAAACTTTAAAATGATCTGGTGACCCGCCTTCCCACTTCCAACCTTTGATGTGTGCCCCATCGGATTCACAGCTCACTTTAATACCTTTACATCATTTGAAAACAGAGCTTAAAAAATCCAAAGTGCTCCACTGACCCGCTTCCCCACTTTGAATTTTCAAATGTTGACTCAAACATGTGACATCACTCTGTCCCCTGTGGGGTTGCGGATCAATTTATAACCTTGCTTCTTTTTCACAAAAGGAAAAAATCTTTAAAATGTTCCAACGGTCTGCCTTTCCACCTTTGTCTTAAAAACCGGCCACATGTCCTTATTTGGGGTCAAAGTAAGACATTTTCCCTGCCACTTCATGTTTTTTGAATAACCAATTAGATACTATCGGGGACGCAAGGCCAATTTGGTATTTTTTACAAATGTGACAAAAGTGACAAGTTTCACCAAAAGACTTGCTGGGCCACAACAAATTAAGAATGAACACATATCTGCATACATTAGAGATAAATTTTGATAGGGAAAACATGCCCATTGGATAGTAAGATGTAGGGTAACTTCACCATTTGCACCCAGAATTGATTTTTCTTCAAGCACAAAGAATTTGCAAATAATTCATGGCTTGACACCAATCCACGACCATAGAGAAGGATCTACAATAACACCCTGGTAAGGATAAAACTTGTATACATCCATTCGAGGAGATATAAAATATGATGAACAAGGAAGATTGGGAAATTTTTAGAACAAACGGGGCAATATAAAATCGAGAACAAACATCAGCTCCGACTCAGGGATGGGCACTCCCAGTGAGTGCCACAAGAACAAAAGAGTAGACCAAGTGCCAAAAATCCATTGGGAAATGGAGTCAAAAACAAGCACGTAGAGTAGAAACAGACTAATCAAATCCCCTAAGAAGAACCAAGAAACCCACAAAAAATTGGTCACTAGGGACCAGGAGAAACTAAAATAGAAAAACATGAAAACAGGATAAAAATAATAGACTGTACACTGTATAATAATGCGTGCCTTGATTCTGAGAAATCAATCAAGGAAATTTTTCAAGTTCCTACCATTAACATGAAACTCAAGAAATTCCCTATCTTGATCCTTTAGGAAAAAGGTGTGCTCACCAATTCTAATAGCAATGGAATAAGGGCCCATCCATAATGCATCAAAATTTCCATGTTTTCCCTTATCCTCATGTCTGCTATCCCATAGTAGCACCAAATCTCCCACAATGAAATCTCTTAGAGTTACCTTTTTATCAAATAATTTCTTCAATTTCTAACTAAACTTCACATGTATTTGGCAAGATTCTCTTCTCATTTCATCCAATTAAAAAATTTGATTAATATGAGCATCATAGGGACTGACCTCCTAGTCCTCCAATTGTTGGATGAATTGGTAAGAATATAATTGCATATGCAGGGGAAGCAGAGCTTGAGTTCCATAAACCAATTCAAACAAGATTTTTCCAATAGCTCTTTTGACAATAATTCTATCAACCCAAACAACAAACTTCAACTGCTCACCCCACTTCCATTTGTTTAATTATAAGGTCTTGATTATTTTCAACAAATTCTTGTTACTTGATTTTGCTTGTCCATCACCTTGGGGATTGTAATAGGAAGCATATACTAAGTTGATCCCATATTATTGACACATGGTTAACAATGGTTTAACTTGAAATCTCATAGCATTGTTAGCAATTATCTTACCAGGCACTCCAAACCTGCAGATTATATGATTTAAAATGAATTCCATAACAATTTGGTGAGTATCTTTCTTGGTAGGGATTGCATCCACCCACTTGGTGAAATAATCAGTGGCCACTAATATCCATTTGTGTCATGAACTTAAAGAATCTGAAATCTCACCAATGAAGTCCATTCCCCACTACTTGAATGGGGCTTCAATTGATACATGATGCAAAGGGAGGGATCCTGAAGATTTCAATCTTCCTGAAAAAGTGCTGACAATTCTCAAAATTCACAACCAAAAAATTTGTATCTTGAAAAAGAGTTGGCCACCAATAACCAGCCCTTAGGATCTTAAGGGTTGTTACTCTTCTTGCAAAATGCCCCCCCACAAACCTCTCCATGGAAATCATCAATTATTTTTGGGGCTTCATCCTCAATGATACATCTCAAAAGAACTCCCTATGGATTCTTCTAAGATAACCCATAATCAATAATGATGTACTTCTTAGAAGCTAACTTAAGTGCTTTTTTTTTTAATTATTACTTAAATATTCAGGGCACTGTAGATGTTTAAGTTAAAAAATGATATCCTTGTACCATTCATAATTTATCAAATTTTCAAGGATATTCAACCTTTCTTCTACAACTCTATTTACCTCAACTATTTACAGGTTGCTCTCTACCATATGCTTTGCTAGGCCTATACCTCTAACCAATTTAGTAGTTTTGATATCCATATCATACTTTTGCAGCTTATTTACCCATCAACATCTTTTTCTTGAAATTTCCATCTCTGATAGGATATCCTTAACCATGGTCTGAGGAACATAACCAATGATCTTAGAGCTCAAAATATAGGGTCTGAAGATATTTGTGGCTTTGACCAAAGCAAAATCCTATTTTTCCATGATAGTGTATTTTAATTCAACCCCTTTTAATTCTTTACTCAAAAAGGCAATAGGTCTTTCATCTCCTTCATCATCCTTTTGTAACAGTACTGATGCAATAGTATTTTTTGAAGCAAAGGAAAACATTTGGAAAGCCTTCTTATAATCAGGAGTTGCTAAAATGGGAGCATTTTTTAATGCTTCTTTGATCCTAGTAAAGGATTTCACAACTTCTTCCTCCCATTTAACACTATGATCTTTCTTCAATATAGTGGTGATTGGGATAGTTAATTCAACAAAGTTGGAAATAAATCTGCTAATAAAATTTATCTTCCCAAAAAAGGATTGAATTCCCTTATTGGTTTTCAGAATAGGAATTTTGCTAATGGCTTCCACTCTCTCAGGATCAATATGACCCCTTATTTTGACACAATGTGTCAAGTAACTTTTCCTTCTAAACCTAAAAATGACATTTCTTAGGATTCAGTGAGATACCATACTCCTTGAATCTCAACAACATCTTTTCTAAATGCTAGAAGTGATCACTTCTTTTTTTAGAAAAGACTATCACATCATCTCGATACATAACAATGAAGTCATTTACATATCTTGAGAATTCTACATCCATTTTTCGTTTGAAACGTGGCTCCAACATTCATCATGCAAAACAACATTCTGACATAAACATAGGTTCCCCATGGAGTGGTGAATTTGGTTTTAATTATCTCTTATTGCTTCACAACCACCTGGTTATATCCAAAGAAACCATCCAAAGTAGATAACAACTCTGAACCAGTAACCCATTGTAACATGTTATCCATGTTTGGCAAGGGATAGTTGTCCTTGATTGATTCCTTATTTAAATTTCTGAAATCAACACACAGTCTTATGTCCCCATTCTTCTTTCAGACTGGTACCAGGTTTGCTACCCATGAGGAGTATCTTGTAGGTTGTATGATTCCTCCATCCCTCAACTTCTTCAAATCATCTTGAATTTTTAGGGAAAGGAGTGGGTTAATTGGATTTTTTTTTTTATCTAAATGGCTTGGAATTAGCTTCTAGGGATATTTCATGTTGAAAAATATCTCCCCTATATGCCTTCAATTCTGAATATGACCATTCCAAGCAATCATGATACTTTCTTAACAACCAGACATATGATTTATTTTCTTCTCTACTCAAATTATAACCCAACCATATTTTTTGAGGCTTCTCCTCTATGCCCAGGTTGTGTTCCTCAACATCCCTCGAGGATGACATGCATCTATTGATAATGCAGCCATCATTATCAAAATTTTATTAAAGTGCAACCAACCCTCTGGGAATAGTATTAGTCTTGAACTGAATAATTTCCTTACCAAATAAGGTCTCCTTTCCTTCAGCTGAACAAAACATTGGTTCCCAGTTTATAATTTGATTTGCAAATTCTCCTTTACTTTACAAAAACCTTGGGGCCTAGGCATCATCTTCAAACACTTGCCAATATTTGATGTTATCAGGGATGGACGTCCTAGTCAATATCTCAGTGGCATACTCACAATAGGGGGGATACTATACAATTCTCAAATGTAGATCCCAACACTGCCAATTTTTCTGCCACAGTATTTATATCTCTTATCATGGTTTATTATGTTGAAAGAATAAAACATTTCAATGAAATCTCAGACTACATGATTATACTACTTCATTCTTTAATTCTTTGTAGCACACAGTTCTCTAACTTGTTTGACTATCAACTATGAAACCCCTTTAACAAAAATGTCTCTAACATCATACTTCCAAGCCATTCTTAAGCCCAAGACCAGTGCTTCGTACTCTGTAATATTGTTTGTGCACTCAAGGTTGAGTTTAAATGAAAAATTAAACAAATGCAAAAGGGAAAAAAGTTACAAAAATAATAAAAAATGAGATAATTAGCATTTGTAAAAAAAATATAGAAAATGGTAGTTTTGGGAACCAACCTACTCAGACATACTTGCACTCATAAATTCTATGCTTCGTTTTACCACCATAATATCCTCACTAAGTTATGTAATATCAACATCTTTTTACAATACTTCATAAGAAACATAATGTATTGAATGTACTCTAATGAGATGGAACATTTTCTTCTCAACAATTTGAGGAGCTTCAAAATGCTTTGCTTTATCTTCCACCCATTCACTATCTGGCAATGACCTGTGAAAATAATCATTCCCCACTAAATCCATCGTAAATGGTATAGTAATTACTACATTAATATTTTATTAATTGCCTGAGGAAAAGTTGTCAATCTATCTCTCCACAACAAGATTTTTTTTAAATGTAGGGTTTACATCAACCTCCTACATTCTCTTCCTAAATCCATTATAGAAGTGGGATCATTCTTCAACATAAGTTGTTCCTATCCTTGATATGTAGAATTCATTACTTGTTACCTCAAGCGGCATTTTCCTTACATGCAATGTACTGATTCAAAAATGCAGTTATGCAACAACCTATGGAAATATAATGTATTGAATGTACTCTAAGAATGGATTTCCTTCAATAATATGAGGAGCAAAAAATATTTGTTTATCTTCACATTCACTTCTAGAAATGCCTGTGAAAATAATTATGTCATACATCCATCATAAATTATATTGTAATATTAATTTGTTTTTATTAATATTGACACCTGGGTGACCTTTTCTTCCTTAAGCTCCAAATATTCAAATGCCCTCTTCTTATGCTCATGGATTCTAAGAAATTAAACAATAGGAATAGTAATCTTGATCTGACTTAAGATTTGGGCTATGTCACAAGGAACATATTTGGGTATGGCAGTATTAGGAGGAAGGTTTACAAATTCATCTGATGGCATGGGGATTTTCATAGTCTGAGCATGGGGAGGAACACAAGTTTTATTTGGCGTGAAAAAGCCTTTAACAGATGCATCCATTTTAGGGGTTTCTTTAGGGATACTGGTAACCATTGGAATTTTTTTGTTTGGCCTGATTCCCTTCCCATTTTACAACTTTGCTTCTTTTATTATATTCTTTTTCTTGAGCAACTACTACATTCATTAACAGTTTCATGTCCTCTTCTGAAGGAATTTATCCATCATAATTTTTAATCATTAATGCCCTTAACTACTCAAAATCATTTTTAGGTAACTCAAAAGATTGTACCAAATCAATTTAAAAATTATTAGTTGGAGGAAGAGGTAATACCCGGTGGATGCAATACTAGAATCTAGTAGCATTTCTGGCACTTATTAGTTTAGTTGAGGTTGCTCCATACTGTGAACTTTTAAATAAATCCATCATACATGCAACATCATCTATCTCATCATACTCATCTTCCTCAACTTATTTATCTTCATCACACGGGGAATGGGGCAAGAAACATCTATCACTCCACTCCATATCATGGACCTCTTCCACAATAGCAACTGTGGAAGCTAAAGGATCAAGAACCAATCTATTTTCCCAAGGTTGGGGATGTCTATTTCCTGATCCCACTTGCCCTTTACCCCTGTCATCTGATCTATGATCACCTCTAGGATGATTCACAAATATTTCTTGACCCTATGACTTAAGCTGACCTTGGGAACCTTTTCCAATCCCCTTCTCTTCTCTGGCCAGTTTATAGGATATTTCCTTAACAACTCCAACCAATGTTTTTACAACCTCTTCTAGATCCATAGAATTACTTGACTGAGGCTTCTCTAGATTGATTAGCTTGATACCTTCCCTCTTAGGAGGCTTACCAACTACTTTGATATTGTTTTAAATCTGCAAATCCATGGTGAAGGCTTGCCTCAAAGTTCTAAGGTTTTTGTCCCTTAAATAATAAGCATCCTTTTTGTTAAAAGCAAAAGAATACTTTATCAAACAAGATTCATCACATGGCCTTAATTTTACAGGTAACCTCCTCAATGTATTATTAAATATTGTATTGAATTCATGAATAGATTCATTAGGATTCTTCTTAATATTATCAAATTCAGACAAAATAAACCTGGGATATGTCTTATCCCCATATTGTAATCTAAAAGTATTTTTTATTTTTGTCCATGAATCTATTTAGCTATCTAGCAAAGACTTATACCAGTCACCTGCATCCTCCTCAAGAGTATGAATAAACAATTTTATGTACACATCCTCAAATTCAATCTCAAAGTCTTCCATCATATTGAAAAAAAGTTTTAAATGTTGATTACCAGTGATAGAATTATTCCCTTGAAATTTAGGCAATCTATTTCTAACATCTTGTGGCACTATATTTGGATATCCAACCATACCTATAAAATTTATAGGACCAAAAGTATTTACAACAAAAGGATATCTAGCTAGAGGTTGAGCCATGCTTTATTAAGGAGGTGATCATAAAGGAGACACAAAATGATGAGGGAGAAGGGGCCTTTGGAACAGAGTATAATTTTTAAAATGAATGTTCTCTAAAAAAATTGTTTCGTGGAAAACCCTATCAACTTTGGAAAATATAGGGATAGACTGGGAAGCACACTTATTAAACACAAATAAAGGCCCCTCTCTAGTTGTAAAATTTAGATCTATATGAAAATTACCTAATTCAGAATCACTTGAAGAAGAATGGTAATCCTCAACGACAGGTTGATCACTTTTCACAATGGATAACTCTTTTCTTGATTCCTGATCTCCAACTATTTTGTAGACTCTTTTTCCTTCTGAATTTGTCTTTTCCAGTTCTAGAAACAACTTTCTGGTAGGTTCTTTAGTGAAGAAAGATCTTCTTCCTTCTAGATTTGCAAAGATTAGTGACAGATGTTACTTAATACAGGTTAAGGCACTAATATTTATCAAAATTTAAAATCAACATGGAGTCACCACTAAGGATTTTCACCTTAGTTGTGAAAATGCACTATAAATGACTTGTCAAAAATCTATCAGCACTTAATTCCTACAAAGCTTAGCAGATATGACCTTCCTTTACCAGTATTTATCACTGATGATATAGATTTAGTGAAATGAACACTAGAAACTGGAAATATTGCACACAGAACTTGTAACTTCACACAATTCTTATATATCTCAAAAGAGTATGAAATTTAAACAACATATTTTCACTTAGATCATGTAAGAAACATTACCAGGGCCAAATATAAGAACTCCTTTGAAGATCCCCAGAAACAAAGCCAATCTAGTGTTGTTATACAAGTTGATTCTCCCTTGGAAGCTAAGCAGCGTCACAAATTTAACAAGACACTTAGAGACAGATAAATCATGGTATGATTCATTTTGTAGCCGAGGGGATTTAGCTGACTCTTTGTCACTCGAGCATTGGAGAAATGGATAACACCTTAATTAAGGATTTGATCTATCCTCACTACTTTAGGTCGTGCCTTTCAACCAGGGTGAGAGGACCCGTGTTGTAACCTTTATTGGTGAAGGATGTGAAGAGATACTTCTTTGCACAATTTTCAGGGGAACCTTGTGAAAATATGATCAACACACCATAATTTAACTCTCACAAGTTGTCACTTCTAAAGAATGGAGATATTTTTTGAAACAAGGTTCAAGTTACTAAAGACACCTAAAACCTGCTTGCTTCTATATATTTTGGTAGTAGAATTTGTTCATTTGTGGATACATAACACAAACAGGGGTACTTCAAGTAGGATTCATGATTATTTGAAAATTTTGTTGGGGAATTAAGCAAGATGAAGTTGATCTCACTAGATCTTTGAGGACCTTTACAACAATTGGAAAACTAACAGACAAAATGCTTCAGAATAGACAAAATATTCCATCAACTAGAAGGTGTGCATTAATGGAGGCCCAGATCCACATGGTTTCACACAATCTTTAAGAATTCAACACAATGGATCAAGCTAAAGACTCTATCAAACATTAAAAACCTTTGGTTCATCACGCCTAAGATACACTCATAGGCTTACAAACAATCTTTATCAACATAATGGAAGTAAAATGATTTTAAATTGTTTATTTCATTACTAGATGAAATATCTTCTCATAATTAAATTGAAAATCCAAAAATACTAACACATAAATGAGATATTTTGTGATTTGGAGAGATTTTAAAATAAGATTTCAACAGGAACAAGAAAAACTATTTGAAAGACATTCTAAAATAAAAGCAGACACAATTTTACCCAAGATCAACATAGATTAATCTGAGATTTATCATATTCATTAGTAGGGGAAAGTTTCTTGTACAATCTCAAATCTTGTCGATGGTTGTACACTTACAACCATCTTGACATGATTGAAATCTAAAACACAATAAATTAACAAGTTTCTCAGATGGTCTCTCAGGAAGATGGGATTTCTGAAATTTTCTCATAAGAATTAAACCCCTCGACCATTTGCAAGAGTATTTTTATTGCATTTATACAATTCACTCACTCGCTCTTCTCACATTTTCCCCCCAAAAAGAAGAATATTCAAGGAATCCTTTGTTTGTTACAAATTTGTCTAAGAAAGTGATATTTAACAAATTTACACCCAACATTGCCAGGTGGATGAATCATGAACTGATCACATTTCTCATACCCTCTACTATGAATGGGATGCCATATGACAATTCTTTGATAGTCCTTCTAATCATTCTTTCATTTTTTCATATAGGAAATCCCCTTTTTGATCATTTTTCAGGTGGCTCCATATGGTTAGATCTGACAAGAAATATTTTTCACCCTCAAGAATAAACCTTGAGAAATGAGTTCCCTCACATGGATACCTACATTTGTGCCCCTCAGAAATGAGTGCCCTCATATGGATTATATCATATATCTACTTTGTGAGTCCAAGTCAGCCAAGTACAAAGAGGATCTAGAAGAGACCTCCACATGTTTCCTTGGTGAAACTTCAAAGATGAAGTCTAGAAGAAGGTTCCCAAATGAGCGTAGGCTCTCCATGTCCCCTGGGCCAAAGAAAGTTTCTTTGTCCTTTGTAAAAGTCTCAGTATGAAGAGGAGCCATCAGAAGCCTCCATGTGTCTCTTTGAGTGCACTTCTGATATGGTGCCCAAAAGCAGAGACCCCGAACAAGTGAGGGCTCACCACGTGTCTCAGTCCAAAAAAGTTATTGAAAGAGTTCTAAGGACCAATGGAAGGTACCATGTGCCTAGGGTCTGAAAAATTTTCCTCGGTCATTGAAAAGTCTAAGTATGGGCAGGTCTAACGAAAACCTCCACGTGTCTCCCTAGTTCTCTTTAAAAATTAAAATTCAAGGGCATGTCCCTAAACAAGCACATGTTGTCCACGTGTCCCAAGCCTTAGAAAGTTGCTTGAGAAGTCTAAGTATAGAGAGCAGCCAGTGAAAGCCTCTACATGTGTTCTTGGGGAAAATGCAAAGGTAAGACTCAAAAGCGGATCCTCAAATGAGCATAGACCCTCCACATGGAAAATATTTGGGTTGAAGTAGGCCAAAAAACTTAAAAATGCTCTGGTGACATACCTTACAACTTCCAACCTTTGATGTAGGCCCATCGGAGTCCTAACTCAGTTTTATACCTTTACATCATTTGAAAATAAAGATTAAATGATCCAAAGGGCTCCGCTGACCTGCTTCCCTGATTTGACTTTTCAAATGCTGACTAAACATGTGACATCAATTTTTCCCCTGCGGGGTTGTGCATCAACTTATAACCTTGCTTCTTTTTCAAAAAAGGAAAAAATCTTCAAAATGTTCTGACGGTCCGCCTTTCCACCTTTGTCTTGAAAAATAGCCACGTGTCTTTCTTCGGGGTCAAAGTAAGACTTTTTCCCTGATGCTTCATGCTTGTTGAATAACCAATTAGATACTATTAGGGTTGTGGGGCCAATTTGGTATTTTTTACAAATGTGAAAAAAGTGACAAGTTTCACCAGAAAGACCCGCCGAGCCATAACTAATTAAGAATGAACACATATGTGCAGACATTACAGATAAATTTTGACAGGGAAAACATGTTCGTCGAACATTAAGACACATGGGAACTTCACCATTTGTGCCTAGAATTGAGTTTTTCTTCAAGGATAAAGAATTTGCAAATAATTAATGGCTCGACAGAAATCCACGACCATAGAGAAGGATTTACAATAACACCCTAGTAATGATAAAACTTGTATGCATCTATTCAGGGAGATAGAAAATACAACGAACAAGGCATATTGGTAAATTTTTATAACAAACGGGCTAAGATCAAATCGAGCACCATCATGACCAGCAACTACATGATATGACACAATACCTCATGAGGTCATATCACTATCTCATCTATTGAATTATAAGAGAAAGTCCAATTTTAGGAGAGGGGGATGTAGTGCCCACATCTTCTAGCTTCAGTTTATCAACAGAATCTCTACTCATATCTGATGATTTAACATGGATTATATCATATTTCTTAATTATGCTATGTTATTTGATCTTTCGTGGACATGTATGGTGATTTGGGCGCATAACACCAATCTATCCTTGATTAGTATGTTAGTACATTTTGGTAGATGTTTTGGATACTAACATATTACTATGTTTTTTTATCTTATTTGATATATGATGAAAACATGGTTTTGTCACATATCTTGATGTTCTGGAATATTTTATTTTTTGATGAGATTACATGATAGCATGGACATATGTCGATTATTTGTTTTTCAATGGCTAACCCATGGTGAATTTATGTGAAACTGTACATGTTTTTGAATTACGATTCCATATTGATGATGTGTTAGCATAATTAGCATGTTATACTCTGATTGGTTTATTGAGTAGTTGATTTACACTTCTGTTGGAAATATGCATTTAATGTTTGCATTGAGTGTGTAGATTATAGGGAATGGGAGAACATGGGTTTCATGGCACCTACACAAATGTGCACAAGCGGCCCATGAAGTTGAGTCCTAGCCTTGTTAGTTGTATGAATATTTATTGGTTACATGTATTATTTACACACCATGAGTGACCCTTAGATTTGTAATTTTGTATATTGTGTAAAATTAATTATGTTTAGGTTGTTTAATTTTGGTAGAAAACTAGATTGGGGGACCTAATGGTCCCCACTTGCATTGCGAATGCATTTGTGTATATGTTTCCTTAATTAATAAGTGTTGTGGTAACATAAACACCCTTGAGTGGGCCCCACATCCTCAACATATGTGTCCCAAAGTGCCAAACCCGAAATTGGTTTATTTTTTACATTTTTAGAGTCTTGTTTTGGTTTTGAGAGTTCTCGTAGCATAAAAATAAGCCCTTAAACCCTACCTATTAGGTAGGGGGCTTAATTTCAAGGCCAAAGGAGGTTTCCCTCCCATTTGGCCTCTCTCTTGTCACCATCTATATAAGAATGGTTGGGGGTTGTGTATCAGGAAAATTTGCATGGATTTGTTTTAATTTATTTTTAGGAAATTTGGGGGAGTAATGCTAAAATGAAGCTTCATATTTTCTTCCTCTTGTTTTTGTAATCTTGGTTTGGAGGGAAGAGAGGGGTGACACATGTCACCCCCTAATTTGTGAGGAAGATTACTTGGTTTTCTTCAAATACTCCCTCATGTGGGAGAAAGAAGACTTTTCCCTTGTCATTTGTGCTTCAAATGCTTTTGGAGTTGGAGCTCTTTCTTGGACAAGGGTTTGGATAAGCTTGGATATTAGAGAGATTTTTGGAGGTAGGATATTTTATCCTTTTTCGTTATTTTTCATGTTAAATTGTAGATGGCATATTGTTGAAAGTATTTTCTTGTTTTGTATGTGTTGCATGCTTATTTGGTTGTGTTCTTTTGTTATTTTCTTTATCCATCATATGGCTTGATGGATTTGGGAGTTTGATTGGGGAAGAGCGAGGGATTTTCCCTCTTAAACCTCACAGGTTGATGGGCAAGTTATGTTGGTTTCTCTTTTATCCCCTCATATGGTTTGAGGTGGGGAAGGTGGTTCAAATGGTTTCTTTTATTAACTTTAAAAATTCTACATAACTCAACCTTTTAAGTTGTGAAACTAATTTCTTTCTATTCAATAAGTTTTTTTTGGTAAGATTTATTTCTTATTTTCTAAATTCTAGCACTTTTAAATTCATCAATAATTTTAAGTTAAGATTTTATATTCAATCATATCTTCAAAATTGATATTATAACATTTCAAATTCAATTATAGTTCTCTTTTTCTAACCATAATCAAATAATGATAATAGTAATCACAATAAATTAAAACATGAATCTCCCATACATTAAGAACATTAGTTATACAAAATTTTACATTGAGCCAAAGGAGCTAAAACAAAAAAAAATGAATCCTCCAGAAAGTGTTGAAGAGAAAATGGGGGCATAATTTGGAAGATGTTTAAAGATAGGGATAAAAATTTAGTTCAACTTTAATAAATAAGTGTATGTTACACCTGCAAAATCTCATTCAGTGGTAAGTGTTTGGGTGCTACGCCCTTAACCTATTTCTTGTATTAGGATATGAGTAGCCAACTTGTGGCTTACCATATCATTTTATTATATCATTTATACTTTCTCATGCTTAATAGGTCAGCCTTGGTGATGGCCATAGCATATGACTAGTATATATAGGGGATTATAGGTAGTATTTCATTATCATTTGAGCATTTGAGTCTTGTTATATGGTTTGGAGGTTGCCCCCTCGAAGTGGCGAAGCTATTCTAATTGCATATTGAGATCATTATTCTGAAATATTGTGTTATTTGGTGCTCTACTATTTCTCTTAATCTGAATTATACAAGTAATTTCATTACAAGTGGTATCAGAGCTGCGATCTTGGCCAAATTTAGGGCTAATTTTTTGTTTCCAACACATATTGCGAACCAGAGTGAATTGGTGGGAGATATGTTTACCATAGTTTTGAAGTATATCAAGTAAGGTTCCCTGAAAATTTTAGACATTTTTAATTTATTTTGCAAAAGTTATTACAAATTTAGGTTTTTTCATAAAATCGCTCCCTAGGGTGCAAATTATGGAAAAAATTTAAGTTATTTACATTTTCGGAAATATCTCAAAAAAATAGTATTAGTATATTCTCTGTGTTTTTTCTTGTTCTGCCGAAATTGTATCGAAACCCTAAACCCTAAGATTTGACATCATGGTGGGGCCTTCCACAAGAGCAAAAAAGAATTCGGTAACTCCGGGTAAAACCCCAGATAAAGAGGGGGTAGTGATTGAAGAGATGGAGTCAGAAGGGGTAAATATAGATTCCTCAGCACTAGGGTTTACCTCAGTTGATCATAAGGTTTGCCAACTTGAGTATGAGTTACGAATTGTACAATCTGAGATGGCCTCTAAAGGAGACATAGCCCAAATCAATCATCGGTTGGATGATATCATGTAACATGTAAAGGGTAACCAATATGGCCCAAATCCAGCCCATATCAACTAAGGAGGATCTTCAGTTCAAAATCATGGACAAACTAACCATATGGGATCACTTTTCCAGTACCATCATAATCAAACTTATCCGCAACCACGGAACATGATGCCGAAAGTGGATATGCGCAAGTTTGATGGTAAGGATCCCCTGAATTGGATAAATCAAATGGAGAAATTATTTGAGTTACATCAAACGCCATCAGGACAAAAGGTGACATTGGCATCCCTATATCTTGAACCCGACCAATTTGTTTGGTATCGTTGGTTATGTGCTTAGAGACAAAAGAATGGTCTATGTGTCACTTGGACAGTTTTTACCAAGGATTTGCAATTGCACTATAGTTCTAGTGTTTCAGATAACTAATTTAGTCAATTAGAAAATTTACGGAAAACAGGATCAGTCAAAGATTATGTGCATCAATTCCAAAATCTATCCTTAAGGGTGGAGAATATTCCAGAAGAGAATCTGAATGACCTTTTTCTTGGGGGTCTTAAGGACCACATCGAGCATGAGATACGGATGTTTAATCCAATCAAGTTGTCTAATTCTATTATCATGGCACGTCATGCAGAGGAAAAAATTCTTTATAGTAGGAGGCCACCTTTCATTAACACCAAAGACCGTAGTATCTCTTCCCCTTCATTTGATAGGCCAATTAGACTGACTCCTCAACAAATGGAAGAAAAGAGAGAAAAAGGATTATGTTTTAACTGTGCTAGCAAATATGGACTGGGACATAAATGTGTTGAGAAGAATTTGTTCTATATTGACGAAGGTAATGGGGATGATGAGGAAGCTGAAATTATAGGAGAGGCTGAGGAACCAGTAGAAGATGAAGTAGAGGATCACCAACCTACAATTTCTTGTCATGCATTGTCAGGTATTAGTACTCCTCAAACACTCAAGGTTATTGGCTATCTCAAAAAACAAAAGGTGACGGTGTTGATTGACTCGGGGAGTACTCATAACTTCATAAATAGTAAGTTAGCTACCCACCTCAACTGTTTTATTTACCCAACTCCAGAAATTCAAGTTATGATTGCGGATGGTGGGATAGTCAAGTGCATAGGAAAGTGTCATAGTATCAAGATTTCCATGGGAGACTACATGTTAGAATCACCTATGTTTGCTATTTCTATGGGAGGGGCAGACATTCTTTTGGGGGTCCAATAGCTCACAACCTTAGGTACTATTGAGATGAATTTCCAAGAATTGTTCATGCGATTTCATTCAGATGGAAGGACAATACAATTGAATGGGATGGTAGCTAAGTCTCCACAGATTATTAGCTCTCATCAGATGTAGAAGGTTCTTAGAAAAGGAGTGGATGGATTTATAGCAAAGCTATTTTCCATAGAAGTACAAAATATAGAGTCTTCAATGCCACCCTATCTTCAGAAGATTATGGATGCTCACTCATTTGTTTTTGATGCAATTCCAAAGGGACTACCACCAGTTAGGGATCATGATCATGCCATTCAGTTGATTCCAGGGAGCCAAACACCTAACATCAGACCATACAGATACCCATATTCCCATAAAAGTGAGATCGAGAAAATGGTGGAGGAAATGTTCAAGGTAGGTATCATCAGGCATAGCCAGAGTGCATATTCTTCACTAGTGGTCATGGTACGTAAAAAGGATGAAACATGGAGGATGTGTCCAGATTACCGAGAACTCAACAAGTACACCATCAAAGATAAGTTTCCTATTCCAGTAATTGATGATTTACTTGATGAATTGCATGGTGCTGTTTATTTCACGAAATTAGATCTTCGTTCAGGGTACCATCAAATAAGGATAAAAGAGGAAGATGTTCATAAAACGGATTTTAGGACTCATGAGGGCCATTATGAGTTTTTGGTAATGCATTTTGGTCTTACAAATGTGCCCTCAACCTTTCAAAGCTTGATGAACACTATTTTTAGGCCTTTTTAAAGGAAATTTGTATTAGTTTTCTTTGATGACATATTGATTTACAGTAAGACATGGGAAGAACACTTACAACATGTAAATAACGTGTTAGAAGTTTTGGAGAAACATACTCTGTATGCAAAGCCATCGAAATGTTCTTTTGGTGTACAAGAGGTAGAGTATTTGGGTCATATTGTATCCCATGAAGGTGTCAAAGTTGATCCTCAGAAGATCAAAGCTATGGTGGAATGGCCAAGGCCCAAAAATCTCAAAAATCTGCGTGGGTTCCTAGGACTAACAGGGTACTACAGAAGATTTGTGCGGGGATATGGTAGAATAGCAACCCCACTCACTGCATTGCTAAAGAAGGATGCCTTCCATTGGATAGATGTAGCCACTAAATCCTTTGAGCAGCTGAAGGAAGCCATGTGCAACACCCCAGTTTTGGCTACTCCCAACTTCTCAAAAACCTTCATTGTTGAATGTGACGCTTCAGGATCAGGATTGGGAGCAGTTCTAATGCAAGAAGGAAGACCAATTTCATTTGAGAGTCATCAATTCAAAGGAAAATATCTACTCAAACCTATCTATGAGAAAGAAATGATGGCTATTCTTCATGCAGTCAAGCAATGGAGGCCATATCTCATGGGTAGACACTTCAAGGTAAAAACTGATCACGATAGTCTCAAATAATTTTTGGAGCAAAGGTTATCATCTGAGGAACAACAAAAGTGGGTAACAAAAATGTTGGGTTATGATTTTGAAATCATATACAAAAAGGGTAAAGAAAATGTAGTAGCTGATGCATTGTCTAGAAGGGATACATCCGCAGATGCCTTACTATGTGGAATGTCCATGTTGACGGCCGATTGGGTGGAGGAAGCAAGATTGGAATGGAATCAAGATAAGGATACACAATCTCTAATACATAATATCAAGCAAGGATATATGACATCTAACAAATTTGAGTGGAAAGGTAATGTCCTATGGTACAAGGATAGGTTATACTTGAGTAAAGATTCTAAGTTGAAGCATAAGATTCTTGCAGAGCTACATGCTTCACCTACTGGAGGACACTCTGGGTTTTTGAAGACATATCATAGAATAAAAAGAGAATTATTTTGGGAAGGACTCAAGGGGCATGTACAAAATTTTGTATCAGAGTGTTTAGTGTGCCAACAGAACAAAGGGGAAACAATTAAGACACCAGGTCTGTTGCAACCCTTACCAATTCCTAGCCAGAGATGGGAGGAGGTCTCCATGGATTTCATCACCAAATTACCTTTTTCAGAGGGTAAGAATGTTATTTTCATGATTGTGGATAGGATCACAAAATATTCCCATTTTTGTGCCCTATCACATCCATTTGCAGCTAGTACAGTCACAGCTATTTATTTGGAGACAGTTCAAAGGCTACATGGAACCCCAAAGATAATTGTGAGTGATCGTGATCCTATTTTCACAAGTAATTTTTGGACAATTATTTTCATGTTCGGGTACTCAGCTAGCTCACAGTTCATCTTATCATCCTCAAACTGATGGGAAAACATAAGTGTTCAACAAATGCTTAGAGGGGTATTTACGTTGTTTTGTATCAGATAAGCAAGAAAGGTGGATTAAATGGCTACCACTGGCAGAATGGTGGTATAACACATCTTTTCATACCTCTTCTCAAATGACCCCATTTTTAGCATTATATGGTTACCATCCACCTTCTATCACTTCCTCCTTGAGGGTGCAAACTAAGGTTAGAGATGTTGAGGAACACATTCAACATCAACAATAGGTTTTGGCTAGTTTGAAGGAGAATTTAGCATTAGCACACAACAGGATGAAACAATAAGTAGATCAACACCATAGTGAAAGACATTTTGAAATCGGGGACTGGGTTTTTGTACGTCTCCAAACTTACAAACAGATGTCCCTAAAGCAACAGAAAAATGAAAAAAAACTTTCTCCTAAATATTATGGCCCTTATCAGGTTCTACAGAAAATTGGCAGTGTTGCTTATAAACTAGAGTTGCCTCTATCTTCACACATACACCCAATATTCCATGTTTCATGCTTGAAGAAGGTTATTGGACAGAAATTTGAAGCCCAGACAGAGTTACCAGAACTTGATGAGGAAGGAAGAATCATTTTGGAGCCAGAGAAGATTCTGCAAACACGTACTAAGAGGCTGAGAACTAGAGACATTAAGGAATATCTGATCAAGTGGAAGAATCTGAGCATAGAAGACACCACCTGGGAGGATGAAGGATTTCTGCAGCAGCATCCAGGATTATTCAACGTTGAGGACAACATTGGTTTGAAGGGGAAGGGCATGCTACACCCTTAACCTATTTCTTGTATTAGGATATGAGTAGCCGACTTGTGGCTTACCATATCATTTTATTATATCATTTATACTTTCTCATGCTTAATAGGTCGGCCTTGGTGATGGCCATAGCATATGACTAGTATATATAGGGGATTATAGGTAGTATTTCATTATCATTTGAGCATTTGAGTCTTGTTATATGGTTTGGAGGTTGCCCCCTCGAAGTGGCGAAGCTATTCTAATTGCATATTGAGATCATTATTCTGAAATATTGTGTTATTTGGTGCTCTACTATTGCTCTTAATCTGAATTATACAAGTAATTTCATTACATTGGGAAAGATAGGGAAGTTATTTTCTTTATTTTTTGTTTTTATTGGCTTGTTGACGGAATCCAACCTACCCTATGTGAGCTGAAAATAAAGTTCTTAAAACATTGTTGCTACACTTTTATGATGATAAAAAACATGGCATGCCCAAGATTAATTTCCTAGCCAAATATGAAGAGAAGATTATTCTATTGTGGTTACCTTGTTTGAGATTACAGGGCCAAACAAGAAGTTGGTACATTCTTGTTATTCTATCAATAGGAATTTTATCTTAGTAATGTTACGAATCAGTTACCATGTGTGCATGTTTTTAATGTTTTTCTCTATCCAAAATATACATAATAATCTTGATACGGATCATTTTATAATGGGAGACTTTTTTTGAGTATTTATTATAATTTGTTTATTTATATAGAGGATGAATTTATTATGATTACAAATTTTGAGATTGCAGTCCCAAGATTATAATAAGTTGGTACATTCTGATTATTCTATCGAAATAAAAATTTGCAAGTTTAAAAAAAAAAGCGTAGATCAAGCAGTTTATCCTTAATAGAATTATAGACAAACTATAATTGTGTATGTTCTTAATATTCCTATATATGTGTGTATGTTTTTTTAATAGTGAGACCATTTTATTAATTCAACATGTTTGCAATATAAATATTTGTAATTATAATTTATTATTTTATATAAGGGTAATAAGGATTTAGTTTTGAAGCGACCAAAAAAAACTTGTACAAAGAGAGAAGCCTTGCCAAAGAACAACAGCTAGAACAAAACAATATTTTGAAGGGATCAATAACCATGTACAACCATAAGATATGCGTTAAAGTGCAACCTGAGATAAAGAGAAGCACAAGAGAAGCTAGGTCCCAAACAAAAAATAAAGCCAACTAAAATAACACCCAAACATGTAGGCTAGGAAAGAGAAACAAAAGGAAAAATAACAAACCCAGAAGCAATTCAAACACACATGACCAACCTCAAAGGTCACTCTAAACCTCCAATAAGCTATCCTAATTACACACTAAGGGTGGTTTACTCATGAGGCACCCGACCATGGAATCTTAAGTTCATCTTAAGGGGAGATAAAGGGACTTTCATTTCTTCTTTGTTTCACTACTGTCCATCCCTCCTTACTATCAGGATACATGTTTAATGAAGCCAGAGGCCGACCTTAAAGGGGTCAGATTCTCCTTTGCAAGCTGAAAAAAATCCAATCCTTCAGCTGGCCCCTCAGCATGAGGGGGATCAGGAGTCTCAACCGCTATTTCAAAATCAAACTCTTTAGTATCTGAATCTTTCGAGGAATAATTTGGAGCACTTTCCACAATCAGGATACTAGGTTAAGAATCTTTGAACCACCAAGAAACTTTCCCATTCAAATTTTGTTTCACACTTTTACACTGTGAGGCTAAGTGATCCAAGCTTAAGGATTTCCTACATTTGAAGGGTAACCCTTCATAGTCCAATAGTTGAGACCATATTTTATCCAAAACCCTAAGTTCGTGTCAAAAAGGAGTCTAGAGGGGTGGTGACATGTTGTGAAGCCTCATTGGAGGGGTTATGAGGGTGGAGCCCTAGAAAAGATTGAGTCAATCCCTTGTGCACCCGTAAAAATGATGTTCTAGGAACACATTAAAATCTTAACGCTTATCCTGATAATTGTAGCTAATTTTTTTTGTGTTATAAGTTAAAAGGTTATAATGGTGTTAACCCTTAGTGTGCATTAAATTAATCTTCACCAATGGTCTCTACTTTACAAAGGATGGTCCAGGTCAAAGTTAAATGATTAAATATTCTTACTTTATCTCTAAGATCGATTAATTAAAAAATCAATTAGGAAGGTGCCATTCTTTAATTTACTTGGTTAAGTTTTTTCTCCTCTTTAATTAATATTCAAACTCAAAATGATTAACCTTATACTTAGTTATTTTAGTCTCATTATCATAATAGCTTAATGTTCATTTCATTAATTTCCTAAAATGTACTAGGAATTAATAATGACTTTGTACACCAAAGAAATTATATGGCCCCATTCACCCATCTACACATACCTTTAAAATTTATCTAAAACATTTATAAAATTATTTCCTACCAAGAAAAAGTAGGGTTGATCCTCAACCCTTGGATCAATTCAACTTTAGCCACTAGATCCTAGGGTTCCAAACTAACCCTAAAATTCCTTATGAATTCTTATTAAATCATTTTCTTACCCTATTCTCCTCATTTGGTCACTTTGTTTTTGTTCAATTCGTAGGTTGGAGAAAATGAAGCCATGGGAGAAAGGAAGGAAGGAACTATGGAGGAATTTACAAAATCAATCTTGATTTAGTCTATGTTATAGTTTTATCACTTATAATTTCTTTCCTTCCAAGATTGAAGGGGTTTCCATTCCAAATTTGGAGTTATTCCAAAGTTAATAATATTTTGGGTTCTCTATTTGGCGCAAACCCTACCTCCATTAATATATATATATATGAGATTTAGCACTTTTTAATTATCCATTTGAAGTTTTACTTGCTTGAGAAATGAATTTTAACCATTATTTTTTTGCTGGAGGTTTCCTCTTAATTTTCACAAGCTTAAATTTATGTTTTGACCAAGTTAATATCTACACATACATGGATCTACATTTTCCATAGTCAGTGATAGAACTGCCTCCCTATTTGTGTGACAAATCACGAACCACCACCTTTCCTGAGGGGAAGTTCTGAGACCACCACATTTCTTGAGCGGTGGTTACAAGACCGCTACTCTACATAGGGCATCGGTCCTATTCCTTAGAAATAGAATCTTAAAATCTGAGTTTTTTCTAATAAAAATGTTGTTATGGTGTTCTAAAGGTCATTCTGAACTTAATTTTATATGCCTAAAGTTTCCATTTTCAAGATTTAAATTCATCTATTCATTTCCTAGTAAAATTTACTAAATTTAAGCATTTCCTAATTCAATAGTAACAACAACTACTACAAGATCATTTTCATTTTGTCCAACAACTTTATTTTAAAACCAAGAGTATAAAAGAACTAAATCTACTTCTAATATTGTTGTTTTTCCCTACTACCAATGCATCATTTCAACAAAATAAACTACTTAACATTTATCACATCTTTCCATTTCCACTACAACCATTTGTTCAAAAATCCATTAACAACTTTGTTCCACATTCAAGGTTTCCAAACACATACTTACTAGAATTCTAAAATTTCTATGTTCTTTCTTTTCTTTTCACAACACTATGACTTCAACAATGAAACTGAACTTTTTTTTCCAATGCAACTTATAACTAAATTTTTAAACATGATTTACATTTTGGTCCATTCCTGTACATACTACCATTTGAGGAGAAAGAAAATCATACAATTTCTCAATGATCTTCCTTCAAATAATATTACAACTTACAATGCAACATTTCCTTTTGTTAAAACAAATACAATATTAGAAATCTTCCACCTTAAGTGGGAATAACAAGAATGTTTTATCACAAGTGAGGTTTTCTTTTAGACACCAACAATTGTCTAAGTTTCATATCACCAACAATAGAGCTCCACCATGCTTCATTTGATCCACAACAAAAAAGAGGGAGAGGCAACACTCTCCACCAAACCAGAAATCTAATGAGGAGAAGAAGCTATCCTCCTCATTGGCCCCTGAGCCCCAACCAAATTGCAATGAAATATGGATCCAAGTCATGGGAAAAAAACAAGCTTCCACATCACAATACAATGATTTCACAACCATACCAAAATATAATCAACACAACTACAATCACAAGAAGGAAAACAACAAAATATACAAGGCCTCAAAATGTAAAGCCCAAAGGAATAAGAATCTATGGGGAGGTCACTTATGCCTCCCAATGGTAAATAGGTGCCCACCTTAAAATCCTCAAATACACATCTCAATAACCCCTACACACTCTTATGCCTCCCTTAAGATCCTCTTATTCCTCCCACATTCTCTTATGCCTCCCTACTATTTCTTATGTCTCTGTCATAAAAAACCAAGTAAGAAATGAAAGAATTTCTTGTACAAGGTTGAGCACCCAACCCAACTCCCTCCAAAACATTAAATAAACTCTTATTCCTCCCTACATGTAATCTCCCCATAGTCCCCTCCTATACCACACTTAGGAAATCTACCCAAGCACCCAACAAGCATATCAAAAACATAATATAACATACACATAAACATGAATAAAAGAAAACAATAAAACAAGGGTATAGCTCCTACCTTTCCAGGGTAGAGCTTGATCCAAGAGTCACACACCAAAATTCTTTAAGCCCAAACAATCACCAAAAATATCCAACAAGATCCACAAGCACTCCACAATCCTCAAACTCCAAATATCCAAGAGCATAAAATAAATCAAGTAACCCCCAAACAAGCAAAAGAACTTAAATAAATAGAAAAGGGAGAGAGGAGGGAGAGGTTGCTCCATGTAGGATACCACATCACTCATCCTCAACTCCACCTCACAAGTCAAACCTCAACCCCAATACACAGTAAATTGGTTAGTGAGAGGAATAACAAACCTCTTACACACACAATCCAAGCCCACACCCCATAAAGACAAAATTTAAAACCCATGTAAAAAAAGTGTAATAAATATCACTTTTTGATGTAAAAAACACATAATGGGGTCTATTTTTGACCTCCCAATCCATAGGTAGGGTTGGCATAGTATTTAAAGAGGTGTGGAACAAGTTTAAGTTGTCCCACAAGCCTCCAATAATGGCCCTTAAGGCCAAATCCGAATTTCCATGAAGGGATAGAGTGTACAATACTCAAAATCACAAGCACTCAACTTACAACAAATAACCCAAATAGCCATATAATCTAATAAATGAATTCTTTTATCCCATCCATAATTGTTTAGAAACATGATTAATTAACTTAAAAAGACACTTAAACCAATTAAAGATAAAAGGGAAAATAAACCACAATCTAAATAATTAATACAAGGAAAATACATCACTAAAAATCACATACTAAAAATAAATAAAGGAAACTAAATAAAAGAACAACACACAAACCCCTTTGTCACAATTGGAGGTAATCCCCCCCATGGGAACCCACTAACAAAAATTCAAACACACACATAACAAAATACATGTTGCCATGGTGACCATTGTTGAATTCACCTAGCATTCCAATGTGGTTGTTCTACAATCCCCCCTGTTATTTTTTGTGAATATATTTATCTGCAAAACACATAATACCTCCTTCGGCCTCGTGGCCATATCAAAACATTCAAGATAAAATATGCAATATAAATCCACAATCATCTACATACGATCAAATCATCATCTAGGAAATTAACGATATCAGTTACAATTTATAACAACATCTTGGTTCTACATTTCATCAATATCAATAGGATCACAGAGTTAGTTCAATTGTTAGGGTCTACTCAATGTGACGAAAATATCGTATGTCAAAAATATATAACCATGTCCACAACATATCATCATCAATATAAAATGTCAAAAATAATCCACACACATCATACTATGAATCGAAATACAACAGTAGTCTTAGTATGTCTATCATCTAACATCATGCTAAGTTAAAATGATACAAAATATCCATACGTATAGTCAACAGTATCGAAAACAATAGTAATAAGTGTCGAAGGGAAGTGGGCACTACACCTTATTTCTAGAAAGACACATTCAATTGAATTCTATTTTTAGAACTTAGAAAGTCCTGACAGTATTTTCCCTCTCTTTTTTAGGAGGAGGAATCCAAACTATACTTCACCTATTAGGTGTATTTATTTTTGTGGTGATCCAAAGTTTCTCATAACGATTTCACATGTAATTTATTCATCTTGAATTAATTAAAGATTAAAATTTTAAATCATGGATGTTTGTCTAAGCACTCAGCTGGGGTTTTACCACATAAATATGGTGTTCGTCTCTTGCATATTTTGTATCTTATATATTTCTTTTATCTCTATATCTATAAACTATAATTTTCTTATTGAAATTTTTGTTGTTTCTTAAAATTGTTTTGGGAAAATATTATTAAATCCTTTGAAAACATTGGTTTTTAATTTTGTGAGAATTTATGTGCTTTAAGATACATGCCAAAAAGGGGATCTCATACAGTAGTTTTTGGAAGGACACTATTAATTCCTTACACCACATTGAGTTTACAATTGTGTGCATGGTTTTATTTAGCTAAGTTAGAAAAATGAGAACTAACACCTAAATAGTTCTATAAAAAAGCTAAATCAAAATCTAGGCACCATCAAGATGAGAGATAAACAAGATCAATACTAAGCATAATGCATTAAATTTGAACTAAGATCAAAGTAACATGCTAAAGTATTCAAAACCTTTACTTCTCTAGATTACCAACAAAATAAAATGGACCTATGTAGTTGTTAGAAACAAAAGAAAATGGACCTATGTAGTTTCCATGGTAATCAAATTGATTATTTTGATCTTCAAGAACTTAGGAATGGGAGCTTAGCAAAGCATGGCTACAAGACCACTTTGACTATTCCCATATGACCCAAGAACTTGGCTAGAATAATTCAAGAAATGAGGCTTAGCTCTTCAAATGGTGAATTTCTCAAGAATAACAAAAGGCTTATAGTGTCATTGCTATATGATTTGATTTTGTCTTCTCTTATCAAAAGCCTATCTACATCATGTGGATTTCACAAAATCTGCAAAAGAAAGGAAATTTGGTGTCTGTCTAAAGGTAGGAGGGGGGATCTTTATATAGCTTGCATGAAGAGGAAAGGCTAGAAAATTTATGAATGTGGGATAAAATCTAAAACAAGATTAGGAATGGATAAGGTTTCTTTATAAAAGGTAATCTTGATTTATAAGAGTTTAATTTATCTTAGTAAGTCATGGGAGTTGGGGGATGTTTTAATTAATCAAATGTGATTAATTAATAGGTAGAGGTAAGCTTATGGAAGCTAATTAGTACGGATCATTATCCAGATTCCAGTAGCAATAGACAAGGTTGATGTTTCCAAGAGCTCTTACCCCATGTTCACACTACGGGGCGAATGTTAGGAATATCTATGTTGTAGTTAAACTATAATGTAAGGGGATTAAATCAATTAAATATTGACTTATTAGTTTAATGAAAGGGGAAGCTAATTAATTAATAATAATTAATTAGTCTAGATATAAGGAAGGATTTATTAGCGGAAATAGGGTATTTGTTGGATAGGTGACTTAATTAATTAGCATAGCATAATTAATTAATGATGATAGGAGAGAAGATGGGCACTTTTGACGATATGACGCCAATTTGCAAGAAAGGAGATAATTAGCGCAAATGAAAGGGGAAGCTAATTAATTAATAATAATCTACATTTGCCTAGATATAAGGAAGGATTTATTAGCGGAAATAGGGTATTTGTTGGATAGGTGACTTAATTAATTAGCATAGCATAAATGATCTTAATTTGCAAGAAAGGAGATAATTAGCGTAATTATAGGTGTCTACATTTTCCCCTGTTTGGGGTGGCGTAAGTGATGCCACTTCAAAGATAGTAGATGAATGAAATTTTGAAGGGATAGAAGAAAAATTAGTAGAAGTGAGTGACACCCCCTCGAGTGTCGATGGGGTGATGAAGGAAGACGATCAACAATCGAAAAAGGTGAGAAATAGATAGAAGAAAGGAAAGGAGCAGGATGCCCTAGGTGAAGTAGAAAAATAGTGTTGATAGGAGGGTGATGTAGAAGAAATATGGAGAAGTGGAGAGAAGAACTAGCCTCTAGCCTTTGTATTAGAACAACTTCAGTGTCATCATATTGCCAAAATATCTATGTCATCGGCCCTTACTAAACATATAAGCATACGACAAAACTAAAATGACATGAAAAATGATACTAAAAACAATTGTCCATAGCTGAAAACACCAACTCCATGCAACATACAAAATGCAATGCAATACGAGAAATTAAAAGATGCTTAACTCCTTACAACATACATAATGCAATGTAATACGAGAAAGTAAACAAGCTAACCTAACAGAGAAACATAACGTGATGTTTTTGTTATCGAGCTTTAGTTTCGACTTGTGTAAATTAACGATAAGGGTTATGATGGTTCCCCAATCAAGTATACATGTAAGGGGAATAACGGAGGACACTTGGGTCCTATGAAAAGTAGTTCTATATGAAACAGTACCATGAAACTCATTGTGCCCTAAAATACAGACATAGTAAGCAAACCAACTTTTTTAATGGAGGTAGATCAAGATGATCTGCGAGTCGCACACAAGCTCGGGTGAAAAGTAAATAGCGATGTTTTGTAGGATGATTTATATTGTTTTTTTATTTGCTAAGTTTTCTAAAGCTAAGTACAAGAAGATAAAGAAGCATTGATTCCCTCAGTGATAGATGGTATGTACAAAGGCAGAAGGCCACGTGCGTAAGAGAAAGGTGAAGATGCAAAAATTCCCCAGCAATTAGGTGGGAGTATTCAAAGGAAAACTCTTCACGTGTAGAAGTGGGAAACAAGGACATTATGGATAGGTTCAACATGATGATTAAAATAAACCAATGAAGTTTCGGAAAGAAGCAAGGATTCCCCCAGCATAGGTTGGCCTAAAAGCACATGATAGAAAGGAAGGAGAAGATTGTTTTTGTGAAAGGTGACAAAGGTGTCCAAAAAACATGGGAAAAAAAGGCAATCTTATACACATGGATGTTCTAAATGAAGTAGAAGAACAATGTGAATGATATGAATGTAGCCTAGAAGCCTCATGATGAAGAAGTGATTAGCCAAATGCACAAATCGTGAGATGAGATAAGGACTAAAGTAAGAGTCTGAAAAAGGTCCAAAAAATACACTTGGTAGCATACTAATCCTGCCTACTCATAGAGATCCGATGTGTGGACATGGAAATTTAGTTACCTCTTGAAGGGAAGACAACAAGTGAAGACACCCTAGCCAATGTGTAGGAATGATTGATTTTGAAAGGCGATTTTGTGAATGGATGGTGGAAAGATAGCCGTACATTGCTCTGCTACCAGCCAAGCATTCATAGCCCTGACGGAGATGCATTTGATTCTAATTAAAAAAATTCTCTACTTCCAATCAGGTGTCCATAGCCACGATAGAGATTATTGGAAATATCGGGTCAAGAGAGAGTAATATATCAATTTTCTTTTTCTTTGTAGCTTTTAGCTTTTGATTTTTTATTTTTATTTTTTAAAAAAATTCTTTCTGAAAACTTATTTCGGCTCTCTTGTTTGACAAGGATTTAAGAACCACATATGGCTTGATGGAAGGATATGGAAGTGATTGCGATGACGAAATTGGCTAGTGTCAACAAATACACCCAAAAATTCTTCCCAACAAGTTTATTAGATGAGAATTGTGATAGGATCTCTAAGAGTTCAGTCATTCTTTAATTTACCAAGGTGATGAAAGACTAAGGTCAAAGAGATACCATAGATATAAATGTCACAAAATGTGTGTGAATAATCTACCCATAATAACATTGAAGGGATGAAAATGGTAGATGAATTGTAGATGGATATGAAAGAAAGGAAGGAAAGAACATCCATGTGTATGCAATACCTGATTGGAATGTTTGATCTTTGTACCTTTGAATTTTTTTTCAATGTTTTAATGTTTTCTCATTGTTTTTGTATTTCTGAATTGTTTTATGATTTTTTATTTTATTTTTGAAATGTTTAATGAATTTTTGATTTTTTGATGGTTATCAGAACGAAACATGGCACTCTGTGTGATAGGATCCAACACCGATGTGTGTGAATTCCTTGATAAGGGAGACTAAGCACATTTTTTTTTATCAAGAGTGATATTATCCCTGATCTCGATGATCGTGGTGAGTTCACACTCAACAAATGAATGTGATTTTTTTTGAAACATGGGTTTGTATGTGGGAGTTTGAGTTCCCTATCCGTAGGTTTCTGCACTTTGTGCCATACGTGATGGGTACGTTGGTGTGCATTCTTGAATCATGTTTGATTTTGGATTTTATGTTCATTGGAGTTATTGGTAGCTTTGGATATTTTAGGATTTTTGATCTTGGCGTGATAAAGAACTTGTCTAGGTTTCTTATAAGCTAATGCTTGAATTTTCTGATCCCAAGAAGTGGGAGAAGAACATGGATGTTTATAATTGATATGAGAAATGATGATAACATTTCCCCAATCATTGGTAGAATGAGAATGTGATAGATGAAAAGGATATGGTCCAAGGATTGAAGAAGATGGGCTACCGGGAGGTGAGTCATAGATAAAAGATGAAGGGATACTAGGATGTGGCCTAAAAATAGAAGAAGGGCTACTAGGACATGGCCCATCAATAGAATATAACGGGCTACTAGGTTGTGGCCCAAGAATAGAAGAAGAAGGGATACTAGGACGTGACCCATAGATGTAAGATGATGGGCTACTAGGATATGGCCCAAGAATAGAAGATGATGGACTACCCTATGGTGATCCATACATAGAAGACAAGGGGCTAGTTGGACGTGCCCCAAGAATAGAAGATAGTGGAATACTCGAAAATTTACCACAAATAATAGAGGGAGGGCTACTAGAAGGTGACCCACACCTAGATGAAGATGAAGGGATACTTGGCGTTGACCCCATAAAAGATTGTGATTGAGGAATTATGATAGACAAAGAGTGATTGGGTGATGAGAAGATAGGCCATGGATTAATGCAAGACCAAGGACTTTCATCACATAATGAAGAATGTGAAGATGAAATAATAAGAGGAGGATCAAGTTACATGATTTGAGGCTCTTCCTTTGTTTCTTGATAAAATGAATCAACCTTTTCCTCACAATACGCATATGCATCAAAGTCTAAAGAGAATCCTTACTCGTAATCTGCTAAAGGAATATCTTCATGTGCCCCTATAAATGCCCTGATTATTTCTTCAGTATGAAAGAGGTCAATCAGTATGGGTTGTTGGTCAACCACTAGGGGTTCATTGGAAGAAAGAGGTTCATTTGGTGTGGAAGGCTTAGAAGATGTTTGATGAGTATTGATAGAAGAAGATGATGTGGGGGACAAAGAAGATGTGGATCTAGATGTCTCATGAGTAGAAGAAGGTGGTGTGGACCTGCCTATACGATGGTATATTGTCTGTAAACAAGTAGGATTAAGTCCAAAGTTTGTAGATTGCGACACATGGGTCAATTAAGATGTTTGAATCGAAGGACTTTAAGTCACACAAATCTTCAAAGAAGGGAGACTTAGTGGGGGTGATTGTTGAAGAAGGTCCTGCGAAGAAGGGAAGGACCATGATTCAAGAATCATATTGGATTAATAATAACAAGGGTCCTGTAAAGAAAGAGAGGACTGTGATTCAAGAATTGTATTATATGTTTGATTGGAGGGATTTGGAGTCGCGCGTATCTTCAAAGGAAGAAGACATCATTGAGGTGACTCATAAAAGGGGTCCTGTGAAGAAAGGGAGGACCGCGACGTAGGAGTCATATTAAATGTATGATGAAGAGGGTCCTATGAAGATAGGGAGGACCATGACATAGGAGTCACATTAGATGGATTAGGATTCAAATTAGATGAATCCAAATAGTAGTTTGGATCCAAATAGTAGTTTGTATCTGAATAGTAGTTTGGATCTGAATCATCAGAAGAGCTAGAGGAAATATTTGGATTGGAATCCTTAGAAGAAGAGGAAATGTTTGTATTATAATTAGAAGAAGAGTGGGGGGAACTCGAATAATAATTTGGATCAGAAGTATCCAAATCATACCATCGACTATGAGATGAAGGTGGGGAACGAGTTACCCGAATGGGTTCTCTAGCACGAAGAACCAAACGGGGTTTATTCATGATTGGATTATTTTGATATGAACACTAAAAAATTGATTCCTTATTGTCATATGTATAAGGGACCTTGCGATAATCAATTATTGTTGTCATTGTTTGATACAAATGCATAGACCTAAATAGTGTAATTGAACTTCTTCAAAGTGAAGAAGGTTTCATGTTGAATTAGGCAGCATAACGACAACCAAATAGACATTTCTTAAAGATGACGATGCTTGTGTAATTTTTCAAAAGGGAAGATAAAGAAAACATACATCGTGAGGAACCAAGATCAATAATACAACAAGGGATGGAGGCGTAAATGTCAAAGGATTGATCAAAATTTTAGCAACATAAAGGATACAATGGAAATGTTTCCAATGTTTGATTGATGTAAAAGTTTCTCAAATTTTTTTGCCAAGGTTTGAAAGATGTGTTCAAAAATGATCATGAACTTAGGAAAAAACAAGAAGATCAAGATGATCAAAGACCCAAAATATGTCCTAAAAATGAATTTATAAGATGGATAAACATAAGGAACAATCACGCAAGTTCAAAACACAAAGCCACATTACTGACCAAAGAATAATGAATGATAAATAATCGATGGATCAAAGTGATTGTCTGAAATGGATATGTCGATGTGACAAATTAGACACAATCACAATTTTTTTTAAAACCAATCAAACAAACGAAATAATTCCTAATTTTCCGATCAATCAATAGTTTGACGCGTAAGATGACCAACAAAATGTTACCACTTATGTCAAGTTCAAAAATGAATGAGACATAAGTAATAACAAAAGGCTGATATGATTTCCAAGAAAGGTATACTAAAAGCAAGTTTAAGTCCAATCAAGACCTATATCTTATAAAGTGGGAGTTACAAATGTGAATGACACAAGAATACCACTAAGATACGTTAACCAAAATTTATGAAAAAGTAAGCTATTAGTATCGAAATAATATTAATACAATGTGCACAAAGGTAACAACAACACCTTTAAAAAACAAGGTAATGTTTGAAAGAAAAATAAGGCTAGAGTATATCAAGGAATTGTTATAATGCATGTAGAGTAATGTTAGAATCTAGACACTTAGTTCAATTTTGCAAGAAATAAGATGTAAGTATCAAAATTGTTGCGATACAATACAAGCAAGAAGACAATTCAAAGAATAATCAAGATGATGAATCATACCTAACTATGATGACAATCTTGACTTGGGTATCAGGATTGAAAAGGATACCAATGATATGAAAACATCCCCACACACTTTAGACGTTTAACAACTTATCCGTAAACATGGATGAGCATAAATGGACACAAAAGTGGTGAATACAATTAATTAGCAACACAAGGGTAGTCACTCTTCTTTTGATCAACAAAGTGTCAAAATAATGTGAAGGAAGTAGATCAAAAAATGGGGATGAAAAATGTTGGCCTTACTTCGGAAGAGTTTCGCCTCACCTTAAGGCAAGTGAAAAACTAAACAAATGTATCACTTCCCACATTTCTTGATGAATACTAGCTCACAACTCAACCCTATTTTGAAATGGTCAAAGTGGGCTCTTGGCCAAAAAATATCTTCCTAGGTGGTTCTTTATTCCTAGGTGTTACAAAGTTGTCTGAAGTGAGCTCAATTTACCCAAAAAGTAGCATTGACTAGTTTGGGAGTATCTCAGATTTACTTTACCCCATTCAAGCACAGTAAGAAACTAGTGCATCCACATGTACCATCATTGGGGTCGCCATACGGACAACCAGTAACGCTAACTCACACGAAATGACTAGTCAAGTAGGTTATGCCAAGCACTTCCCATTTCATCCATAAGGTCCCGTCTTGTGTGGACTACTTTGGGGTTCCTGGTACCACCCCCATTATTGTATTTTAAGGCGTTATGACAAAGGGGTTATGTTCCAGTTGAGCGGATAGGGACATACCCTTTTCTGAAACCTGCAATAGAATGTTTTGAATATAGTTTTTTTTATCTTGTTTATTTTTGATGTGGTTTTCTTGAACATGTTTTGGAAACCTGTACGACAACTTTATTAGTAGTTTGACTTTGTTTCAATTCCACCTTTCTTTGACAAGCATGTGCTTTGGTCCTACACAAAGAGTTAGTAATTTTCCATAAAAAGAGAAAACATCATTTCTCATTCTCAAGATACTCCAAGGATGCAAGAGAAGAGCATACGTGATGTTTCTAAAATCCAAGAAGATGCCAAATGGAAAAACACTTAATTCAAACACAATAAGTTAACACATTCCAATTCAGATATTCTTAATAATTTCAAAACATCAAAAATACCTAAGAATCATTTTTGATTTCCAAGATCACCCCAAGGGACATGAGGGAAGAGCATACATGACCTTATTCTTATAAGAAAGTATGTAAAATATATCTAGTCTAGCAAAAGCATGTAAACATAGCCTGTAAAAATAGGTATTAATTAGATAAAACCTACAAATAAGTTAGCACTTTAACACTTTAATTTGAGAAAATTTAAATACACCTGCACCCCAGTTTAGGTGTGTGTGTGAGGGTTAGGGAGGATGCGCCCCTCTATGTTTTTCTAACGTACAGTTCACCTGCGTCACCTAAAAGACGTGTGTGCCAGGATCAGGGCGTGTGTGCCATAGCAGATAAAACAATGTTTCAAGTTACAATAGAGCGTCTATGCCACCCAAGAGGTGCCCACGTCAGGGTCAGGGCATGTGCACTATAGCAAACACAAAGCGGTACAAAGTCCCAACAGAGTGCATGTGCTACCAAAGAGGTGCATGCACCATGGTTAGGGTGTATGTGCCATAGTAGATAAAAAAGTAGCAACAGATTTTGACAGAGTGCCTGCACCACCAGAGAGATGTCTACACTTGGGTTAGTGTGTATGTGTTGGCCTGGCAGGTTTTCCATTGTAATGAAGGTACAATACAAAAGAGCATCTGCTCCTGGGTTAGTGCGCCTGCACCCTGGTTAGGGTATGTGCGCTGGGGTTAGTGCATGTGCACCAGGGTTGGAAAAGAGAGATTCAAGCTTTGACAGTGCACCTGCACCACCCGAGAGGTACCTACGACAAAATAAGTGTGTTTTCGCTTGTGTTAGTGTGCCTGTGCCACTCGTGCAACCAAATTATGGGAAAAAATACAAAAAGCTCACAATACTTCAAATTTTAACAAGTTAGTTTGAAATTGGCAACAACCCATTAAAATGATAGCTATAAATGAGAACCTACACAAATAATATTAGCAAAAATCCCAAGAAATTGAACATTGTTTACTATATGTGCATATCAAAGGTTAGCCAAAAATGATAGAATTCAAACTAGAATGCTAAGGGACTAGGTCCCACCGAGCATGCCAAATGTGTGCATGGTTTTGTGTAGCTAAGTTAGAAAAATGAGAACTAACACCTAAATAGTTCTATAACAAAGCTAAATCAAAATCTAGGCACCATCAAGATGAGAGTTAAACAAGATCAATACTAAGCATAATGCATTAACTTTGAACTAAGCTCAAACTAACATGCTAAAGTATTTGAAACCTCTACTTCTCTAGATTACCAACAAAAACAAATGGACCTATGCAGTTTCCATGGAAATCAAATTGATTGTTTTGATCTTCAAGAACTTAGGAATGGGAGCTTAGGAAAGCATGGCTACAAGACCACTTTGACTATTCCTGTATTACCCAAGCACTTGGCTAGAATAATACAGGAAATGAGTGTTAGCTCTTTAAATGGTGAATTTCTCAAGAATAACAAAAGGCTTATAGTGTCATTGCTATATTCATTGCTTTTGTCTTCTCAAGGAAATTAGGTGTGTGTGTAAAGGTAGGAGGGGAGATCTTTATATAGCTTGCATGAAGAGGCAAGGCTAGAAAATTGATGAATGTGGGATAAAAGCTAAAACAAGATTAGGAATGGATAAGGTTGCTTTATAAAAGGTAATCTTGATTTATAAGAGTTTAATCTATCCTTAGTAAGTCATGAGAGTTGAGGGATGTTTTAATTAATCAAAGGCGATTAATTAATAGGTAGAGGTAAGCTTATAGAAGCTAATTAGAGGAAGTTAGTATGATTTAGACTATAAAAGAGGATTAAATCAATTAAATATTGATTTATTGGTTTAATGAAAGGGAAAGCTAATTAATTAATAATAATTAATTAGTATAGATAGAAGGAAGGATTTATTAATGGAAGGTCATTAATTAGGGTATTCATTGGATAGGAAACTTAATTAATTAGCACAGTGTAATTAATTAATGACGATAGGAGAGAAGATGAGCGCTTTTGATGATATGCCTCCAATTTGCAAGAAAGGAGATAATTAGCGCAATTTAAGTATTTAAATTTCTCGGGCGTAATTATAGGTATCTACAACAATTTGCAAGAATCCAAAATTTTCAAGCCTATGCTTTAAGATACATTTCACGTTAGTATTTTAGAGAATACAAGTTTTCAATGCAAATTATGTGTTTTTGGAATTGCTACAGAAATAATAAGCATAATAATTCTATTTTAAGAAATAACTACTAATTTTTTTGTTGTTGTTGAATTTATGCATTCCTAACATTTAGATAGAACTTACTACAGCAACATCTGGTGAGACTATCTAGTTTACAACATGCCAACTAGAGTTATGCAATAGGCTTGTGATGTAGCATCTTCAACACCATGTGCTAAAAGAAGAAAAATACATAATGCTACTAAATTTTATTATTATGTCCATACATTTTAAAAAGAAAAATGTTATTAGGATATTTTGTGATAAGATATATAGTAGATTATTAGAGTAATACTTGAAAATGATTTATTATTTTTTAATTGATTTTGAAGATTGTATGGGTCAAGTGTATATTATTCTTAAATTTAGTTGTTAAGATCTAAGAGGTATCTATTTTGTTAAATTTGTGCAACCTCTACTCTTGTATATTAATATCCCCTGACATTTGAACATTGGTGTATGGCTAAACAACACCTTTTACATTATCATATACAACAACAAACTACAACCCATTTAACAATTTACTGTTTGTAAATACATTGTTATAAAAGAAAATATTGAATTAATTTTTATTTCATCACAATACATATTAAACTTGTTTTCTTTTCTTCCTCCCTTATCCTCCTCTGTATTTTTTCAATCCCTAAAAATTAATTTAATAATTTTTAAATACATGTCAAACATCCTACAAAGATAATGGTTGATTGCATTTACTTTCTCTCTAATAAATTAACGGTCAATTAATTTTCAAACCTCCAACAACTTAAAATTTTGAAAACAACCTTCGAAAAGCAAGGCTTAAATTAACATACCTAGAAGCATTACACATGGAAACTAACATATAAATAATATTACTTTCCTACAATACCACCTCGTTTTCATTTTTTAATGTTTTAATTAAATTTTATTATAAATTATAATGATAATGTATAATTAGTTTTTAAAAAACAGCTTTCTACTTTTATATATATTTGTTTTGACTATCATATCTAAATATATTATATACCTATTAAGAAACCTTGTTTTACTTAATTTTTATAAATAGTTTAAACAATATGAAACTTTTCATAATGAATTATTATTGTAGAATTATTTTGTATGTACGTATTAGTACATTTTGAAAGAAAATTAAAATTATTTTATAAATATATATTTATTATGAAAAAAAAATGTGTAATTTTATTTATTTGTCAAGATATGATCCAATAGAGAGTGTGTTTTCTTGAGATTCTTTAACATATACCTTTTATTTTATAGCTCAACTTCAAACTCTTTTTTTCCAACCTCTTTGAAAGATATAAATACAATTAATATCATATTCAAAAGTCATGAATTATGTAGAGACATATCTCAATATAATAAAACTCTTGCATTTTATATTTTTTTATTTCATTTTTTTTTTTGGAAATAGTTATTCCGCTGTAGTTTTCTTACCTTCTTTTATATATAATTATAATTATAGTCATGTTATATGTTATATATTAAATAAAGGGAAAGTCCTTGGAAGGTAGGGCTCCTTGGGTAAAGGGACAAGATGTTTTGTTTGTTTTACTTTGTGGGGTTCTCTCTCCTTTTTAATGTTTTTGTGTTTTTTGGGTGTTGGCTTGTCTGGGTATTGCTCCTCGGGCCTAGGGGTCTTATTCCTGGTTGTTTCTCTTTTGTGCCTTAATGCTTATCTCTTGGTTGTACAGGGTTCCCGATCCCTTCAAAATCAGTTTTTAACCTAATCTAATAAAAAATATATTAAATAAATTTAAATTATATAAACTATTTTATCTATCTTATAAAAATCTAATAAAATTCACCGCATATTTTAATTTACAGGTACAAAATAAAAATCACCATATTTTTTATTACAATATTAAATTCACTACATTTTCACTCCATATATATAAGTGTAAATGCCTCTAGACATAATTATAGCATTTATTTAATAATTTTGCATTTTGGAAAAACTCGTATTATATCACCAATATAGAGCAATGGAGAAAGTGAGCGATGGAGAAAGTGACAGAGGTACAGTTAGAGCGGTTTCCGTAGTATTGGATACAGAATGTCTGCGTTCTAGGCCAAACATAGTTGAGGAGAGGCTGCTTACTGACAAGAATCAGACAGATGAAAAGATACAAACTAAAAAAGTGGACACGCTGGGATCCACACCTTTGGCCTGGAATAAGATTCTTCAAAACCCTAACAAAAAACTGGGTCCATAGTCTCCTGAAAGAGGGCAGTTCACGTGGGAAAAGGAAAATGAAGGTGCTACCTATCTAATGGTCCCAGATGGCTGCGTAAATAGGGCTTTGAGAAAAGTGAATCTTTCCCTTGTTGGTAAGTTTCTAGGCTCCAGACCTAATATTGATTTTATTAGAAAATGGGCTCTTAGAAAGTGGAAACCTAAGGGGGATCTGAGTATTACCATCATTCCATGGGGTTTTTTTTGGAAAACTTTAATCAACAGACTTATTTGGAATCGGTGCTTCTGGGAGGACTGTGGTGGTTGGGTAATATGGGTCTCTTTTTGAAAAAATGGTATCCAGGGTTTAACCCTAACATTGAAAATATAAACACCATTCCAATCTGGTGTAGACTCCCTAGGCTACCATTGCAATTTTGGGATGATGAAATTTTGCTAAACATTGCTAAATCCTTAGGTGCTCTGATCGGGATGGATGGGCCCACGAGAAACAGATCCAGACTTGCTTTTTCTCGATTCTGCATTTCTTCTGAAATGGAGCAGGAGTTACCGGAGCACATCATCTTGAAATCTAAGTGTGGAATGTGGATTCAAAAAATTGAATTTGAAACATTTCATTTAAGGTGTAAGCAATGTCATCGCATAGGACACTTCACCAAAAAATGTCCCAATAAGGAGATCTCTACAGAGGAGGACAAACACAAAAAGAAAGAACAACCTGAGGGTGATTTAGAATTGATAAAGGAACACAGGGTTCTTGACATTGAAATCCGGAGAGAAGAAAAAGCCCCTAACCAGACTGAGTTGAACTACAATAAAAAGGAAAAAAAGGGGGGTTTAGAACTCCAATAAGGAAACACCTGGTCTGGCATCCAAAAACCCCAGCAACAGCTTTGCATGGAGCACCAATCAGAATCAAAGAGGACTTAGAAAATCCTGTAAAGGTGACTATGGAGGTGGACGAACAAGAAGGAACTGTGAAGATAAATATCATCCCTAAGGATCTATCTCAGACTTTGGAACTTCCAAATGACAATAAGGAAGCTGAGATAGATAACTCTCTGTGCATCATTGAGGAAATATTGGAGAAGGATAACATGGGTTCAGAAGAAACATTGCAGAAAAACACTCCAAGGGGTGAAAGTAAAATCTCAACAGATATACCTCCTTGCTTCAGCAACAGATCAGCATATATACCTCCTTGCTTCAGCAACAGATCAGTAGAGCTACACTCTATTGACAAGAATCAGAGAGAACAAGAAGAGGGAGAAGTAACGCCATTCAAGGAAGATGAGGAGCTAACTTCTGGATTCATAGAGGTCATCTCAAAAAAAAAGAGAATGAAAGGATTTGAAATGATCCCAGAATCACTCTACAGTGAAAAGAAAAAGAAAATGGACAACTGGGAAACTTCAACATCCAGAACTACTAGATCTTCTGCTAGAAGACTAGTAGATTTTGGAAGTAGTTCTAAAAGAGGAAGGCCCTCAAAAAAGACTCTTAGATCCAAGAGAACAGAGAAAGACATTACAGATGGCATTCAACGTCAATTGAGCCATCAGGAAATCCCAACTCCCACTCCTATTAAATGAAGATTATCTCTTGGAACATCCGAGGTCTAAACGGAAACTCCAAACAGAGAATCATTAAGGAGTTACGAGATTCTAGTAGTCCTAGTATTTTGATTTTGCAGGAAACTAAGATGAAAGCTAAGATCCTTGAAATTAGTAAAAAGAGTTTCTGGGAAAACTCTGAAATGGCTGCGGTGGACTCTCAGGGAGCCTCTGGAGGTTTGGCTACTCTTTGGGATAAAATACACTGTACTGGTATGGTTCTTAATGCTAGCACTAATCATCTTGCTATTAAATTTCATGCTATTGAGAACAATGGTGAATGGATCCTTTCTAATATCTATGCCCCTAATACGGTTAGTGGGAGACGTAAACTATGGACTGATCTTAAGATCTTTAGAAACCAACATAGTACAGCTAACTGGCTTATCATGGGTGACTTTAATTCTCCTCTAAACCCAGGTGAAAAATATGGAGGAATCTCCAGCTTTTCCACAGGTATGGAGGAATTTGCTGATTTTATTGTTGATCTTAATCTCTTGGATGTGGATCTCAATGGGAATAAATACACTTGGAACAACAGAAGGTTGGGAAAAGATCTTATCCAAGTTAGACTGGATAGAGCCCTGATTTCTGCTAGTTGGATTCTCAGTCAGGACTTCCACCTCTCTTCCCTGCCCAGAATTGGATCGGACCACAATCTGATTGCCTTAAATCTTCTCAATTGGACTAAGCCCATCAGAAGCTCATTCAAATTTGAAAATATGTGGATGGAGCATGATGACATCTATGACAAAATTAAAGAGTGGTGGGTTTGGAATGGTGAAGGCACTGCTCAATTTAGATTGATTCAAAAGCTCAAAAATGTTAAAAAACAAGTTAAAATCTGGAATAAAAGAGTTTTTGGCAATGTGTTTGAAAAAAAAAAAAGCTAAAACAAAAGCTCCAAGATCTGGAAATCAAAATGAATACAATGGGGAGATCTGTTGAAGACCAAACTGATGAAAAGAATATTCTTTCAGATCTGCATACGATTTGTAGCAGAGAAGAATCCTTATGGAGACTAAAATCTAGGGCTATCTGGCTAAAAGAAGGAGATAGGAATACAAAGTTTTTCCATATGACCACTTTGAAGAAAAAAGCTTGTAATAGGATTATGGAAGTGTCTAAAAGTAACGGCAATGTTATAAAAGATCCCAACAACATCAAAGAAGAAGCTCTCAATTTCTATAAAAAACTTCTTAATGAGAGAAATATCATTAATGATGAGGCAATTTCTTTCATGTTGGAGGCTATTCCCCAAGAAAAAATTGAGTAGAGATATAAAGATATCACTAAAGTTGTCACACTTGAAGAGCTGCAAAAAGCTGTGTTTACTTTAGAAGGTGACAAGGCTTTAGGCCTGGATGGTTTTTCCATTAAATTTTTCCAGAAATTTTGGGAAATATGTTCAGATGATCTTCTTAGAGCGGTGAATGAATTCTACAGAACTGAGGATCTTTTGAAAGAGCTGGATAACACCCACATTGTGTTTTCTCCAAAAAAAATGGATGCTAAAGACTTCAAAGACTTCAGACCCATCAGCCTTGTGAATGTTATCTATAGAATTTTTACCAAAATCATTGCTACCAGGCTTCAATTTATTATGAATGATTTAATCTCAAGGCAGCAGAGTGGATTCATTAAAGGCAGGATTATCCAAGATGGAGTGATTATGGTTCATGAGACCATACACTCTATGGAGAATAATAAAAAAGTGAATATGGTCCTTAAGCTTGATATGAATAAAGCCTTTGACAAGGTCTCTTGGTTTTTTCTTGACAAAGTCTTAATTAAATTTGGTTTCCCGGCTAAATTCAGAAAAATTATTAAGGCTTACATCTCTATGGTCAAATTCTCAATGGTGGTTAATGGTGAGCCAGTGGGATTTTTCACAAGCAGAAGAGGACTAAGGCAAGGGGACCCCATCTCCCCCCTACTCTTCATTCGTATGGTAGAAATTCTTAGTAGAATAATTGGTAAAGTAGTCATTAATGGTCTTTTGAAAGGCTCAAAGCCCACTTCCATTAGCCAAGCAACTTCTCATCAGCAATTTGTGGATGATACAATCCTTCTTTTATTGGCTTCCGTCATTGAAGCTAAGGCTACCAAGTACATTCTGCAACTTTATGAATCTACTTTTGGGCAAGAGATCAATTATGATAAAAGCTCCATTTTCTTCTTCAACACTCCTGAGGAAAGACAACTTAAAATTGCAAAAATTCTGGGCTGTAAAATAAGTGCGCTTCCAACCACTTACTTAGGACTCCCTCTTGGCACTAAAAAAGTTTCTAACAAAATGTGGGATGATCTATTGATGAGATTTTAAAAAAAAAATGGCTGGATGGAAAGGAGCCATTCTATCTAGTGCTGGTAAGTGCCTGCTCATAAAAAGCACTCTTCAAAATCTACCTATCTATATCATGTCTCTTTATAAGATCCCTTCTACCTTCAGAGAAAGAATTGAGAGGATTCAGAAAAACTTCTTATGGCAGGGCATGGAGGAGAAGTTTAAATATCACTTAGTTTCTTGGGATAAGGTTTGTACTCCAAAATCTATAGGGGGACTGGGCATAAAATACATCAAGAAAATGAATGAGGCTCTCATTGTGAAAATGGGCTAGAGAATGCTATCTGAGAAGCAACCTTGGATAGAATTAATTAAGGCTAAATACCTTAATCAACAAGTAGTATTTTATTTTCTTCAAGATGAGCACATTCCCTATGGTTCCATTTTTTGGAATAATTTAGTGAAGAGTAGAAATTTCATCAAACAAGGAAGTAAATGGAAAGTGGGAGATGGCTGTGATATAAAATTCTGGGACAATAACTAGTTTACTGACAGCCTTATGGACAGATTTGGTGTGGTCAAAGATAGTCTTGAAAACAAGTATGGCACTAGAATCAAGGATTATATTGAAACAAATGGCAACAAAAAGAAATGGAAAAAACTTTCTGTGGATAGAGATGATTTGATTCAAAATATTTCCTCCCTACAAGATCAGTTGGACCTTATCCCCTTAAGTCAACTGGATGTTAAGGATGAATTGGTTTGGAGCAATTCTATTGATGGGGACTAATCTGTCAAAAATTGTTATAATACTTTCTTCGACTTGATAGTCAAACTGAGTTTAAATGGAGTAGAATTTGGATGACTGAGCTAACACCTAAAATTAACTTTTTCTTTTGGATGGCTCTCAAAGGTAGAATTCTTACCACTGACAACCTGATAGGAAAAGGTTTCATAATGCCTAATAGATGTCATCTATGTAAAAAATAATCTGAGGACATCAGTCATTTGTTTATCCATTGTGATTATACTACCAGAATATGGAGTTTTTCCCTCTCTAATTTTAAATCTTTTTGGGTGGTTCTGAAGGATTTCAATCAGCTCTGGACCCAATGGATACCACCCTATAAACATTGTGTTGTAAGAAGGATCTGGAATTTGGTAATACCTCATGTTATTTAGAGGATATGGAAAGATAGAAATGATATTGTCTTTAGAAATAATAAACATAATTTTAAGCTCAGTATTGGGAAAATTTCTAATGCTATTAAAGAAAATATTGCTAGATTTAAACCCCCCAAGAACAAGAGTTATCCAGAAAATGAAGAGCATATCTTGTCCCAATGGCAGATTGGAGCTGACAATATCCGAAATAATTCCGGTAATAGTATTGATAGATCTTTGATACATTGGCATCCTCCTGATCTTAACTGGTATAAGTTGAACTTTGATGGGGCCTCTAAGGGTAACCCTAGAATTGCAACGGGGGGAGGAGTGATCTGGGATCATAAAGGCAGTTTGATTGTTGCTTATGCTGGAAAAATGGGAATTCAAACTAATCATTTTGCTTAAGCATTATCCGCTTTATGGGGCCTTAGAATTACTCAGACTCATAATATCTAAAATATCATTCTAGAAGGAGATTCACTTAATATCATTAATCATTTTAATCAGTGTTCACGTCCAAGTTGGAACATCAAGGACTTCATCTTAAAATCCATAAGTATTTTCCAAACCTTCAATAATATTCGGATCAAGCATACTTATCGGAAGGGTAAAAAGGTGGCAGATGCATTGTCTAATTATGGCATAAATGTTAATCATATTATTTGGGATAATAGAGATCACATTCCTGAACAGCTTCAAAACAACATACAAGTGGATACTTATGAGCATGCAAATCTAGGGTAAGAGAAATTAGCATTTGGAGTGGGACTTCAAGAATAAGACTCCCACCCGTGCTGATATTAAAATAGCTCTCAAGCAGATCTTGATGGGAAATCAAGGTTATAGAAAGTATAATGAGGACTTAAAGTGGATATATATGAAGATTAAAGCCACACATGCGGGAAATATTGTGCCTACAATAGCTTTTAAACAAGGCTTTATGGATTCTCAAGTCAGTAATAAGGATAATGATGATCTGGAGTGGGTTTCTAAGGGGACTGAAGTTCACACATACGGGTTTTCCCAGGTACATAGCAGAAGTCACACAGGCATTCATGGGAACAGCAACAGCTACACTAGTCATCATTCACATCGCATGGAAAAAAATAGAGAAATGCGGACTAATAACTATGTCTGCTATAGAACTCCTCATAAGGATTTTGAAAATTATATTTACAAACACTTACGCACGGTGATAATGGGAGGTGACCCTTATTAGATAGAACCCAACGAGGACCTGAAGTGGAAAAATAATGAAGAGCTTTGGAATCTTCTCAACCAAGGAGGCATCACTAATTTTATTGAGAAGATTCAGGGTCACGACCAAAGTATTTCCATGCATTTTGTGAAGGATTGGAAGGATCACATAGTGGAATATGGTGGATAGAAAACTTTGATCAATGAAGAGTTAATAGCCGAAGCAACAGGCCTTGGCATAGATGGGTACCGACTTTTTTAATAAAAGGATTGACAAGGGTGCTGAAGAGAGGAAATTTTTCAAGGGTAATGAGAAACTGGTCTTCGTCATGGCGGGTCTGCAGGTCAGCTCTATCCCTCCACCTTTTGATGAGGTCACCCATATGATGGTGTGTTACATCTCTTTGGAGGGGAGATTCGTCATTGTGCCCTCAAAGCATCTTGTGTTCCTCAATCACTTCTACAGAAGTTTCATGGTATGCTTCCCTCATTATCTTCTTAATTCTCTTGAGCACTCCATTTTGGAGTTCCAAAAGCATGCACGTGTGGTCCCTCTGCATTAGGGTCTCATCTTCTTATTGCATAAGCTTTGTCTTCTTAGGTCTCTAGGCACCCAACCTCCCCCATCTCTGTTCCTCCCCTGCCCAGCACCGCTACCGCTACTCCCATCTCTTCTCCTTCTATCCCCATCACTGTTATTGTCACCCCTCTTCCTTCCTTCTCATCTCCCTCTTTCATCCCCCCACCTCTGCTCCCACCCCCTTCGCTTCCACTTCGACCAGACCTATAGCTAGGTCTTTTAAAAGACTGAACCTTAATACCCCTGTTTCAGGGAAAGTTCCTCATGACTTGGAAATTTCTTATAACCTCCTGCATATTAGTAGTACTGGTTCACAGGAGGCACACATTGAGATCTCCACAAAAAGGATGGAAGCCTTAGAAGCTGACATGTTGCTGTTGAAAGAAGAGGTTAAAAACTTGGCAAAGAAAAAAGGTAAGAGTAAGAAGGAGAAGGAGGTTGATATTGATAATAAACAGGTTGAAGACATCTAAAAAAAACTGAACTCCTTGGACAATCGTCTAGGGAAAGCCAAGACTCGTGATGACCATAATATGGCTATTTTTAGTGTAATTGAAGAATTTATTGAGCAACATGTCCGTAGTGTCTCTAATTTCAGCGGAATACCAACAACTCTTTGGGGCATGGAAAAGGAAAGAAAATAGACCATTCAACAGTTGGATGTTACTGAATCTACTCATATGATGACATTGTCTATGTTCACCTCTTGGCAGACTATCAAATCTAGAATCGACAAAGCTGTCAAGAAGTAATTGTGGATACTCTTGTTGTCTTCCTTGTGTTTTTTGTTCTTTTTTTGTTGTTTTTTGGCTGCTCTTCTGCAGTGTTTGAACTGGTTTGTTGTTTTGGGGTAACTACTCTTTGGTTACATTGGTTTTTTATGTCTCATATGGATCTTGATCCTTTTTGTAATGATTTTCATTCCTATCCTGGCTTCTAGGCCCCCTTTTGTATACAAGGGTATAGTCCCTTTCAAAAAACTATTTACCAATAATAAAAAACATTTATTTAATAATTTCAATTATATATTTTTTTTTAAAAATTTAAAAATTTATCTAAAATATGAGTAGTAGTTAGCAAAAACTCTTTTAATTTATCTAAGTAAAACAGGGAGTGTTCATCCATCCTATCAAACTTACTCGCTTGTGGTTCGCAATAATACATATATACATATATACATATATACATATATACATATATATATATATATATATATATATATATATATATAATGTGGATAACTTTAAGATGTCTTAAAAGTGATAGTGGAGAGAGAATATTCTTGGTAAATGCATCAATAATGTCAGCATCTACCTTTCCATTGATGGCAACTACGATTTCTTTTAATTCCTTGACAACATGGGACATATTTTATTCGTTATCATCAAAACATTCACTTATTCTTATCTTTTCCTTGCTTTGATGAAGGGTATTTGAGCTTCCTCCTCTTAGAATGGCCACTAAAAATTCCCCCTATGAAAATTCTATTATAGTCACTGATTATTAATCTCCTATCTTAAAATAATATTTAACCACCGAAAACTAATTCACAGCTAATATGGAAAAATAACACAACTGCAACTTCACTAAAAAAAATACAGAAAGAAATGTGTAACACAAATAACACAATTTTTTTAGACAAATTGTCCCTGGAAAAACCCCTAAGGGGAAGCCAGTTCTATAGATGAGGAACTATATTAACTTCAATAAATTAAGAGATATAAAGATTCCTTGCCTCTTACTGGCAGAACTCTGACAATCTTCCAATTTCTCCCCCTCATATTCCCCCACTACTATCCCCAGCGCTATCACTGCACCCTTGCTAACACTGCAAGATTGTTTGTTATCACTACAAACTTACAAACACATTTGCTAGCACTGCAAATGATTCTCAAAAACTTGTCCTTTCTATATGCCCAATGACCTCCTTTTATACTACTCTCATTGGAACACCAACGGCCAAGATCGATTCTCAATGGACGGCTGAGATACATAACAACTTAACAACCATAAAAAATAGGTTGCAAGGTGTCACTAAAGGAAATCAATAATTAGAAAATAATTAATACATTCTCAACAATAAGATAACTATTATGTAATCTTAGCAAATGGATGAACAACTGTCCAAGCTAACAAACTAACACTCCCTCTCGAGGAGGAAGCTGTTCTGCATGACACCCATCTTATCTCTGAAGAAGATAAATTTTTCCTTCCCTAATTCCTTAGTCAGAATGTCTGCTACCTGATCCTCTGTATGTATGTATTGTAGCTAAACAATACCTCATTGTACACAATCCCTGATTAAGTGATACCTGATATCTATATGTTTATACCTATCATGAAACACTGGATTCTTAGACAACTTGATGCAACTCTGATTTTCATAGTGTATCACAGTAGTCTGAACCCTCTGACCAAACAAGGCCACTAGAAACTTCCAAAGCCATATAGCTTCACATGTCGCCATGCTAGCTGCAATGTATTCTGCTTCTGATGAACTCAAAGCCACAGACTTCTGCTTCCTACTGAAGCAAGAAACAACTCCTGATCCTAAACTGAAACAACACCCAAAAGTGCTCCTTTTGTCTGTTGTATTACCTACCCAATCTGTGTTAGTATAGCCTATCAACTTGATTCCTTCACCTCAAACATATTTGATCCCATACTTAAATGAACCATACAAATAATGCAACACATGCTTGGCCATTGTTCAATGCACTCTCTTTGGCTCAACCATGAAATAACTAAGAGAGTTTATTGCAAATTCTATATCTGTCCTGGTGTTCACCAAATACATGAACGAACCAATTAACTACCTGTATAAGGTGGGATCTACATCTTTGTCCTTAGATGTATATATCTTCCTCCAATTAGTGATCATAGGTGTAGACATGGCTTTTTAATCCTCCATCTCGAATCTCTTCAAGATTTCAATGCAATATTTCCCTTGACCAAGGAAAATATCTCCATCTTTCTACCACACCTCCATGCCTAGAAAATAGTGCATGAGTCCCAAATCCTTCATCTCGAACTATTCTACAAGGTCCCTCTTGTGATCCTCTATGAGCCCTAGTGCACCTATAAGAAACAAGTCATCTACATAAAGAACAAGAATGAGAGCCTCGCCCCCAACCACCAAGTAGTAGAGGTTAGCATATGCCTCACTCTTCACAAATCCCATTTTATGCAAGTATGTATCAATGTGCTCATACCACGCTCTAGGAGCCTATTTGAGTCCATACAAGGATTTCTTCAATCTGCACACGTGGGTCTCTTTGTTGTGTGCTACAAAGCCTTATGGTTGTTCTATGTATACCTCCTTCAATTCACCATTAAAGAATGTTGTCTTGACATCCATTTGATGGATCTGTCATCCCATCTGCATTGCAAATGAGATTATAGCTCGTATAGAAGTATACCTGGCCACTGGAGCAAATGTCTCCTCATAGTCTATTCCCTCCTTCTGAGAGAACCCCTTTGCCACAAACCTTGACTTGTATTTCTCGATGCTACCATCTACACCATGCTTTATCTTGAAGATCCAGCGTGATCCAACTACTGTCCTATCTGTTGGTCTAGGAACTACCTCCCACACATCATTCTACATTATTGAAGTATATTCATCAACCATATCATCTCGCCATACCTGATGTTGTGTAACCTCTTAATAGCTAGAAGGTTCACTATCTACCAATTGGCTAACTAATGCCGCATAGTCATTGAACTTGGCTAGTTCTCTCCTATGTCTTGTACTCTTCCTAGGAGCTCCTAAAAACTCCTGAGTATCCCTTTGTGTGTCTTGAACCTCACGGTTCCTGCTGCCAATGGTAGAGGATGAAATATCAACCTCTATATCTTCTAGATGCATATCCTGCTGCACCAGTTGCTCCATGCTCTATGAATCTTCACTACCCGAGTCTATGCTTGTACTAGTAACTATACTTGAACTTTGTTGCCCTTGACTTGGACATGGAGCTTTTGTTGGCTACTCACTTTGATTATCTACTGGAAAATATCTGGACCTTATAAGTGTTTTTTCCTCCATGAACTTGAAATCACGTTTGACAATAATTCTTCTGGTCCCTAGAATAAAAATCCTATATGCCTTTGAAGTTTCATTTTACCCAACAAGGTACCCCTTCTCTATAGTCCGATCTAACTTGGTATGTGTATCTTATAGAATATGATAATATGCCAAACTTCCAAATGTCCTAAAGGGACCTACATCTGGCTTCTTCCCTGTGAAAGCTTCCTCTGGTGTCATCTTCCCTAGTACCTTGTGTGGAACCCTGTTCTGAATGTAAACCGATGTACTACATGCCTCTACCCAGAGGTAGTGGGGCATGTCGTGGTCATGTAGCATAGCCCTTGCTACCTCTGATATAGAACGATTCTTCCTCTCAACAACTCCATTCTACTGTGGATTGTAAGGAACCATCCACTCTCTCTTGATTCCTTCTCTGGTACATAAATCCCAGAAGTCATTTCCTTTGTACTCACCTCCATTATCTGACTGAAGAACCTTTATCTTCCTTCTAGTCGAGTTCTCTACATGATCCTTGAACTCTTGGAAGTGACTGAAAACCTCATCCTTGGTCTTCAAGAAGTATATTCAGGTCTTCCTGGAGAAATCATCAATAAAGGTAACATAGTACACATATCCTCTGAGAGACTTTGTTGACATTGGTCCACATACATCTGAATGTACTAGATCAAGAACACCCTTAGATCTATTTTCAATCCTTGGAAAAGATGCTTTCATAAACTTCCCCAACACACATCCCTTACATACATCATCATCCTCTGTGCTCACCTCTGGAACACCTGTCACTGTCTCACAAAGCAATTTAAGTGCTCCATGATGAATATGGCCCATCCTCCTATGCCATAGCTCTCCAAGATCTCTAGGATTACTGTTGCTCATAAGTGCCTTAGGAGTATCAAACTGTAACCAATAAAGATGACCACTCCTAACTCCAATAGTTATGGGTGATTTCCAATCCTTATGCTAAATCAACACATGTGTCCCTCTAAAAAGTACATTATACCCTTTATCCTAAAGAACAGATATAGAAATCAGATTCATACATAAGCTTGGCACATGCAAGACATCATGAAGTGGAACTATCTTTCCATTCTCCCTCTGAAACTGAACAATCCCTTTCCCAACTGGGTTGAGCTTGGACAAGTTCCCCATAGAAATCTGGATATTGGTGTCCTCCTCCTAATAACTGGAGAAGTACTCTCTAACTCCTGTCATATGAAATGACACCCCACTATCTATATACCAAACACACTGTGAGGTTGAGATGACCATACAAGCTATGAGTGCAAACTCATCCTCCAATATCCTATGGAGCTCCTTTGCACTTGCTGAACCTACCACCTGGTTCTTTCCCTTCTTATCATTCTTCTTCCTTTGCGGGTAGTTACTAACATAGTGGCCAAACTCGTGACAGCCATAGCACTTGACCTTAGACATTTCCTTTTTCTTCTCACTTTGAGAATTTGATAGTTTGTTAAATCCCTTCTTTGCTTTCACTTTTCCCGCTAGGGAAACGTTTTCTTGTTCTCCCTCACTTTTCAGACTCTTGTTGGCCCCATTGACAAGACTTAGTCTAAACTCCTCCTGAGTGAAATCAGTCCATAGTTAATCCCAACTCGATAAGGTGTCTCGTCCACTAACAACTTGAACAAAGACATCCCACTATTTAGTAAACCCATTTAGGGCTATTCTTACTAGCTCATCATCATCTGTGTTATCTCCAATAGCTGCTAACTCATCCTTGACAAGTCTAAGCCTGGTGAGGTAGCTTGTAACGTCTTCTCTATTGTTCATCTGGGTATTATTCAAATTTTCTCTGAGAATCAGCTTCCGGTTAGTGGTAGCATTCTGGTATAGATTTAGAATGGCATCCCACATCTTCTTCACCGTATCTAACTCAGAGATGTGTGGAATAATATGATCCTTGACACCATCAAGGACAATCCTCCTCACCTTGGCATTCTCTTTCTTGTATGCTGCAAGCTGTGTTGCGTCTGTAGGTACAGCGACAACAGTGGTAACATAATCCTTTATACCATTCTCTTCCAACAATAAATAAAGTTTGGCCTTCCAGACACCAAAATTCGAGGCACCATCTAATTTTTCCTGATCTATCAAACCAGATGAAGCCATCGTAAAGGATAAAAGTAATAGAAAATTAAAGAGATCAAACTAGGTTATAGAAACCCTCATTTTATTTCCTAGGGAAAACCTTTTTCTACCCTTAACACCACTTTGATACCATGTGAAAATTTTATTGCAATCACTGATTATTAATCTCCTATCTTAAAAGATTATTTAATTGCCGAAAACTAATTCACAGCTAATATCGAAAAATAACACAACTGTAACTTCACTAATAAAAATACAGAAAGAAATGCATAACACAAAGAACACAATATTTTCAGACAAATTGTCCTTGGAAAAAACCCTAAGGGAAAAATAGTTCTATAGATGAGGAATTATATTAACTTTAGTAAATTAAGAGATACAAAGATTCCTTGCCTCTTACTGGGAGAACTTTGACAATCTCCCAACTTCTCCCACTGATATTCCCCCATTGCTATCCCTAGTGCTATCATTGTGCCCTTGCTAACATTGCAATTTTTTTTTCTATCACTGCAAACTTACAAACACATTTGCTAGCACTGCAAATGCTTCTCAAAAACTTGTCCTTTCCAAATTCCCAATGACCTCCTTTTATACTACTCTCATTGGAACACCAACGGTCGAGATCGATTCTCAATCGACCGCTGAGATACATAACAACTTAACAACCATAACAAATAGGTTGCAAGGTGTCACTAAAGGAAATCAATAATTAGAAAATAATTAATACATTCTGAACAATAAGATAACTATTATCTAATCTTAACAAATGGATGAACAACTGTCCAAGCTAACAAACTAACACCCCCCAACTCCTCTTCTTCAGTTTTCCTACCTGCGCATATTCTGCTAATACAATCCCAATGCGTATAAATTAACATAGCAACGATCTATTGAATATCATAAAGTGAACTCAGTTCATTATTTTGATCCCGATCACTTCACTTGTCTTTGGAATTTGTGTAAATTAATTTCACATGTCAGTAGAGAAAAGAATAATTGTATGTGCCGGTGAATTTCTATAATTGTTCTAGGGGTTACTATGGTTAGAGTAGGGAAATAATTGACTTAAGTAAAGATGGGGAGAACACATATGGTCCCTCTTTCAAATGTTTTATATTATTTTTATTCATTTTAAATCAATTAAAAAACTTCTTTTCCCTCCAAATAAACACGTAAAACGAAAATGTTCATGTGGCATGATTAAACACTACATGATGGTATTTTTTTACGCTAACAAGAACCCTATATATTTGTTGGTGTGTATTATTTTCCACATCATTAGGTGAGTCATCTCACTTAGGTGAGATCGTAGGTCCATGTGTCATTTAGGGGTCATTATGAGATTCTCTTACACGTCAATGTGTCAGCGCGTCAGCGCTTTAGTGCGTCAGTGCATTATATGCGTCATTGGGAGTTACACTTCTATTCTAGGAATGTAACTCCCCCTCTCCACTCAAGTTGTCATGATTGCAGCATTGGGGGTTACTTAGCACCTCCTACATGTACACCCCATTTTCTCTATGAGATAGACGAGAGTTTTATGGCTTAACCAAGTTCTGCCCATGTTTCAAATCTTTGCATGCACATTCAGTTGATGCTCGCTCCTCCCGAGATCTCTTCACACTACCATTCAGACGTCTGTTGAGGTGCACATCGTCCCTCATGATCCTCACTTGCGGGTTTTAAACCCTCTTTCATCGTGTTAGAGCTACACGACTTACTGTCACACCAAAAGCTCAAACTGGTGGTGTAGAGGGATCTCATCGTGTTAAATAGCTGCTATGCCAATACCCTCCCGCACGATGGAGCCGGGTATACACCCATTTAGGCCCAACAACATTCAAAGGTAATGACACCAAAAATTTCTCAGGAGGTCACCCATCCTAGCACTACTCTAGGGCTGACACGCTTAACTACCTGGTATTAGAGATGCACGACTTGCCGTCAGACCAAAAGCTTGAACTTATGGTCGAGAGGGATCTCATCGTGTTAATCAGTTGTTATGCTAATACCCTCCCGCACGATTGAGCTAGGTATACACCCAATCAGGCCCAATAGCATTAGGAGGCAGTGACACCGGAAATTTTCCAGGAGATCACCCATCCCAACACTACTTTGGGACTAGTGCGCTTAACTGCCTAGTATCAGAGCTACACGACTAGCCGCAACACCAAAAGCTCAAACTTATAAATTTCTCGAAACGAGTGCAAAGGGTATCGTGTGACTACTCGTTGGAAACGAAATCAAATTTATAAAGTGCCACATTCTGGGGGGGTTGACTGTACTCTTGGGCCTTCACACACAAACGCATTATTAGCCGAGTCTGACGTCTTGCTTTTTTACATCTTGCATTTTTCATCATGGAGAGTGCTCTTTCCATACTTGAGCATTGTAGGATCACCTTACAGCCTCTGCCAATTCTCACTGGGAGAGGGAACTATTTAGTTTGGCGTGCTTCCATGGAACGTTACTTCACTCACAAGGGTTTTTCACCCTTCTTACTTAGGCCACTTCCTACACCCACTGATCATCATCATCTAAAGGAATTTATTGAAACTTGGGACCATGTCTTTGGTCACATGATGATGCATGTCTCTCATTCTCTTTGGTTTCACGTGGAAAAACTAGATCCACCCCATCGTGTCTGGAGCATTCTTCAGTCCCTCTATGGAGACCCTTTGCATTCTACCACCATTGCTGCTACTGATTCAGTTGTCTCCTCTTCTTCGTGTGATGACAGTTCCACTGACATAGGCTCGCTTGTTTCTACTTCTGATGACAAGGATTGTGCACCCAGTTCTGATGTCGAGAGTACTAAAGAGGACTCTTCTCCTCTTTCTCTCACTATTCCCGAGAGTTTTGACACATCCCACATCTCATTAGATATCAAGCAGTCTCCTACTCAGCCTCATACATTCATCACACTAGCCTCCTTTCCACTTCCAATGTGCGAGGCCCCTTCCACTCCTCTGCTTTCATTGGATGACTCATACCTATCTGACATCGCTCTTCTATTTGTTGAGCCCCCTCATTGGGACGAGTATCTTCCTGACCTTATTCTTATTTTCACAGAGTACACTTGTGATGCACTACATGTCCCCTATCCATCTATAGGTGTTTCAGAGGATTTCATCATCTCTGGTTTTGGGAGTGCTCCTTTCAGGAATCATGTCACTTCCACATTTCCAGAGACCTTCATTGATCCACCCTCAGCTGCGGATCCATTTTTTGTTGTGGAGGATGTTTTGTTCCCTTCACATCACTTGGACATTCTTTCTGTGGGTGTTCCTCTTTTTCACTCTAATAGTTCTACGCATGTGGCATTACCTTCGGTTCCTTAGCACTCATTCATTAGACCTATGTCACTCTTTCGTGCACCAGACTCAGAGTTCTTCGTGTTTCTTTTTTCAGTTTCCTTTGTGGAGTGGGTGGACTTCCAACACGTCATTTATGTCCTTCCTAAGGGTAGGCACACAGTTCTTTGTGGGTGGCTCTTCTTCAGTCCGGAGATAGAGGATCTCGTCATCGACATTATTTTGGGAGACCTCCTAGAGCTGCAGAGTTCAGATCCGTCCATGGCATCTTCTGCATTCTACTAATCTCCCTCTTCTTCTCTCTTCTTCTTCTTTCTGAGAGATTGCCTTTTTGTACGTGGGTACCTTTTCAAGCTTTTCTAGAGCTGGGACCCATATTTGGCATCTTTCTTAGATTAGAGAGTGTTTTGTTATCTTTTGGTGGATCTTTTTCCCATTTGGTTTTCCTTCAATACTTGGGACCTTTTTCTTGTGTGTGGGTACCTCATCAGGATTTGTGCTGGGACCCATTTCTCGTTTCTGAATTTCCACCTCATCCTACATTACGATGAAGGGGGGGTGTTCGTGTGTATTATTTTCCACATCATTAGGTGATTCATCTCACTTAGGTGAGATCGTAGGTCCATGTGTCATTTAGGGGTCATTATGAGATTATCTTACGCATCAGTTTGTCAGCGCGTTAGTGTGTCATATGTGTCATTGGGAGTTACACTTCTATTCTGGGAATGTAACTCCCCCTCTCCACTCGATTTGTCATGATTACAACACTAGGGGTTACTCAGCACCTCCTACATGTACACCCCATTTGATCTATGAGATAGAGGAGAGTTTTATGGCTTAACCAAGTTCTGCCCGTGTTTCAAATCTTTGCATGCACATTCAGTTGATGCTCGCTCCTCTCGTGATTTCTTCATGATGTCGTTCACATGTTTTTTGATGTGCACGTCGTCCCTCGTGATCCTCGCTTGTGGGTTTTAAACCCTCTTTCAATATCTACGTGGGTGCACTATTATAAGGTTGATATTATCAAATAACTTAGTTTAAAAAATTTTATGTAACTTTGTTAAATTAATAAATTTGACTTGGATTAAACTTAAGATCATGTCATCTCATCTTTATAGATCGTTAACTATTTGAAAAATTAACTTCCCCTTGATGGGTCCCATCTCGTGAAAATTTTGGTACAGTTAGTCTCTCTGTCTCTCTTTTCAGGTCCTTCAAATAATTACATACTTCGTATAAGATGCAGATCAAAACCCTCAAAGGAACAAAAAGGTTAAGCATGGAATATTGTGAGTACATAACATGTGTGGGCAATTGGAAAAGAATTGGTCATGAGTTCAAAAACATTTTTATGTATGAAGGAATATCTCGAGTAATGAGCCATATTTGTACATTCTTGGGGTGTTGCATCCTCCATTGTCCTGACCATTATCATTTTTAATTGAATAAGTATCTATCTTTCAATTTTAAATGTGGAAGTATATTTTCATTATTTATAATACTAGCTATATTGGGGTGTGGAGATTAACTTTTTTGCCATGTCAAATAATTTGTATGCTATGTCAAATAATGTTTTGTAGTTATGAAAAAACATTTTCATATTTATAAGAAATGTCACGGGCCATATCAAAGGTAAAAATGAAGTGCCCCTATTTGACAACACAACTTTGTAGGGTGGGGTGTACTAAATGGTGTGTTAATTGGGACTAGAGCATCATATGGTCACCCATCAAACACAACATGGAGAACGACACATCCTAAACAATCTTTCAGACCTATGATTTTCCTTACATTATAAGACAAGCACTTTATTTGAGATCCAGAGGCGTAGCCATGGTGAAACCCATGTTAACGTTATAAATTTAGCAGTAATTGGATAATCGCAACGATTGCATAAGTTGAATCTCTGCTTTACTAACAATGGTAAAGTAGGGTTTTATATTCTCATTATTTTATAAACAAAGCATGATAGGGAACTATGTTAAATGGAGCTCTCGCTAAGAGTCTTCCAAAAATCAGTAGCATCAAGGGTTAAATCAGCCATGCACATGAAGAAAAATATGTAACCGTAATATCTCCTCATTTTACTATATAAAAATTGATTGATCTAGTTTTGTAGATGTATCTGACGAGGGTTCATTTGTCTCTAAGATGAAAGGAAACTACAACATGTCATTGTTTTTGTTGTATACAAAAGAAGAAGAAGAAGATTGAGGATTAAGAGGTGCTTCACTAGGGTGTAATGTCTACTTGTATTTATATTTCTTCTTCTACTTCTGTGCACCTGTGTTATGTGCACTGTAACCTTTGCAGCACCATTCATGGCTACCACTTTGTGTTTCCTACTCTTTCTATTTTATTCTGAGTAGTTGTATTTTTTAAGACATTGAAAGAACCCTTTCCTATTATACTATTTGTGTCTCTACAAGATTTGTCTCTTTCACTCTTCCTTTGTGTGAAACCCTCTAATGTCCATTCTCAACCAACACATGAAAAGGGGATTTTTGTCTTTTATTTATGTTGCACACGTCTCGACATCTGTGAGTGCAACTAGTGATCTGAAAATGAGTGCTTGAAATTAGCACTTTTAATTGTTTCAAAGGATCTTCAATTTTAATCAACTTAAAAGGATTTTAGCCTTCCAAAAATTGATTAGAATATGATTTAGGATTGAATTGAAACTGAAATTAAGTTTACAATTTACTCAAAATTTCACTGTTTGATCAAAGCCCAAATTCATTATTTCAGATATAATTAATTTTCTAATTTTATCAATTACTGATTATATTTGCATCCATATTCATATTCTGAATTTAAATTACTTGAAAATATCATAAACTGAAAATAAAAATTAGAACACAACACCAGATTGTTTACGGGGTTCAGAATTCCTACGTCCCCGGGTTCGTGGTGAACTGATCCATTAATAATGTTAAATATGTAAATACAATAACTTTTACATTAACCAATAATGAATAAAAAACCTACAAAAATATGTTTCAGACCTTTGAAGGATGTTAATGGAGCTCAACCTATGTCCTTCACCTTCCTGATCCAATTACAACAGTGTCTCCCTTTGGCTGTACACCTTCGTGTGAATTTAACAGAAAATAAATCTATCACAAAAGCTCTAATTTGGATAAATGATCACTCTAATATGATCCTCTTGAAATTCTGAGCAACTTTTATTTATAATTCGAGATCTGGAAGTGATCAAAAGTGCCTCAAAATTACACTTTTCTGCAAGTACCCATATTCTGCCTATACACAGACGTGGCAATTGTCCATTATAAATACAAGTGAGCTTGATTTATACCACTTACAAGAGGGTGGCGGGCTAGTAAGGCCTCTTAGTTTTTTAGATGAGGTGTTGGGTTCAAATCCCCCTTCCATAGGTTTAGGTGCCCAATTTAGCCATTGACCCCACATTTGGTGGGAAAGGGATATGATAAGCCTTTAAATAACTTTTTGTCCACAAAATCCTCCTTATCCCATGGGATTAGGCTTATTCTCATGGAATGGCTTAAATAAAATATTTTTATTATTATTTTAAATCCAAAGCCACTAAAAACCTGCCAAGTGTCATGCCCATAATATGCCATTTGTCCATGTCAGAGTGTGTCACGTCATCATTTTACCACAACTTTGACTATGCATGTCTTTCGAATACGAACTCAGATTTGGTCCATTCAAAATGCGTTAGAAATCTTGGGACAAGCTCTATACCATGGAACTGATTTTTAAAAAATTACAAAACTATCAATTTGTCCTTATCGCCAATTGCCACGTGTCACCTTGTAACACCCTCGAAAATTGTTATATTCCTCCTTTGCATTTCAAGTGTTGACAGGTGATTTTATTTTAAAGATGTGTTCTTTTGATTGATGAAGATCATGCTTGATATGGATAAATATTTTCTGCTCTTAAGATCATATGGGCTGAAATGGAATGGCTTCCTTGAATCCATTTTTCACTTCTTTAAGATGAGTTGCAATCTAGTTTAAGAGTTACAAATTTATCCCCTTATCTAACTCATCCTTGGATAAATTTCAGTGATCCAAGGAATGTTTTAAATCTACTCAGTTGAATGAGGGGTGAATTGAATTTCAATATAATTGAGGGACATATCAGACTGAAATTTTTTATAACAAGTTATTTAATCTGTGTGAACATGTTTCTATTCATTTCTATGTTGTGATTGGGTCTTTGGAGATTGATCATGGCAGGACATGGCTGACGTGAATGAAATAAAACCTGTTCATGGCATAGGAAGGATTCAGAATCCTAAAACTAAACGGTTATCCTATGGAATCCTAAGCTAGGTAAGAATATATATATATACTGCCAAGCTATGTTACTTAATTGATTTTATTTCTAACCTAAGCCTTGTGCTAAGGGAGTATGGAAAGGTTTCTAGGCTATTTAATTTAACCTAAAACCTAATTCTATATGGTTATGTGATGATCTAACCTAATGCCTAAAATTTTTATGTTGGGAATTAATCTAACCTATGTGGAAACTACCTAAGGTAATGTGTAAGGCCTAAGGTGATTAATTCTAAACTAACATAAGTTCTAAGGGATCTATCCTAAACTATTATAATGGGAATCTAATGGGTCACATGTATCAAAGGCAACGGTTCCAATGGCATTTAAGTTGTTGATAAGGTTTTTAAGGCATAAAGTACTGCCAGTTTTGGCAGGGGCTAGTTGACTTGGCGGAGGCTTATGTGGAAGTTTCACTAAAGATGAAATTTCATATTAAATGTGAATTGGCATTTTCCAAACTTGGGAGGTCGTGGCAAGGAAAAATAAGTGGGAAAATTGCAATTAATGGAATTTATTGGTCTCGGGTTTTTTTCACAAACCATTTAGGAAACTTGGAAGGCAAGTTTGAACGTTGTTGTTGGTTTTTGCATGCTTTCTAGATTTTTCTCTATATGGAGCAAACTGGTTCTTCGAACCAACAGTTCGAATTCCACTTCTTTGCTATTTTTAACTCACCTGGTCTATTTTTCTATCATGGGAAGGTATATGTGGCATTTTGAGGAAAGTTGTTTGTTTGTTGATCTTTCGTGGAGAAGAAAAGGAGCTGGAAGCTCTTTGGAAGTCTCCTTCAATTTGGCAGAAGCGTTATCAGGCATGATAGGCTCTAATCTTTAAGATATCTTGCTTTCTTCTAAATGTTTCATTAAAATAAGTCTGCTCTTTTGAGATTCTTGGCTTGCATGTTTTATTTGGTTATTTTCTTGTTGGGTTAATTAAATCTTGTGATCTTTGTTATGAATCCATGGTAAATGATGTTTTAATTGGAAACTTACCTTGTGTTAGTTCTTTTAAAAAAAATGCATGCAAAACGTGTTTTTGTAACTTTGCTTGTCATTCTGGAAATGGTAATTGAAGTGTTCTATTTTAAATAACCTTCATTGCAATTTAAATATGGTTTTGAGTTTGTGGGAACCTTGAGTTCTGTTTGATCTTGTTGGAGTTTGTATTTTGCTGGAGCTTGTAATCGAGCTTGTATTTGGTTTGGAACTTGTTTTTGGTTTTGTATTTGATGAAAGCTGTGATGGAGGTTCTTGATGCTCTAACCTGTGTTTGGAATCTTGGGTAACTACGGACTATTTTTGAATCGTGTATGTGGCTTTGTACCTTTTTTTTATTCTTGTGAAATTTTGGACTATTATTGGAGGTTCGTGTTTTACACCGCACTCATATTTTGTTACTTGTATAGTTTTGCACTCTTGTTTAAAGCTCGTGTTTTGTTTTGAGATGGTATTAGGGATTCTTGTTAAAATATAAACTGGAATGGGAACTTTGTGTTGCCCTGAACCTATGATTAGATACTTTTGGAGCTTTGAACTGTTATTGGAAGTTCGTATTTTATACCTCCCTCGTATTTAAATACTTGAGTAGTTCTAAAATTTTTTTGAGACTTTGTGTTGAACTTTGTTCTGGTATTTTGAGTTGGTTTTTACTTGTATTAAAAGTTTAAAACTTATAACTCTTTTGTTGAACTGTTGCTTGAATAAAACTAGGATAATAGTTGGCTGAGTTGTTGGGTAAACTCTTTGAGATCTTAACTAAAAATGTCTTTCTTTGATGGATGGATTTGGTAATTATTTTCTAAGAACTGTTTCATCTTTTCTGAGATGGAAATGGCGTTTTATTAGGGGTATCATTTTCCCCTCTATTTTGTGGAAACCCGCATCTTAGATCTTTTAAAATAAGTTCTAGGTTTCATTTAAAAGAAGAGTTTATTACTGTAGTGCTCTAAATTGTTATGGAGGGATTACTTGTCTCTGTTCAGATTGTTTTTGTATTATACTACTTATTGAATTGAGAACTAATTACTCTTTTGTAATGAAATATTGAAACATGACAATGAGATTTCAGTCTTTGAGTTCGTTGATACTTCTGAACATGTTTAGCTTACTAATCATTTTTTTTTTCTATCTCTTGTTGGATATAGTAAATAAACCTTGTGTCTTTGTAAAAGAAAGGAATTTGATTCCTTTGGAACAAACTATTGTTTTTAGGACTGTTATGCATATTTCATTCTGAGATTGGAATTGAAACTCATGTTTATTGAAGGTAAAGAATTGTAAGGAAAATGGCAGTGTGCTTTTTTCTTACTATGAGTTGATTTTGTTCTCTCTTTTGGGAACTAACTTATGAATTTCTAAGTTTGAATTAAAAGTGGGAATTCATTTGTTAGTACAATAAAATGAATTATTGATTGGATCATTTTCTAATTAAGATCCCTTTCTTTCTATTGTTGGGATAAGTTCATTGGTTGAACTTTTCTATTTTGATTCTCTTATGAAATGGAGATTTCTTTATGAGTTGTTTGGTCTTCCTTGTTCAAATCATTTGTTGAAATGATGTAGGAAGAGATTATATGATTTGGTTTTATTGAATAGAAAATGTAATCTTGTTTGGAAGACTGTTTGTTTGACAAGGCTTTGCTTTGTTTGGTTTGAAATGAGTAATTTTTGTCTCTTGCACTCTATCTTTTTATGGATCCTCCTTGGATGGACTCGAGTAGAGATTAAATCCTGTATGAGTCTACTTTGATTTGAAAACGTTGGTTTCAAATCTTTGAATGTTAAATTCTAATATGTTGAAGTAGATTTAGACTTATAGGTAGACTGTTTGATTCTCTGTTTCTTCTTGGATTGAAATGGGATTCTGTTATGATGAATATCTTAAATGTTGAATTTTAAGGTAGTTGTCCTTTAAATGAAACAGTTAATTCATGTTGTGTATCTGTTTCTGTCTTTTAGATGTCTTGTGTTTGGGAATATTTTGTAATGGTTCTTCTTCTTCTTTTGCTTAGGAGTTAGATGAATCATTCTAATGAGAACCATGCTTTGAACCCTTCTTTTGGTTAAAGCAAACATAAATGTTTTAATCTATTTTGATAGAATTTGGAACAATGAGATGATATGATCTTTTTTTTGTTTAAAATCAATTGATAGGATTAATTAAACTTTAATTTTTAAGGCAGATGTTGTGGATTATATTTTGTTCTTCTCTTAGAAGGGAATTTAGATTGGTTAATGTACTTATTTTCTGATTGTTATTACTTATACTGGTATGTATGATATATTAATTGTCTCATTAAAGCGAGGTTGTTTTAATGGAACAATTATTGGAATGCACTTCGTTTTAAGGCTTAGTGCTTATCATGGTTAGTTCATTAAACTGACCTGTGCTAGCAATTTTTGTAGATGGACTTTGTAAGTGATAAAAGAAGGAAAAACTTATAATATAATACATTGGATGATTTCAGTCTAATTCTTATTAAGAACTCTGATTCATTCTTGAGATTGTATTGAAAAAGGAAAAGTAGTATTCTTTTATAATGAAGATGGTTGTTATGTAGTATACCTAAATGCATGTCTTGTAAATGTATAAGTTATAAAGATAAATTGAAAGCTGAGAGTTTACCTGTATTATTTGTGTAAATTATTTTGTACTTATATGGAACAGATGGATTATATCTTGTTGATATTATTTATATTATTTATATGCTAATTGGTTATCTTTTAATAAGTTGGATAGAGGGATTTAGTTCAATTTCCCTACTTGTGATGCAACTTGTTAAGTTACAGAATATGATATTTGTTATCTAAACTATATAACATAGTAATGTAACGTGTGATGAACATACATTAAGAAATGTGGATATTGGGTAGGATAAACCCTAACACTTAACATGTAGAGAAAGAATCTTTCTCTTTCTTAATTTCTCATAAACCAAAAAGGTTTGGAAATATGACTTCAATTTATTAGATTTCATTTTTTATGAAGTGTACTTTATATTGGATATATTCTGGCATTGAAATTTTCTAAAAAGTTATTGTACTTTTTATATAAGACATATTATAACATTGTACAGTTACAGTTAATTGACAATTTAACTATGTGATCAAACATTAAAAGCGACCATGAATATAATGGAGTTCTTAATGGACTAAATGAAGCAAATTTAGGAAAGAAATTATTGAGTGTTAGATTAGGTATTGGTAGTGTTACTGTAATCAAGAATTAATTCAAACTAACAATGTATTAACAATCCCCTCGGGGTTATGTACATATCGATGAGGTAGTTTCTATAGGATGTTGGCACACGCCAACTGCAAGGCTATACTTTCGAGAAGGATTGGGTCTTCTCAGGAATAAAACGTTGTAGTTGACATGTGGCATCACCCTTCTGCATTGATCATCTATATATACACCCGATAGGAACTCAAACTTGAACCTAGTTTCTCTCTCGGTCCGAATAGGAGCATATTTAGGATATGAATTAGCTCCCAATGGCTCAGGGTATGTTGGCACATCCAGAGGACTTAGGTCAACCGAGTATGCCCATTTACCGTAAGCCATTGTAAGTGTCTTTCTATAATAGGTTATGTTCCTATCTAGGGCTAGGGTTAAACCTGGAACAAGTGGACTGACGGTAGTCAGAAAAGACCAATCATGATAATTGAGGAGTGAGGTGAAGGACGTATTCCAATATGATGAGTATGGTGTCTAGGAATAGTGACATACACATTATGTTACAAATTTTTTCCAAATTATCGCAAACTACTGGCTGTGTTGTCCTATGTCACCAAGTTTAAAACAACGTGATATCAAATGAATATCAGTAACAAATATTCAGATATGTTCTTTAAACAGATCAATCAGTACCTGGTGTAGGGTAGGATGACAAAGTATACAAAGTATACAATATGTGTTCAATACATAAGATAACATAAATAGATCGATAACTTACTGAGTTATGGAATGAATAGATCGGTGAATCACCAAGTCATTACAACTGCATATGTTTATACATTGAATTTGATTGGCATGGAATGTTTGTTCTAAATATTGCTTTATTTAGAACAGTGAACATTATTATAAAAACAATTTTTTCTCTTGTTTCTAAAGTCTTAAAACGGGAATGTTACATCTTGGTATCAGAGCTGAAGGTTACAGCTCTTGAACCTATTGTGTTCACAATCTGAGTAAACTTAAATTTTCTTGTAACAAAAAATGGTGAGAACAAGAGGAAACGTTGTAAATAACCCTCCACCTGAGGAAGGAGTGGCAACTTCCTAGAAACTCGATGAGATCCTTGCTACCCTAGTAGACACAAGAGATCATTTGGCTATGTTAGAACAAAAATTAATGGGTAATGAGGAGGAAGAAGAAGCTGATAACAATAATCTGCCACCTCTAGGAGATAATGCCAATGTGGGTGTTGATAATAACAATCTTAACATATCTGTGGATCCTGAGAACAAAAATCCTAGGCTAGCAGTAGAACTCACTAATGACATAAAAAGAATAATTCCACCCAAGTTTGATGGCACCACATTAGGAGATAGAGCTGAGAAATTGCTCAGCGAAATGGAGAAATACTTTGCAATAAGAAATTTCTCAAAAGAAGCAAAGGTGATATGGGGAGCATATCAACTTTCATACGAAGCATCTTCGTGGTGGGACAGACACAAGGCTAAGTTGAACATTGATGAATCTAATATCACATGGGACCAATTTAAAGGCTACTTTAGGAAACGATGGCTGTCATAACTCTACTATGATCAGAAAATGACTAAATTTCAGAACTTAGCTCAAGGAAAGCTAATTGTAACTGAGTATTAGGAGTGATTTACAAAACTCCTTAAGTATGTGCCTCGGTACCAAATTGATGAGAAGTTCAGGATACGGAAATTCATCATGGGATTGAATCCCATTATAGGAGGAGAGGTGGATGTTCACAACCCAACCATGATAGAAGGGGTTGTTGAAAAAGCCATAAGGAAGGAACAGAAATTAAAGGCAATTTCTGCTCACAAGGAAGAAGTAAGGAAGAAGAATCAAAACTCCTCTTCATCCTCTTTTGCACCCAAGAAAGGACCATGGAAGAAATTTGGAATGGAAAGTAAGTTTTCATCTGATATAAATAAGAAAGTGGCAACAAACGAGTTTACTGGTAATGCATGAAACAACTTTACCAAGAACAATGATAACAGATAGAAGTCCTATGGGGGTCAAAACAATAACTGTAAGAATGGAAATAAACCTGAGCCTAGGAAGGGACCTGTAGGAGGCTGTTATAACTGTGGAAAAGATCATTATGCAAATAAATTTCCTTTGAAGAAGGATGATTGTAATTAGTAGCACAAGATACATGTTGTAGTAGATGACAAGCAGGCTTAGAAACAGGCCACACCCATAGAATTTCTGGGTAAGTTATTTGGCTTACCAATAACTATTCTTTTTGATACTTGACCTACTGAATGTTTTATTTCTAGTAAATTAGCATCAAAATTAAAAATAAAATCTAGAAACATGGATAAAACATGGACTGTACAATATGGTAATAATGTTGTTCATACGGTTAGCATGTGTCTTTTTGGAGCAGTCATTTGTTTACCTAACTTTTCCACAAAGGTTGATATTTATGTTTCACCTTTAGGGTCTTATGATGTAATTATAGGTGTTAATTGGTTAGTAGAACATAAGGCTAAAGTGGACTATTTTGAAAAATGCATTAGTTGTTTAGACGACCTGCAGAAAACAACAGAGATTCAAGGTGTGAAATGTGAGATTTTTGTTAGAAAATTGTGAGCTATGCAATTTAAAAAGACCAAAAATAAAGGATGTACCTTATATGCAGTAAAAATTACTGAATCAATAGAAGAAAGCAGTGATTTTATGGAATGCTATTCGTTGCTATGAGACTTCAGTGATGTATTTCTGAAAGAATTTTCATCTCTTCCACCCAAAAGGGAATTTGATTTCATTATTGAGATCAAACCTGGAAATGAACCTATTTCTGAAGGACTTTATAGAATGACTACTACATAATTAGTAGAGCTTAAGGCTCAGTTGCACAAAATTTTGTCTCAAGGTTTGATTAGACTAAGTGTTTCACCTTGGGGAGCACCTATAATTTTTGTGAAAAAGAAAGATGGAACACTTAGATGGTGCATTGATTACATAATGTTAAACAAGGCAACAACCAAGAGAAAATATCCACTCCCTAGGATTGATGATTTATTTGATCAGTTGTGTGGAGCATCGGTATATTCCAAGATAAATCTTTGGTCTAGATATCATCAACTACGAATTAAGGATGAGGATATTCATAAAACAACTTTCAGAACAAGGTATGGACATTTTGAGTTTATAGTTTTACCTTTTGGATTAACTAATGCACCTGTGGCATTTATGAATTTAATGAATAATATCTTCCAAGAATACTTGGAAAAAATTGTACTCGTATTCTTGGATGACATTCTCATATATTCTAAAAGTATTGAGGAGCATCATGAGCATTTGAAAATAGTTTTGGAAATTCTGAGAAAGAAATGATTATTTGGTAAGCTATATAAATGTTCCTTTTATGACACAGAAGTGCACTATTTAGGACATGTAATAAGTAAATATGGAATTTTTTTAGATCCATCTAAAATTGTAGCTATAACCAAGAGGCCTACACCAAAGAATGTACATGAATTTAGAAGCTTCTTGGGACTTGCTGGCTACTATAGGAAATTTGTAAAAGATTTTTCTAAGATAGCTGCATGAATAACTTCCTTATAGAAGAAAGATAAAAAGTTTGTTTGGAGTGAGAAATGTGAAATTGCATTTAAAAACTTGAAGGAAAAGTTAACTTCAACACCTATTCTTGCAGTACCAGATCCTAATGGATATTTTATGGTGGTAATTGATGCATCCAGTGAAGGTCTAAGACATATTTTGCTACAAGGTGGTCATGTAATAGCATACGAAAGTAGAAAAATTAAGTTACATGAGTTAAATTATGCTCCACATGATTTAGAGCTTTCTTCCATTGTTCATGCATTTCAATTTTGGAGGCATTATCTGCTTTGTAAACTGTTTCAGTTGAAAACTGATCATCTTGGGCTGAAGTACATTTTCACTTAGCCAAATCTGAATGCAAGACAGTGAAGGTGGTTAGAGTTTTTGTCTCAATATGATTTTTATGTAAGTTATATTAAAGGAAAAGAAAACAGAGAGGCTGATGTTCTAAGTCATAGGAAGCACATTTATTCTCTTATAACACTTAGAACTCAGTTTAAGGATGAAGTAAAAAGTGTTATGGAATCTGATTCTTACTCTCAACAAGTAAAACCAGCACTTGCTACAAATTCTAATGATTCAAGGTATAAAGGTTTTCGCTTTGATAAAGAAGGAATCTTATGATTCGAAAACATAGTCTATGTACCTTTTCTTAATGATTTGAGAAAGAAATTATTAGCTGAATTTCACAATTCACATTTTTCTGGACACCCTGGCATTACTAAGATGTTTGCTGATATAAAATAACAATATTTCTGGAAAGGAATGAAAAAGGATGTTATTGATTTTGTGACACATTTCCTTGAATGTCAATGTATTAAAGAAGAGCATATGCACCCAGTCAGTTTGTTGTATCCTCATAGAATGCCGTAGTACAAATGGCAAGTAATAAGTATAGATTTTGTACAAGGGTTTCCTATGTCGAGAAATAAGCATGATGTTATCTTAGTAGTTGTAGATAAACTAACAAAGGTAGCACATTTTATTGCTGGAAATCTGAAGGATGATTTTCCTATTTTGGCAAGAAGATTTGTACACAGAATTTTCAGATTACATGGAGTACCTGAGTTAATCATTTCGGATAGAGATCTTAGAATGACGTCAAGATTTTGGCAAATGCTTAATGTATCTCTAGGAACTAAGCTAAATTCTAGTTCTGCGTATCATCCAGAAACATATGGGTAGACTGAAAGACTAAATCAAGTTTTATAAGATATGTTACGAATGTATTGCATGGATCAATAGTATAAGTGGGAAGAGTATCTTCCATTAGTTGAATTCACATACAATAATACATATCATGCTTCTCTTAAGATGGCACCTTTCGAGACATTATATGGAAGAAAATGTGGAACCCCTGTTAGTTGGGATAGCATAGAAGATAGAGAGATAATTGGACCTGAAATTCTTATTGAAATGGAACAACAAGTTAAGTTGATTCGTGAACGCTTGAAAGAAGCAGCAGATAAGAAAAAGAGTTACACTAACTTGAAGAGGGTTGATAGGAAATTTGAACTTGGTGAGAAAGTATTTCTTTAGGTTAAACCAAAAAAGAGTTATATAACTTTTGGAAAAGATACCAAGTTATCACCTCATTATGTGGGACCTTTTGAGATAGTTAAAGTAATCAACCTTGTAGCTTATCGTTTAGCATTACCTCCTGCTTTGTCACGAATGCATGATGTTTTCCATATTTCTTTGCTTAAGAAATACATTTCAGATTTATCACACGTGTTAAATTGGAATTCCTTGTAGTTCCAGGACCTAGGAATAATCGTGGTTAAACCTATACGAGTGCTTGAAACTCACCAGTTGCATTTGAGAAATCGAGAAATAAGACAATGTAAAGTCCAGTGGGACTAGTTTAACAAAGACAGTGCAACTTGGGAAAACCTAGAGGATATGAAAACTACTTTTCCATATCTATTTGAGCATAATTGATTTTGTTGACTGATAATTTTTTTTGATTTTTTCCTTATATGACAATAAGTATGCCAGTTTTGCACAGATATTTATTTGATTTGAATAAACAACTATTTAATGTTGATTTCTTGAACTATAAGATTCTAATATATTTTAACTTATGGTAAGAGAAGTGAATGAAGTTATTGTCCTGATGTGTATTGTTAAAAAAAATAGGTAATCATCGGGATGATGATTCTTTTTAGGAGGGGAGCATGTAACACCCTTGACAATTGTTATATTCCTCCTTTGCATTTCATGTGTTGACAGGTGATTTTCTTTTAAAGATGTGTTCGTTCGATTGATGGAGATCATGCTTGATATGCATAAATATTTTTTGTTCTTCAGATCATATGGGCTGAAATGGAATGGCTTCCTTGAATCCATTTTTCACTTCTTTAGGATGAGTTGCAATCTAGTTTAAGAGTTGCAAATTTATCCCCTTATCTGACTCATCCTTGGATCAATCACAGTGATCCGAGGAATATTTTAAATCTTCTCAGTTGAATGAGGGGTGAATTGACATTCAATAAAATTGAGGGACATATCAGACTGAAATTTGTTATAACAAGTTCTTTAATCTGTGTGAACGTGTTTCTATTCAGTTGTATGTTGTGCTTGGGTCTTTGGAGATCGATCATGGTAGGACATGGCTGACGTGAATGAAATACAACCTATTCACGGCATAGGAAGGATTTGGAATCCTAAAACTAAAGGGTTATCCTATGGAATCCTAAGCTAGGTAAGAATATCTATATATACTACCAAGCTATGTTACTTAATTGATTTATTTCTAACCTAAGCCTTGTGCTAAGGCAGTATGGAAAGGTTTCTAGGCTATTTAATTTAACCCAAAACCTAATGCTATATGTTTATGTGATGATCTAACCTAATGCCTAAAACTATTATGTTGGGAAATAATCTAACCTATGTGGAAACTACCTAAGGTAATGTGTAAGGCCTAAGGTGATTAATTCTAAACTAACCTAAGTTATAAGGGATCCATCCTAAACTATTTTAATGGGAACCTAATGGGTCGCATGTATCAAAGGTGAAGGTTCCAATGGAATTTAATTTGTTGATAAGGTTTTTAAGGCATAAAATACTACCAGTTTTGGCAAGGGCTAGTTGACTTGGTGGAGGCTTATGTGGAAGTTTCACTAAAGATGGAATTGCATGTTAAATGTGAATTGGCATTCGCTAGACTTGGGAGGCGGTGGCAAGGAAAGATAAGTGGGAAAATTGGAATTAATGGAATTTATTGGTCTCATGTTTTGTTCACAAACTGTCTAGGAAACTTGGAAGGTAGGTTTGTGGGAGGTTATTGGTTTTTGCATGCTTTCCGTATTTTTCTCTACATGGAGAAAACTAGTTCTTCAAACCAGTAGTTCGACTTGCACTTCTTTGCTATTTTTAACTCACCTAGTCTATTTTCGATCATGGGAAGGTATATGAGGCATTCTGAGGAAATTTGTTTGTTTGTTGAACTTTCATGGAGAAGAAAAGGAACTAGAATCTCATCTGGAAGTCTCCTTCGATTTGGCAGAAGCGCTATTAGGCATGATAGGCTCTAATCTTTAAGATCTCTTACTTTCTTCTAAATTTTTCGTTAAAACAAGTCTGCTCTTTTGGGATTCTTGGCTTGCATGATTTATCTGGTTATTTAATTGCTGGGTTTATTAAATCTTGTGATCTTGGTTATGAATCCATGGTAAAAGATGTTCTAATTGGAAACTTACCTTGTGTTAGTTATTTTTTAAAAATGCATCCAAAACATATTTCTGTAACTCTACTTGTCATTCTGGAAATGTTAATTGAAGTGTGATGTTTTGAATGACCTTCATTTCTATTTAAATATGGTTCTATGTTTGTTGGAACCTTGAGTTCCATTTGATCTTGTTGGATTTTGTGTTTTGTTGGAGCTTGTATTTGGTTTGGAGCTTGTTTTTGGTTTCGTGTTTGATGAAAGTTGGTGATGGAGGTTATTGATGCTCTAACCTATGTTTAGAATCTTGGGTAACTCGGGACTGTTGTTGAAGCACATATGTGGCTCTATACCTGTGTTTTATTCTTGTGAAATTCTAGACTATTATTGGAGGTTCGTGTTTTATACCGCACTTGTATTTTGTTACTTGTATAGTTCTAAACTCTTGTTTGAAGATCGTGTTTTATTTTGAGATGGTATTAGGGCTTCTTGTTAACTGTTACTGGAAGTTCATATTTTATACCTCCATCGTATTTAGATACTTGAGTAGTTCTGAACTTTTGTTGAGACTTCGTGTTCGACTCTGTTATGGTATTTTGAGTTTGGTTTTACTTTTATAAAAGTTTAAAACTTATAACTCTTTTGTTGAACTATTGCTCAAAGAAAACTGGGAGACTAGTTGGCTGAGTTGTTGGGTAAAATCTTTGAGATCTTAACTGAAAACATCTTTGTTTGATGGATGGATTTAGTAATTATTTTCTGATAACTTTTTCATCTTTTCTGAGATGGAAATGGCGTTTTATCAGGGGTATTCTTTTCCTCTCTATTTTGTTGAAACTCGCATCTTCAGATCTTTTAAAATAAGTTTTGGGTTTTGTTTAAAAGAAGAGTTTATCACTTTAGTGCTCTGAATTGTTATGTAGGGATTACTTGTCTCTGTTCAAATTGTTTTTGTATTATAGTACTTATTGAATCGAGAACTAATTACTCTTTTGTAATGCAATATTGAAAACTGACAATGGGATTTCAGTCGTTGAGTTCGTTGATACTTTTGAACATGTTTAGTTTATTAATCAGTTTTTTTTCTACCTCTTGTTGGATATAGTAAATAAACCTTGTGTCTTTGTAAAAGAAAGGAATGTGATTCTTTAGAATAGAATGTTCTTTTTAGGACTATTATGCGTATTTCATTCTGATATTGGAATTGAAACTCGTGTTTATGGAAGGTAAATAATTGTAAGGAAAATGGAAGTGTGCTTTCTTCTTACTGTGAGTTGATTTTGTTCTCTCTTCTGGGAACTAACTTATGAATTTCTAAGTTTGAATTAAAAGTGGGAATTCATTTGTTAGTACAATAAAATGAATTATTGATTGGATCATTTTCTAATTAAGATCCCTTTATTTCTATTGTTGGGATAAGTTCATTGGTTGAACTTTTCTGTTTTGATTCTCTTATGAAATGGAGATTTCTTTATGAGTTGTTTGGTCTTCCTTGTTCAAATCATTTGTTGAAATGATGTAGGAAGATATTATATGATTCAATTTTATTGAATAGAAACTGTAATATTTTTTGGCAGACTGTTTGTTTGACAAGGATTTTCTTTGTTTGGTTTGAGATGGGTAAGTTTTGTCTCTTGCACTCTATCTTTTTATAGATCCTCCTTAGATGGACTCGAGTAGAGATTAACTCCTGTATGAGCGTACTTTTATTTGTGAATGTTAGTTTCATATCTTTGAATGTTAACTTCTAATATGTGGAAGTAGATTTAGATTTACAGGTAGACTGTTTGATTATCTGTTCCTTCTTGGATTGAAATGGGATTCTGTTCTAATGAATATCTTAAATGTTGAATTTTAAGGTAGTTTTCCTTTAAATGAAATAGTTAATTCATGTTGTGAATTTGTTTCTGTCTTTTAGATGTCTTGTGTTTGGGCATATTTTCTAAAGGTTCTTCTTCTTCTTTTGCTTAGGAGTAAGATGAATCATTCTAATGAGAACCATGCTTTGAACCCTTCTTTTGGTTAAAGCAAACATAAATGTTTTAATCTATTTTAATAGAATTGGGAACAATGAGATGATATAATATGTTATTTGTTTAAAGGTAATTAATATGATCAATTAAACTTTAATTTGTAAGGCAGATGTTGTGGATTATATTTTGTTCTTCTCTTAGAAGGGAATTCAGATTGGTTAATGTACTTCTTTTCCGATTGTTATTACTTATACTTTTATGTATGATATATTAATTGTCTCATTAAAGAAAAGTTGTTTTAATGGAACAATTATTGGAATGCACTTCAATTTAAGGCTTAGTGCTTATCATGCTCAGTTCATTGAGCTGACCTGTGCTAGAAATTTTTGTAGATGGAATTCGTAAGTGATAAAAGAAGGCAAAACTTATATGATGCATTGGCTCATTTAAGTCTGATTCTTGTGAAGAACTTTGATTCATTCTTGAGTTTGTATTGAAAAAGGAAAAGTAGTATTCTTTTATAATGAAGATGGCTATTATGTAGTATACCTAAATGCATAAGTCTTGTTAATGTATAAGTTATAAAGATAAATTGAATGTTGAGAGTTTACATGTATTGGTTGTGTAAATTATTTTGTACTTATATGGAAGAGATGGATTCTATCTTGTTGATATTATTCATATTATTTATATGTTAATTTGTTATCTTTTAATAATTTGGATAGAGGGATTTAGTTCAATTTTCCTACTTTTGATGCAACTTGTTAAGTTGCAGAATATGATATTTGTTATCTAAACTATATAACATAGTAATGTAATGTGTGATGAACATACATTAAGAAATGTGGATATTGGGTAGGGTAAACCCTAACACTTAACATGTAGAGAAAGACTCTTTCTCTTTCTTAATTGCTCATAAACCAAAAAGGTTTGGAAATATGACTTCAATTTATTAGATTTCATTTTGTATGAAGTCTAATTTATATTGGATATATTTTGGCATTGAAATTTTTATATAAGACATATTATAACGATGTAAAGTTATGGTTATTAGGAGTTTAACTATGTGATTAATGTAATGCCCTGTCAGATGTTCCCCCTGTTCCTGGCTTGACGACCTTGTTTCTAAGCCTGGGAGACTGGGGTGCGTGTGCTCTCGTTGACCGTTGTTGACCTTGTCTAGGTCGCAGTGAAGATTTTTCACCTTCCCTCTCCTTCTTGCCTTTCGAGTCATTGTCGACACCCCAACTGTGGACCTCGTAGCGTTATGGATGACTATCCGGTTAAAGGAAAAACTGGTTCTTGGCTCTTCGAGTTTGTCGGGTCTTCGACATTAATATGATTAATAATTATTATCATTTTTTAGCCGTAAAATCATAAAAATAATGTTATAATAATATTATAATTTATAATGTTGAGGTGTAATTATTATTATTATTTTTTTTAATAAAATTGTGTTATTATTATGAATAGGGCGATCATCATTAATTGTGCTCATCAATATTTTACCTCATTATGGGTTTGTATTCCTATTTAGTTAAAACAAACAAACAAAAAAAAATATAGATAAATAAATTTAAAAGAAATTAAAAATAAAATCAAAAAGCCGTGATATTCTTCTTAGGGTGAATTAGGGAAAAATTGGGTTTTCTTCCATTGTTTTGGTTGTGTAGAGAGAGAGAGTGCAGTGCCACCACCATGAGAAGGGAGTTCCAATTTGTTTTCTTTCTGTGTAACCAGCTAACTTTCACCAGATCGCCTCCCCTTCCACCGATTCACTTCTCCGTTCCACGGGTCCCTGGGCATTAGCAATGTTTATTGGGTTCTGTGGCTTCCTCCCAGCTTTCTGCCTGTGCCAGCATCCTCTCAGCCGTGCCACATACCTGTGGGGACACCCTTCAAAACAACAAGGAAGAGGAACGATTGTCAGATGTTGTAGTTTTTACTGCCCTAGTAGACCTGTATGCGCAGAACAAATGTGTAGAAGAGGTGTGTGAATTGTTGATAGAATGCCCCAAATAGATGCGGGCTCATGGAATGCCACAAGGGCAGGATATGCACAAATACATTTGTTGAAAGGCCTTTGAAACTTCCAAGCAAATGTATTTAGTGCTCAGTTTGGCACGTATGAAAAATGTGAGGGCATACACAACTTAGGCGAACTGTTTGAAAAAATACCTGAAAGATATGTGGCCTCCTAGGCGGCAATGATAGCAGGTATGCAAAAAACGGGTCTGTTAAAAAGGCACATAAACTATTTGATAGAATGCCTCAAATAAATTTTGTCTCATGGAATGCCATGATGGCAACATATGCATAAGATGGATGTGTAAAATGGCCTGTGATCTGTTTGACAGAATGCCTCAAAGAGATGTGGTCTTATGGAACATACCCTGACCATGTAAGCTTCATTTTTGTTTAATTGGATTTTAGCCATGCATTTTTAGTACATGAGGGTTGTAAATAATTCGATGGAATGAGTGCCTCTTATAGAATCATGCCTAGAATTATTCATTATGTTTGTTTGGTGTCTGATGAGCACATGAGAATGTGTAAAATAAAATAAAATGTGGAAGCATGCAAATGATTCGATAATGCCAGAAAGGAATGTGGTTTATGGGTTGTAATGATTGCAAGAGGTGTAAAAATAAAAATAAAAATGAGTTGGTTAAAAAGGCCTTGGAAACCTTCAAGAAAATGCAATTGGTACGTGTAAAGCCAGATTCCACAAACTCTGTCAGCATCCTCCCCGCATGTGCAAAAATAAGAGCTTTAGAATTGAGCATGGAAAACCATCAAGGCATAGAAAACAAGATGTTTTTGTTTGCAATGCAACTTCCCTGGTAGACGTGTATGCAAAATGGTGGAGCTGAGGACGCTCATGGATTGGTTAATGAAGTGCCTAAGGAAGAGACTAAACCCAAGCCTGCGGCTTCGACCGACTTCGTTCTCCAGGCATGGTTCTTCTTTCCTTACCTCTCATAATTCTAATGTTTTAGTTCTCTTTTGCAACTAAATAGAATATTAAGTTATTAGATTTTTAATACAACTAAATGTGTCTTCAACTCATTACAAAATAATAAAGTGTCGTGTCATAACTCTCGAAGCCATTATAACTCACCTAATTTAAACCATGAACTATCACCCTCACTTCGAGATGATCTAGAAAACTCTTACCCTTTTGATCGCTTCAATATCATTTTATCGACCAGAAAAATTTGACTCTCCATTGATTAAGTTGACCTTCTTCCTACTAAAAATATTTAAATTTTGCAATTTTCGGAGACTCACTAAGTACCCTTCGCAACTCTGGAAACGAGATGTGAAGTTTCATTCGTGTACCTTGGTATATGAGGAGTCGCCTTGATTTTTTGTTTGACTCGAAACGATCATATGAAATCCTTTTGACGCCATTATAGGAGCCCTATTACACCGGTTTACAACAGTAGAGAGTTGTTAAAACTAGAAAATTGGCTTTCGTTTGGGACCACCAATTGAAACCCGGAAAGAGAAACACGTTTCATCTTCGTAAACCTCTAGCGTTTATTCTAGAAAAATGCATGGAACATTCAACATAGGAAAGAGCACCTTTTAGGATAGTTTGGCGAAGCCATTTTGTAGGCCTCCAGTCGTAGTTTGACGAGGTCAAACTGGTCCAATTTCATCTTGTCGCTCTAGAAAACTTGTCACCGTTTGAACATGGTTTTCTAGTTCTTCATCCCGTCGAATCTAACGAATTCTCCTTATATAGGGGAGCTAGTAGGAAGAGTCTCGTTGCGTGTGCATCCGTTGAACATCATTTTGGACATGATTTTCTAGCCCACTCGAGCTAACTTTTGTCTTTTTTACAACTGGGTGAACTACGACCAGTGGCCCCGGAGAACTAACCGCCAAACATAGACCGTGCGCTCTTTTTCAATTCTGTCATTTGCAATGAAATATTGGTATATCTGGGGACACGTAGAAAGTTAATCGTGATGTGCGTTCTCATCGGAAGATAACCTTTGGAAGCAGTTTCTTAGCCTCCGAGCCTGTTTTGTACATTTTGTAGCTAGTGAGAAAATGTAAAAGTAGAAAGTTGCGGACCCTCGTAGGGTTACCAAATCACTCTGGAAACTTTTAACACACATAAATAACTGTTAAAAACACTATAATGAAACTTGTTGTGTGTATTAGAAATTTTGACAAAATGATGTTTTCTCTCTCTTCCTTTCTCTTTCTCTCTCCTGGGTTTATAAAATGAAGAAAAATAAAATGCAATGAATACATGTTTCTAGACTTTTTTTTATTTCGATTACAAATTGTAATTATTGTCAGATGTAAATGGGAAACTAAAAAATGATAATTATGATTGATTAGGGTGGATGCCATGCCAGCAATTTATTGTTGATATCTTGCTCACGTGGGTTTTGCAGGATGGAAGAATGACGACAAAAAAAGGTGATGTGTAATTTAATTATTATTATTGTAATTTTTATAGGTCATTGTAAAATGAATAACTATCTAATGTAGTCTCTTGTTACAGAAAAGTTATATTTGAAATTTGTTAATATGCATGAGATACTAGTTTTAGGGATAACTTAGGAAATGTGCCTCTAATCACCAGTTCAATTTGATTTTTAGTTGTGTATGGAAAAAAAAAGGTTTGATTTATATATAGTAAATTGAAATTGAAGTTAATATATTGTAGTATTTTCTCAGTATTCAATAAACGATTAAATTAATTTACTGGGTTATCTTCTTACCTTGCAAACATAATAAAGAGTTATAATGGGAACACTCAATATTAATAAAATATTCATGCATAGCTTTCCTACATGTGTGATTCCTTTTTACCATATAGGAAATTTTAAACCGTAAGACGACCTTAAACTTTGCACTCGATGAGACATCCTAGGTTAGGTAAATAAAACCCCTAATTGGAGTTTACTATCATAGTCTTTATGTCTAACGACATTGTCATGAACCCATCTTTAGGAATGTCATGGTCCAACCTACCAAGAGTATGCGGTTTCCTTCTAGATTTGGTAATCGCGAGAATACTTTCCTCTCTTCAGGTCCGACACCAGGCTGAGTGTTGAAGACCACCTTAGAAGTCACCTTATGAGTCTTTGTTCGAAGGAACGATTCAGTGGTGCTACCTTGGTTTCTATCAAAATAACATCTTGGTATTTTCTTGTACATGGTTCATGTATAGTTACAATTCTTCCAGTCATGTACCCCTTCAAGATGTTAGTCAAATGCTTATGTAACTCCTGATTTCAAAACAACGCTAAGAACGAGATCTTGGTGCGATGTAAAAGCATATTATATAAATGTTGCACACGAGATTGGAGATTAGGATTAAGGTCAATCTTGGAGTCCTTATAACTTAATTAAACTTTATCATGCGTTGCATAGAATATAAGTTACCTTGGTGTGACCAAACTTTGAGAAAACAAAATATATGTATATATATATAAATCTTATAGGAATTCAATAAGTTTTCAAATTATAATAACAATGGTAGGGAAATAAATATAGTGTGAATCGAGAAATATTTTTGGTGAAAAGCTGCCCTGTATCTAAATCTTCGTCAAATCCTTTTATTGCGTTTTGGAGATCAAGTCACTTTCGCTTGAGTTGTAAGGGTAAAACTGTAGACATCAAATAAATGTTGGAGAAGAATATTTTTACATAATAATAAGATAATTAAGTACTTAGTATGTAATTTGATTTATGCCAAATATGTATGTCAGTTATGGAAATTTATATAAAGTATAAGAAGCTAACTTGAGAAGGTCGAATTGTATTTTCAACCACGGAACAAACTTAAGAAAATGTAGGTGGACAAACGAGAAAATTTATCCTTGCTCATAATTTCCTTGGAATGTTAACCTTAACCAAAAATACATTTAAGGAAATGATGTGTTGTGGGTTCGCCGTTCCTGAAGCCATGTTCTTGTGGTTGGGTCTTTACTAGTAACCTTCCATTGGGAAAAGTGTAGCATCAGCATTCCTATGTCATTTTTGTGTGTCTATGTGAGTCGATGATTTTTGTGATTGTCGTATGCGATTGGAGTTCTGTACTTGAATCCCATGTTGTGTTGTATGTAGTGAGAAATGTAAGTAAAAAAAAATCATCCTGGTATTTTACTGTTGTGTTTGGGGGTGTAAAACTTGGACACTATAATCAAACATTAAAAGCGACCATGAATATAACAGAGTTCTTAATGGACTAAATGAAGCAAATTTAGGAAAGAAATTATTGAGCGTTGGATTAGGGATCGGCAGTGTTGCTATAATCAAGAATTAATTCATACTAACAAGGTCTTAACAATCCCCTCGGGGTTATGTACATCTCGATGAGGTAGTTTATGTATAATGTTGGCACACACCAACTGCAAGGCTGTACTTTCGAGAAGGATTGGGTCTTCTCAGGAATAAAACGTTGTAGTTGACATGTTGCATCACCCTTCTGCATTGATCATCTATATATACACCCGATAGGAACTCAAACTTGAACCTAGTTTCTCTCTCGGTCCGAATAGGAGCATATTTAGGATATAAATTAGCTCCCAATGGCTCAGGGTATGTTGGCACATCCAGAGGACTTAGGTCAACCGAGTATGCCCATTTACCCTAAGCCATTGTAAGTGTCTTTCTATAATAGGTTATGTTCCTATCTAGGGCTAGGGTTAAACCTGGAACAAGTGGACTGACGGTAGTCAGAAAAGACCAATCATGATAATTGAGGAGTGAGGTGAAGGACATATTCCAATATGACGAGTATGCCATCTAGGAATAGTGACATACACAGTATGTTACAAATATTTTTCCAAAGTATTGCAGACTGCTGGTTGCATTTTCCTATGTCACCAAGTTTAAAACAACGTGATATCAGATGAATATTGGTAATAGATATTCAGATATGTTCTTTAAACACATCACTCAGTACCTGGTGTAGGGTAGGATGACAAAGTATATGAAGTATACAATATGTATTCAATACATAAGATAACATAAATAGATCGGTAGCTTACCGAGTTATGGAATGAGTAGATCAGTGAATCACTGAGTCATTACAGTTTCATATGTTTATACATTAAATTTGATTGGCACAAAATGTTTGTTCTAAATATTTCTTTATTTAGAACAGTGAACTTTATTATTAAAAAAAATCCCTTGTTCCTAAAGTTTTAAAATGGGAATGTTACACACCTTGTCATTGGTCCACTTGTTGACCTGTTGACCAAAGTTAACTTCCATGTTGATCGAACATAACTTGAGCTCAGAGTGTCTATTTTTTACGTTCTTGCATTCCTTTGAAATCTCTATGAAGGATCTACTATAGTGACATGGTTTAGGGAAGCTTAAGGAAATTTTGACACTAAAAAATATCCCCTAATCAGCTAGCGATGTAGGTGCCAATATTTTTTTTATTGTGTCTTGGGTGTACTAGTACTGTCCCCATGTCTACTACCCATATCCCATTGCAAAAATTGATGTGGGCAGAGAAAAAAAAAACAAAAAAAAAACAAGATGTTGTTGTGCTATGACACAATCCTATTTTATTGCCTTCTTGCTTCTTGTTTTTATTCTTCTTACAAACAATTACATTCACCTCGATTTTATAAAGGTCTTTTGAAGAATACAAAACTCTCTAGAATCCTCTTTCTTCCACATTAATAATACATCTTCCTCACAAAAAAATCTAGAAGAAATAATAATGTTCTAGATATGTTGACTGGTAGAAATTACCGGAACATTCTAGTGAGTTTGACTGGTAGGAATTACCAGAACATTCTAGTGGGTTTGACTGGTAGAAATTACTAGATAATTATAACTCTCCCCCTAATTTCTACTATTAAAAACTAATTACATCAATGTTTACAATGCCCAACATTTCTCTTAGATACTCAAATTGTTCTTTTGCTAATGCCTTTGTGAATATGTATGCAAGTTGCTCCTTTGACCTACAATGTTGTAGACTGAGTTCTTCATTATTGACCAATGCTCAGATGAAATGAGATATGGTGTCAATGTGCTTTTTCCTTTTCTGGAAAACATGATTCTTTAATAGCGCGATAGTGGACTGGTTGTCACAATAGATTGTTTTAGGCTCCTCTTGCTCATACATTATATCCTTCAAGATTCTTTGCATCCAAACTACTTGACATGTTGTTGATGTACCTTCCACATACTCTACTTTTTTTGATGATTTTGTCACTATTGGTTATTTCTTTAATGCACATGCTATAATACCTTTTCCGAGATGAAATTCATATCCAGATGTACTTTTCCTATCATCAATGCTTCCTACAAAGTCACTATTTGTATATCCAATCAACTTGCTCATTAACTTTGGTGTATAGTGTAGGCTTACTATTACTTCTGCTGAATCCATTTTGTATCATGTATAGATCTATCTTATTGTACAATGTTCTTGGCACTTGCTTCAATCCATAAAGTGCCTTCTTTAACCTAAAAGCCTTGTCTTCATATCCTTAGACTTCATATCCTAGTGGTTGCTACACATAAACTTCTTCTTCCAGATAACCATTCAAGAAAGTTGATTTCACATCCATTTGAGAAACCTTCCATTTGTTTTAAGCTACAATTATTAGTACCATTCTAACAGTATCAAGTCTTGCTACAGGAGAAAATGTTTCATTGTAATCAACTCCATATTCTTGTGCAAATCCCTTAGCTACTAACCTTACCTTATATTTTTCAACGTCTCCATTTGCCTTATATTTGGTTTTATAAATCCATTTCACACCTATGGATTCTTTATCCTTGGGTTAATCAACTAGATCCCATGTTTCATTTTTCTCTATTGATCATATTTCATCATTCATTTCATTAATCCAATTTTCTTCCTTAATTGCATACTCAAAATATATAGGATCTTGAGAAAATAAAGAAAAATTAGACTGTAAATCTATCATATCTCTTTGATCATACATTTCTTGAAGGATTATAGTCTTTTTGTCTTTTACTCTTGATCTCAATGTTGTAAGTGTAGGATTTAAGTCATTACTTGTGGACTTGATGATTCTTCTTTCTTAACTCGGCTTTTGATTTTTCTCCTTCTAATGTTCCTCCTTGCTAATTTGATTGTTCTCCTTGTTCCTCTTGGTCTCCTTGACCTTTTTCTTTTTGATTTTTATATGGCATTACAATTGTACCTGAAATTGTTTTGTCTTAATTTCCATCCAAATATTCTTATTCTTTGAATACAACATCTCTACTTATAACAACTTCCTTGGTTATAGGATTAAACAACTTATATGCCTTAGAGTGTTCATCATAACCAATAAATATGCATTTTTCAATTTTATCATCTAATTTACTCCTTGTTTCTTTAGGCACATGTGCATATGCAATACAACCAAATATTCTAAAATGAGAAACACTATGAAGCTTACCATTCCATGCTTGTTGTGGATTCATATTCATCACAATCTTTGTTGGAATTCTATTCAATATATAAACTACACAAGCTACTGCTTCAGCCGAATATTCATTTGATAGATTCTTTCCTTTCAACATGCTCCTTGCCATCTCCATGTTTGTATGATTCTTTCTTTCTACAACACCATTCTGTTGAGGTGTGTACCTTGTAGTGAATTACTTCTTTATTCCATGATACCTACAATAATCCAAAAACTCATTTGAATTGTATTCTCCTCCTCTATTTGATCTCAGTACCTTGATGGATTGTACGCTTTGCTTCTCAACCAATGCTTTGAACTCCCTGAACTTTCCAAATTCCTCAGATTTAAATTTGAGAAAATAAACCCATGTTTGTCTACTATAATCATCAATGAATGTTAGAAAATAAATGTTGCCCCCTAATGATGGTGTTTTCATTGGACCACATATATTTGTATGCACAATTTCTAGTAGTGCCCGAGCTCTATATGAAATTCCCTTTGGAAAACTCTCTCTATGTTGCTTAGCCAAAATACAACTTTTGCATGAGCTCAATGATGCTTTAATAGGAGGTAAACCTCTTACCATTTCCTTTTTCTACAACAAACTCAATCCTTTGAAGTTTAGATGACCATACCTCAAATTCCATACCCATGCTTGATCTTGACTTCTTGCCTTGAAACTTGATCCATTCTCCTCCATCATTTCACTTTTTATGCGAATTGGGAACATTCTGTTATTTTTCATTTCAAATTTTGTAGTCATTATGTTACTTGGGTAAATATCACATATTGTGCAAACATTATCCTGAAAGAAAACTCTATAACCCTTTTGAATAAGTTGTCCCACACTTAGGATATTATTCTTTAAGCCAGGTACAAAATAAACATAAGGAATAGTCTCTTACCAATTTTTGTTATCACATTAATTGCACATTTTCCCATGGATTTGACTATATTATCATTCCCCAATTTAAATTATGATTTAACTGATGTATCCATATTGTTAAACAACTATTTATTTCCAGTCATTTGATTACTACAACCACTATCTAAAAACAAAATGTTACTAGAAATTTTTTGAGCTACATCACATGTAATAAATACAGACCCTGAATTACTTTCATAATAGTTTGCATTTTGTTTACTCATATCAGCTTCATTATTTTGGAATTCATTAGAAAAGTGGTCATACCTCTTGTAATAATAACATTGCACATTTGATTTATCACACCTTTGTGATGCCTAATTGTTATTGCGTCCCCTTAAGCTGAAATTTTGATTTCTCCTTCCTCCTGGATCTGGACTCTGTCTTTCTTCTCTTTGAAAATTGTTCCTTCCTCTTCCTCTTCCTTTGAATCCTGGATTTCCTCTTCCTTTGCCTATGCCAAATGTCATTTGTGTTTTGAATGCATCCTCCCATGAGTTATTGTCATTCCTGTTTATCCTGTCTTCATAATTCCTTAATGAACCAACGAACTGATCTATAGAAAACTTAGTCCAATCATTGGATTCCTCAATTACCACAACAATTGCATCAAAATTTTTAGGAAAACATATCAAAATATTTTCTACAACCTTTTGATCTGTTATCTCAGCACCAGTCTGTCTTATTTGATTAACCAAATCCACAACACAATATGTGAATTGATCACTGATTCAGAATCTCTCATCTGCAAATTTTCAAATTCTTTTCTAAGTTCTTGTAATCTGGAAATTTTTACCTTACTCATACCTTGATATTCCATCTCTTTGGTTGTAGTAGCTAGTTTAATCTTGCCAAAAATTGACTCATCCAATCCTTGTGCAATGATCTACAAAGCCCTTGTATTCTTCTACCTATTTTCTTTAAGAATATTTTCATTATCTAAACTCAAAGTAAACTCATCTTCTGGTTCAACATAACCATTTATAATTATATCTGATAACTCACATGAATCAAATGCCAATTTCATTCTAAAAGCCCATGTATCATAATTTTATCCAGAAAATATTGGTATTATGGCTTGATTTATACTAAAATTCATTCCTTTGAAAAAAAAACTTTATTACCTCAGCCAAATACATCTAAGAAAAAACAGAGGGATGCCTTCATGTCCTCTTCCTCCAGATCACCAATGCTCTGATACCAATTTGATGTGGGCAGAGACAAAATAAAATACAAACAAAAACAAGATGTTATTTTGCTACAGCACAATCCAATTTTATTGCCTTCTTGCTTCTTGTTTTTATTCTTCTTACAAACAATTACATTCACCTCAATTTTATAGAGGTCTTTGGAAGAATACATAACTCTCTAGAATCCTCTTTCTTCCACATTAAGAATACATATTCCTCACAAACAAATCTAGAAGAAATAAGAATGTTCTGGACATGTTTACTGGTAGAAATTATTGGAACGTTCTAGTGAGTTTGACTCGTAGGAATGGTCAGAACATTCTAGAACATTCTTATGGGTTTGACTGGTATAAATTACCGGAACATTCTAGAACACTCTAGAAATTACTAGATCTAGAACATTCTGGAACATTCTAGAAATTACCAGATAATTCTAACAAAAATTGCATAATTTTTCAGGCATAAAAAAGGAGAGTCCACCTTCACTGAATTCCAAAGAATATGTTGGCGCTAAATCTTATGAAATGATATTTGCTTCGGATAATGGAGTGAGTAGTGATGTTTTTGCTGGAATGATGCACATATCTGTTGTGAATGGCAAAGAAGGTGCATTGGATTTCTCCAAATCATGGAATCAATTAATAAAGAAGGCACTAATGGACAAGGATTCACAAGTAGATGAGAGCCATATTTTATCATCACAAAAATTGAATGATTCATATCCTATGGAGAACTTTAATTCCTTTAGTTTCCCTTGTATTGATTTTTACATAGAATTAGAAGATATATATATTATTTAGATCACCCAGAATAACTGCTCTGATAATAATTATCATTCCGACTACCTAGCAATTACTTATAATTTAGCTAAGCAAGCTAGAATTGCATACACATTCCAACAGAGTAATGATTGTGCTGAACAAATGAGGAAGATGGAATTGGATCCATTAGATCTGGTCTTTTATTATGTAGAAAACTAGGAGGAATCAGTAGACATGACTGGCCTCAACAAAAGTAGTGAAGAAGAATTCCTGGCATTCTTGTAGATAATCTAAATTAGAGAAATATTCTGAAACGTTCCATTTGAAAAATCCACTATTTTGTTTTCTTTAGGTTGTATGTTAATTGTAGTAGGTGTTTTTAGTAACTCATTTCAATATAGGGCCATTTATAATAATAGTTGGTTTTATAAACTATTATCTCTGAAGGCTTTTGTATTCCACTATGCTTTATATACTCGATAGACATATCCTATCTGTTATACTCTATCTTTTATAAGGTTTGAATTGTGACAAATTTTTAAAGAGTACAAATTTTTCACCATTAAACCAGCTCAAATGTAAAAAAGAGTTCAACAACAAAATATATCATAATAAATCTTATAGAAAATAATATTTAATATTCCATGAATATATTTTCAATTTGTAGGATTATCTAAAATGAATTTTATGTTAAATTTTTTTACAATATAAAAATATAATAATATAAGGAAAGCCATAATAAACATTATGAAGATTATTATTAAAGAATTTTATTTCTAACATAGTTTTGAAATGATTATCCTACAATAAAATACAACCTTTGTTATTATTAGTGAATTAATATTTGTGTTTCTCACGTAACCTTGCAGACCCTTAGTTGACATCTCCTAACACAACAAGGCCATGAAATGGAAAATCCTGACAAAGTTAATCTATTTAACGATGGAAGGAAAAGTAATGACCAGTAATACATAAAAGCAACAATCTTAGCTGGCGTACTGCTTAAAAATACCCAAGCAATAGTGTCGCATATTGCTTCTGCATTTACATGAGTGGTTATAAGCATGATCGTGTATAGAAAAAGAATCCACAAATCACCCTTGCAACGATTCTAGAGGTGTCAATTTCATATGGGTTTCTTTTAACATTCATTATATGCTATATTCCTTGCTTAATTAGGAAGAAGAGAAGGAAAATACAATGAATTTTTAGCATACGGAAAACAAATACTAAAATCCAACAAAATTATAATTCCCAAATATCTTCAACTAAAACAATGAGACCAGTTCTAGGTAGTGATGAGGTATGTAACACCCACAAATTTGATGTTCCAAAACCACATTAAACATTAATAATTATCTAGAAAGTTGTAGGTTTTTTTTTGTTTTAAAATATTGAAAGGATGTCAACCCTATAATACGTCTAATTAATTTCTACCAGCAATCTACTACCTTGCATTAAATGGAACAAGTCTATATTAATAATTAAATATTCTTAACCCATTTCTAAGGTCAAAATAATTTCCATCTGCTAGAAAAGTGTCCATTAATTCATTTACTTTGGTAAATAGTTTCCCCCTCTCAAATTAACATTCAAACCAACAATAATGAAACCCTTAACTTTAGTTACCTTAGATCCCTTAAATTACTAGCTTTAATGTCTCCATTGAATGATTTACTAAAAACATACTAAAAGAGTTACATAATTTACTTAACATACAAGGGTATTAAGTGGTCTCATTCACCCATTTTTGCAACATTTAAATTATTTAAAATTCTATAGTATTCATTCTTACCTAACAATTGTAGGGTTGATTCTTAAGCCTTGGATCAAATCAATTGTGGCCACTAGATATTAGAGTTCCAAGCTAACCCTAACCATCCTTAAGAAAATTTATTAAATTTTCTTCTTTCCCTAACCTCCTCATTTGGTGTCTTTTCTTTTCTTTAATTTATAGGTTGGAGAAATGGAAGCCATGAAAGTAAGGAGGGAAGAAGCCATGTAGGGATTCATTAGGATAAAACTTAGTTAAGTTTATTTTATGGATTTGTTATAGTAATGTCTTCTATTTGTTGATTGTAGAGGTTTCCACTCTAAATCTGAAGTTGTTATTTAGTTATTTCCATTCTTGAGCTCTTTATTTAGGAACAACCCTATTTCCATTTTAATCTATGAGATTTAATACATTTAGATGCTCATTAAAATATTTACTTGCTTCAAAAAATGATTTTGTTCCCTTACAATTTGCTAGTAGTTCCCTTTTTACATTTTATAGGCTCAGATTTTAATTTAATCAAGTTCAAATTTACACATTCATGGATTTTAATTTTTTCACCGACAATGATGAAACCACCACCCAAAGAATTTCAGTGTTCTTACGAATGATACCCTAACTGAGTGATTATTCATAAACCACCACCTTGCCTAGGTGGAGGTTCTAATACTGCCACTCTAATCAAGAAGGTGGTTGAAAGACCTCTGTTCTACACAGGGCGGCGGTCCTGTTCTTCAAAAGAAGAACCATCAATTCTGTAATTATGAGAATCCAAAATCTATCTCTGGCCTGCTACGTCTTACCCATGGTCTTCTCCACAATGTAGGCCTTCTCAACGGCCTCTACTAATGTCTTCAGACAATGAGTGTGCATTGCCCCTCCAATGTCGAGGTTCAAACCCCTGATGAACCTATAAATCCTCACCTACTCATCCTACATGTATTCTACATACTGAATAAAGTCCAGAAATTGATTCTCATACATTGCCACTATCATGGATGCCTGATATAGGTTGTGGAACTCATCTATCCTCTACTGAATGAACCTCCTGGACAAGTATCTATTCCTGAACCACACCTTGAAGAGCTCCCAAGTGACTATCTCAGAATGCACATGGATCTTCTACTCCTTAGTCCTCCAAAAACTCCAAATTTGACTCTCAGAAGGTGGATGGAAACACAAGCCTTTGTGTTGCTGTTACATGGACATAGCTTGAAGCATCTGCTTAAGATGACCAACCATGCCTCTTCCTGAAATCCCCTAGTGTCTCCAGGGAAATGAGATGAATGGAGTTTCAGAATCTTTTTGATGTCATTTCCATTGTAGACTGTCTGTCTCTAGGTATCTCAACACGATCATCACATTGCCTAGGGAACCTAGATCTGTCTCTGTGTCCTATAGCCCTATCTCCAAAATAACTTTACACAAACCTTTGCAAACAAATGACTAGAAATATCAAATATTATTATGGAATTCAATGTAATATAATGAGAATGGGCCTTGCTTATATAGTCAAGGAATAATAATCTAATAACCAGTCAAGGTCATAGATCAAGCCATAAATCATGGAAAGAACTAGTCAAGTCCATATATTTATGAGAGAACTAGACATCAAGGATCTAGTCAATACCATAGATCTAGGAAATAACTAGTCAATACCATAGATCAAGGAAAGAACTATACTTAACAACTAGATAATATCTCCTAATATCTAAATAAATAAAAAATAAATATCCACACACATAAGTGGGCGAGGATAAATACAATAAAGGTAAATAATGTACCTAGGTGAACATGAGATAAGGTAAATACCTACTCTAACACCCCCCTCAAGTGAAGCTAGGGGCCAAAATAGAAGTGGCATGTCCATAGTATGAGTCCCGGTAACTAGGCCTGATGAGGTACTCATGTACAATATATCCATGAAGAAATCTTGAACCAAAAGAAGGAAAGAATCCTACTAGAAGGAAAGAGAAAGAAGAAGAAGAAGGAAGATGTTCTCATGAACACCCCCCAAGAACAACTTCTGAAACCCCAAGCATTCCACGTAACTCAAGGTAGCGAGGTGATGCAAAAGGCTTTGTAAAGATGTCTACAACCTGTTGCTGAGTCAGAAGGTACTCCAAGAAAAGAACTCCATCCTGAATGTGCTAATGAATGAAGTGGATGTGTATCTCAATATGCTTGGTCCGTTGGTGCTCAACTGGGTTGCGAGAAATGTGAATTACACTTTGGTTTTCACACCAAAGTACAGTCGGTGAATCCTGTGGGAATCCAAAATTTGTCAATAACTGGCAAAGCCAAAGAATCTACTGACTCGCTGTAACTGCTGCCATGTACTCTACATCTAAAGATGAAAGTGCAATAGTGTTACTTTTTGCACAACCAAGCAACTGGAGAAGAACCAAGACATAAAATATATCCAGAAGTGGAACGTTTGTCATCAATAGAACCTACCCAATCTGAATCTGTATACCCAACCAACTGAGTAAAACCCCTAGTGTAGTGTAGGCCAAAGTGGGAAGTGCCCTAAAAATAGCGCAAAATCCTTTTAGTAGCCTGTCAGTGACTACTATGAGGAGAATGTGCAAACCGAGATACAAGCCCTACTGCAAATGAAATATCAGGGTGAGTATGGGTCAAGTACATGAGACTCCCAACCAACTTCCTATACAATGTAGGATCACAAAGTGGTGTGGTACATGTGGATGTAAGAGTAACCCCAAACTGAAAAGGAGATGGAATTGGCTTGAAATCAGCCATATCAAAGCACTAAGAAGATCATGGGTGTACTTTTGTTGACTTAAATGAATCCCTGAATATGTCTGAGAAATTTGTAAACCAAGGAAATAATGCAATAACCCAAGATCTTTCATGTCAAACTCTATAGAAAGAACCCTCTGAATACTCTGAATGTGGGAAGAAGAGCTTCCAGTAAGTAACAAATCATCAACATACAAGACAAGTATCACAATATCCTCACCAACATGCTGGAGATACACTGTATGATCAGAGTGGTAAAGAACAAAACCAGTAGATAGAAGAAAAGAATCCATCTTCTCATACCAAGCCCGAGGGGCCTATTTGAGACCGTAGAGAGACCTTCGGAGTCTATAAACAAGAGAAGAATCTTGAACAAATCTACTAGGTTATTGCTCCATATATATTTCCTCTTATAGATCTCCATGTAAGAAGGCACTCTTCACGTCCATCTGGTATACGGGTCACCCTTGTGATGCAGCAATAACAAGTACAAGGCATACAAAATCCATCTTGGCAACGGTGCAAAATTCTTGGAGTAATCAATACCTTCAACTTGTGAAAAACCCTTTGCAACAAGACGAGCCTTATACTTGTCAATGGACCCATCAACTACATATTTGGTTCGGTATACCCACTTACACCTAACCATCTTTCTTCCTTTAGGAAGAGATACCAAATCCCAAGTATGATTCTTCATCAAAGAAGAATACTCAACTTCCATCACATCATCCCACTCCTGTATCCCATGAGCCTTTGAAAAAGACTTTGGATCCTCAAAAACTGCCTGACACAAAAGTCCAGAACCTGTAGAATGTGTGTGATGATGCCTAGTGGGTGGAAGATCCTGTATGAAAGGTGTTACCTCAGAAATTGTAGTACAAGCCCAGTCAGAAAAAGTCACAACATCAGTGGGAATAGGATCCTCGATGGCATCTATAACCTCCTCATCAACCTCCTCAAATAAAGGATCCTCAAGATGAGATAAAAAAGAAGAATTAGGCATGGAAGAAGATGAAGAATCATGAGGTGGGAAGAGCTCATCAAATTGAACATGTGTTCGAAAAATACCCTCATGAGTATCAGTATCTAAAAGTCGATAAGCTCTCATATCCTCACAATACCCTACAAATATTAAGGGTTTTCTCTTCTTATCCAAGGGTTTCCTTTTCTTCTTTGGCACAAAGTCCCAAGTATGGCTCCCAAAGACTAAAAAAATGAGACACTGGGCTTAGTTTTAGACCAAGATTCCGCTAGATTCAAATGCTCAAGTGCTCTTTTTGGTGTGTAATTATGAATATAGTTAGCACAATTAACTACTTCTTCCCATTATACAGGAAGTAAATCTCTAGAATGCATCATGTAGTTAGTCATTTCCTTCAAATTTCTAATTCTTTTGTTTCTGCTAAACCATTTTGTTGTGGAGTATGAGGAACAAAATGTTGGTGAATAATGTCATGAGTTGTCAAAAATTTGGAAAAATCATTATTGAATTACTCCCTCCCATTATCAGTGCGAAGGTTCTTTATGCAACTAGAAGATATGTTTCTCGACCAAATCCTTAAAGACTTTGAAGTGTGAAAAAAAAAAAACTTTTTTACTTGAGAAAATAAACCCAAGTATGCCTAGATAAATTATCAATAAAGGTAAGTGCATACTTAGCTCCATTGAAAGAGGGGGTAGGAAAAACCATCAAGTCACTATGCACAAGCTCAAGTGGTGAAGAAAATCTCTTGGATAAATTCTCAGGAAATGGATCTTAGTGTTATTTCCCTAATGCACAGCCAGGGTAAACTCCCTCAAGATAATAAACTCTAGGAAGACCATCAACCATACCAAGATTTCTCAACTCCTTCAAATATATATAATTGAGATGTCCAAATCTCTCATTCCAAATCTTATTCTCTGAATATGCATGAGAAACCAATCATGTTCCTATAGAGGAATTTTCATCAAAACCCTCAAAGGGATATAGTATAGAGCTATGATCAACAATACCTTGAGCAATAAGTGAATGAGCCTTTTACAAATTTCATACTTATGCCCCATGTGGTGTAAACAGTCACTATTTTTCCTTCACCAAAATGAAAAATTTGATAAATAGAAAAAAAAAATTGTAGTGATGTTAGGATCATATAGTGCATCTTGGATACTTCCACCATCAAGTTGTATGTCACATTTTCCTTTAACATAGAAAGAAAGGAAGAATCTCCAACCTCAGATTTTGGAAGTAGAACTCAAACATAGAGATACACAAGAATCCTTGGTAGAATTCATGTGATAATAAGAACCAAAATCTATAACCCAACTATCTGAAAATCGTGACTGAGATCTCCCAACAACATTAAGTGTTTTTCCATGCTGATTACAAGGACGTGGAGTGGAGATAAAATTTTTGTGTTTCTTTACTACATCCTCTAAGTATTGCATTCACTTATAACATCTATGTTCTTCATGACCAATACCCCCACAAAAATAGCATGAAAGGCTAGACTTATTATTAGATTTAGAAGAATCCTTTGGTTTAGAGTTGTTTTCTTTTATTTTAAGAGAACTTTGAGATGGAGAAGGGGTGGATTTGATTTTACTTTTTGGTTTTCCCTTTCCTTTAGGATTAAATGAAACTAATACCTTTTGAGAGGTGGAAGACTCGAGGTTAGACAATTTGGATTCTTCCCTAGTAAGTATTTCAAAAAAAAAAATTAAGTTAGGCATTTTGAATGTGTCACCTAAGGCATCCATGCTAGAGAAAAATGTAGAAGAAATGATTTGGAATGGTCTTCTTAACTTGGATAGAATTAACAAAACACACTCTTCATATTTTTTATCTCTTCCACTCCCCTTCAATTGTTTCAAGAAATTATTGAACTTTGTAAGATAATCTATAATTGATAGAAAATCCTCAGAATTAAGAGAGGTGATCTCAATTTCAAGTTGTATGGCTCTCATGTGATCCACATTACTAAATAAACCCTCTAATTTCTCCCATATTTTGAAAGGAGAGTCACATTTTTCCAAACAAAACAAAATACTATCACTTACATAAGTTCTTATCAAACCCATACACTCATGAAATTTGCACTGGTACTGAAATTTCTCATATTCTCTAGTGAACACTAGTTGTTTTGAAGAAGTTAAAGCCCATAATCCTTTCTGTTTAATTAATGTTTCCATTCTTTTTTCATGTGTAGTAAAAATGTGTTGTTAATGTATAAACATGATCTAATGTATAAGTAGATAAAGACACCATTCTTAAAAATCACCAAAAAATGCAAGAACCAAGCAATGCAATAAGACCCCCACAAATTTTGGCACTTTATAATTGGGTGTGTGTGTTACAATATGGAATTTTTATAATTATAGGTTTTTTCAAAATAAATAGTTTTAATAGATTACGCATGAAAAATAAGCACTTTTACACAAAACAACACTCAAATCTGAGTTACAAACGATCAAAAGATACAAGCTTTTTAATGTTATGTTATATTAGTTATTTTAGTTGCCACTAAAACAAAATAAAATGCTCTTTCCTTCACCACACAAATAAAATGAAAGGGGTTTGGATTTAAGCACCTACTAATAGGAATCACAAAATTATTTTAATGGGTTTTTGCACTTCTTACTCTTTTGGGGTGTATTGCTTGTTTTCAAGAAAGTCACATCCAATTGTTTCTTCTAGTAAAGCTGACTATTTTTGGACTATGTAAAAAACGACCTGCACGGCCCAAAAAATAGTGTTCAGATTTTCCTGAAATGGCATATTATGCAAAGTAACCTATGCACCTTGCCAAAAATGGAAAAAGCGTCCCTCGAGAAAAGGTCTAATGCATGCTAACTTAAAATTCTATAGCACAAAAGAAAAACAAACTCAATGTGGATCTCAAAAAACCCCAAAAAACCCCAGAAACCATTTTTCTAGGTTTCCTTCCAATAGTTCAACAAACATACCTGAAGGCCATGTTGAGGCACGGATAAAGAATACCAATACGAGCCTCTACATCAAAAAATGACTAACTCCAGAAATGGTCTAGTTTATAGTTAATATTAGGGTTTTCACACCTTCCAAATGCAATGAAAGGCTCTATTTTGCATTTTAAAATGCACAAAAAAAAATACAAACAAATCCTAAATATATGAATATAAAAAAAACCTTATTTGCAAAATTAAACTTATAGAAAAATGTCAATAACAATATTCATCTCTGATACCATAAAATGAATGATAAAAAGATCGTGTCAAGCCACGAAGAAAACAGATGTTAATTAAACACCACACTCAATAAGATGAAAGTAATTCACCAGAATAAATTTACATAAACATTTGCAAAAAAATGAGTAGAAATATCATATATTATTATGGAACTCAATGAAATACAATGATAATTGCCCTTTTTTATATAGGAAAACAATATCAATCTAAGAACCATTCAAGGTCGTAGATCAAGGCATAAATTAAGGAAAGAACTATGTCATCATCAAAGATCTATTCAATACCATAAATCAAGGAAATAATTATACCTAATAACTAGATAATATCTCCCTAATATCTAAATAAAATAAAATAAATATCCACACACATAAGTGGGTGAGGATAAATACAATAAAGGTAAATAAAGTACCTAGGTGAATATGAGCTAAGGTAAATACCTACTCTAATAGAGTTCAATGAATGTCGAGGAGGTACATGAGTTTCATCTAAATGCCCATCCATGTCATATTGTGTAAGACCCCGATCTCTAGAGCCTCCAAAGGCAAAGGCGTCAATTTTTTTTTTGAAAAGGTTATACCATCTCTAATATCAAAAGATAAACTATAGAATGCATTGAGTGAGAAAATAACCTATTGAAAAAAGAACAAAATAAATATATTTTTAAGTGCATGAAATACAAATGAGTGCCCAAATTTAGTTTCTAATGAACATGAGATTTTTTTTAATTCTAATGTTAGTAACCAAAAAAAATAATCATAGCCTATAGGAGATGAGAATACATGACAAGAGGGAAAAAATGAAAATAATTTAAAATAATATTAATAAATCCATAATTGATGGACCATTTGTTATAGATATTGATCTTGTAAAAATGTGTAATAGATAATGTTACGATATAATATATAATTTTAAATGCATCAAAACAAGATGTGAATGTCTCACAATAATCTATTGCTAAAACAATCGATTATTTTTATTGGTATTTTCTCATGATATTTTGCCCCAAATAGTATTTTTTACGTTGAAATTAATATCAAAATTTAAATAAAATCTTTGGTCTACACACTCATGATTAAATGCAAATTTGAGAACCACACAATTTTGAAAAAAGAAATAATACTAAGAACCATAAAAATTTAAGTGCATCAAGAGAAAGGAACAAAATCTCTCTTTATTGTGAAAACAATCAATTCAAATTAGTGCTAAATTGAAATGGAATGGTAAAGATGAATGATAATAATGGAAAAGAGATAAGCTACTATGACCACTCTCATATGCATAATAAAATATTATGGACTATTATTGTATAGTGAAGAAATAACATTTTACAAGAAATTTGAGGGTAAGGGTGAGGGTTAGGAACTTGGGCTTCATTTATAAGAACATAACCGAAGAAATATGGTGTGTTTTTTGTGTCTTCAAACTATAAGTCTAATGTAAAACACCCTTCCTACCTTTTCTTATTAAGTATATTATAAATTTATATTCGTAGTTCGTCGGTAGATGTCCACCTTTTAAGTTGACTACACTAGAAATTTTTAAAATCCGACAATGTTTTTTTTGTTAAGGGTAAAGGTTTTTTAGTTGGAATCCTACCCAATTACAAAAGAGTCCAAAGACCATATATTCAAAAACATAACAAGAGACAGAAATAAGACTATCAATAATATAATAAACATGAATCCAAATAACAATGGGATGACAACACAAAGATAACACAATGTTAGCACAAAGTCTACCCAAATCCCACACATAACAACAAAAACCAGAAATGGCTTTGATCAACAGAAGCAACACACAAGAAAAATAGATCAAACCACTTTTTCTCCTACTCCTTGTAATCCTTTCACACTGTGAGATTGAATGAGCTTGTGTTTGTTCCATCTCGACTACACAGTGTTCCACCCATCATCAAAATCATCATCAACTCCACCCCCAAATGTCCATTTTATATATTCGCTATATTTCTCACCCTTCCAAAAGTTAAGAACCGTGAGGGAGTCAGGATCAAACTAGGCATGTAGCACCTTAAACAGTTTCTTCTTCTATTAAGGTGTCTTATTCATGACCTTGGTGTTGTCCCCTAAAACCACCTCTAAAAAAGGGGAAAATTTTTCAACCATAACTTGATTTATGCAATTGTTTTCCATTTTTGTGGTTTCAAACCTACCCTAAATTTTCAAATCCCTATTTTTATCCTCGTAAAATTTCCATATATTTTCTTCAAAATAATATTTCATTCCCATCACTCACTCCACAGTAGCAGAGAATGCTAGTGTAGGTTTTTCATTAGGATCCTCGTAAGGTTTCCTTCCACTGAATCATTTTTGGAATCCTCACCATAATCGGAGCTAATAAATGATTAAATATTCTTACCCCATCTAAATCTTCAGAGTTTGATCCATCTCAGAAACAGGGGAAGAGGATCTGTCCAACCTTTTTGTTTCATTTTCAAAAAATTATGCATTCAACAGCTCTAAAGAAGAAAGGACTAAGGTAGTCATGTTTTAAATTTCTATCCTTTTTTTAGTGCCTAGCCATGCCTCATCCACTACAGATCACGTGGAGTGAAAGGGAATCCATAAAGAGTCTGATACATTCCTTTTAGATCTAGATGCTTCACCAATCACCTTAGATGACAAGTCCCCTACATCCTTGACATGCAAGAATGACTCATCTATCTCCTACTACACATGATGGTCAATGACAACATGAGGATGTAAAATACTTGGTCCCTGATTTGAGGCCTCCAAGGCTTTGGTCGCGCCATCCTTCTTTTCCCATGATTTAGTAACTTGGTAGATCCTAACTCCATGTCCATCCTATAATCAAGATGAGAAAAATACATTTGAATCCTCATACAGGATATGTTGATTATGTAAACAAAATAATGGGTTAGAAACATGCAACTTTCAAAATAGGAAATAAGCACATTTAAATCCTAAATTAACACCACTAATTCCCTCACCTCAGATTGAGGAATAATAGAAAGAGGGAGGAGAATGTATACCTACACTTACCCATAAATAGAATCCTCCTTCTTTGATGGATTGATTTTCTCCTTGGATGGAATTTGAGAATTCTTCAAATTTGTGGACTGATTTCGGCAGCACTTCCCCTTTATGAAATGATGAATTTGGCTCACTTGGATGCTATAGAGATTGATGGATTGGTTGAATATTTTAGCAGTATAACTTTGCAATTGATATAAGGTTGATGTGCAAGGGAAGTGGCATCATTATTTATAGCTAAATGGAGGGTTGAGATTAATCCAAGTAGGATTAGATCAATGGTTGAAATCCCATGAGAATGGAGAGCTTTCTAGATTTAGAAAATTCTAGATTTCAGGAGAATTCTCCATTGAATTAAAAATTTAATGGAATAGTCTATATTTATTTGAATATTTTAAAATAAGAGGGAAGAATGGAGAGGCTTCTACAAATAGAAGCCTCTATATTTAGAGGGTCATTTAGCTTGTAGTTAGTGCCTAAATTTTCCCTTTGTAAGATTTAATTCATCTATTCATTCCATAGTAAAATTAATCAATTTAAGCATTTCATATTTCAAAAGTAACAATCAACAACTACAAGATCATTTTCATTTTGTTCAACAAACTTTCTTTCAAATCCAAAAGTAAAAAAAGGGAACTAAATCTACTTCTAATGTTGTTGTTTTTCCTTACTACAAAATGCATTATTTCAACAAAACAATTTACTTAACATTTGTAGTATATTTCCATTTCCACTACAACCATATGTTAAAAAAGCCACTAACAAATTTGTTCCACATACAAGGTTTTCAAGCATACACTATTAGTATTCTACAATTTCTATATTCTTTCTTTTCTTTTCACAATACTATAACTTCAACGCTAATAATGAAATTTATTTTCCTTGAGCATAGCTCATTATTTAAATTCAAAGAACTTCTTTGCTCACAATACAAACTATAACTAAACTTTTAAACATGATTTACATTTTGGTTCATTCCTTTACATAATACCATTTGAGGAGAAATAAAATCATACAATTCCTCAATGAGATTCATACAAACAATGTTACAGCTTACAATGCCACATTCCTTTTTAGAAAAAATACAATATTACAAATCTTACACCTTAAGTGGGAATAGCATGAAGGTCTTCTAACAAGGAAAAAAAAATTTGGACAGCAACAATTGCTCCAAGTTTCACATCAAAAACAAGAGTTCCACCATGCTTCACTTAATCAACAACAAAAAAGGGGAAGAGGCAATACTCTCCACCAAACCAATAATCCAATGAGGAGAAGAAGCCATACTCCTCATTGGCCCCCAAGCTCTAACCACAATGCAATGAAAGATGGATCCAACTCTTGTCAACAATAAAAACCTCCACATCACAATACAAGGATTTTACAACCATACCAAAATACAATCAACACAACTACAATCACAAAAAGGAAACCAACCAAATATACAAGGATTCAAAAGGTAAAGCCAAAGGAACAAAGATCTATGGGGAGGTCACTTATGCCTCCCAGTGGGAAATCGGTGCCCACCTTAAAACCCTCCAATATACATCTCAAAAACCCCTAAACAACTCTTATGCCTCCCTACTATCTCTTATGTCTCCCTCATAAAAAAACAAGTAAGAAATAAAAGAATTTCTTGTCCAAGGTGGGGCACCCAACCCAACTCCCTACAAAACATGAAATAAACTCTTATGCCTCCCTACATGTAAGATCCCCATATTCCCCTCCTACACCATACTTAGGCAATCTACCTAAGAACTCAAAAAACATACCAAAACACTAAAAAACATACACATATACACAATATAAAGGAAAACTTTTAACAAGAGTTTAGCTCCTACCTTTCAATGGTAGAGCTTGAGCGAAGATTCACACACCAAGCTCCTTCAAGCCCAAACTATCACCAACAATCTCCAAAAAAATCAACAATCACTCCAAAATCCTCCCACTCCAAAAATGAAAGAGCACAAAAGGAAATGAAGTAACCCCCAAACAAGTAAAATAAATTGAATAAATAGAAAAGGGAGACATGAGGGTGAGGTGGCTCCATGCAGGATGCCACATCACTCATCCTCAAATCCACCTCACAAGTAAAACATCCACCCAAATGCATAATAAATTGGTTGGTGAGAGGAATGACAAACCTCTTACACACACAATCTAAGCCCAAACCCCCTAAGGAAAAAATTTAAAACCCATGTAAGAAAAGCAAAATAAATGTCACTTTTTGCCTTACAAAACACATAATGGGGTCTAATTTTGACCCCCCCAATCCATAGGTAGGATTGGTATATGAAATTAAGAGGTGTGGGACAAGATTAATTTGTCCCAAAAGCCTAAAAAAATGTTTGTTAAGCCCAAATCCGAATTTCTCAATTAAGGTAGGGTGTACAACATTCAAAGTCACATACAATCAACTAAAATCACAAGATCAAAAGGACCAACTACTCTAATAAATGGACCCTTTTCTCACATCTGCAATTAATATAATAACCATGATTATTCCCCTTTATTAGGGCACATTAATCAACAATGCTGAAATGAATTACATCACAAAATAAATCACATACTCCACAATAAATAAAAGAATAGGGGAAACATACACACATAACGCATGGTCACATTTGGAGGTCACACCCCCCATGAGGACTGTATGATAGAAAAGTGATAGGTGAGGATGATAATCAACAAGTGACCTTCCCCGTACCCGACCTCCCGAGGTCATGTCGAGATAGCCGGTGGTTTGAAATGTAGGTGACTTAGATGATAGCCACAACCGAGATTATGGGAAATTTTCTACCATAGAAAAGTGATAGGCAAGGATGAGAATCGAAAAGTAACTTTATTATAGCTAACTATAGGAGGATCAATGACTAATATCAGGTAGTGCGATCTCCTAGTAGTTGAATTGACAAAGGAGAGATTTAGAGGCTATGAAGGGGTAGCGTAAATTCCCTAGGGTTTGTCCTCCTAACTAGGATCTAAGTGTTAATCTAATTTTAAATATCTCAATTAAATTAAATTGAAAATAACAATTTATGCTACTGTTGAAAGGGGAATTAATATAAAAAAACACAAGATTGAAACATTACAATTACAAACAACAATTAAAATATTTAATACTAAAACTAAACAAGCGAGATAATCCGGTGTGGTTATTCACCTGTGCAAATGTGTGAATCTATATGAAACACAACTAATTAATTTAATTAAAAACCTTCAATCTTAGATCAGAAGTGAGGAAAAAATCATAGCTTCTCAAAAACTATCATCCCCCACATCTTCCCTCGTAATATTGTAAGCGAGCTTAACTGAAATAAAATGATTCACTACTCTATTTGATATATCATAACTACAACTTTGATAATTCAAACCCAGATTTTATAGAACAGAGACAAATCTAGTTGTATTGTAGCTTGTCCCCTCAGTGTGATCTCTTCATTCCTACGTGTTCTCATGAATCCAAAAAAGTGGGAATGTGATAGTGGTAGCAGGAGAAGATGTTCGAATAGTGGCATCTTGGACATAAGCCGAACAAAATGCAACTAGAAGAGGGATAGTGCAAGAGAACAGAGCTTGGATATGTGATTCCTAGGAGGATTGTTGTAGGGATACAACACAAACACACTGAAATATCTAGGACCTATACTTCCTATGATGAAACAACAGCCTATAACTCTAAGTAGAAAGAATATTCAAATGAACTTATTCTAGAACTAAAACTATTTTATGCTAAGCCAGTTTTTTGGAGAACAACAATGGAACAAGATGAAAATAGAGAGATCCAATGATCTCTAAACTAGAACTGTGGAGCCTTGAACTGAGAGGTTGAGAACTTTACAAAATCTAAACCTGTTGAGACTTATTGAAGAACTTTAAAAAAAACTGAATAATAAATCATAGAGAGAGAGGGGCTATTTGTTTGTAAATAAGCTTGGTATTTATAGCGCTTTGATTTACTAGAAGGTGAGATCAAATTGAACTCCTCTATTATTTAAAAAATGAATTACTATTATAAGTTGGCTAAAAATTTAATGCAAGTAAGATTGGTTGATAATTACAAGCGCAATTTGATTTTTCATGTTGACGAGTGCGTCATAAGGTTCTAGAAAACGTAGATAGGACCACCGCCCAAAGCAGGGCAGCAATTTCAAGACCGCCTCCCTGTATTGGGTGGCGGTCACAGGACCGCCACCCAAACAGGGTGACAGTTCTAACACTAAAGGCTGAAATGCAAGGAAAAAGAGGAAAGGAGTTAGAAAAAAGCATGCAAAGGATGGATAAGGCATTTTAGGATGCAAATGTATACTCACCGTGCTTTCTAGGTTCTGAACACCTTCCAAAGAGATCTGAATCATCATTGGGGTTTCTGTAACCTCTTTTTGGTAGTACAATACATACAATTTTGCGTATGTACATATTGGCTCCTTGGAGAAGCATTTTAGCCATGAAGGGGCATAAAACAGTGGGTCCAAGTATGGCAGTCCTAAAATGGGGAGTTAGAAGCTATACCTGACATGTTTGTGTGTTGTAATGTCATCATCTAGATTCTAGTTATCTGTAAAATGAAAAGAGGAATCAAGTGCAGATAGATAAAAGAAATCAAAAAATAAACACTAAATTAAAATGAAATGCAGACTTACCATTTGCGCCGGGATAAGAACTTACCTCCATCGGTGCTTTATCTCTATGAAAGAACATTCAAAACAAGGTTAGAATGTTATATATATATATATATATATATATATAACAATCTCATTTTCCTATTCATTTTTGCATATCGATTTGGTAATTTTTGAGCTCTGGGGCCCAGGGTAACTGTTTTCGATGAGATTACAATCAAAACGTTCATTGCTAGATCATGATCATGCCTCTTAGAGCAAGAGATCGACCCATGGAGTCTCAGGTTAGTTTTTCTCAATTTATTGTTTTTAAACCTAAAATATAAAAATGTTGAAATATTTGACTTGGGGGGGTTATTTTTAAAAATCTTAGTGTTAAATGAGTCTCTAGGGGGGGGGCACCCATAGGGTAGGATTTTTATTTTTCTAAAAAATTGTGTATTTTTTTCTTTTTTTAGTGTTTTAGGGCATTAGAGCCGCACGTCAAATCAACACAGGACCGCCGCCCTACATAGAGTGGTGGTCACAGGACTGCTACCCTGTAATGGTGTTGATCGTAGGACCGCTGCCCTTAAAAGGTGGTGGTCATGGAACCACAACTCTGCACAGGGCAGCAATTTTGGATAGAAAGAAAAAGATAGCCACAAAAGTAATTTTTGTGGTATTTTTGGTATGTTGGGTATTTTGCTATGTTTTTGATGAGCTTATCTATCATATTATGTTGCTAACTTTATCTTTTTCTCTATTTTGGGTGGATGCAGAGGAAGGAGGAGTATATACGATGGAGCAGAGAGCAGGAGTTTGATTGGCTCCTGGCAGTGTTGGACATACTGACCCAAACAGAGCGAGACACTCTTCAGAGGGCTGGTATTTTGAGGATTTCATAGGTTCCTCATGTTGCTCCTGCCAGTCACATATTGTGTGACTTATTCTCATACTGGGATGTAAACCAAATACTTTCCAGTACCAGGTCTTAGGGGTGAGTGGACTATCACCCTAGAGGACGTTCATCGTATACTAGGGGTTTCGATTCTTGGGAGGTGGCTGTCTCTTAAGACAACAGGATCCAAGTCTCAGATGATTCAGTGGGATACTTATATGGGAGATGGTGTTGTCTCTTTTGGCTCAAAGAAGGGGGTGAAGGTCTGATCCATTATTTTTACTCCTATCCCCACCATCTGTAAGGCCATCATGGGTATATTTGCCTCACATTTGATTAGGATAAGGGAGGAGACACTCTGTTATACTGCTGGGCTCCCGTGATTGTGCATATTGAGTCCCATGGTCGTATTTATGCTTAGGGAGCAGATATTCTCGGGACCACCTACTATGATTTGTACAAGGTTAGATTACAGGGGCAGTATTTGAGCCACCCTACTCTGGTTATGAGTTGGGTGTATGAGAATATCATTCCCTATGGGAGGGGTGTGTTAGTAGAGGATCTGGGGGTTGTCAGGGCAGCTAGGTGGATAGGGATGTCAGTGCTTAGGATGGCACACTAGCTAGTGGCTTCACTGACTACTGCAGATATGGAGGCTACTCCTTATCAGGACATGGAAAGATTGTGGGGGTAGGAGGTGACTACATTGGTTGTTTGCTCTACCAGGGGTGAGTTGGTGGACAATATATGGAGAGTGGAGATCAACCCTTTTGATCGAGTCCCTCAACAGTTCATCCTCCCTTATATTGATATGTTTCCTCCATTAGGGCTTATGTACAATACTATTAGTGAGGCCCGAGGAGGTCTTAGATGATATTAAGGCTGGACCATAGTTTCTCTTCGAGTACCTATCATAGTTAGGTGAGTGGTTCGTGCCCGATAGGAAGCTGGTGCTCCTCGAGCACCCATACTTCAGATTAGGGTTCTTCTTGCTTTCAGTGGGGAGGCGGATAATCCCATTGATGTGGACTTAGAATCTGAGGAGTTCACAGAGGGGAGACTAAGGAGGAGATGATGGGAGAGGGGGTTGGAGGTGAGGCCGGTGGGATGGCCGAGGAGGATGATAGCGATTCTGAGTGGCATGAAACTTAGGATATCTTGAGGGAAGAGAGGGTGGAGGTCAGTGTGGAGAAGGAGACCTTGGTCTCAGAGGAGTTGCCTTCTCAAGACATTGAGGGAGATGATGAGTCCATGGTAGGATGTCATTTCATTCCATATTTTGGGGAGGTTCTTTAGTCAGTAGTAACATCAGTAGCAAGCATAGATCCTAGAGACCCTACCTGGATGCCTAGAGATCCGAGTGAGTTGCCACTCTTCTCTCGACCCTGTTAGTTAGAGATGTTAGTTGATATTTTTTTTTGTTGTTTTGCTTGTTTTCAAATTGTTTTTGGTGATTTTCTAACTTTTTTATTTCCCTTTTTATTTGCATCGACTGGACAGGGATGGCGGGAACTTATTAACCAATTATGCATGACCACCCTTTTGATCCCGTCGGGGAAGACCCGGGCTGATTTTTCTATGGATTTAGGAAAGCCCTTAGGCACCAACCGACATACTGATGTGCTCACCCCTATCTGGAAGGTGGCAGAGATAGTGACCTCCCTTCGTACTCAGTTATCTAGATAAAAGACTACTAAGCACCTAATGAGGTGGATCCATTCTTGTAGTGAGACCACAACCAGTGGTCACGATCATGAGCACTCCCATCATTCATTGTATTCAGAGCATCATCATAGCCGTAGTAGGAGCCCTAGATGCAGTCACGTACCCTTCAACGGATCCCACAGGGATTGAGAGGCCATTCAGTCTTTTTGTAGTGATTTTTTCTGATGTTTATATGATTTGTTTTTGTATTTTTTGGGCTCATTGAACATTTTGACCATGCCTAGTGCATGATGGATTTGTTTGTAAAACACGATTCCTATATATATATATATATATATATATCTTTTTGTATCTAGAGTTTTGTGATTTGTTTCACATGTGTTCACTAAATGCTTTTAGAATATCTTTTTTATATGCTTTTCAGAATGTATGCAATGGATGACAAAAAATGTTGAACAATTTTTTTTTCTTTTTGTTTGTTTTTGCAATGTTGATATGTGATGATGCAAACATACTGTAGTACTGAAATTTTTTCTTCTTTGGAAAATGTTCGTTGCTTCTTGTTTTGGTAAAATGTGATGAATATGTAGTGATAAGAGATGAGCTTGCCCCATTCCTAACTCAATGCAATTAGTAAGATGATAGGGCTCATCACTGAGAGTTAGGAAGGGCACAAATTGTATGAGTTTGACTGAACAGAAATGATGAGAGAAAGATAAAGTATTGACAGAAACCAAATTTATACCTACGTACTTACCTTACTCAAAAACTACTACATAGCTCAGAATGCAACTTACTTTCCATTTTATTTAGACTTAGATCCATAAATGGAAACTTGGTTGAAAAAATATGGTTTGAAGGATTTGATCTCTTTGGAATTTGGATGCTTAATTTCACTTTTCACAATACACTTTGCTTTGAATTTTTACAACACTAAGATTCATTAATTTGTGTGAATGGACCCCCTACGCCCTACCCCATCCTACTAATAAGAAGTATGGGCTTATCACTGAAGGAAAGACATAGGTGAGTAAGGGAACTTCTTTCCTTTCTCAACCTCACACCACTAATAAGAGATGCGGGCTCATCACCGAAGGTTGGTAGGAAAAAGAAGTGTGTAAAATAAAATATTATGTTTGTTTAGTGTTTTTTATTCAATTTGGCTTGGACATTTCTGATATGTGATTTTGGAGTATCCTTGTTTCAAAGATACGTAAGAGGGATAGATGTGACATAAAGAATCTTCTAGAATATACCGTAGGTAAGAACAACTTAACCTAGTAGAAGAAATGAGTATGACCAAGTATGCAGGAATTGGTATGGTTTTTGTCAAGATTTTTTTTTTCGAATTGATGAGATGATTTCAAAACCATTTGATGATATTATGAAAATTAAAGAGATATGATTTGAATTTATTTTCCAATATTTTCAGAAGCTTGGAATATATTTCTTAAGAATAAGTTCCTTGACCACAAAATTTATGAAATGAGTGAACATAATGAAACAACTAAGTGGCTAATGTAATGCAGATAAACATAATATATAAATGGTGATGCTGATGACCTATGTGTAAAATCGTTTAAGATGCAAGGAATTGACGGTTTCATTTAATTCCTCAGATTCTAGTGTACACAAGAGATACACACCATTTCCATAGTATTTCATGACTCAGTATGGGCCCAACCACTTGGGCTGGAATTTCCTTTTGTGGCCAGTTTTCTTATCAATCTGGTTGTCTAGTCTCAAAACTAGATCTCCCTCGTATATTTCTCATTTTTAGACCTTTTTGTTATATTTCTAGCACATCCGGTCAACATAGGCTCTGTACTATTGTTCGGCATTTAACCTGGACTCATCAAGGCTTTCTAGTTGAGAGAGGCGTGCCTCTCTATAGGCTTCTTCTCCCAATATGCCTTGTAATGTGATGCGGAGACTAGGTATTTTGACCTCAAGTGGGAGAATTGCTTCTACCCCGAATACCAATGAGAAATGGGTTGTCCCTGTTGGTGTTCTTATTGATGTTTGATATGCCCAAAATGCTAGGTGTAATTTTAAATGCCAATCCTGTTTGTTCTCCTTAATTGTTTTGAGGAGAATGGATTTTAATTTTTTGTATGTTGCCTCAGCCTGTCCATTGGCTTGGGGATAATAAAGAGAGGCCATGTGATAGTTTATCTTGAATTTTCTAGACCTCATCATTCTTGAAGGATGTGCCATTGTCTGAGATAATGACTTACGGGACACTGTACCTACAAATGATTTGATACAAAATAAACTTAGCAATTAAAGAACCTAGTACAGTGGTGAGAGGCGTGACCCCTACCCATTTAGTAAAATATTTTGTGGCCGTGATTATAAATTTATGGCCATGTGTTGATGAGGGAGAGAATTTCCCTATCAAATCTAGGCCCCACATGGAAAAGGGCCATGGGGTTGCGATTGGTTGCAGATCCTATGTTGGCATGTGAATCTCGTGGGAGAACTCTTGGTACTTATGATACTTGCACACAAACTATACTATGTTATGTTCTAGAGTGGGCCATAATATCCCATCCGATGTATTTTGTGAGTAATGGCGTGGCCATCGAAGTGGCCTCTACATATCCCACTATGGGATTCGTAAAGAATATTTTTGGATTCTTCTGTGTTGACACATCTTAAAAGCATTCCATCGAAGGCTTTGTGATAGAACACCTATTCTAAAATTACATATTTATTTGCAGTGATGCATAACCACCTTCTTTGTTGTGATGTGGACCCTTTTGGGTATGTGTGGTCCATGATGAAATTGATGATGTTAGTGTACCAAGGACATATAGAGATGGGGGGCCTAGTTTTGACCAAATATATGTACTCATCAGGAAAGTATAGATCTACCAGATCATCCCCATCCAATGGGTTTTCAGCCAACCATTCTATAATGATTTGTCCCTTAACGTATTTCTGGTTTACAAATGGTATTTCAAACTCACCCATTAAGGTTATGAAACATCCAAACTTTTTAGATAAAGACCCTTGTGTGAGAAATGTCTGCAAGTGATTTGTCTTTACAATAACCCTTGTTTCTTGATTAAATATGTAATGTCTTAACCATTTTTTTGCAAAGACTATGGTAAGGCATTCTCTTTCTTCCTGTGTGTAATGTGTTTCATAATCAAGCAATGTTTGACTAATGAAATAAACTGCACATTCCCATTTATTATTATCTTCTTGAGCCAACATGTAGCATAGTTAGACATCAGTAGCCCATGAATACAAGATCAAAGGATGATTTGGTCTAGGAGTAATTAGCATGGGAGGAGACAACAAGAAGAATTCAACTGCTTTGGAGGCCTTGTTGCATTCTTCCATCCAATCAATGCTATAATCCTTCTTTAATAAATTGTTGATTGGATGGAAAGAAAAACTTAAGTCAGGGATGAACCTTTGAATTACACCAAGTTTCCCAAGAAATGATCTGATACCAAACTTATCTAATGGTGGAATCATTTAAATAACATCCCGGATTTTGGATGGGTCAACATCAATCCCTCATGACGTTATAATGTAACCTAGAAGATTGCCTTCTGTTACACCGAATACACATTTATTTGGATTCAACATGATGCCATATTCAATCAATCATGAGAGAATGATATAGAGCACTACTAGGTGATCACAACACTTCCTAGCCTTGGCCAGCAAGTCATCTACATTGGATTCCACAATCTTATGAATAAGGTCATGGAATATGTATGTCATTTCCCGTTGGTATGTAGTGCATAAGTTCTTAAACTGAATGGCATCACAACGTAACATTCAATTCCCCAAGGAGTTATAAACGTAGTCTTGGCTTGATCCTCTTTAGATATTTTGATTTGATTATATCCAGAGAATCCATCCATGAGAGAAAAAATCTCAAATCCAGCTATTGCGGCAATTGTGACGTCGATAGATGGTAATGGGAAGTCATCTTTGGGGCAAGCTTTGTTAATGTCCCGAAATTCTATGCAAATGCATATCTTCCCATTTTTTTGAGAATGGGAATGATATTAGATACCCATTGTGAATAGTCAACTGGTTTGATGAATCCCACCTAGAGAAGTTTCATTACTTCTTCTTTCACCCTGAGAGCCACTTTTGGCTTCATTGGTCTTGACTTTTTCTTAATTGGCTTTGCATCCGGTTTGGTGAAAGGATTATGTACCACAATATTTGGTGAAATTCTAGTCATTTATTTGTAGTTAAATTCTAAATCCTTTTTATGTTCTTTGAGAATTTGGGTTTGTATTTGTTTTCGTGCAAATGTGCAACAGGGAAATTGATGATTTTCGAGAAGGACAACTATACCCCTATGCAAAAAAATTCATGTTTTATCACTCCTAGGTTACCTCAGCTCTGTCTATTCAATCCAAATGACCTCCCAATAAATGTTAAATCATCACTCTATGTGATTTAGGAAAGTCCACTCATTCCACCTAGGTGATTTTAGGGAGTTCTAAAAAGACACTATCTTCTGGTAGTATAGGGAAGGGTTATCATTGGCCTTCCTAGGACTGGATCAATCCCCTGGAGTGGAAAAGAAGGGAAAATTTCTATATGGATATGAAATGAAGAACTTGAAACATCATGGAAAGCATTTTGGAAGGTTTAGGGAAGTTTTGAAAGACTTGGAGTAGTCTAAGTGAAACTAGGGTTCATATACCTAGGTGGTACATAGGCCTAAAATAGTTGGTGGGCTTCATAAGAAGATTTCAGGAGCTTCGGATGGATTTAGAAGAAAAAAAAATATATCCAGAAAGAGGATTCCAATATATACATGATGGTGAAATAATATTTTTCACAACACCTTGGAGCATATAATTTGTAGACAGTTTTTCTCATGAACAAGTGGAGTCCCAGATCAAAAATCCATTTTTTTCAGGGATCAGATGGTCGAATAAAGACATGAGGATCCCACCATTTGATTCAAATTCCATTTTTATTCAAGATCATATAAAATTTCACCAAGAAATTCCACTGGGAGCTCAAGTTATCTTTGTTCCAAGGTACCCTCTCAAAGGTAGTGCAAGACTTAGTAATTTTTTCGAGAGGACACATGTTAACACCAGGAGCCTGACAAGATTTCATGTCCCTGAGGTCAGGTACACCATCCATTGTAAAATGTGCCCATCCCCCATGTGAACTCTAGGACCCTCATATGACATCCAGACTTGACAGTTCAATCCCAGGTGCTTATTTGGAGCATGCATTCCATATCATCGGATTGGGTGCCACGTGTCAGCTCCAGGACCACCATGGAATTTGATTTCCCTTATGTACATGAGGTGGGGGAAATTGGACCTTTAAAAATGCACCCATACCCTATGGGGAGTCATTTGGACACCCACGTGATTGACTTTCATCCCCTAGGTGTATTTTTCAAGAAAATCCCATGTTGTTGGAATGAGGACACATGGCATCCCCTTGACCACTGTGGAAATTGATGTCCCTCATTTCCTTGAGGTATGGGACATCAGAGACATAAAAATGTTCCTAGCCTTTCCATGTGCATGTTTTGAAATTTTAAATCCAGCACTTAGCCATTTTCTTCCTCTCATTTCTCCTCCACAACTCCTCACCTTGCCATGGCTCCGTGCATTATTTTCTAGACACCTGGTCCATCATTGTTGCTCCAAAACAGCTCCACCATGGCCACATAAACTCTTCACACCATGAATACATAGAAATATGTAGGTCTCAGAGAAAAATGGAGTGAAATGATGAAGAACGTGGAGACAATGAAGGTTTTTTTGCCAAATAACCATGAAGTCACCCGATCAAAAAATCTTTGTATCTCACAAGATACAAGTCGGATCGAGATGCCACTTTTTGAAGAATTATTCATTTTTCAAGGTGATCAAGATGCAACAAATAAGAGGTCATATGGTGCCTAGAATCATTTTATCCAACAAAACCCTCTCTTCGTGCACCGACTCACATTCGTTGGATTTCCCATCATTCTGGCAATGGAAACGAGCTAAAAACTTATACACAAGTTCCAAATAAAAAACCTATCACAATGGATTTATTTTCATTGTAAAAGGAGACAAAAACCAGGCCTACAAATTTCAAGCTCCATTAATGGCCACCATGGCAGCTGCCAGGTCAAAATTTCAAAATTTATTTCCAGGCATTCTAGTGGGAAAAACTATGTGAAATTCAAAGGGTGTGATTGTAACGATAAGAAGAGTCCAAAAAATTATGTTCCATCACAAATCATGTACTAGAAACACCCTTTCTAAAGATAGAAAGTTTTCCTACACATGCTTGTTATTTTTGGTAAGTCTTCATCAAAAGCGGCTATGGAAAGAGCAGTGTGCACTGAAGATCTCCAGAGGGCCAAAATGATTATCCAGAGTAGAAAATAGTGAAAATGACCACTTACTAAAAATAGTAAGTCCCCCTTTCTGGGCATTTACTAAAAAAGGTAAGCCACACTCAAAGAGCAGCTTTGGCACAATGGGACATTCAGAACTTCATCGCATCAGAGCTTTCCATCAATGAGGATTATCGGACTTCATCTAGGATGACATATCCTCGTCTTCTTCCTCTTATTTCTCTCTCTCTTCTCTTCTCATATGACACTCTCTCTCTTCAATGTTATATTTTTGCGTTGAGGGTTGTACTTTTTAATATGACTTAAATGACTTTAGAAATATAATGTAAATTAAGTCACCTTGCTATTATAAAATGGATTTAAATATTTAAAGTGGAATATGAACAATCTTAAGTCATATTAATGTATTTGAAAGGTCACAAGGAAGACAATAAGTCACCTCTCATTCTATAAATTATAATGCCACTCCCATTTCAAAGGGTTGGCAATTGATCTTGTAGACTCAAGAGTGCATTGTACCTAGAGAAACCAAAGGAGATAGCCACTTTTTTCTACTCTCTTCCCCTCTCAAATTTCTTCCATTCCCACATTATGTACAACTTTTATTTGAGAAATCAATATAAGAAGAAGGAGTTTCTATATTTCTTTGACTAAGGGGTTTCTTGATACTTGGTGATCAATAAATTCTATTTGGTCTTGTTGATATTCGTAGAGTTGTTTCTTCCCATAAATGCATGTGTTGAAGTTTCTAACTAGTGTGTGTGCAATAATTTGATTTCCTACCTACAACATTAGTTCTCATACCTCTTTTCTCACTCCCCTTTCCTGCTCTACAGATGAAGAATTCCCTAGCAAGAGATTGCTAGCATTGTCGCAAGGTCAGTGGAGTGCCCCTGTTGGATTCCCAGTCAAAAGACCACCACATAAATCCACACTTTCTCATGCATGCACATACAAAAACTGCACCGGTTAAGTAGAGGGACTTAGATTCCCAGAGCATTGGTAAGAAATCCACAAGTTTGTCCACCCAAAAATTTTTCTTGCCAATAGTATTTCTACCTCCTCTAGATTTAATGAGGATCCCAACTTTAAAATATTTGGTTCTTCCTTCATTCCAATATTTATATTAATCATTCCTTCGATTAAAGAAGTGTTTCCATCTTCAAATTCAGGCAGGGCTAGAGGTAGTTGAAAACTTTCTTCATTCTCTACCTCGTAGATTTTGAGATTCTTTTACGGGGGAGATTATATCATGGGATTTCCAAAATAGGAAGAGGAATATGGGATTAGGGTGAAATCTGTTATGTGATGAGTGAGATGTAATTCCGCATAGGCATTTAGATATCCAAGAGTGACTCCATTGCTGTCAAAGTGATCTAGGATGGTAAAATCATTTTCAGCTTCTATATGTGTCAAGATCGGGGTTATTGGTATTTTACGTAGTAATGGTTTAGTACTAAGTGATACCATGAAATTTGTATTTTCCAACTCACTACTTGGAGTGAAATAGGAAGCTAAGGTTGTTATTGAATCTGCAAGAAGGTTATGTTCTCATGGGATTGCTTCGATTGATATGAAGTCGAATCCCTTGGTTAGATCTAATACTGCCATTTTATAGAGTTGTAAGTGCTCAACTCTAGTCTCATATACCTCAGATACTTGGTTTACAAATAATTGTGAGTCTCCTAGCACTCTAATGTTATCAACGCCCATCCTTTTAGCTATGATGAGGCCAAGGAGGAGGGCTTCGTATTTGGCCCCGTTGTTTGTACATTCAAAGTTTAACTTAAAGGAAAAGGGTAGGATATTTCCCTCGGGATAAGTAAGGATCACACCTGCCCCAATGCCGAAATGACATCTACCTCCATCAAAGTTGAGAGTCGAATAATTTCTCAAAAAAGGATGTTGGAACATTCTTCGTATATTCTTCTTTTGCCTCAGTTACTTCTACCATATAAACTTTGTCCGTTGGAAGGGAGCCAATTCCTAGGGTACATCATATACCCACATAATCAAATGGTAGGAGAATAGGTAGATATTTCTCTAATAACTCAAAAAAATTTATGGTGGTTCCTAATGATACTATCTCTATGATGTTGGTCTCATTTTTGATTGCCGGAATGCCTTTAACAAAATTCGTGACTTCTAATTCTGTTGTAGGTACCAGCTTTACTTTTGGCTTTGAATTTACTTGTTTGTTAAGTTGATTCGTTGGGAGCTCAAACTCAGAGTGGACACCTGGTCTATTTTTCAAATCTACTAAGTGTATGTCGAAAGGTTTTTGGTCACCCTACGCCACAAATATTTTTCCTGGGTGTAAAATTTATATTTCCTGGAATAACGTGGAAGGAATTGCCTTCATGTGATGTATTCATGGTTGATTGAGAATAATATTATAGTTGGTTTCCCGATCTATAATATAAAATTTGGTGAGGGCATTCTTGGGTCCTAAGGTGAATGGTAACACTATAGTCCTAATTGAAGTTACCTTGAGGCTACCATAACCCCTTAGCATATTTCATGTTGAGGAAGAATTTGTTTCTCCATATCCTAGCTTTTGAAGAAAAGCAAAGGGGACTATGTTAACTAATACCACATCATCATTCATTGTGTGCTTAACATTATTATTGTAAACCCATACCTACAAATGCAAGGCTGGGTCACCTCTACGTGTAATTTCAGCATCCGTTGGCATTTTTCTTATATTAAATATAAACTTAGTATCCCTATTTGGATGCCCCAGAGGGTAGATATCAAAGTCTACATGGTTTACTTACGTTTCAGGAGGAGTTATGTTAATCAGATGACCAAGACCAATCACTTCTAAGAGAGCAGCCATGTGAGTGGGAGATTTTTTCAACAAATCCAAGAAGGAAATGTGAGAGAAGGTCTTTCTTAGGTCATTAATTAGATCGTAAGCACCTATAGGTTTTGCTATTGTTTGTTGAATGTTTTCTGGTACTGATGGGTAGGTTGGAACTGGTTGAGAAGAATAATCTCACGTTCTTGTTATGGTTTCTACATGTAGCTTGGTGTCTAACTCTACCAAACCAACTATCTTGGTTTTTGGTCGAGTTCTTAATTGGGGTGTTACCAGTGGACTTGATGAAGTTGAGGCTTCATGATCGTTATTTCCTGTCATGACACCCTTATTTGTCCCATTTGGATCTAACCTATTATTGTTAGAATGATTCGGGAGAGGATCGTTAAAAATATTGAGGGGTGCATTTTGAGGGGAAACTGATCCCATATAGGTGTTCGGCGTGGGTAATGAATTTTTTTTTAAAAACATATCTACAAAGAGTTGACTTTGATATTCTAGTAAACATTGCATGAATTTATCATAGTTGTGGCAAGTCCTAGTATCATGGCCTTGAATCTTGTGGAAACCACAATACAAGTTGGGATTATAATTTTTAGGTTGTTGGTTTGAAACCTGTTGTGGTCCAAAATTATGATTAGGTTGCTGGTTGTTAGAGCTGAAATTTTGAGGTTGTTTCCTTTGGATTTCATTTTGATATCTATCTAGGCCTCGAGCAAGGCCTTGCAGTTGGATTTACTATTGTTATTGTTGTTATTTTGGAGGATGAATAAAATCCACCGTATTGATTACTAGCGTAAATTTATTACTGCGTTGATTGTTAGCAGGTGCTGGGGTGTTCATAATGTTTGGTCTTTTGGCTTGATCAGTGACTCCATCTGTTGTAACCCCATGGTTTTTGTTAAGGATCTTGGGTCCTTGATTAGTATTCCCTATATTGGGATAATTCGTAGCATTTTGATTGGGAGTTATTAATCTCTCGTTCGTTCCATATGTCTTACGACCGCTGTCTATTGCCACTTGATCAATTTGGAGGGCACTCACAAGTAATTCATCATAGGTCCTTATTGGGAACTTCTGGACTTCTTCCTTTATCTCTCTACTGAGATAATGAAGGAATAATTCACATATTTCCATATGATGTATGTTTGTATCACTTGCTGATGAGTAGAGGACTGTACGCCATATTTGAATGAAATGAGTAGTAGATTCATTATGATCTTGTTTAATGTGTAAGAATTACTTGATCCCTATTCTTAACAATTTGTTCATGTCAAAACCTTTGATAAATTATGACACAAGTTGTTTGAATAAGTGTATCGAGGCTTTAGGTATTCTATAATACCAATCAAGGGCAATACCCTCTAAAGTATTAGGGAACATCTTGGCAACAACTGCGTTCCAAGGGAGAAATTCTCGAATGGCCGTGGCATAGGCCTTGATATGTGCATTTGGATCTCCCTCCCCCTTGAATTTAGGTAAATCAGGAAGAGGTCTTAGAGGCATGATGATTCATACGGTGAAATATAGAGGTTCTATTAAATATTATGAGTAAGTCCCTACCGTATAGGTTTCAACCATCGATGGTGCCTACTGAGGGGATGGAGGTGTAACGGGTTGTTGATATGTCATAACATATGTATTTATAGGGACATAAGAAAACCCCTATGGTTGAGTGAACATCTCAGGAGAGGAGAGCATGTATCCCTGTGGTGATTTTGAATAAATGTTTAAGTAGGGAGGAGTATTTCTCTAATATGGGTTGTTTGGTACTAAACCAGGAGGTATCATACTTTCAACTAGAGAAGCATTTGAAAACATGGTTCTAGTTGGTGTTTACTGTAGATAGCTATAAAAATGTTGAGGAAGCATGCCTAATGTGCATGTTCATGTGAGGAGGTCAACCTGGCTGGGATGATGTGGAGGGTTGGAAGTTTTTTCTTTCTCGGAATGTGAAGTTTGATTTGCTCAAGAAAGTTCTAGTCCTATAACCCTCTCAACTAAAGCCGAGATGACCTCGATTGGTGATGACACAGTGTTTTTCCTTGGTGGATTTTTTTACACCTTGAGGTTGTAGAGGGGTATGGTACCCTAATATGAATTTATCATTACTCTGCCAAACTTCACCAAGAGTATTTTCCATAGGTGGAGAAATGGGGGTGTTTTATTGGAGTAGGGTGTCAGGTTGTGTTTGTAAAATTCCTATAGGTGAGTACTGATGAGGGTCGTCTATCCTCACCATTAATAATATCAATCCAGGGCTAGTTTCCAATGGCTTTATGCATTAAGAGAAGAAGATCTTGTAAAGCAAATCCTTTAAACACAAACCAAACTTGCATAAAATAAAATTACACATGTAGAAATTGAAAGCCATACTTGCAGAAATAAAGTTTTCATAAAATAAATCACACTTGCATGAAGGAAATCAAACTTACAGAAATTTAAACACACTTGCAAAAATTGAAATTTCTTGAATTGGAAATAAACATAATTAAAAAAAACACTTACAGGTTCACAACAAAAATTATACTAAAGAAGGATCACATAACATGAAATCAAAAGTATACAACAAAAGGAAAAATGAAGAAATAAAGAAACAAACATTAACACATTAATCCATCTTCCTTGGAATGAGTGGCTATATCATTCTTTGGAAGAGGATTTAATTCATACTTTTAATTCAGAACTTGTAGAAAAACTTTACTTCCAGAGATTGGAAAGAAAGAATAGATCTTGATTACTTAGGGAAAAAGAATTACATATCTAAGTGTGGAAGGTTGCATTTATAATTCATGCATCCAGCCAACTCCTTATTTTAGGAAAAACAATCTGATCTTATATTTATTCCAATCCTAACAACTAATGTCTCCATCTCCACAAAATATGGAGGGAGATATATTATTAGAGTCAAAGTCTTATCTCACTTATTTTAGGAATATTTACTCCTAAATATTCTCCTTACTTTTTGGTAACAAGAATCATAATGATTTTATTACTCTACATTATTGGAAGGAGGATTTCCCTAAAAATATAATTTTGACCAAATACATTTATCATATTTTCCATTTGACTTTACTGTTTTTGACTGTGGAACTTTTGACACTTATCTGATACGCTTTTTCCTTGGACTGCAGTTCACCAAAAGTTAGATTTATATTCATTAGTAAAACCTGTTGCAAATATAAATGAGGTTTTTGTTAAAAAGATTTCTATGAACAAAAACCTCTCTCATATTTTCTATTTGACTTTCTGTTTCTGTTTATGGAACTTTTAGTGCTCGTCTGATACACTTTTCCTCGGACCGCAGATCGCTAAAAGTTAGGTCTCTCTTCATTGGTAAAACCTATAGCAAATCTGAATGAGGTTTTTGTTAAACAAATTTCTATGAAAAAAAAACATCTCTCATATTTTCCATTTGAATTTTTTATTTATGGAACTTTTAGTGCTCATCTGATACACTTTTCCTGGGACTGCAGCTCACTAAAAGTTAGATCCCTCTTTATTGGTAATACCTATAGCAAATCTAAATGAATTTTTTATTAAACACATTTCTATGAACAAAAAGCTCTCTTATATTTTCCATTGGATTCTCTAATCTTTCACAATTCTTCAAAAACTATCAAAATCTGCTCAATTTCGGAACTAAGCCTGCGAGTTTCGGAACTAATTCTGTGAGTTTTGGAAGTAAGTCTGCTAACTTAAAACAACTATAAATTTTACATACGATCTCAGATTGAGATGATTCTTTTTTGAACTTGCATAAGTTTTTGAGAGGAATCTAAATATGAAATCAAATTTGAGTTTAGATATACCATCCGTGATCAATTCCATTTTTCTCAATACTAGCATTATCTTTCCTTTATGGCCTACATATACAAGACATTGCATCTTTTCCCAAATAATCAATAGGATTAGTCAACAAAATAGATAACAAAATATTTCTAAAAAATGAACAAGATATATATCCTATATTCTATCTTAAGCAAACTATAAGTACCTAGATTACATTTAAATCCACTTTCAAAGGTAACCTAGAAGGACAAAATAATGGTAATTTATGGCCAATTTATGGCCTCATCATTGCCCCACACTTAATCTTTATGCATTTCCTCATGCATTATATTATTATCTCCTCTTCTTAGATTCTTCTCTACATTGAGATTATGCATGTATGTGTTCCATATATAGTTCAAAGACAAGTTCTTGTGGATATCTTTCTGTTGTTTTTAATTTCCTTTCTTTTACAGCAGGTTCTTATGTGGATCTCCTTCTGTTGTTTTTTATTTTCTTTCTTGTATAATAGATTCTTGAGTGGATCTCCTTCTGCTATTTTTATTTTCTTTCTTGTACAACAGGTTCTTTTGTGTATCTCCTTCTGCTATTTTTTTATTTTCTTTCTTGTACAACAGGTTCTTGTGTAGATCTCCTTCTACTATTTTTTATTTTATTTCTTGTACAGTAGGTTCTTGTCAGGATTTCCTTCTATTGTTTTTTATTTTATTTCTTTTGCAGTAGGTTCTTGTGTGGATCTCCTTCTACTATTTTTGATTTTATTTCTTTTGCAACAGGTTCTTGTGTGGAGATCCTTCTACTTCTTTTGATTTCCTTTCTTGTACAAAAGGTTCTTGTGTGTAGATCCTTCTGTTGTGTCTCATATCTAAAATAAAAATGCATACCTCGTGCTTCTCCTTCTCTCCCAAACTTAAGCTCATGCATGTCCTCATGCATGTTGTTTATTAATGGCTGCCCATAAATTAGACTCAAAAATTTTGATTACAAAGAGGTGCACATATTTTTCATATAAGTAGGGGAGATATGAATTTTATCTTGCCTTCCTTGGAGATCTTAAAAGTGGATCTAGCTATAATAAAAAAAACTTGCAAAATAGCTTAAAAATAAAATAGTAGAAAAAAATAATTTGATCATACCTCTAGTTGTCCCTATCATCCTTTGTTAACATGGTCAAATAGTGTCGAGAAAGAAGCCACTAGGTAACAGTTGATTGCTTTTGAAGAAGAGCCACCCTTTTTTTTTGCCTTTGATTGGCCAGCAAGCTAGTTTTCCAATCAAAGTTGTTTTTTTTGTTTTTTTTCCTTTGATTGGCCAACAAGCTGGTTTTGCAATCAAAGTTTATATATATATATATATATATATATATATATATATATATATATATATATATATATATATATATATATATTTCTTTTGAAGAAGAGCCGCCCTTTTTTTTTGCCTTTGATTTAGTTTTCCAATTTGTTTTTTTTGTTTTTTTTCCTTTGATTGGCCAACAAGCTGGTTTTGCAATCAAAGTTTATATATATATATATATATATATATATATATATATATATATATATATATCCTTTGATTGGCCAGCAAGCTGGTTTTCCAATCAAAGTTTTTTGATTTTTTAATTTTTTATGTATATTTGTTCCTTTGATTGGCTAGCAAGTTGGTTTTCCAATCAAAGTTTTTTGATTTTTTTTTCTTTTTTTTTTGCTGAAATGATAGCATGAGAAGGATTAGAGAAAAATTTGATCCATAATTAAATTATTTTCATCAAAGTACAACTTGTGTAAAATAGGAAGCAATGTCTGAGTTCTCATAAAAACCTTTTTGCATACTTAGTAACTCCAAGAAGATTTCTAAAAATTGTGTAGACAATTTCCAGGTCTTCAAAGCCCATCTTGAATTATGTATTATCAGAATCACCATAGTAATCTTTAAATCCTAGACTAGTGATCTCAGGAGTTGTTAAAAGAGAGAGTGAAGATATCTGTGTGTCCCTTCAAAATCTGCATGCTCCTTGGTTGATACTATTGGTGCTCCAAAATCTGCATGCTGATATCAAGAACAACTCTAGAAATTCCTATAGATCTAGTCCTCAAATGTTAGTACGCAAAAATTTATTGCCTTGATATTTACCATAATTTCTTCTTAATGTTATACAAGAATATACAAAAATGAAGAAATTGAAAGACATGAAAACAAATTTTTCTAATGGATATGGTTCACAGATTGAATTTTATTGTCGGATGAAAACTAATTTGGATGGGTGGATTTATTATGAGTGATTTTTTATTTTGGATCTAATGAGTGTGTTAACTAGAAATGCTACCACTTCATTATTACAAACTAGATAAGCCAATTTTTGACTAAGGTTGTGTGTAATAAGATCACTGAGTTGTTAGTTGATGCAAGGAGAAATGGTGGTGGTTATCAAAAATGGCATATGATATTTCATCAACTGGATCTACTTCTAGATTCAATACCATATTACACCATTTCCAGATCTGAATTATTTGTTCATACCATTATACCTTTTGATAAAACATAACAGTCATTTTTCTTATACACATAGTTAGTTTGTGGGGATATATTTACAATATAATATTCCTAATTGCAGAAATGAAATTTTAATCTACTTGAAGGAAATAAAAGTATAAAGAAAATAATTACCAAATTCTTTGTATCACATAATTGCTAAAAGGTATTCTACTGTCACTAGAATATTCTTTTAGAAAATTTTGAATCTCCTAATAACACCATGTCCTCAGCAACGGCGCCAAAATGATGAGGTTCTTCAATACTCACCATTAATAATGTCAATCTAGGGTTGGTGTTCAATGGTTGTATGCATTAAGAGAAGAATATCTTGGAAAACAACTCTTTTAAACACAAACCAAACTTGCATAGAATAAAAGCACACATGCAGAAATTGAAAGCCACACTTGCAGAAATAAAGGCACACTTGCAGAAATAAAGTTTGCATAAAATAAATCACACTTACATGAAGGAAATCAAACTTGTAAGAATTTAAACACACTTTCATGAATTGAAATTGTTTGAATTAGAAATAAACATAATTAAATGAAACACCTGCAGGTTCACAACAAAAATTATACTAAAGAAGGATCACATAACATGAAATCAAAAGTTTACAACAAAAGGGAAACTGTAGAAATAAAGAAAAAACATTAACACATTGATCCATCTTCCTTGGAATGAGTGGCCAGATCATTCCTTGGAAGATAATTTAATTCATACTTTTAATTCAGAACTTGTAGAAAAACTTTACTTCTAGAGATTGGAAAGAAAGAACAGATCTTGATTACTTGGGGAAAAGAATTACATATCTAAGTGTGGAAGGTTGCATTTATAATTCATGCATCCAACCAACTCCTTATTTTAGGAAATACAATCTGATCTTATATTTATTCCAATCCTAACAACTAAGATCTCCATCTCCACAAAATATGGAGAGCGATATGTTATTAGAGTCAAAGTCTTATCTCACTTATTTTAGGAAGATTTTCTCCCAAATATTCTCCTTACTTTTCACAAAAAGAATCATAATGATTTTATTCCTCTAAATTATTGGAAGGATGATTTCTCTCAAAATATTATTTTGACCAAATACCTTTCTTGGATTTTCCATTTGACTTTGTTGTTTTTGACTGTGGAACTTTTGACAATTGTCTGATACGCTTTTTCCTTAGACTGCATTTCACTGAAAGTTAGATTTATCTTCATTGGTAAAACTTGTTGCAAATATGAATGAATTTTTTTTAAACGCATTTCTATGAACAAAAACCTCTCTCATATTTTCTTTTTGACTTTTTTATTTCTGTTTATGGAACTTTTAGTGCTCATTTGGTACACTTTTCTTCGAACTGCATATCACTAAAAGTTAGATCTCTCTTCATTGGTAAAACCTATAGCAAATCTACATGATTTTTTATTAAACACATTTCTATGAAAAAAAAACTCTCTCAGATTTTCCATTTCAATTTTATGTTTCTGTTTATGGAACTTTTAGTGCTCATCTTATACACTTTTCCTCAGACTGTAACTCACTAAAAGTTAGATCCCTCTTTACTAGTAATACCTGTAGCAAATCTGAATGAGGTTTTTGTTAAACACATTTCTATAAAGAAAAAACTCTCTCATATTTTCCATTTTATTCTCTGATCTTTCAAAATTCTTCAAAAACTGTTAAAATTTTCTTAGTTCCAGAACCAATCCTACAAGTTCCGAAACTAACTCTGTGAGTTCCGGAACTAAGCCTGCGAACTTAAAACAACTATAAATTTTACATACGATCTCAAATTGAGATGATTATTTTTTTGAAATTACATAATTTTTCAAGAGGAATCTGAGTATGAAATAATATTTGAGTTTAGATATACCATCCATGATCAATTCTATTTTTCTCAATACTAGCATTATCTTTCCTTTACATCCTGCATACATAATACATTGCATATTTTCCCAAATAATCATTAGGATTAGTAAAAAAAATAGATAACAAAATATTTCTAAAGAATGAACAAGATATATATCCTATATTCTATCTTAAGAACACTATAAGGTCCTAGATTACATTTAAATCCACTTTCAAAGGTAACCTGAAAGGACAAAATAATGGTAATTTATGGCAAATTTATGGCCTCATCAGGTACATGTTTTGGAAGTGTTGTTTGCTTCTAGCGTAGTGTGCTGAGTACTCCTCATCCAAAAATGGGAGTGGATCTGACTGCCGACTGATTTGTGGTCTAAAAAAAACCCAAGGAGATGAAATGGATTATCTAGTAAACGTCATATTGTTAGAGCCTGAGGGATCTGGTTGTTTTGTTTGTGTGAGTTGGTCTAGCTCCTCAATTCAGAATAAAGAACTAGAACTAGTTCTTTGAGGATGAGTTTGTGATGACAAGTAGTTACTTGAGTAGTTGTTAGCCCATACAGAAAGTGAGGGTGACGGTTGTCTATTTTTTTGACCAAAATATGCTTCAACACCTGAGAGAGGTTTTCCATATGCATTTTATCCCGACATATTCAGGGGGTATATAAATACTCACAGAATAATGGGAAGGAGAGAATATGGATGACAGAAATGAAAATAAAAAGGGATTAGCTGTTGCATTTCACATCGGGTTCACCAATTTTATATGATAGAAAAGTGACAGGTGAGGATGATAATCAACAAGTGACCTTCCCCATACCGGACCTCCTAAGTTCATGCCAAGAAAACTAGTGGTTTGAAGTGTGGGTGACTTAGATGATAGCCACAACTGGGATTATGGCCATTTTTCTACCATAGAAAAGTGACAGGCGAGGATGAGAATTAGCAAGTAACTTTCTTATAGCTAACTATAGGAGGATCAGTGACTAAGATCTGGCAGTGTGATCTCTTGGTAGTTGAATTGACAAAGGGGAGATTTAGAGGCTACAAATGGCTAGCGTAAATTCCCTATGGTTTGTCCTCCTAACTAGGATCTAAGTGTTAATCTAATTTGAAATCTCTGAATTAACTTAAACTAAAAATAACAATTTATGCTACTGCTGAAAGGGGAATTAATATAAACAAAACACAAGATTGAAACATTACAATTACAAACAACAATTAAAATATTTAATACTATAACTAAACAACCGAGATTACCTGGTGTGGTTATTCATTTGTGCAAATGTGTCAATCTAGATGAAAAACAACTAATTAATTTAATTGAAAACCTTCAATCTTACCTCAGAAGTGAGGAACAAATCATAGCTTCTCAGAAACTATCATTCCCCACATCTTCCCTCACAATATTGAAAGCAAGCTTAACTAAAATAAAATGATTCACTACTTTATTTTATATATTATAACTACAACTTTGACAATTTAAACTTGGAGTTTACATAACATAGGCAATTCCAATTGTATTGTAGCTTGTCCCCTCAGTGTGATCTCTTCATTCCTACGTGTTCTCATGAATCCAAAAAAGTGGGAATGTGACACCGGCATCAGGAGAAGATGTTCAAACAATGGCAGCTTGGACGTTATCCGAATAGAATGTAAGTAGGAGAGGGATAACACAAGAGAACATAGCTTGGCTATGTGATTCCTTGCAGGATTGTTGTAGGGATACAACACAAACACACTGAAATCTCTAGGACGTATACTTCCTGTGAAGAAACAACAACCTATAAATCTAAGAAGAAACACGATTCAAATGAACTTAATCTATAACTAAAATTGTTTTATGCTAAGCCAGTTATTTGGAGAACAATAATGGAACAAGATGAAACTAGAGAGATCTAGTGATCTCTAAACTAGAACTGTGGAGCCTTAAAGTGAGAGGATAAGAACTTTACAAAATCTAAACCTTTTGAGACTTATTGAGGAACTTTAAAACACACTGAATAATAAATCATAGAGAGAGAGGGGTTATTTTTTTGTAAACAAGCTTGGTATTTATAGCGCTTTGATTTACCAGAAGGTAAGATCTAATTGAACTCTTCTACTATTAAAAAAGGTATTACTATTATAAGGTAGCTAAAAATTTAATGCAAGAAAGAGTGGTTGAGAATTACGAGCACAAATCGATTTTTCACGTTGACGAACGTGCCATAAGATTCTAGAAAATGTGGATAGGACCACTACCTAGAGCAGGGCGGCAGTTTCAAGACCACCTCCCTGTACTAGGCGGCGGTCACGGGACCGCCGCCCAAATAGAGCAGAGGTCCTGACACTAAAGGCCAAAATGTAAGGAAAAAGAGGAAAGGAGCTAGAACAAAGAATGAAATTGATGGATAAGGCATTTTAGGATGCAAATGTATACTCAACGTGATTTCTGAATTCTGAACACCTTGCGAAGAGATTTGAATCATCATTGGGGTTTCCATAACCTCTTTCCGGAAGTACAATACATACAATTTTGGGTACGTAAAACGACCCCCCTAACAAACTAATAACAAAACATAACATATTACACAAGTTGCCATGGTGACCATTATTTTATCCATCTAGTATTCTGTTGTGGTTGGTCTCCAAACCCCATTTTGATTTTTGTGATATAATTACCTGTAAAATCACATAATACCTCCTTCGGCCTGATGGTTACATCAAATACATCAAAGATAAAATATACGCACATCAATCATTAAACATCCTCATATAAATTAATCATCATCACAACTAAACAATGATATCATTTTTCTAAAATTTCAACAACATATCAATTCTACCATTTCATCAATATCAACAAGAGCATGAGACTAGTTCAATTGTTAAATCATATTCAACATGACAATAATTCCGAATGTCAATAATATATATCCTCATCAATATAAAATGTCTCTCGATGCCTCTAAGAATCCACACAAATCATACTATGAATCACAATCCATCAATAGTCAGAATATCTTGCCCAAGCAAATTTGCAAGACTCCTCTCAGGCCACTATCATTGCCTTCTTTAGGTCACTGCAAGCTATCAAGACCAAAATTGACAGAGCCATCAAGTAACGGGCTGTTGTGATGCTGTTTGTTGGCTACAATGTGGCTGTCATCGGGTGGTTCTGGAGCTGTTTTTTGGTGGAGCTCTTCATGTTGTTTCTCTTTTGGTTTCTTTTTTATCTTGCCTTCTTATTTCTGGATCTTTGTACGTTTAGATCCTTTTTTCACCTATATTGTAATATTTGGCTGTTGAGCCTTCCTTGGTTGACTGTTTTTCCCTTCTCTGGGCTGCTTCTCTCATCTTTACTATCTGGCTTTTGAGCCCTTTTGTATACAGGGTATAGTCCCTTCAAAAGTATTTTCCCTTAAAAAAAAAATAGTCAGAATATCTCCATCATCTAACATCACGCTAAACCAAAATGATATAATAATATCTAGGTCTATAGTCAACAATAATCGAAATCAACATATAATAAGTGTCGAAGAGGATTGGGCACTATAGGGTAAGGGCCCCAGAATTTTGACTAACAAGTGGAGTTACACCCCCTGAAAGAGGATGAGAATTTTCACGCATAAGTAGACTGACCAAGAAGTTTTACTAACATAATCCACATTTCTATTTAGTGGCCCTAAGTTAGATTTCTTCCTAGTTAAGCCTGTTTTTGGAACAACAGAGGATGATATGGGTCCTAATTTGTGAAATCCATCTCAAGTTGCAGAATTGCATGTGAGAGGCCCTTAATGTGATGCAGCTCCAGCAAAGGATCCAATTCTCATAGAGGAATTCACAACAGGTTCATATTTCTTCAATTTTTAATTAGCAATAGCAATATAAACCATTTTTCCTAGCTCCCCAGACTTCTTTATGTCACCTCCTGTTAAGGCATGGCTGTAGCAGTCATGGTAAGTTTTCTCTTCTTGTATTTCTGAGGTTTCCCTGAAACATATAGCCCATTACCAAGTTGATGTGGAGAGAACTTTGATCCCATAGGATTGGCAGGAGAGAAACACAAAATGTTGGTAACAACATCAAACAAAGACAAATTCAAGAAAGATACCTCTAACACTATTGGATGAAGAGGAGAGAAGCTTTGGATATAGGAAGAAGTTGTCTTTGCTAATGATATGTAATCACAAAGAACAACTTTCCAACGCTTTCTTGTTTCTACCGAATACCAAAGACCAATTCCATCGATCAGTGTAATTCTAAATACACAATAGACAAATAGAATATTACTAACAAAATTCATAGACTTATTAAATCTAATTGTTCAAGCCACTTGTTTAAAAAATTTATCGCAAACATTAAATGACCTAGTTCTACTGAGTATGACAAGAAACCACTTGCACAAAATGCATAATTCAATGATTAATCTTTTCATGTAGGTCATTCCCATATTTAGATATTTATAGTTATCAATAATTTGAAATGTACTTATTTATAACTGTATAAATTAGTGTATCTAATGAGATTCAGTCCCTAGATGCACCAATTACAATGCCTTGAATTATTCGTAAAACCCAAGGTAGTAAATGGAAAATCCCTGGTACCTGATTTCCATACTAAAATGGGCACAAATATCACGTGTTAACTTTCCTATAATTTCAAATGACAAAGGAATGGGAAGATCAACTCCATTTCATGTTTGAATGCTCCCCACCGCTAGATATTATAGAAATAAAGCTTTTTACGTGGAAAGAATTCAAAGTAAAAAGAAAATAGAAAAAAATTGAAACCTATAAGGAGAAGAAGATGCAAAGATGCAGAGTAATAGTAAGAAGGAAATAATTATACTTCAATTTACACCCCCAAAACATAATGCAAGAATCATGATTTTTCAATGGAGTTGACTAAAACAGAAAGACCTACCTAGTGTTGTAAAATGTGAGAAGAATAGTTGGTAATAAAAAATGAATCATGGAGAAGGAGATGGAGAGGGAGTTAGGATGTAGGATTGGGATTTCCAAGAGAGGAATTTGAGGATAGTGATCACCAAAACTTATTTGCAATAATATGCAGGTAATTTTTCATGTCAATATCCTTAATTTTGGCCACTATGTCCCTAAATTCCCGCAAGACACTATAGCATACACCCATCAAATCCGAGTAACCATAAAATCATGTCTATAAAATTAATATTTAAACATTAGGATAGAAGAAATATTTTCCATATGACATATTTCTATGCATCATAAAGAAAATTTATTTTTAAGTAATACAAAATTACCGTGCATCTTGAGAATAAAGGGTCTAGCCAATAGAAATTAAAAGAGTTTAATTTTTAACAAAAAAATGAATTTGGAAAATCAAACTTCAGTGAAAAATTATCTAAATACAGATGGCAACCTATGATTCATACACAATAAAATGAGTATTTGTTTTGGTCAAGACAATATACCTGCCTTCAATATACCTGTTTTGGGGTCGACATGCGAAAGAGATAATGAAATATCAACCATAATTTTAAATATGGAATGTTCCTTTCATTCAAATATGTTTCTTAGGCGTTGATATTAATGTCTATCAGCCCCACCTTACACACACATTTGTAAGATTTATTTTAAGCAATTTTATAACTAGCAACAACAAAGAAAGGTGTGACAATCACACCAATAGAGATGAAAATTGAATAGAAGAGGCATGTTGCACTTGAAATACATTAGAATAATGAAATGTCAACTATTATTGCTAAGATGTTTAATAAAGTGAAAATTCATCTTGTTTGTTGATGTGAATATCTAGACTTGTATTTTAGGATAATCGTAGACAAAAAATACATACATGAGATGCAAAGGTTCTTAAAGGATTGAAATCTTCATATTCCAATAAATGTTGAAACCTACCATTAAATATTTCCATTATGAATTATTGTAGAAATGGATAAGGATGAACTATGGAAAATATGAAGGTTTAAGATGGGGTTTACAAACAATATGAAGAACCCTCCAAAAAGTGTCATTCATCAAAATTGCTAAGACACACAAATTGGCTTAAGTATAATCTATTGTCCACACTATTTTCTTAAAATCTTTTATTGACATTGGATTCTTCAAAAATTTCCTTTGTGAAGTTTTGTAATGCCCACAAATTACAAACATAAAAACAACACTAAAAATACTAGAATATTTCATTGTGACTTACATTGTAGTAATTATGACACTATAGGAGGTCACCTAGGACAACCCACAACACAATATATGTTTACAAAAACATTAGCCCATAGATAACATGAAACCATGTGACGCACATGAAGACCACCTTTTTTTTTTGAAATGACAAGGCACAACATGATGATTCGACCATAGTATAAACTTATAGATAGGGTATTCCCACGACATGTTATTTTTAGGTTTACATATTTATTACCATCATGTTTCATTCATTAATTTATGTTATAGAAGACTCATAATATGTGAATCATACATTTATTTATTTTTTTGCTAGATTTCCCTTATACAATTTGACATTTGACTTACATTGTGTCACATTAAATAAGGATCATCTACATTAATTCAATCACTTGTTTAAATCATTCATTTGATAATAGGGTATTTATTTACACACAAGGCTATTAGGTCTTACCCCAAGGAGTACCATCTAAGGGCATGCGTATTGATCCTATATCATACCTCCATTACACAACGGAAACAAGTGTAAATCCAAAGGATGTGAAGTTCATTTATTTTTTTGTTTAAGGATTTTAGGGTCATGTTATTTTCAAAATAAAATTTGATTATTAGGGATACTCCATTTGGTTTCAGGTTACCATATCCAACCATATATTCTAACCACTTCACTTAATTGTTTATTCATCAAGATCCAGGGAGTATGATTTCACACTCATCCAAGTCTCGATTCTTGGGAAATTAAGTATTATATGTGTGTTACGAGGATACATTCAACTATAATTTTTACACACCTGACTAAGGTCACAACTAGGGTGATTGAGCACCCTTATCTCCCAAAATCATCTTGTTACTCTAGGTACATTTGATACTTCTTGCCAAGATGACACTCTCACTTGAGAGGGGAAAAAGGGGTTCACACTCAATATTCTCATGTGTAAGTAACTAAAACATCAGATCCACTCACATCATTTCATTCATCATAAAATGGTTTCATTCAATTTTATTTAATTAATTTTTAAAAATTTCTTGTTTAACCCATTTGTTAATAGGCACATTGGTATGCTCATGAGACTACAAGTCCCTTAGCTAGGGGTTCATGTCAATAACATGATTACATGATTTCACACCATACACTAATTAAAAAATAGGATAAGGGGGATAATAAAAGGGAGTAGTTCTTCATTTAAAAGTTTAATATTTAAATTAAATTCTACACAAAGTGGATGTCGTTCTCACCAAAAGATGGTATAAACGCGTTATAAGAATGATATAAATTTCACCTTTCTCCAAGCACATCATCTTATTGTTACATTTTCACAAACTAATCATAAATAAAAATTTGGTTAAGTTTCACAATTAACTCTTAGTATTGCACCATAGAATCCAAACGATAATAAAAATTAGGTATTGAGTTCATTTATGATCCCAACTCAGACTGCTGACTTCCAAGGTTAGTTAGATTTTTTCCATTTGTTTCCTAATTATAGGGTCGACGATGGTGTCGCTAAGCATATAGGCTATAATGACCAACTCAAACTTGGGATCTTAGTTATTTAAGATAGAAGGTGTTATCAAATGTAAAATTTAAGTTCCTTATAAGGTTTTGGTTTCTTCTGTGTTAAGAAAGATCATGCGAGAAGGGTAGATACACACAAGTTTTAAGCTAAGGTTGACTGTTATAATTAGGTTTCTTTTCTATATTTTCTAGTTGAATAACACACCACTCTGGATATTTCATCATAAATTTCACAAAGAGAATGCACTATAAGATATTAAATTCAATTTCATTTAACATACATATCCAAATTTTACAATACAAAATTTGGGACTCAAGATAACACCCATGTTTAGATGAACATCTCCCTTAAACCATAACATCTAAAATATTACAAAACTTCACTAATAAACCTTTCAATACTTCTTAAAATATTGAACTATCCTCTACAATTTCACTTAACATATATATTCAACCCCCTTTTTACCATATGCCAATTTGAATTAAAAGAAAACCTATAGTTAAATGCACATTTCCCAAAGCACTCCTAAAACTAGTAACTCATACATATTAAAAACTTTCATTAATAAAATTTCTTGTGACATAGAAATACATATTTATTTATTTTCCATTAACATACATAAAATATAATAATACACAATGAATTACAATCAAGTCATTTCGTTATCTTACTTGCATCCTGCAATACCACGTGAGCATGAAATCAATGATAAATTGCTAGCATGACATCCACCTAAATCTAGCATAATTAACATTATTGGTTTCCCATTTACATAGTAATGATAATATTTTTCATTCGAAAGGAGAGGGTTAGAGACATACATTCGTTTCATTTCTCTTCATTTCTTAACTAAGGAAAGAGAAAGAGTACAGAAGAGAGAGAAACACTATTTGTCAAAAGTCCAATTTCACATGACAAGACACAAGGTAGAGTCCCAAATAGTTATTTACAATTTTTAATAAATTTCTAGATAATTTTCTAACTTGACTAGAGTCCTACAAATTTCTTTTTACATTTTTTGTGCTAGTTACAAAAACGACCAATTTTGGCTCAGAGGCTAAAAAACCACATTCATAAATTATCTTCTGATTAGAAAATACACAACTAGTAAATTTATGTGTGACCTCCTATATGCCAAAAGTTCATAGGAATAGACGGAATTCAAAATTGGCAAATGGTTTACAATTGGTAGTTTTTTTTTCAAGGCCACCAGTCGTAATTGGGCTAGTTGTAATAACAACAAATTTTAGCCCGAGGACTAGGAAAACCTCATCCAAATCTGACCTTCAATAGATGGATGTGTAATGGAAATTTTCCTACATGTTCACCTATATATAGATAATTCACTGGAGTCAACAAAACTACGAACTGGAAAACGGGTTGCAAATGACGACAAGTTATCTAGAGCCACCAGTTGTAGTTGAGACAGTTTTACCTAGTCAAACAACAAACCAAGGCCTACAAAATGTCTTTCCCAAATTGATGGTTCTAGGAAACTATCTAGTATAATACTAGAGGTTTGGGAAAGAAAACAAGTGTTTCATCACTCATGGTACGAATGACGAGTTGATACGAAACTCAACTTTTTAGTTTCAACAAATTCCTAAAGGTGTAAAATGGGGTAACGGGGCTCTTAGAGGAGTGGTGAAGAGAGTGCAAACTGTCAAATGAGGTTGAGTTAATGCTTGATGCAACTCTCTACATTACAAGGAATACCTAGAATGTTTGACATATTTTTTACAACGCTTAGAGTGTTATTTTGCAAGTCTCTAGAAATTACATTTTTTTGACTTTGCAAGGTGGAAAAAAGGTTGTTTTAATTGAAGAATCATCTAGGTCTCACCAAAACTAATGGACACGAGCACCAAATTTTGCTACCTCAGAAAACAATATATAAATTTGTGGTATCAAGATGGATGTTGATCAAATTGCAAGTCAGTAATGTAAATTATAAAGAGGAGTTTTATTGTTTAGAGTGTTCCACCTTTTTTCTTAGATCGTTTCTTTGAAGTGTTGACGAAACAGATAGGGTGACAGGCGTAGGAGAAATACCTGTTCAAATTTTGGTTGATGGGTTGTTACGCGCATATGACTTCATATCCACAGTTGATCGTGAGAGCTTCCTTTTGGCTAGGAGGAACTCCCTGTAATGAAAACAAGACAACTAGAAGGAATTAAACAATATAGGTAGTGAACTGCCTAGCATGTGCTAGATCTGGGAAGTGTGATACTTCCTATATGGCTGTCAATCCACTATTTTAAAAAATAAAATTTTGTAAACAAAGTAAATCCTATTGTTATTTTGAAATGATTTAGGTATCTCACTTATAAACACAATAAGAAATAGATCTAATATAACAGGCTAAGCAAGAATAGAATCCACAGGTCAAATGATTATTTCTGGGTTCTGTAGGTTTGGCAGAGGTCTTGGGTAGATCACAGGTGAAATATGGTGAGATAAAATTAGGTGGGTATGTCTCTAATAAGATTTGTGTGGGAAAACACAGAGACTGGTGTCGGTCAGGGGTGACTGAAAGCGGTTAGGTATAACCGGTGCCGATTACTGTGAAATCTGGAAATGTCACATAATGGGCTTTTGGTCTCCTTTTGTGATTGCACAAAGGACTTTAGCTGGTTGGGATAGTGTATTGGGTGACTGGAGTAAGCTTTTGTGAGGTTTAAATGGGTATACAGAGGTGAAAATATGGAGAAGGTCAATAGGGAGCAAGATAAACAATGGATGATAAAATGATGAAGAAATGAAATAACCAAGAAAGTATGATGTTGTACTTACTTGGATTTCATTCTTGAATGTCTGTGTGTGAGGGATGGAGGTGCTGATGATGAATTTGAAGGTTACAAGTCATCACTAACTGAATTTTTTTTTTGCATGGGCTTCATGTACACTTCTCTTTGCTTAGATAAATCAGATCGTGGCTGGGATGGATGTGCAAGAGAAGATGCTCAATCTCCTTCCTTGGATGTGATTTTTCACTAGAATTGGCTCTCTAAAGATGTGTTATCTCTCTGAGATGTGTTCTTTCTTGTCAACCTCTTTTGCTTCCAACTTCCAACTTTACACTTCCAACCTTTAACTTCTAACCTTGAAAATAAGGTTGTTTTGGGTTAAAAGGGGTAACCGGCAGTGGTCCAACTTAACCAGCGACGGTTAGGGGTAACCGATGTCGGTCAAGGCGGGATTTCCTAGGTTTACCAAAATTAGGAAGATCCTCCTAATTTCCTTGGATCTTGTGTCATTATCCCACGGATTAGACTCAGAGCCTCTTGTGAGCATGCAGGAATGTGGTTAGAGGGAATGTAGGCATTGATTTTTAGGGTTTGGGTAAGTCTTAATTAGTTATGGGAACTTGCTAAGAATAGGTCCTAGGTTAAGTTGGCTTGGTGAGGTGTCTAAGTGAACTATATGTGTAGATATTATTTAAATAATAAATATAGTGAAGATAATGCATTAATTTAATTAAATTAATATTAGTGGGGTGAAGGGGGTCATGGCTAGGTAAATGTAATAAAGGGTGCTTATATATCAAGGGACAAAAGGGGAGTGTGACCTAATTTTAGTGTCTACATTTTGCCCCTTTTTGTTGCGTAGCTTGTATTGGTAAGCGATGCTAACAAAAATAAGATGTGGTTGCCCCATGTGTGGGTGAAGGTGATCCCCCTCAAACCAAGAACTGACAAGGCAGCAGGCTGAAGTGATGAGTGGTTTGATAAAAGGTAAAGGTAAGGAAAAGGCAAGTGGGTATAGGGGAAAAGGGGTGAAAGGTATACTCGGGAAATATAGGTAACGGGTCAGGGTCACAGGTAGCAACAGTCAAATGCACGCACACGTATAAACTGCAGCACGCTACCGGGTTGAAGAGTAGGAAAAGTCTACATTGTCTAAGGTTGATAGGTGTATCCAAATACGGTTGAAGTTAATATGGTATCCAAGGTATATGATATGATCAGGAAACACAACGTACGTTAGGTGCATGAATGTTTAGGTATGTTCTGGTACACCAAAGGTAGGGTCAGGATAAACGGTCATGGAAATAGGATAGGTAAGGTCAGTAGGTCAATCAGCACAAGTAACAATGCCACAAGGTATAATGAATACATGAGGTCAAAGGTCACTATCAATGGTCCAAGTCCAAATATCTAGGTTGTGGCACAGGTAAGGCCGAGGTAGGGGTAAAATCAGGAGTCCCCAAAGGAGGAAAAAGGGAGGTAGGAAATGAGGAGGTCAGGAAAGGTAAGGTAAATGGGTTGGGTAAAGGTGGGGTGGGGTAAAAGGGAAAAAGGGAAAGCAATGTGCAGGTGAGGGTGACCAATGTTGCTCATGGATAACCGACGTCAGTATAGGAAAACTGAAGATAGTTAGGTAGGGCATGAGACTGATGTCGGTCAAGGGGAACCGACATCAATTAGGTCAGGATTTGTATAAAAACAAAAAATCCATGTTTTCATTATTCATTTGTGATGTGTAAAGTGAAGAAACGACAAAAAAGAGAGAAAAGTGAGAAAAGTGTCCAGGACAGTGAGCTGGCATTGTGTTGTGATGGTGGTTGGGTTGGTGAGTATCAGGTCTACGAGATCAGGGTGAGAGAGTTGATTGGTCGGAGGTTGGGGGTAGATATTCAAGGATGACAGAGGTTGGAGATGGATTGGGTGGACCACTAGTACAGTGGCCAGACATGCCACCGAGAGGGTGGCAGTGCAATGAGGTAAGTGCCTAACTTTATCAGGTGAATTAAATAGAGTAGAGTTTTTTAATAGTTGTTATTTGTAGGGTTGTGTGGGTTGTTTGTATTTTATGGGTGAGAAAAAGTTAAATTGGGTATTGAGGGGATTAATGGGAAAAAAAGAGGGGAGGGGGAATTAAATTGGATAGGTGGGGTGGGTAGGGGTTTTGGGGTAGTGTAGGTCATTGTAGGTGGGGTAAAAGGGACAGGTGGGAGGGTGTTAGAAAAAGGGGGCTTTGGGAAGTTATGGATTTTTCTGCGACAGTGACTGGCATCGGTCAAGCTTGGCCGGCATCTATCAGGTAGAACCAGGATTGGTCACGTAACAGGTGACCGATGCCGGATACGTGGTAACTGTGGTTGGTACAATTTAACCGTTATCAGTCACCAAATAGGTGACCAATGCCGGTTTAAGGGTGATCGGATTCGGTTAGGATAAACCGGCACCGGTTGGGATTTTAGGCACAAGGGTCCAAAAAATGATGTATGTTAGGTGGTTGAGATGGGTAGGGTAAAAATAGGGTGGTGGGTAATAATAAGTGACGAATATGTTTACGGTAAAGGTAGATTAATGTTGTGCTTTGGATTGGATGCAGGGGAGATCGCAGTTACATATGTGGGACAAGGTTTCATCACTACTGGTGACATTACATGGCTTAACGAGCCCTTTGGAGTTGCAGCATGTAGCGGCAATGGGCTTGAGTGGTATTCAGGACTACTGACATGTTGTTCAGTAGCCTAGTTTGATGTCATGGTCATTGATAGATGGGACTCCGTGACCAACATGTTCCACCTTTCAACGGGTGAGATGACTATCACCTTGGAGAACGTGTTCCAGATTTTGAGGTTACCCATATTGGGGGCCCAAGTGTACTCTATCTCCTTCGAGGCCTCAAAGGATTTGATCGGGACAGTATTTGATGAGGGGGCAGCGGAGATGAGATTCCATACTGCCAGTTTGATCTATGGTGAGATGTACGTAGCCCATCCGGATGAGACGAGGCTAGTAGTTTTATTGATGGAGGTAGTGTGTTGTTATGAACTACCCAATGTAGAGGGTGGAGAATTTCCCTGATCATTGATGGGGGTGCTCCATGATATTATGGTGCATGAGACACGCTTCACCTAGGCACCAACATTGTTGGTGCAGCTATATAGAGAGTTGTGGGCATATGGGAAGTTGCAGAGGTTCAACCTGTGTTGTACATTTATACTGCACTGCTGGGCCTATGAGCACATAGTCTATGTGTGACCTATGGGGATGCCTCCCATCGAGATGTGTGTGGTTGGGATACAGGAGATGGGTTCTAGTTCAAGGAGAGTGGAGGTCGAATAGGCCAACATACGATGTGGCCCATTTTTGGAAGTTGTTGGAGGGGTTGTCTAGAGTGGACATTATCTAGAGGCCATATGTGGGATTCCCCTCATATAGGCACATGTATGAGGAGCTAGCTAAGCTCTAGGTAGAGAGGTGGATATAGGGTCATCGTGTCATGAAGAATGAGATGATCCCGGTAGATAGGGTCCAATAGAATTTTGGGCTTGTAGAGGATATTCCTCCACCCTTCCCATAGTATCGGAGAGATGATGTGGAGAGGCCCTTACCTCTACCATAGCCTTTAGTGCCTATAGGAGAGGAGGAGTAGCCAATATATTAGTGGATTGATGATGCTAGATGCACAAAAAGGTATAGGTAGTGGTGGGTGGCTCAGTTACGAGCCATACAACCTAGACTGGGGCAGCTAGACTTAGCTACCATTACAGTGTAGAGAGACACCCTACAGGGGCAAGTAGCAAAACTGATTACGCAGATAGGTATACTACAGACATAGCTGAAGGGGTCAAAGGCAAAGGTAGCAGAGCTATGAGTACAGGTGGCCAGTCTGCAAGCCCAGATGGTGGAGGGAGAGGGTGGAGGAGATGAAGGAGATGGAGACAGAGATGGTCAGGTGGCAACCCTAGTGGCTCAAGTAATAGGTTTACAGGGCCAGTTGGCCATAACCTAAACACAAATTGGGGCCTTACAGGCCCAAATATAGGCACAGGGGGAGGGGGCACCACCATAGGCACATGGAGTTGGTCCCAGTTCACATGCAGGTGTAGGGTAGGTACAGGGGCCAAGACCTATGGGACCACCACAAACCATGCATATATCCAGTCTACGAGATGCCCTAGGTGAGGCGTGATACTATCAAGACCAGCTTATGGCATCCGGGATAGAATTCCTCTCTTACGGAGAGTACAGGGCACAATAGGCATCCAGTGAGAGGATGAGATCCCGCACATATAGTGTGGAGAGCACATGAGGGTAGCAAACTCCAAGGCCTGATCAAGGAGAGGCAACTAGCACATGGTGACCAGAGTGAGGAGATGTGCCAGTAGGTACACATGAGGCCGAGGGTGCAAGTGACATAGAGATGGAGGACATCCGGTGAGATGTTTGATATGTGGCCCCCCTGATTTTTTATGTATACTAGTGATTATTTTTTATATATATGCCGGCCTACATGCCAAAGAGAGTTGTATTATTATTAGTTTTATCACATACCGGCCTACGCGCCAAAGAAAGTGAGGATGTACGAGTGATTTTGTTGTATATTTTGAGCAAATACTGGCCTATGTGCTAAAGATTATTTGTATTGATTCATTCATTCATATCTTTTTGTATATATGAGATCGGCCTACGTGCCAATGACATTTTGTATATATGAGACCGGCCTACATGCCAAAATTTTTGAGATGATAGCCATGAGATAGGAATTTATTTTGAGATACACAGTTATTGATTTATATGATGAGATTCATGGCATTTTGTGATGTGTTAATATGTTTATGAGATATTGGATGTATGGCTTGTATTAGATGAGATAGGGATTTGTTACTTTGATATGGATGGAAATTAGGTGAGTTAGGCATGATGGAGTTAGGTTGGTTTAGGCATGGTTGAGTCAGGTTATATGCATGGTTGAGTCAAGTTATAGGCATGGATTGAGTCAGGTTATAGGCATGGATTGAGTCAGGCTATAGGCATGGTTGAGTTAGGTTATAGGAAAGTTTGAGTCCGGTTATAGGCATGGATCGAGTTGAAAGTAGGTTTAGTTATGATTCCTTATGTTGGCAATGAATGATACTATGGGTCATATGTGAAATGCTCTATAATCTATGCATAGTGATGATAGAGAGATGGTAGGTGTAATAAATGTATGCTATGGTAAGCAACTTGTTATGTATGTGGCTTAATTTCCAATTTTGTTAGAAAAGGGAAACTAAGTGAAATGTGGGGTAAATGGTGAGTTAGGCATGGTTGATGAATTTTTTAGCGTAGAGAATGGCCGAGCTAACCTCCAAGGGCCCCATGCCCTTGGAGTGCTGCCTACATAGTCTCGGTGAAAAGGGACCTTAGGCCGATGTAGTTATCCCATGAGCTAGGGAAGAATATGAGAATGAGTTGGTAGGTTTTTAGGCATGTATTGGGTTTAGGTGTAATAGATGTGGGTAGATTATAGGTAAAATGATGTAGGTAAAGGTGATTATGTTGAAAGGGGAGGATTACCCCAAAGGTAAGCATCGAGTACCAAGTCCTGTATAAGGTAATCAAAATGTCAACAAAGATGGTTAAAGGATAAGAGAGGGGCAATAGAGCCACCTGATTGGGTAGGATCATATAGAGTAGATCATACCTTGAAGGGGCTAATGAACACAAGACCCAAAAGGCATTACACGATTAACTATTTTACTATAAAAGTAGTCACAAGATCACCAAATGTTGAAATTCCAAGATGTCCCTTGAGGAGATGTAGGAAATGAGAGTGGAAATGGTAAGGTGGGTGAAAGGTAGTTAATTTTATATGTTTTGAATGACAGGGCTTTTGGGCAAGAGGTTTGCGGTCACAATGGGCAAGTCTATGACTAATTTTTTTTTGTTGTTGTGATAGACTGGTCGATGTAGGAATTCTATATGGGATAAATAATACGGTAGTCCTTGAGGTCTTCATGAAGCTAATCGATGCGGGAAGATTCGGTTTCTCTTGTTGTTTTTTATTGTTTTTTGTTTTAGCTTCACATAGTTATCCTTCAGGGGAGCAATCTATTTATAGTAGCAATTTTATCGAGAGGAAGATGTCCTTTTGAGGGAGTCATCTTTTTATTAGAAGTTTGACTCAAGGAGTTTGGTCCCATGTGGGGTCTTTGAAATCATGGACAAGACCAAGGTGAAGGATAGGACTCTTGTTCAAAAGGCAAGGTGGAATGACCATGAGATCTCATCTAACGGTAGACGAAAAGTATCCATGAGAATCAAGATATGTGCAGTTTCGTGGTACACATATTCAAGAGAAGAGAACAAGTGACAGGTACTCAAATGATTCTTGTTAAATCATTAGGGAGGTGTATGCAGTGAATAGAACTCAAGGGAGGAGCATGGAGAGAGACAAAAGGTAAGGTAGGACAACGAGTCAACAATAGAATGGTTGAAGATGTAAGGCATTAAGGGGCTCAGGTTCGGGTTTATAATCAAGTGAGGATAAACGATGGGCACCTGATCCATAAGTATGAGTTATGATGTATGGTCCAAGCCAATTAGGAGTGAATTTTCCCTATTTACTTTTCTCTACTTTAGTTACATGTTGATTTTCTTTCAGGACAAGGTCACTGACTTGGAAGATTCATTCATGAACACATTTTTGATAAGCACGTTTGATACATTTTTCTAAACTTGGAGGTGATCCAGAGCATTAAGATGACGTTCGTCTAATAACTCTAGTTGTGCTAAGAGGTCCTGATGAAAATTATCATCAGTAAGCATGTCATGGAGAGAAATGCAGAGTGAGAGAATCTGGACTTTGAGAGGCAGAACAGCCTTAGTACCATAGACCAACGAAAAGGGTGTGACCTCAGTGGAAGTGCAAATACTAGTGCGGTATGCCCATAGGGAAAAAGGAATGTGTGTATGTCAATCCTTCCCAATATTGTCAACCACTTTCATGAGAATTTTGTTGAGGGTTTTATTACTGGATTTGGATTGGCCATTGGTTTGTGGGTAATAAGGTGAGGAGAAACTAAGTTGAATGCCAAAGGCATCACAATTTTTTTAAAGTGTTTTGTTTTCCATTATCAGTGATGAGGTGATGAGGGACACCAAAGAGGAAAATAATGTGATGGTTAATGAACTCACATATTTTCTTAGGTTTTGTGGAGATTAGTGGTATGGCTTTGACCCATTTTGTGTAGTATTTGGTAGTAGTTATGATCCATTGATGGCGTTGGGAAGAATTAGGATTTATTTCTCCAACAAGATGCAAACCCCATGAGAGAAGGGCCAAAGGTCACGAGTGACCTGTAAGGCATGATTGGGTGTATTATGAAGGTTGGAATGTTGTTGAAATTTCACACAGCGTTTGTTATAGTCACAAAAATCATGGTTAAGGGTCGGCCAGTAATAGCCTAGGTGAAGAATACGCTTAGCAATGGAAAGGCCACTAAAGTGACCCCCACATATGCCATCATGAACCTCCTTAATGGTATAAGGAATTTCAAAACTTGTGAGGCATTGTAAGAGAATACCATCAAAGCCAATCTTATAGAGGAGTCCCCCTAGAATGACAAAATTGGATACCCTTTTAAGGAAGGTGTGTTGTCCATTACGAGTGAGATCAAAAGGTAAGATGGAGAGGGAAAGGTAGTCGGAGTATTGTTTATACCAAAGGTCACTCAGGTCACAGGTGTCATTTCCGATTGAGTAAACATCATTAGGTAAATAAGAAGGTAAATGGAGGAATTACATAGTAACAAATATTTTGGAATCTTTGGGGGAAGCGGGTATTTGGGAAGATAAGCAGGTCATGATATCCGCAAATTTGTTGGTTGAACGTGAGATGGTTTGAAGTATGTAATGATCAAAGGTGGTAAAAAGTATGTCTACATGATGTTTATACTTTTGAAGTATCTTGTTACAACATTGGTACATACCATTGACTTGGATTATGACCAATTTTGAATCACCAAAGATGTGGATTGATTTGACATCTAGGGCATATGCGGCCTGGAGACCTAGTATGAGCGCTTCGTACTCGGTAATATTGTTGGTGCATTCAAAGTCTAGTTTGAAAGAAAAAGGCATGGGTTCTCCATCTAGAGGGATGAGGATAATACCAGCCCCGCCCCCATGCTGAAACTTTGAACCATTGAAGAATAATGTCATTTGGTAAGGGGGGTCGTCCAGGGAAAGAGTAGTAATCGACTCATCGGGAAAGTCAAAACTAGAGGATTGATCCTCAGAAATAGGTGCGTCAGCCAGTTGGTCAGCTATAGCATAGCCTTTGATGGAATTTTGGTGAATGAATTTGAGGTCAAGATCAGCTAAAAGCATAAGCCATCGCATGGTGCGTTGATTTTGATAAGGTTTGGCATACATGAAGTGTAAGGGATCAGTTTTGGTCAAGACATAGGTTTTGTGCTTGAGCAGGTAATGGCGGAGTTTGGTGGCAACAAAAATTAAGGCTAAGAAAATATTTTCTGGATGGTTGTATTGGGTTATATAGTCTAAAAGAGTATGGATTATGTAATAAACCACCTGCTTCCTGTGTTGTTCATCGTGATGAGCGAGCATAGATCCCAAGGAATGATCGATAGTTGATATGTATAGGTAAAAAGGTTGATCATATTTAGGTGGAATGAGTATGGGTGGTTGGAGAAGGTATTGTTTTAGGGCCTCAAAATATTTGTGACAGTCACCGTCCCATTTAAAGGAGACATCCTTCCTAAGAAGATGATGAAATGGTTGACACTGATCAAATAATTGTGAGATGAAATGGTGAATGGACCGCAATTTACCTTGTAGGATACAGAGTTGTGTAAGGTTTAGTGGGCAGAGGCATTTCTAGAATTGCCTTGACTTTAATAGGGTCAAATTCTATACCACGGAGGGAAACGATAAATCCGAGGAGCTATCCTGAGAGAACCATGAAGACACACTTTTTAGGTTGAAGGCAGACACAATATTTAATGAGGCAGTCAAAGATGGATTCAAGGATGATGAGGTGCTCGGCACAACATTTAGATTTAGCCAAGAGATCATCCACATAATCTTCTAATATGTGATGCATGATATAATGGAAGATGTAATTCATAGCACGCTGATATGTAGCACCAACATTTTTAAGGCCAAAATGCATGACTCGATAGAAAAAGGTTCCCTAAGGGGTAATGAATGTGGTCTTGTGCTGATATTTTGGAGCAAGAAATTTTTTGTTATAACTGAAGAAGCTATCCAGGAGTGAGAGAATCTCATGACCAGAGGTGAGGTCAACTAGTTGATCAATACTGGGCAAGGGGAAGTCGTCTTTTGGGTAAGCTAGGTTGATGTCATGGAAGTTCATGCAAATGTGAAGTCCCCCTATTCCTTTAGTAATAGGAACAATGTTAGAAATCCAACAAGGATAATCAATGGGTAAGATGAAGGAAATGGAAAGAAGGCACTAAAGTTCTTCTTTGACGATAAGAGCAACGCAAGGGTGCATTTTCCTCAACTTTTGTTTGATAGGTTTGGCATCGGGAATGGTTACGATATTGTGGACCACTATGGTGGGGTCAATACTAGGCATGTCTGCATAAGACCAAGTGAAAGCATGGTTATGATGTCGGAGGAAAGAGGTGATGGCTTCATGTTCAGCAACATCTAAATATTGTCTGATCTTTAGGAGGTGCGGGTCATCCTAAGTATGAATGTTGATCTCGATAGTCGATTCATTCAACATGGTTTTTGTCTCAGATGGTAACGAACGATGAATATATGAGTCTTCTACATCAAGGTAGGTGAGTATGGATTCATCATCCTGACATTGAACGACATTAATTGTAGGTGTGTCGTTATCGATCATCTTAGGATACAAGAATGGGAGAGTGGAAGGGGCCTTTCGTTCACGTTGATAAGTCAAAGGCACCAAGGAAATGGTGTTTATGAAAAAAAAAGTTAGGGGGGATAGATTCAGGATCCATCGAATCTGCGGTGAGGGTGGTGATGAAGGTGAAGGTGAAGAAGGGTTAGGGTCCTCAATGAGTTCAATGCGGGATTGTTTGGTAGGAGGTTCGGGGAAGCCGATACCACTACGATCGTTATCTTTGCGGGTGGTACATGGAATAAAAGTGTGGTAGCCTTGCTCATAAAAGAAAAAACCAAAACCCTTCCATACACAGTGGTGGAGGAAGTTATGGGTGAAACAACAATTGGTAAGTGATGAAGTTAGTGGCAAATGGGCAGGATTGTGATGGTGGTTTGGGTGTGTAAGTGGTAGTATTAAGTCTCCCATAGGTAATACTAGTATGGAGATGAGGAGGACCATAAAGGAGGTGTTATCCTATATGGTGATCATAGCTAGGGTGTCTATGAAGGTGTCCATACTCGTGCGGAGTAAGGAATGTGTTGACACTATATAGGCGGTACTCCCCTAGAGTGAGGCGTTGAAAAACACCTTCCAAGGGATCAGTGGTTGGTATGTAGGTAGCTGGTATGGATGATGCATCAAAGTTTGATGTAGAGGTGGAGTTAATGGATTGGGAAGCTAATTGGTCATCTGTGGAGGTTATAGCAATGGTAGGAATAGAGGAGGTATGTGCGGTGAAAGTAGCAGTTGTATTGGTAGGTAGAGGTGTAGGTGAAGTGGTATTGGTTACGGAGGTAGATGGCTTGATAGGTATGACCACATCATTGGGTCGGTATAGCATGTTGCATGTTTTGAAAGGTGATGGGTCAGCTAGACTGGTATAAGTGTGTCCTTTGTTTTCAAACTTTACACAACAGTGTAAAGTGGAAGGAACACAACCCATGACATGGATCTAGGGTCTACCAAGCAACAAGTTATATTGGAATTCCCCCTCCAAAACATAAAACAATTTTGGAACAATACGGGGGCCCACAAAAACATGAAGAATGATAGTGCCTAGTGTGGAAGTGATAGTGTTGTTGAATGAATGCAACATGAATGGATGTTTATGCATGCAATTGTCAGGTATGTGCATTTGAGTAAATGCAGGGATGAAATGATGTTAATGATAACACCTCCATCAATCATCACACGACATACCTATATGTCATCAATGTGGATAGAGAAGAAGAGGGTTGGGGCTGGGTCATCATTTTAGTGTGGCGCGATCTCCTCCTCTGAGAAGATAAGGGAGGCCACTTGGTGAACAAGGTGAGGTGAAGATGAAGGTGTTAATTTGGTGAGAGAGGCTATATGATGGGGTGTGATAATGGAGGCTATGGGTGTAGGTTCATTTGGTAAAACCTCAATAGATTGAAGAACCTCCATGAGGGCTTAACGATGGGATTGCAAGGTTTGGATGAGGTCATATAAGGACATTTTGAGGGGTGATTGGTGTAATTGTTTGAGCATGGTGCGATGTGTGACACCATTAGAAATGGGGTATGCGGGGCCACAGATAGTTATTTTAGGTATGGGTGTAGATGGTATGTTGGGTATAGGATTGGTTGGTGGGTCTATTGCCTTGTCTTTGCCCTTCTGCTCACATGTAGTGACATGTATCATGTTGATTTGAGGGAAGTTGGTAAATGGAGAAGGTGTAGGGTGAGTGTTATATGATATAAAGGGAAAAAACCTACTGGAGGAGAAAAAACCTGTGAGGTCAATTGGGCACAACGACATTTGGGTGGTGGCGTGGCAAGTTCTCTGATGTGAACCATGTTAATTTTAAATCTTGAGGGTGGCTCTAGGATCTGTGAGGGTGGAGGTTATGGTTGTTGAGTGGGCAGTGTGGGAATGGGTGTTGGTGAAGTAGGATCCTTGTTAAGAAGGTCATCATCATCAAAGTTGGTTTCTGGTGGACACAATTGGATAATGATGGTTTTCAAGGCCTTATATCTCTCCACATCATTCCCTGGCAAACGATGGTATGCACAAATTTTAGTATGATCAAACCCTATTGGATTGGGTTTGAGGGGATCATAAGGCCTGACTAGCGGTAATGTGATAATAGAAGTCTTGAGGAGGTTGGTTGAAATTTTGGCATAGGATCCTGTTAGTGGAACACAATGGGAAGTAAATGTGGGTTTGGGTGTAGGTGTGGTTGATTGTAAAGGAATTGTTTTTGGAAGAATAAGAATGGTTCAAGTTATGGTTTTAGGTGCCGGTGTGGTTATAAGTATCAATCGTGTTTGTTTGGGTAAGGGTACAATACATGAACGGGTAGGAGGGTGTGTGGTTGTTTTAACTACCGTATTGTGGGGTAGTAAGGTTTTGTTTTTTATTTTCACCTTCTTGGGTAAAGGTATTATGGGTGTATGAGGTCGAGAAAGAAAAGAAGATGGAGGAAGAGGATGAGTTACCCATAGAGATAACAGGGGTAATGTGAAGGTAGATAATGTAGGTCATACTTGGGGTGTGAGGGATAATGACTGAAGTGTAGTGGGTAGTGAAGCAATAGTTGAACGTATTTGAGGTATTGGTGGTAAGGAGAATGCAAGTGCGGGTATAGGTCATGTGGTGTGCCTGGGTAGGTTAGAGGTTTGTGAGGAAGGAATGGGTTGTTGTGTTATTGGTTTATGTATAGGTGAAGGGTGCTTGACCATGTAGGATAGCTGAGGTTGTAAGGTAGAATAGACAAGTGTGGGCATGATTGATGTGGTAGGGGTATGAAGTCAATGAGTTTGTTTCTTTGGTTTGGGTGTCAGAGTAGGTGTGGTTTTGACGTTGGAGGATGTAGGTAAATCTAGTTTAATTGGTGGATGAGTAAGGCTGGTGGTCGGGGTCACCCCTAAAGTGGTAATAGGTTTAGTGGAGGCAAATGTTGTGGGTACGGGTTTGGGTTTAGATGTAGGTCGGGTTATAGGTAAGGGTGTGGTGTGAGTGCTAATGGCTATCATGGAAGGGGTTACGAAAACAATAGTTGTATTTGGTTTGATGGGTCGAAATGTGTTTGGGTAGATAGTGGAGGTATCAGTGAGGGATCTCTACATCTGTGTTGAGACAAGGAGTAAGAGGCACCCCCATAGTAAAGCCCTATCCACATAATCTAAGTGATCGGCCAAACGTGAGAATTGCACATCCGTGGCTAGAGTTAGTGAGGACCTAATAGGAATTCCCATAAAATGTGTCTTAGAGATGGGGAATTGGCCAGCTTCAGCTTCCGTGGGTAAGAGAGCCAAAATTAGGTCTGTTGGATTCTGGGTAGTAGATGGAGAATGCTCGCTGAGAGGCAAAGGTATCTCAACCGGGTCTATGATGGGCGGAGGGGATGATGGGAGCTCTTCTATAAGTGGAGGAATGGATAGCTACTCCTCTGTGGGTAGAGGAGGTTATGGGTGCTCCTCTTTGGGTGGAGGAGGTATGGTAGGTAAAGGTTCTCTAAGTGGAGAAGCTAGTAGTGAGATGGTCTCAATGTTAGCAGAAGACCCCTCCGTAAGTGATGAAGGAGATGAAAGGTTTTCCTCTATTGGTGAAGGAACAATGAAGGTTGGTTCCAATATGGAAGGAGGATTTCAGACTAGGATTTCCTCTATGGAAGGGATATGAGGTAATTGAGTGGCGACGGGTACCTTGTTAAAGATAGAGTGAACCTCACGGGTATGGGTATCATGAGTGGATGTCTCACCAGTTTGATTGGATGAAGGGACATGGTTAGGAAACGATTTTTTGAAGATTTGTAGATTTTAGTTGGGGGCGGTGTTGGGATTATCCAAAATTAACTCACCTTTCTCGAGCATTTCTTAGACAATATTCTTGAAAGTGATGTAGTTTCTGTCATTATGATCCTTTACTCGGTGATAGTTACAGAAATCATGTTCTTTATAGCATGCGGGCATGGGGCGTCCAGGGTTAAAACCAGTGTGGGGTTTTATGGGTGGAAGGGTGATGGCTCCAACTTTGATAAGCTTGTCTAAGATAAGAGAGTAAGGTTCCCCAATTGGGGTATATTTTCACTACTCTTGTCTAAATCAAAAATCCTAAATAGGTGATAGATTAGATGAGGGTGTAGCCTGATTCGACGGGTGATCTGGGCTGGCCTTGAGTACCATTGCATTAGCAGTGCCCTTAGTTTTGGAATAATTGGTTTGTGGTTTGAAAGAAGAAGAGATTTCATTCAACTTAAATTATGAATTCTTATTTTGTAATTGGATTTTCTTCTCTTCGATGGCCCGAATCTCTAACTTTTGTGCCATAGTGAATGCCTCATTGAATTTTCAGAAGGTTTGGACCTGTAAGGTCAGGGAGATATGTCTAGCACAAGATCGTGTGAAGAGTTCAATGAGTTCAGTTTATGGTAGTTAGAAGGTAAGTTGATTGATCAGGCTGCGCTAGCGAGCGAAAAAAATTGTGATGGATTCGTCCTCATACTGACATGTGGAATATAGATCAGTCATGGTAACCTTATTGATGATATTGATAGAGAAATGATCCAAGAAGGCTTGGGCTACCTAATTGAATGAGAATATAGAGTATTTGGGTAACCCACTATACCAATCTAATGTTGGTCTTGTGAGGGACATGGGAAAAGTTCTCAAAAGCAAGGCATCATCATGAGTGATCAGATAACACCCATGTTTGAATGACCACAAATGTTGCTAGGGGTATTCTTTGCTATTGAAGTGATTGAATTTAGGAATTTCCCAATGTACAGGGTATAAACGGATAGGAATGGATGGGTGAATAGGCTTGTTGTAAATCTTGTCATAGGTGAGAGTGTTGTAGGAGCCAAAAAACGATGCCTCCAATGTCTACATCTTGTCCAACATCAATTTAATTAGGTCATTGGTGATTTGTGATGATTGCATGCCTCCTATAGCATGAGGAGGTTGGTTTTGGGCATATAATGGGGGTGACATTCCAGTGTATGGGGCTGCCATGTAAGGTGGTGGAGAAGAAGGCAGTGAAATAGTGGGTACGTACCCGGAATGAATAATAGATGAAACAGGTGGTTGTTAGTAGTATGCATATGGGAGTGGAAGGGTCATGGTAACCCTAGTGGTAATAGGGGCTAATGATTGTGGAATGGAAAGAACCATGTTTTGAAATGGGGTAGGATCCATTGACACTTGAGGTGGGAATGTAGCTACAGGTATGTATGAGATAGTAGGGGTGGATGAGGTTGTGTTTGGGGTAGTCTCCGGGGGTATGTTGGATGTGATGGGTACCACAGAGGTAACAGACATGACAGTCATAGTGGTATAGAATCTATCTCCGAAATGACTCAGGGTAAGGTGGATACAGGCTGCACGAAGCTAGATGAGGCCAATGTGGAAGTGGGTGTGAGAGTCTGGGGGATAGATACGGGCATGCCGTATATCAACTGACCCGAGGTGTCTCGAGTGGACGAGTGGGAAAGGTAAAACTACAAGGCGGTAGGGTTCTAGTCAAGGATTCATGTAAACTCCTCATCTCCAGTAGTGATAGTGGTAGGTTAGATGGGATCCATGGCTGGTGATAAAATAAAATGTGGTGAAGGACTAGGTGGGAGTGGTTGGCAACTGGCATGGAATACGAGGGCACTTGCTTGTCTTCGGGTCAACACAATGTGAACCAGTATTGATCAGGTAGGGTTGCTTCTCTATAAATGATACAGAGAACTGCAGGAACAGGTGAATCTGGTGATAAAAATGGATTAAGTAACAAATGGTGGCTAGAATATGAAATAGGCTAACTAATGTCGGTTAGGAAAAACTAATGTCAGTCAAGGGTAACCACTTCTAGTCACTGTAGAAAATTTATAGTGAGTAAACAACGAGGTAGAAGGTAAAATCTAACAGGTATGCCAGATCTAGGGATGTTTAAAACTTTAATGGGAATAATGACAGTGACAGAGACTATGAAAAGTGGAAGAAAGTGGAGTAAAATGTCCTTTTGAGTATATTAGCAAAAGGACCAGGAACCGACGTCAGTTGGGTATAACCGATGGCGGTTAGAGGTAACCAATGATAGTTACTATGAAATTAAAACAGTGATGAAAGAAAGTGGTTGTGAATTAAAAATTTGATGTAGAATCAGACCCATAATTTTGGGAATGATGATGATATGGCCCTGGCACACTCAGGTGAAGCCGAAATACACCAGCTATGATGAGGAGCGTGCAAGGATGAACAAGAAAAATTTATGAACGTGATCTCTCACCTCAAAATGTTAGCCAAGCAAAAACACTAAGAAAATGTGATCCTAGAAGTTCCTTTTCTATTATGTTTGTGTAGCTTATGCTATTTAGGGTATGACACATGAATTGTGAAATAGAGTTTTTTGGTGAGGATGGATTCCTACAAAGAAGGAGATCTAAAAGGTGAGGTTTCAGGTATGTTATGGTGGGGGTGAGCTTTGCTCTGAATTATGACTCGACAGAGTAGCGAGCTGGGTGCCCACTGTGTCGTGATTGTGTGATCACCTACAACTTCTTCCAGGTAAGATGTTGTTTAAGAATGTATGTATTTTGAATTTTTGTGACGTTTGGTAAGACTCAGAAAAAGAGAAAAGGATAGAAGTGCTTTTCTATGATTCATTCATCAACCATTAGCTGGTCATGACTTCCAGCGTATAGGTTTCCCTCAATTAATGTGAGCTAATGCAATAAATCAGAATGGAATGCTCTTGTTTTTAAACCCAAATAGAAAATGTGAAATTGGATGACATAATAAGATGAAGAGGAAGAGGGATGCTCTTTCACTACAATGCAGAAAACATGAAGAAATGGTTCTTTTTAATTACACCAAAAGAAAAGTTTCCTGTAGAGCAAATAGAAAGGAGAGGTGCATTACCAAAGAAGAAAATTAGTGTGCATGATTTTTAGAAGGGAAACAAACACAAAATTTTTTCCTAGGAATGAATGAAATGCAAGGAACCCCGGATGGGTCCCACAAGACATGTCAAAATGTTTCACCTTTTTTCTTATAATTTTTCGTTAAGTGTTGAAAAAACATATAAGGTAATGGGCATAGGAGGAATACGTGTTCAAATTTTGGTTGATGGGTTGTTACGCGTGTATGACTTTGAATCCACAACTGATAGTGAGAGCTTCCTTTTGGCTAGGAGGAACTACTTGTAATGAAAACAAGACCACCAGAAGGAATTAAACAATATGGGAAGTGAACTGCCTAGCATGTGCTAGATCCGGGAAGTGTGATACTTCCTAGATGGTTGTCAGTCCACTGTTTTAAACAATTCCATGTTGTAAACAAAGTAAATCCTATTGTTATTTTGAAATGATTTAGGTATCTCACTTATAAACACAATAAGAAATAGATCTAATCTAACAGGCTAAGCTAGAATAGAATCCAAAGGTCAAATGATTAGTTCTGGGTTCTACAGGTTTGGCAGAGGTCTTAGGTAGATCACAGGTGAAAGAGGGTGACATAAAATTAGGTGGGTAGGTCTCTATTAAGATTTGTGTGGGCAAACACAGAGACCGGTGTCGGTCAAGGGTGACCGACGGTGGTTAGGTATAACCGGTGCCGGTTACTGTTAGATCTGGAAATGTCACAGAATGGGCTTTTGGTCTCCTTTTGTGATTGTACAAAGGAATTTAGTTGGTTGGGATGGTGTATTGGGTGACTAGAGTAATATTTTGCGAGGTTTCAATGGGTATGCGTAGGTGAAAATATGTAGAAGGTCAATAGGGAGCAAGATAAACAATGGATGATAAAATGATGAAGAAATGAAATAACTAGGAAAGTACGAAGTTGTACTTACTTGGATTTCATTCTTGAATGTATGTGTGTGAGGGATGGAGGCACTGATGATGAGTTTGAAGGTTGCAAGTGATCATCAACTGAAGAAAAAACTTTTACATGGGCTGCATGTACACTTCTCTTTACTTAGATAGATCAGATCGTGGCTGGGATGGCTGTGCAGGAGAAGATGCTTAATCTCCTTCCTTGGATGTGAGTTTTTGCTGGAATTGTCTCTCTGAAGATGCATTATCTCTCTGAGATGTGTTCTTTCTTCTCAACCTCTTTTTCTTCCAACTTCCAACCTTCAACTTCTAACCTCGAGAATAAGGTTTTTTCGGGTTAAAAGGGGTAGCCGACAGCGGTCCGACTTAACTAGCAATGGTTAGGGGTAATCGACATCGGTCAACGTGGGATTTCCTAGGTTTACCAAACTTAGGGAGATCCTCCTGATTTCCTTGGATCTTGTGTCGTTATCCCACGGATTAGACTCAGAGCCTCTTGTGAGCATGCGGTAATGCGGTTAGAGGGAATGTAGGCATTGATTTTTAGGGTTTTCGTAAGTCTTAGTTAGTTATGGGAGCTTGCTAAGAAAAGATCCTAGGTTGAGTTGGCTTGGTGAGGTGTCTAATTGAACTGTATATGTAGATATTATTTAAATAAGATATTTAAATAATAAATATAGTGAATATAATGCATTAATTTAATTAAATTAATATTAGTGGGGTGAAGGGGGTCATGGCTCGGTAAATGTAATAAAGGGTGCTTATATATCAAGGGACAAAAGGGGAGTGTGACCTAATTTGAGTGTCTACATAGAGATAGTAGATTGATTTTAATATCCAATTGTATCGTATCTAATGTTTTATTATTTTTATTTTATTGCAAATGAATAAACAAATTGTATAGAAATTATAAAATAATAAGGTAAGGGAGACCATGCTTGTCCATAAGTGACACAGTGAAAGATGGGCTCCATGTAAGTCCAACAAAATTTCACAAAATGTTACTTGAATAATGTACTTAGAGTTATATGCTGAATATTTTAATGTTCTATGAAATTTCATAGCATTTTGTTTTTACACCGGAAAGCCACTTCCAGGAAACCCCCATTTTTTAGGTGATGACTATGATGGAAACAACAAAAAATTCCAGTGGAAATCATTAAGATTCTGAGAAATCCCCTACCAAGACACCCATTTTTACAAAGGAGACTATTTATGTGGACTTTTCTTGCAATAATGAAAAATTCTTGCAACAATCATTATGCTTGATGTATCTTCATTTCATCTTCTAAATCCTTCATTTTGGCACAGGGTGGAGGATGTTGGCAAACATTGTGAAGTTTGGCTTTGCATTTTATTTAAAGGTTCCAAGGATTTTTCAACAAACCCATTTTTTACATATGCTTCTATCATTGCAGTCCACAAGGCCACATTTGAGGCATTTAGTTGAACAATCAACAAGCCAAGTACACGCTTCCACATTTTTCATACATATCTACTAGAGCACTTGTAACTACATCATCTGACAAAATCATGTCCCTTATTCATTATGCTTTGGTTTCCTACAGTCATTTTAGTTCATGCCACATTTATTTCAGGAACTTAGTTGAACACTTCACCTACTCTGTATAAGGTTCCACATTCAGCATACACTTCTACATGAGCATTTGCAACTACAACATTTGATAAAACTCCTCTATATTTTATGCTTTGATGGAAATTTATGCCCTATTCTATGCACCTATTTGGAGTTTTTTGGGATGTCCGTATGTGGCTTCACAACTCCCTTTGGCATAGTGAAGGGTGAATGAAACAAAAATTGTAGAGATATAATTTGTAAAATGGAAAAAGGGCACTTCTAATGTCTTAAAAAACACAACTGCTCAAAATAAAGGGTAAAGAGAAAGAATTTGATGATGGTGTTGCACATGTTAAAAGGCACATAAAACATGTGTGTAGAAAGAAGAATAAATAAAATCAATATGGTTGTACATTACACCTAATGGAGATTTTTTATGGCAGAATCACAACACCCTTCAATGGTTGCAAATGAATGGTTGCGGCAGTCAATGTGATTCATCAAACATGGAGTTATCCCAGAGTGTGAGACTTTGCAATCGGGATAACCGTCTAAATGAAGGTTGGCTCCTATTCCTCTATTTTGGTACACACACTCAAATTGTAGAGGATATACTCTAAAATATACTTTAACTTGCCAAGGAGACAAGGTTAAGAAGATTATAAGAGATTAAACCTCAACTAACAAAGGTGATGCACCAAAGGAATGTTGGACACTTGCTTTACATGGAGGTGGAAACTAAAATCAGATTAAGAAGGATGGAAATATGCCACAGATCAATCCACTGATGAGAATCCACTAACCATTAAACATGCAATACAGTAAGCATGCACAGATAACGAAGATTGTAATGAGATCAGAAGAAAATAATGAATGCAAGAGAGGGTTGAAATTCATCCACACACTTGTACTATTTCTCCAAGGATTTGATATAGTGCATTACAATGGCCAAAAGGCACCAAATTACAATACAACTTGAATGGGAGGTTTGAACTCCACAAATTCACTTACAGACAAGAGAAGAAGGGAGGGTGAAAAGAAAAATTATCCAACATTAGAACAATTCCCCTCATTACAATAGATAGGAAGAATGAGAGAAGGGAGAGAAGGAAGAATGATGGATTCCACTACAAAACCCATGCCTCCTTGTACTTTTCCTTGTTGGGAAAGAAAGGAATCCCATACTTTATCATTGTGGTAGGTGAGAAACTTGGAACATCCTCTAAGTTATTCAAAATGAAGAAATACATTCCACCATTTTAGAGGATGTTCCAGGTTTCTCACCTACCACAATGATGAAGTATGGGCTTCCTTTCTTCCCTAACAAGGAAAAGTACAAGGAGACATGGGTTTTACAGTGGCACCCATCATTTTTGTAGGAGATTTTAATGCATTTTAGGGTGGTTGAAGAAATATTTCAAGTTTCTTCCCTCTCTCCCTTATCTCATTCTTCCTATATATTATAATGAGGGGCATTGTTCTAATGTTAGACAATTTTTCTTTGCACCCTCCCTTCTTCTCTTGTCCTGTAAGTGGATTTTTGGAGTTCAAACCTCCCATTCAAGCTATAATTGCAAGTTTTTTCCTCTTGGCCATTGTAATTCACTATATCAAATCCTTAGAGCAATAATACAACTTTGTGGATGAATTTAAACCCTCTCTTACATTCATTTTTTTCTTCTAATCTCATTGCAATCTTGGTTATTTATGCATGGTTATTGTATTACATGTTTAATGGTTTATGTTTAGTGGTTAGTGGATTCTCATCAGTGGATTGATCCATGGTGTATTTCCATCCTTATTAATCTGATTTTGGTTTTTTACCTCCATGAAAAATAAGTTTCTAACATTCCTTTGGTGCATCTCCTCTGTTAGTTTCGGTTTAATTTATTGTAATATTCTTAACCTTGTATCCTTGGCAAGGTAGAGTAGATTTTAGAGTAAATCCTCTACAATTTGTGTGTGTGTATCAAAATAGAGTAATAGGTGTCATCCTTCATCTGGAAGGTTATCCTGATTGCAAACTCCCACACTTTTGGATAACTCCATGTTTAACGAATCACACTGAATGACTCAACCATTCACTTACAATCATTCAGGGGTGTTGTGATTTCGCCATAATAGTTTTGGCATGCCTGGTGGGACAAGAAGTCATTCCATGAACATTGAAGGAATTTTCATCATTTTTAGACTTAGAAATTGTAGGTTCTACAATTTCAGACCTCTCAACTCTCATGCTAAACTCCAAAATAATTTTTCAAGGGCTTAAATTTCTCAAACAAGTCCAAATTTAATCAGTTCATAGATCGAGGGATAATCCTCAAAAGGGTATATTTATTTTTTGAAATTTCAGAGTTTTTTTTCAAATTTTAGGTTTCAGGATTTTAGGATTTTAGAAATCTCAAGATTTTGGAATTTCAAGTTTTGAGATTTCAGACTTCTCCAAACTTCAGATTTTTATGTTTTGGACATTCAGAGGTCTTTCATTTTTGGGTTTTCAGGAATGTCATTTCAAAAAAAAATTCAACCTCCAGAATATCAAATATACAGGCCCTTTTAAGTTTCCATTCTAATTTTGTCAAGTTTGTTGTGTGACTTGGAAAAACCCTAGTCTTTTTAGGCTGATTCCCCAACACAACTGGTGACTCCGAAGGGATAGAGTTCACCAGTGTAGCAGCATAGGTTTCCCAAGTACATGAGAAGAATTATAAAAAGGCATGATACTAGAAAAGAGGGACTATTTTCCTACTTGCAATTATCACCAGGAAGAGGAAGGAGAGGAAGAAGACCAAAAAGATCACCATCTCCACCTAACATAACTTTTTCTACACCTCCACCTAGTAGACCTTTTCTCCAATCAACCAAGGTTCTCAAGCCAATCATAATGGCACATCTACAAAAAAACCCACCACTAAATCCCTTTATCAAATTTACGGGGAGTAGTCCACTTTCCCTAAAAATCCAATCCCAGATGCAACACTAAAGAATAATCCCAATTTCACAGGATAAAATCATACTACTCCTATCGACCAAATATAGGACATCACCAATGTATGTGGAGTTCATGAAATCAATAAAATGGATGTGGTAGTCAAGTTTTTGGCTTCATATTTCAAAGGTAAGGACTTATAATGGTTTAGGATCCTAACAGTAGGGTCTATTCAGAATTGGAATAAATTCTGTTCAGCTCTTTGCAACTAGTTTGGAGAGAGGAAATAAAATTTGTCCTTATTAAAATAGTTGACAACAATAAAAAGGGATCCTAATGAGAAAATAAAAGATTTTAATTTCCATTTCCATTGGAAATGGGATAGGATGCCCATAGCCATTAGGCCAACTTCCGAAGGTGCATTCCTTTACTTTTTGAAGGCTATGAATTCTGACATTGCTATGATGATTCAATCAATGAGAGGAACAACACTTCCATTGGCCTACGACATAGCTATGAGGGTAGAAAAATCTATCATTAAAGTCGTTAAACTTGCACCAAAACAACCAATGCCTCTCTATCCAAGCATGGGAACTTCTACAACTAGTGAAAATCCTAAGTTGAATCCCATTCCGGCCCCTAGAAATCAAAGCAACAGTGAAGCTTCTACTTCATCAAGCACTTATAAATAGTTGCATGAGGTTATGAAACAACTACATAACCTAGGAAATGAGCTAGTGACTATCAAGAGATAGCAATCTCAGAGTTCTAGACTGTATAAACCTCTAACTCAACATCAACCAAGGCCCCCATATCAGCAAAATAGACCACCAACTCATACTGAAATTTAAAATCTGAACCAAGGACAACCTCAAGCTGTCAGGCCATTCTGACCATATGATCTAGACACAAATCAACATCAAGATCCTTGGTTCCAAATCAAAACAACACGGCACATGAGTGCAAATGGTGTTACCCCTACAATCTACCTCATAATCAATCAACGTGTTTCAATGGTGCACTGAATCACACTCTAATGGTGCAGGCCGTCAATGTGTCCCAAGAACCAAGTGAAGAAGGAAAACAGTAGCAAGAAACCCAACAAGAGGCACCTCCCATAGAAACCACATTGGTCAATTGGAAAACATAAGACTTATGTGGAATTAATCATCCTCCCTTCCAAGGTTTGGAAGCTAACACACAATCGAAAAATAGGAATATGGAGGAGGGACAATCATCCAAGCCAGTTGCTTCTCATCCCACCCCTACACAATAAGGAGTTAGTAGATTAAGTGTAGCTCCAAATGTATCAAATCAACCGAAGGCACCCATTTTATTAGTCCAAGCAACAACCCATATGCAAGAAAAATTTGTACCAAATAAGGGGTAAAAAATGATAATCCATCCCCTTTCAACATCATAGATCAGATGAAGAAAACACATTTGAACATTTGCATGTGGGAGTCACTTGAAATCCTAGGACAACGAGATTTGTTGGAAGCTGTAATGGCCAACTGGTCTGCCTCAAATGGATCAAACCAAAGACATGAGAAAGTTCTCACTTATGCAGTGCAATAATATGGGGGTCAAGAAAGAAATAATTTGAAGCCTCCACCATTCTATGTGTCATTGATTATCAAAAACCACTTGGTACACAATTTCATGATTGATTCGGGGGCAAGTAGCTCAGTGATGCCAAAGAAAATAACAAATCAATTGGGCCTAAAATATGATCTAGTGCTGAAAGGAGTAGTACAACTAGATGGGATAATAGTTGGAACAGTTGGGGTCATCAAAGGATTAAGTTTAACATTGCATACTTTCCCAAATTTCATAGTCTTGTAGGATGTGTCTATAATTGATCTTCCACCACTCTTTGCACTATGTTTGTCAAGAGACTTCACAACCAAAATTGGTGGATATCTATCAATAGATTGGAATAACATGTTATTGAGAACAAGATATGGAGCTAAAGCAACAATTAGGTCAAAGCCAATTGCTAATTTTCACATCGAGCCTCATGTGCCAAGTCCTATCAATGAAAATTTCTCATCCTTTGATCACGATGAGTGTTCAAATGATCTAGAAATGGGTACTAAGGTTAAGGGTATTCTAGATTTGACTCTAGATGAATGGGAAAACAAAATGCACACATTTAATCCATACAAGGAAATGGAAGAATTTGAATTGGGTGTGTATTGTGTACATGAAGAAAATTTAACCATTCCTAATATCACTAAGCTGGAAAACGAAGTTTGGCAACTATTTTTTGATGGTTCAAGAATTAAACAAGTTTTTGGAGGAGGTGAAATGGTGATTTTACCAGAGAACATCAAGTATTATTCATCTTTTCATTTCTAGTTTTCTTGTTCAAACAATAAAACTCAATATGATGCTTTAATTCATAGACCTCATTGGGCCAAGAAAATAGGCATAAAGAACTTGCATGTATTCAGGGACAACGACCTAATCTTCAATCAAGTTAGGGGAAAACATGCTTCAAAGAATGACCTACTTAAGAACCACAAAAATAGGGTATGGGACCTAATTGAATACTTTGAAGTGTTCAACATCGATTTCATACCCATAAAGAAGAATGAAGTTGTAGACACACTCGCAACAGTTGAAGTAACATTCGATGTGGTAGACAGTATCAAAAGAGATAGAACACAACCACATGTCCATGTGATTATAAGGCCAGTAGTGCCAAACAACAAAACAAGCTAGCAGGTGTTTGAGAATGATCAACATATCGTCAATTTCTTATAAGAAGAGGTTTACTTCTCATCTAGAAATTAGGACAAATTAGAGCAGTAATACGGGGATCAAGTAGTGTAGATACATATAAACAAGCTTCTAAAGTGTTTAGTAACACTTGACTTAATATTTAATTCTAATGACCAGTTTCGTAAAGAAAAAATCCAACATACAATTCAAAGGAGAGAATTTAGAACCTATTTCCGCTGGGTACGGAAAAATACTCCAAATCAGAAAGGAGGGTACTGAAAAGGAGGTATATGAGTTCATACAACTTTTCCAAGATTTTCCAAATGTCTTTTCCTAGAGCTATGAGGACTTTAAAGGATTCAATCCAAAATTGGCACAACATACCATAGAACTAGATCTAGATTATAAACCCATCACGAAAAAGAAAAGACCAATCAACCCTCACATTGAGCCTCTAATGAAAAAAATCTAAACAACTAATAGAGGAAAACATTATATTTTAAATCAAGCACTCAAGATGGGTTACAAAATTGGTTCCAGTAAGGAAGAAGAATAGAGAAATCAGGTTACGTGGACTTCTAAGACCTGAATAGGGCATCTCTCAAAGACCACTACCCACTCCCTTCAATGGAGCAAATATTATAGGTAGTAGCCAGATCAGAAAGATTCTCTCTCCTAAATGGCTACTTGGCGTATAATCAGATAATGGTGAATGAAGATGATCAGTTCAAATCAGCTTTGACCACCAAGTGGGGCACTTATGCCTACAACAAGATGCCATTTGGATTGCCAAATTTCAGAGCCACTTTCCAAAGGGCAATGCATATGGCATTCAAGGGATCTATAAAAAAAATAGAGCTAGTTTATCTCGATGATATCACTGTGTTATCTAAAAACACAACAGATCACCTATTTCATCTGAGACAGGTCTTTTAGAGGTGTAGGAGGTTTGGGGTATCATTTAATCCCAAAAAATGCATATTCTTGGCTCATTAAGGCAAGATCCTGGCCATATTGTGTCAAAGGAAGGATTGACAATTGATCTCAAAACAGTTGAAGAAATTCGAGCATTGCCATTGTCAAGTCATAAGAAGGCTCTTCAAATATTCTTAAGAAGGATCAATTTTGTCTAGAGGTTTGTATCAAAATTTTCGACTCTTTTGAAGCCAATAACATTGATTTTGAAGAAGAGCGTAACATTTAAGTGGACAACTGGGGGTAAATCTAGTTTCAAGGCTATCAAAGAGGCTATATCTCAAGCCCCAACTCTCATTAATCCATACTTCTCGAAAGACTTCATGCTCTATGCCTTTGATGGTTGGGACATGATTTCTATAATCCTAGTACAACAAAATAAATAAGGATATGAATAGACGATTTCCTTGTTTAGCTAGGGTTTAGAGGAATATGAAACTAGGTACTCTTTCATCGAGAAACATGTCCTTGTAGTGATCAGTAGTTTAAAGAAGTTCAAGCACCTAGTTTCAAATAATAAAATTCAGTTTTCGGTGTCTCATGTGGGAGTCAAGGACTTCCTTCTAAAAATATAATTAAATGAGAAACGTGCATGCTAGATCACTTGTTTAATGGAATATGCCATTGAAATTAAAGTCACTAAGTTGGTCCGTGGAAAGGGATTATGTGAACAAATAGTCTCAAGTCAACAAGTTGAAGTAAGTAATGGAAAAGAAACTGTCTTGGTTCTATAATATGACCAGGAGCAAGAAAATGATAACGTGCTTACTCCTTGTTAGACTCAAGATATGATATAGTTCCTACAAACACGTCTATGCTCCATGTGTACTTGTTGATGGCATCTTGTTCAAGAAGGACATCAATGCAATTATATTGAAGTGTATTGGAATGAATCAAACTGAAAGAATATTGCATGAATTTCATGATGGAGAGGTTGGAGGTCATTTTTCTCCATGGTAACACCTCTAAAAATAATGAAGGTGGGGTACTATTGTCCCATAATGTTCAACAAATGCTATACTTGGATCAAGAAGTGTAAAAGGTGTGCATTATTCACAGGGAAGGAAAGGTTGGAAACACTTCCATTGCACCTTTAGTTGAAAAACCATTCATACAATGGGTATTGGACTTCATCATGGTCATCAATCCAAATTCAAGCCAAGGCCACTAGTGGATCCTCATGACAACGGACTATTTCACCAAGTGGACCGAGGCGGTAGAACTCAAGGAAGCAAATGAGTCTAACATTCTAGACTTCTATGAAATAATAGTGACAAGATTCGATGTACCAACCACTATAATATCAGACAATGCATTGGCATTCCTAGGCTCTAAGATCACAAAATGGACCATTGGGAATGGAATCTACTTGAGCACATCTTCAAAGTATTACCCATAGGGTAATGGATAGATAGATTCCATAAACAAGAATTTTCTAAGAATAATCAGAAGGACTCTAGATGAAAACCGAAGCACATGCAATACCAAGATCAAATCATCCTTGTGGGCTAACATGATCACAAAAAATGTATCGATAGGAAATTCCCCTTACAAGTTATTCTACGGGAAATAGGAAATGTTTCCTATATCACTTGAGTTTTCGGCATTGGAACTCATGAAACAGCTCGAGTTATTTGAGTTTGAGCCTATGGAAGCTAGGCATGAAGAATTTATGGAATTGGGAGAAATCATATAACATGCAATGCACAACATGGAAAGATATCAGGCCTTAGTCACAAGTTCATTTGATAAGAAAGCAAGAGAAAAGACCTTTCGGGAAGTGGACTTAGTTCTAAAGTGGGATGCAGATCGGGCAAAACCGGGTATACATTCCAAGTTTTATGCCATTTGGAGTGTCCCTTACATGGTAACAAGATGTAAGAATAAAAATTCCAACTATCTACTTGGGATGGAGAAGAACTTCCAATTCCAATGAAAGGGGTCTACCTTAAACATTTCTACTGAAAATAAATTTTTCACCCTTGTAAATATTAGACTAGGATTTTAATTCCTCTAAGTGTGTGTGCACATTGTCTTGTTGTAGTTTAGGTTTCAATTTCCCTAAGTTATTCGACATATGTTTTATATCTCACAGGTTGTATCACTATGTAGTTCAATGTACATCCAAATTAATGTTGTAATAGGGAAGTTGATGCAACCTAGAATTTGTAAGATAACACCCTAGTCGCGCTGGCACACCACTCAGCCTAGACTGAGTGGTCACCCAAAGCGCACAAAGGTACTAGGTACCTCTTTAAGGTTGTTTTAATAGGATGTTAGCATGATTAAGACAAAAACATATAGATTCATAACTAGTCCATCATTCTACAGTGCAAGCTACCCACAGATCTATGACAGAACAAGCTTAAAAAGTAATCATCATTGAATTAATAACATGCACTACTCAATTACACGAAATGATACTTAGATATAGTCAATATCTTCCATCTATTAATAAGTATAGAAGCTTCTTACAATACTATCAATTTGTATCAAGGCACACATAGATCTGATACACACAATCATATATTCAAAATCATCCTTACCTCACTTTATGTGTTACATGTCATTTTTTTCTACTATGCACCTAACCTCATATATATAGGGTGGGGAATTTCCCTTCACCACTTAACTATTCTAGAAATAGGTCATATAATATTGGTAGCCACACATCATTTACAATTATAGCCACACATGCAAGTGCGCTATCTATAGTTCTCTTGCAGTTAAATAAGTGTCAATTCTATTCTTAGCTTGTCTACATGCATAGATGCTTTGAACCGCTTCTCCAAATATAGAAAATTCATGGTGCGTGTGTCCCTTCTTTGTTGGTGTGTTCCACATGCCATCTCCTAAATATAGATCTTCATGCTCAAAATTGGTTAAGTCCCAAAATTTGAAATTGCCTTCCGCGTGTGGGTCCCTCCTGTGCTTCAATGCTTTTTTCCTTGGCCTTCTATCCCGCGCGGACTCCTTGTGTGATTTTTGCCAAGTATTATTTGATCAACATTACCCCACACTAATCTCATTATCATCCTGACAATGGTCATCTCCAAAATTTGAAGGAAATAAATAAGAATGAATAATGTGGAAAAATAAAGAATGTATATGAGGTTATTTAAGTAACCCCTTCCATATTAATTTGTAGTATCAGCTTTGGATATTCCTCTCTTATTGTTGCCTCCAAATCTTACCATTCAATGAGTTCCTGTTTCACTTTCTATCAGATGTCCATAGCTATGGATTCCAACTCATCCCACATAATTTATCCTTTTTCATTTTGCAGAACCAACACAACAATGGACATGGATGTCATCCTCCCTTCCAAAAGCTCCATCTTTTATGCAATCAGATTTCCAAGCTCTTCCAGCCGAATCTTGTGCGGCTCTTGAGCTACTGTCAGGGCCTCACACTTCTGTTTTACCATTTTTAACCTCTCTACATGGCCTAATGTCTCATCTTTCATGGCTCTTTGGACCTCATTATTTTCTTCTAAGGTCTTAGTGTTGATGAGCACCTCTGGAGATATGCATATATTTAAATCTTTATCCGCTTTCTTTAAGAATTCTTGTAATGCCTAAAATAACCCTTCATAAGATGCAATTTTTCTCATCACAGATGCTTTCTCTCATTCTTCATCCTTCTCTGATTATTCTGGCACTTGCATATGTAGAGTTTCATCTTCGAGCACTAAGTCCACTAACTTTCCCACATAATGTATCACTGAAGGAAATGTTTGTGGTACCTTGGGTTCTAAGTGTGGCCTTGCTTTGATTACCTTGTCCCTAATCTCCTCTGTGATTCTTATGAATTCCTTTTTCTTCCTTTGTGAAAATTCTTTCTCCTATGTCAAACGTGCTATCTCTTTATCCTTTTTCTTCACCTCTTCACACAACACTCTAATTGTGGAAGATTTATCCATGTTCCTTCTAGCTGCCTCCATAGAAACTTTCACCTGCGCATTACCGACCTACTCGTCTTACATGATAGTAGGCTTTACTTTCATGTGTCTAGCCTAAGGTGCCTTCTTCAACCACCTTGAAATGCATGAATTTTCACACATATCAAATTTAGGCTCATCCATGTTGGTGTGCATCGACCATGATAGTTGCTTTCTTGTGCGCATGGTTGTCATATCCTTGTCCATAAAATCCCAGCAAAATAGATCCTTCTGCATTATTGTGCTCTAGTAGTGGGTGCAAATAATATTTCTTGTGTCCTTTGCATATCCCATGGCTGGTGGAATGTTCTCTCCACTAACCCTTCTAGACCTCTACTGTTTAGAAAATCTAGCCTCCAAATTTTGATCTTGAATCTCCATGTCCTGCACACCTTCTGTAGTTGTCTCCTCTGGTATTTCCTTTTCTTATTCCTTCTTCTTGGATGCATCATCCTATTCTTCTATGTGTTCTGGAGGTGTAGGAGAGTTAGGGGCACTCTCCTTAGATTCCTTTTCCTCCTCATTCAAATTCAAATTCCTCCTCCTCTGCACGACCGCTTCCTTTTATGGGGAGAGTTGGGGTGATTTGCACACAGTGGTTGGGATAGCACCTTTGGTCCTTATTATCCTGAATAACCTTTAAAATTTTCACTCCCCTTGGACTCCATTAAATTCCTCTTCATCCCCTTCTTGTGATTGAGGTGGTGTAATAGTGCACTCATCTTCACTTTGACTTTTAGGATGTCTCCTACCCCTATGGTCCAAACCACCACTATCTTCGCACTCTTCCTCCTCATCCTACACTTCAACTTTCTCTATGGGCTTGAGCGCTAGGATATTCTCCAGTGTATGCTTCCCTTTGGGTGGTGCTGGAAGTGCAAACTCACCTTCCACATATTTGTTGTTCTCCATCTTTGTATTCAACTAGAGATATATTAATGTTGCCCCCACATCTTCCACAACCAAGCTTATTGGCTTGATGTTCAAGACCTCTGAAATGATTCTCTCCATGTAGGCGCTCCTGCCAGGATACACATACTTCTTCCTCAGCATATGGTAGTCACAGTCTACCTTGTCTGCATTGAAGATCAGTCTTCATGTGTCTATAAATCTATGCACAGATTCCTGAAAATACCTTGCAGTGAATGCGTAAGTTAACTTGCACCAAGGGTTCCAGGATCCATTCTTCATTGGAAAATGTGTGATGCATAAATGTTGGTATACAAAAAATTGAACTTTTTTTCCTACCACTATTGGTAGGTCCTTCGGAATGTTCCATTCCTCCCCAAATGTCATGCGGAGCCTGTCATACCACTTCTTTGCCCTGTGTCTTACTTCATCTGTCATGGCCCCCCTGCATAAATACTTACTGAATCTTTCAACTAGGGACTTTCTCTCCATGGGGTATTCTGATATTTTCTCCTTTGATCCATCTCGTACTCTAATTTCCATGAAGACCAGTGATAGTAAGACAGCCCCAAAGCTGATCTTTCCCCTTGTGCGCACTTCTTCGACTATCTACTTTGTAATATAGCCTGCAATGTTGTAGATCGTCCCTTCCGACATCTTCCATGCCACATGCAACCACATAGTGTTTACCTATGACCAACACTCCTGATCATTTAGCTTGGTAACCAGGTGTGCTGCAGCTTCTACAATTGAACAGTTCTTCAACTTATCTATGTCCATTCCGCACGGACCCTTCAGGTATCCCAACTCCTATTTGGTCTTCAAAATTGTGGCTTTATCTACAAACTCATTTTTTATATCTTCTCCTGTGGCCTTCAGACTTGCCACTAATGAGACCAACACTGTTAAAATTCTAACTTTACATCCTGCAAAGTAGAAAAATTCTTCATGTACCCTACTCATGAGCCACTGGTACAAGGGCTCATACTTCCCAAAGTATGGAAGCTCATACAATTGATATACCCCAATTCTCTTCAAAAATATTTCACCCGCATCGTCATATATTGGCATGTCATCTGCCATGTGTTTGTTTTTTCTAGTAATAAGCAAGGAATCAAGCTCCTTGTTTTCTTACATCCTATGATTATATTCACTTTACTTTTTCTAATGGGTGAATCCCATTCTTATCTAAAAATAATCCCTTCTAGGTATTACATTTCCAAAAAATGAATTTCAGGTGCCATTTCTTCTTCCTCAATGACTACCTTCTTCTTTCCTTTTACTGCTACTCCAGATGCCTTCTTTGGTGCCATTTCTACCATGTAAATGTATCTACTTTAACCCTGTAACTCTACAAATCAAACCCTAGATCGATTCAATTATGCCCTAGGTGGAAACCTCGTAACCAAACTCTTCCTATCTTTCTACTTTGCTCAAACCCTTCACCACTGGGGACACAAGCTTCTTGTCACAAAGATCTGGTTACACTCTTGGTTTCACACCCATCTCACCTTAACTCAATCACTCAGCTCTTTGCAATTGGATCTTCTCACAAATACTCTTAGTTGCAATGGTAAAAAAAGAATCCGCATCCCTTCTATAAAATTTTCAAAATCTGATGCATTTATTTCTCCTCACCAACCAAATATCCCTTCATTTATTGACCAAATCCGTTCGTTCCACATGGTACAACTTCACACCTAGCTATAACCTTCTAGAGGGCCTTCCTACCCTCTGGTCATAGACTTCTCTTCCACACGGGCTCCTGCGCTCGAGTACCTTATCAATGCACCTTCTCCTGGTAGCTAACATGGCCTCTGCTTACCTCGCATTATACTGTTCCTTCATCCATCTCCATCCTTGGTCACTTTTGAGAAGCAATCTTCTTTTGACTTAAGGTACACACGTAGCAGCTTATTCCTTTCATCTTTCACTTCCCACAGTCTTTTCTTGGATCACGACACCCACCCCACACTAAAAGTATGTGCATTCCCCTACACATAAATATTCTTCATACAGTAATTAGCTTCAAACGTGCAAGCACACTTATTACACAAATAACAACTAAATTGAAAAATCATAGCAACAATTAAGGAAATACATTAAGGAAATACTAAATTAAAAACCTAAACTAAATGGCAACACTACCTTATTACAAACACCAAGAAGACTTATTTATAATAGGGATTCAACCTACTCCCGTTAAAGTAACCGGGTAGCCACGTTCCATCAAGTGCTTCTAACTGGCATGCACCTGATTCAAGTATAGAAGTGATAACATACGGCCCTAACCAATGTACTTTGAGCTTTCCTAGATGGCGTAATAAATTTGAGTCATAAAGAAGTACCATTTGTCCAATCTCAAACTTCTTATCCCTTATGTTTCTTTCATGCCATGCCTTCTTCCTGGCATTTTCCTGCTTCTGACTCCATCATGCTAAGGCTCGACACTCATCCAGCTGAACCATCTTTGCAATACGTTCTTCTAAATCATGTTTATCAGTTAGACCTCCAGCACGCACAATGTGCAAAGAAGGTAACATCAATTCTATAGGGATAACAACTTCCATGCTAAACAAAAACTGAAATGGTGTGGTTTTGTTCAATCTCTTGTAAGTTGTTCTATATGCCCAAAGAACTGCAGATAATTTATCATCCCAATATTTTCTTCACAAATCACAAATTTTTATGGCTCAAAATCTTGTTGAAGGCCTCAGCAGTTCCATTTTCCTGAGGATGATATGGTGTAGTTTTATGGTGGGAAACCATAAAATCATCCAATAGGATTCTGATTTTCTCATTCAAAAAGTGTGTACCTCTATCACTTGTCAAGCTCAAAGGACACCCATATCATGTAAGGATATTCTCCCACAGAAACCTAGCCGTTGTAGCTTCCGTACAGTATTTTGTAGGGGCTGATTCTACCCACCATGTAAGATAATATGTGCAAGTAATGATATAGTGTGATCTAGTCCTGTGCACGGTTGGTGAAATAGGTCCTACAAAATCAATGGCGCATTTCTTAAATGGTTCGGCACTAGTAATCAGTCTTAAAGGCATCTCATCTCTTTTCCCTATTTTTCTGAGGTGCTGACAATGATCACATGCCTTACAATAGTCTTTACAGTCTTTATATAGTGTCTCCCACCATAATCCAACAATTAAGATCTTTCGGGCAGTCGCATCACCTGAATAATGACCTCTTGCAATACCACCATGAGCTTCTTCCATGATATCCTTGCTCTCATGTTCTAACACACAATGTCGTAGTACTTCATCTCTTCCTAGCTTGTACAGGTCACCACTGATTAACATAAATGGCACCGCGCATATAGCAAAATGCTTCTTTTCTAATGCTTTCATTCCTTCTGGTGCCATACTTGTTTGTAGAAATACAACAATGTATTCTAATTCCGTGGGTGTGCATTGTAACCTGTATAATTGTGTATCAGGAATTGTTTCTTCAATTGCATGTGCATTCTCTCTTGAATTGACTCTAAATAAATGGTCTAGTCTAGAATTATTTTTCCCTGGATTCACCACAACTATGAAGTGAAACTCTTGAAATAGGAGCACCCACCTACATACGCACCCTTGCAAGATGGGATTTTATTACCAAGTACTTCAATTCCATATGTTCTGTATAAAAAAAAAAGGGTTTTGCTAACAAGTATTGTCAAAAATTATACAATGTGTAGATCATTGACAAAGCTTCGTGATCCGTAGTTGTATAATTTCTTTCAGCAAGAGTCATTTTCCTACTAGCAAACATATTGGATGATTAACAATACCTTCACTAGGTTGAGCTAACACAACGCCAATGGCCATACCAGAAGCATCCACATGCACATGAAATGGTCTATCCCATGAGGGAAAGTGCAAAATGGGTGCGGTAGTAAGTTTCTCTTTTAATACCTCAAATGCGTGCTGCTGCAGTTCTTCCCAATAAAAATGTATCTTTCCCCTTCGGTAATTATTCCAAGGGTGAAGCAATTTCAGCATACCCTTTTATAAATTTTCTATAATATCTTGTATGACCCAAAAATACATGCACACCACTTTGACTAGTAGATGCTTCCAGGCCTAAAATGACTACAACCTTAGTTGGATCAATGAGCAAACCTTCCTTACAGATTATATGTCCTAATAGTATCCCAAATGGTGTAGCAAATATGCATTTCCTGATGTTTAATGAGATACTCAATTGTCTGCATTGTTCAAACATTAAGCGCAGATTGTCACAGTGATCTTTTACAAGCCCATATACTATCCAATCATCTAGATATACCTGTAATAAGTTATGAATAAAATCCTTGAACACCTGAACAACTATGCGCAAGAATACAGTAGGCACATTTTTCAATCCAAAGGGCATCACAATATAGGAAAATCTACCCCATTCAGTAGTGAATTTTGTCTTTTCCTGATCCTCTTGAGCGATCCTAACCTGATGATACCCAGAAAATCCATCTGTGAAAGAATATATTTGCACGCTGCAACACCTTCTATTATTTCCTCAGTAAATGGCATAGGGAAAGGATTTGTGACACATGCAACATTCATCTCCCTGTAGACCACACATATCCTAATCCATCCATCCTTCTTGATACTGATCACCATTGGGATAACCCACTCTGACTCATCAAGGGGCTTGATAATTCCAGATTTCAGCATTTTATCATTTTCTTCTTTCACCTTTTCGCACAAATTAGGATTCATTCTGTAAGGTCTCTTCCTAACTGGCTGTGCACTATCCTTAAGTTTGATCTTCATTTCCCCAAGGGTTTCATGCACACCTTTTAGTTCATGATATCCTCTAGGGAATAAGTCCTTATAATCCCAAAGTAACTCGATGATCTTTGCTACCTCTGATTCTGACCAGTAGTCTCCAATTATGGCCTCCTTAGGCTCAGCTTCCGAACCTATATTCACGCTCTTTGTCTTTATGGGTTCATGGTAAACATGCACATATTTATCTGCACTATCCAAGACCTCACACACCCCATGTGAATGTTCAATATCCAGGTTCTCAAATTCCTCGTCATCCATGATATAGACCATATTTCCTTTCTCTTTCTCAAGGAAAGCCCGCTCAAGTAGTAAGGATTCTATTTCTTCTTCCTTTGCAAATCATGCTCCAAATTCTACCTCTCTGAATAATACTTGAATATGCTCTTCTACTTTTGTACTATCTCCCATAGTTAAGTGCTTAACCAATTTTAATGCCTCTACTACAAGAGATTTAGTCGAGATGTATTCAAACATCTTGATCATACTTGCAATCAAATCTTGTCAGTTTCTAATCTCTCAATGTAGTTCTGCATATATATACCAAGCACGTGCGCATCCTTGGAGTTTGGAATACAATCTATGCACCTAGAGTGAAGGTGGTAATGCTTCATGTCCTGCTATCTAGAGTCTCTCACACTGCTGAATGTGATGCTGAACAGGTCGATCACCATGATAAGTGCATATTTGTGTAGGTGCATTGTTCCTTATAAATCTGGTAGACAAAGCTATACCAATCTCTTCCCAATTTATAAGATTATCTCTATGGACTACCCACCAGTGCGTTGTTGTCCCACGTAGTTTATACACTAACATATCTCTCCTTGCAATAAGATCTGCCCACTGCATTTCCATGGCCTTCAAAAAGGCATAAAAATCTTTTATCCCTATATACCAAGGTGATGTGCTTCCTATCCGTCGAATTGAGTGAAATCTATTCGTACACGCAACCATGATTTTCACCTCACACCTTACCAGTTCATATGTACCATGAGCCCAATTGTCACAAGAAATACTTGTAGTATCACTAAGAGAATGAGAATCCTCCCACTGTAGAATGCCTTCCTTCGATGGCTCGTTGACCTCTAGGTCTTGAATAACGCGTGCATAGAATCTGTTCAAATACTCCTCACTTAGAGGCTCAACATATGGCGTAGACTTCCCATCTATCAAGGGTACTAAAACCCTTTCCTTCTTGTTTTCAAAGTTGATATATCCCTTATTGAATCTCAAGTCAGCATTATTTGCATAACACCAAGGGCGTCCAAGCAAGGCTGGAAAATTGTCTGCTTCTGCAAGTGTTAATACCTTAAAATCCCTCATGAATTTGGCCCCTTGTATAGTTATAGATGCATCTTTCAACACTCCTATGGGAGTGGCCTTAGTCTATTTTGCCATGAATAACACATTAGATGATGGCTGTAATGGAGGCCTCACCATTTTGTACCCATGCATCTAATGTGAACACATTTACTTCCGTGCCTATATCAATCAATATGTTGCTCAAAAGCCACCCATCCACAACAACATTTAGATTAATTTCTTTGTCATATTCAATGCTATCAGGGGGAAGATTTGCATGTAAAATATGTCATCTGGTATCAAGGCTTGCCACGAAGTGTTCCCTTTCAACCAACTTCTTAACAGTGGAATAATGTTCTCCTGGCGCAACATCTTACTAACGTCCCACAAATCATCTATTCAGTTTCAAATGTCTCTGAGGCTTTCTTCTAATCCTTTAGGTACTATATCTCACCCTGAAGATTCCTTAGAACTTCCATGGTGTCCTGATAGACTTCCTTCTGATGAGCAGGATCTGGGTGCCTCACATGCAAAACCTACTCCTTGGTAATAGTAGGCTTCTAATAGAACTCCTCTTGCGCACATGTAGCTTTAGCACATGTATTAATCTTCACTGTCAATGTCTCAAGTCCCTCTGGTATCTTGGGCATCCATTTGTCTTCTACTGCACACTGGATTCTAACCATTTCATTGCCTTTGTTTTCTAGCTTATACTGCTTGCTTAGATGCTCATATAGGTCCGGACACTCTTCATAGCTATGGTTCTTCCCGTAGAAAGAACATGCATTATTCTAAGGACATTCAAACATGTAGTGGTTAGGAGATCCATATGTATAACACGTTCCACAAGGGAATTCCCCTCTTCCTCCACCTTGGTCTCATCTTCCATATCCACCATGATATCCATGTCCCCTTCCACGACCTCTTTCAAAATGTCCCTTATTCCTATCATAGAGTGTTTGATTATGATCCCAATCCTGGTGCTCATTCTTATCCTTAGTACTATATGTTATACTTGTCTGTCATATTCCAATGTCTATAGCATCCTGGATCTATCCAATCAACTGAAAATCCTCAGTATCATAGGTCGTGGACCTGCAAATCTTGCAAAATCAAGATACGTTCTTCCTTATCGCGCGTTGTAACAGAGGATAGTGGCTAGCATCATGATTCAAATGGAAAATTTTGTAGTCCAATAGTAATGAGCATACAGATCTATAAGGGAAACTATCCTTAGTGTGGCCTTCCACTTCACAATCTGTACACCAGATTCCTGAGCATGTTTCATAGGCTGAATTTGTTAACAGATTCTCTAACTGCTTAGCCATAGCTATGATATGTGCCTCTAGAAATGGGATAGTGCCAGTGTTAATTCTCCCAACTGCCTCAGCATGTAACATTGCTTCAAGGGCTTTGCACAGATCCGTGTATGTCTTATGTGATAACGCCCTCCTAAAAGGTGTAATTTGTGCATCCTAGCTAGCATGGATATCATATGACAACTTAGATAGAAGTGTCTTAAAATGAGAATCATACTCTCGTACACTCTCATTAGTGCCTTGCTTGATATCTTTGAGCACACTTATACTCTTCTGCTCGAACTCAAGAATATGGAACTCTTTCAAGAAGGCATCCCTTAGTGCTGCATAATCTACGCAAGTTTGATCAGGATCAAACTTCCTATACTAGCTATGTGCACGCCCTTGTAATGTAGTGGTGAATTGACTTTCCTTTCACTCAAAAGATGTGATCCCTTTAGCATGCCACAAGATCTCACACATATGCACATGGTTGGTAGCATCCTCTATACCTCTATATTCTGAAAGATGAAGAGACATTTCCATATAAATATTCTATGGTTGTTGCGTACCTTGACCACCTGATCCGGAACCTCTTGTGTGCCCTCTTCCTCCAGAACCACCAGATATACCAGAACTAGAACCACCTATACCTCATGTTCTGCCACCAGTAGTTGGAATAGGGCATGTGAATGTACTCCCCTGTGTTCCAACAGTAGTACTATATAGAACCCCTATAGTCTATGAGGAAGTTCCACTTCCAGAGGTGAATCCAACATTTTGTGCACTCACGTTCTGTAAAGATGATGTTCCTGAAAAGGTTCCTCTAAATAAAATTGAAGCCATCTTTCCTACCATTGGTGTACTTGACCCCTGACTTACTCCTACTTTCCTACTTCCCAAGTTAGTTTGTTAGTTACTTGTCATGCTAGATACTGAAAAACTAAGTGGCAAGGCTAGGTCACCAGGTGGATTAAGATGCACGCCTTCGGCCCAAGCAGTCTCTACTAGCACACTTCTATGTGAGGCCGAGAAGGGATCTCTATCATGCTTTCTAAGATGGGGAAGTTCCTGATGCTCTGGCTCAACATCTTCAACGTGAGTTGTAAATCCTTCATGAGCCAACTCTCTCCTCAACACCATACTTTCTACAATGGAACTTTTCTTCTCTATTTTCCTCTCGCGTGCCTCATCATACTTAAATCGCCTTTCCTCTCTAATTTTTTGCTGCTAAGTTTTCCATCTTAATTACAAACCTGTTCCTACCTTCACGCATGGTGAAATTTAGCTAACCATCGGTTTACTCTCTAGGTTCAAAGTTACCATTAATATTTTGACTACTAGTGAAATACCATGCAAATATGTTCCTCTTGGATACCACAAAACTAAAAAATTGCTACATCTGGGCATGAGTACGTCAAAATTGAATATTCCAGAATATAACTATGTAGAACCCCATGAAACCACATATCCACCGCATGATTCCAGATCAGATCAGCATCATAGAGGGCCTGAAATTCTTCCTGTGTCTAGACAAGTGCACGATACCTCCAATTCTGCTAAGATGTGTAAGTAGTAAGCCACTTGTATAGTTCTACTAGAAAGATAGCTAAAACTATCTCATATAAACTATCATACAGGTTCTGTTCTACCCAAGTGTGTGCGTTAAACTCAGATCCATTGTTGATCCATTGTGAGTACTCTTACTCCTGATCCTATATCCATTCCTCAATACTTGTTATAGTTAACTAGTATGTCTTCATCGCGAACCATCCTAAAAAAAACTGAAAAAGAGGTCCCGGAAATGGAACCAATGATGTAACCTAGAATTTGCAAGATAACACCCTAGTCGTGTTGACACATCACACATCCTAGACTCAGCGGTCACCTGAAGCGCGCAAAGGTACCAAGTCCCTTTTTAGGGTTTCTATAATAGGATGTTAGCATGATGAAGATAGAAACATATAGATTCATAACTAATCCATCATTCTACATTGCAAGCCACCCACATATCTATGAAAGAGCAAGCTTAAAAAGTAATCATCATTGAATTAATAACATGCACTACTCATTTACACAGAATTATACTTAGATACAATCAATATCTTCCATCTATTAATAAGTATAGCAGCTTCTTATAGTACTATCAATTTGTATCAAGGCGCTCATGGATTTGATACACACAATCATACATCCAGAATCATCCTTACCTCGCTCTTTGTGTTACATGTCATTTTTTTCTACTATGCACCTAACCTCATATATATAGGGTGGGAACTTGCCCTTCACAACTTAACTATTCCAGAAATAGGTTGTATTCTATTGGTATCCACATGCCATTTACAATTATAGCCACACATGCAAGTGCGCTATCTATAGTTCTCTTGTAGTTAACTAATTGTCAATTCTATTCTTAGCTTGTCTCCATGCATAGACACTTTGAACCACTTCTACAAATATAGACAATGCATGGCACACATGTCCCTGCTTCATTGGTGTGTTCCACACGCCATCTGCTAAATATAGATCTTCACGCTCAAAATCGGTTAAGTCCCGAAATTTGAAATTTCCTTCTGTACGCGGGTCCCTCCTGTGCTTCCACATTTTTTTCCTTGGCCTTTTATCCCGCGCGGACTCCTTGTGTGATTTCTGCCAAGTATTCTTTGATCAACAAAAGTATTTTATACTTGAAGGAAAAATTGTTGATTTCACAGGAGAACAAATACAGAGCAACTAAAAGTAGGCTTCAAGACGGTCCATTCCAGTCTCACAGAATAAAGTTGCATAGAGGAATAGGATCCTACCTTCAATTGGAGGGTTATCCCAATTGCAAAGTCCCACACTTTTGGATAACTCCATGTTTGACGAATCACATTGGCTACCTTAACCGTTCACTTGCAAGCATTCAGGAGTGCTATGATTTTTCCATATCAAGAGCCTCTTAAACCTCAATATTTTTCCTCTCTTCTGTGCACAACAAACAAAATAGAATAAGGGAGTCACTTCCTCTCAAATTTATTAAAGTTTTTTTAAATACAGATATAGATGTAGACCAAATCAATTCACATATAGATAAATGAGGAGAATGTGGTTTACAGATTTAGCTTTGTGTGTAAGGAAGATCTAACTCTCAGTGGTATTGATTGAAGAGAGGATAAAGTTAGATCTCTGTTTGGCATAGATCCACATAACATAGCTTTGTGTGTAAGGAAGATCTAACTCTCAAGTGATATTGATTGAAGAGAGGATTAAAGTTAGATCTCTGTTTTATAAATAGATCGCAATACATATAACATAAGATGAAATAACATAAGATGAAATATTTTCTTCCACATTATATTTCTCTCAAATTTTATAAATAATGCCTTTAAAGTTGTACATAATACCTTAATATACAAATTAGTGTACATAATTCCTTAATATACAAATTAGATTAGGAGGATCCAATATTACAAATATAGCTGCAATATATATTATATTCACGACATTTTTTATTAGCTCATTGTTTGGTCTTTACGACCTTTTTTCTTGTGTTTTCTTGTTTTTCTTTTGGGTTGCTTTTTGTCGCTTCTGGTAGAGGTGGTTCTTTGGTGCCTTAATTATAATATATTCTCTCTTTGTATTGTTAGGTTTTATGGTCCCCTCAAAACCATATAATTACCTAATAAAAAAATTTATTCACGACGTTATTTTGAATGAATGAATTATTGATTAAATTTAGAAATAGGTGTATTGTTTGAAGTTAAATTTATGGAATTATTTTGTAAAGGGATATTACTTGTCTATATTCGATGGAATTGTTTTGCAATGGGCCATGACTTGTGTGCATTGAATCTTATAGTAATTAGATACCATTTGGGTATATTCTTTGGCTTATATTCATGTGGTAGAAATTTTACACATTTGATATAATTGGTGAAATGGTAGAACCAATTTTTCACAAATTAAAACAACAATAATAATTCTTTAGTACGTATTTTTATTCATTCGACAACATGTAATTATATATAGAAACACTTTCCTATAATCATGGAGATATTCTCTCCAAAAAATCTCCTCAGATCATATTAACGAGATGTTACAATAACTTTAATTACTAAACCAAATATAAAATATATTTTTTACAATAATATATTTGATTAACTAATTTACTAACTGTAATATTTACCATGCAGTAAATATTAAACTATAAATATGTGAGCACTAGCTAATATGTTATCAATAACATTCCCCCCTTACTGCAAACATGAGAGAAAAATAATCACACTTCTTTTGCAACTTTTCGCCTCTATGTGCTCATGATTAGGATGATTTTTCGAGGACAACCAATAACCATCAAGGATGGTTTTACTAGAAAACCACCAACCAGCGAGGATGGTTTACCAAGACATCCAACAACCTCATCAAGGATGGTTTCCCAAGGACAACCAATAACCTATACATATAGATGGTTTTACAAGAAAACCAATAACCTGAATATTATGATGTTGTATTTTTAATGTGCTCTCATCTTTTCCACTATATTTTTCCTTAAGTGGATTACATAAGAATTTTCTCACCTATTACAGGAATAATTTTACATTACATCTAATTCATTGTAGCATATTTGGTACAAAATGGAAATGGAACATTGATATTATGTTCCCCCACAATGTGAAGTTTCCATTTATTCAAACTACAAAAAACAATAGGAACACTGCAAATGAAACACAATGTACACAACTAGAAACAAGAACTATGAAAATAAAGCACACAACTAAAATAATTCATCACCAATGCTTTGTGCAACCCTGTGCAAATAAAACAGAGTATCTCAAACTCAAATCAGAACTATTTTGCAATATTATATCTTCTTCCCTATCAAAGCTTCATCTCAATACAATCTGTGTACGTTTTTTAATTATAATTTCTTTACGATATATAAAAGATATTCTCCTAAAATGACTACACACAACTCTAAATAGAGCATCTTGAAAAGAGATCTATCATCTACAAATAATAGATGCTTTTGTTCATGTAAACAAAGCTATTTATTTAATTAATTTTTATCCTAAAAAATAGGTACATCCCATTAAAACTAAATTGTGCATGGAAAAAGGATTTGTGTGTTTCTTTTCCTAATAATAGAAAAAGTAGGTGAGGATAAATTATCTATTTCCAACACCCTCCTTAATTTTGACCTTAAAAATTGTATAATTTTGGAGCTGAGTGTACGTTTTCAGATTTGACATATTCCTGATCACAAACTCCCAAACAACTTCTCAACTACTAAAAAATTTTCTTTCCCAAAGATTTCATAAAGATATTAGCAAACTGATTCTAAAAAAATTGAAGACAAATATCATTATTGTTAACCAACTCTCTAAAGAAGTGATATCTTGTGTGTATATGTTTGATCCTCTTGTGAAAAACATGATTTTTGGAAAATTTTATTGCCGAATTCTTGTCACAAAAAATCTATGTAGCATCCTCTTGATTGTACCTCAAATCTTTCAACACTCTTTTGATCCAAGCAAGCTGACATGTTACTCTTGTTAGTGCTATATACTTTGCTTCTGCTGAAGATAGTGTGACTACGGGCAGCGTCTTTGATTCCCACAAAACCAATCTTGTTACAAAGTGAAAAGCATAACCATATGTGAATTTTCTATCATCTATACTTATGGCATAGTCACTATCTGTATAACCTATGAATTTGAACTCATTTGATGTTGAATACAAAATTCCATGATTGTTAATTCCGCATATATACCTCAAAATCCTCTTTCCATGTTTTCAATGTGAATATTTTGGAGATTCCATGAACCTTTAGACGAGGCTCACACAATACATAATATCATGCTTTGTGGCCATCAAATACATGAGACTTCCAACTAAACTTTTGAACAATGCTGGATCCACAAATGATCCAATTTCATCTTTTCTTAACTTCAAACTTACTACAAGTGGTGTTGACACTGGCTTGCAATTCAACAAGTTAAATATGTTTGAAACATCATTAGCATATTTTATTTGTGAAATAAATACTTGAGCTTCTGATTGTTGAACTTTGATGCCCAAAAAATAGTGCATGAGACCTAGATTGGTTATCTCAAATTATTTCTTCATGGATGTTTTTATTGAATTTGTAGATAGATTTCCAGTAACGATCAAATCATCTACATATAAACAAACAATAAGAACCTTGCCTTTCTCATTTATCTTGATGTATAAGGTAGGCTCACTACTGCTCATGCTGAAATCATACTGAGTCAAATAAGAAATAATCCTATGTTACCAAGCTCTAGGTGTTTTCTTGATACCATAGAGTGCTTTTATCAACATGTATACCTTTCCTTCATGACCTTCAATCCCATAACCTTGTGGATGATTCACGTTAACTTCTTAAAAAAAACATTCAAGAATGTTGATTTTACATTCATCTAATAAATAGGCCTTTTTTTAGCTATAATTATTAAAATCATTCTTACCATGTCTAAATGTGCTACATGTGTAAATGTTTCGTTGTAGTAAACTCCATATTGTTGTGAAAAACCTCTTACAACCAACCTTTCTTTATTTTTCTATATTTTACCGTCAGAATTATATTTGTTCTTGGAGACCCACTTCACTCCTACACATTTTTTCCTTCTAGAAGATCTACCAATTCATATATTTGATTCTTTTCTTATGTCATATGTCTCAACATCCATGTCATTAGCCCAATATTAATTTTTTATGGACTCTTTAAAATATATCGGATATGTGGCTTGAGAAAATAGTGTAAAAACTAAAAAAGAGTTAGTTGTATCAACATCATAAATCTCACTAAGACTCCTTGTTTATTGTTACAAATGGATATTTGATGATGGACTATTTTGTATTGAAGGATTTACTTTTGGTGTTCTTTGTTGTTTCTTATAATTCCTACTTATCTTTGATACTTATTATACTATGATTTTAATTCTTATTGATTAGAAAAATGGGAATTATTATATTTTGATTATCATATTGATAGACAATATGGATTTTTTTATCAATGATATGTTGTGACTCATATTGTTGATTATATGGACTTCTAGAGGAATGGATAGATATATCAGTATTGATGATGATCTAGTGTTGTTTTTCTATATATACTAACATTTTGGATTCTTGACATATTGATTTTGTTAGATGATAGATCTAGTCTTGTGATCTCATTGATGTTGATAAAATGGTATAATTTAAATATCTAGAAATTATAAATATTGGTAGAAGTGACTTACATTGATGATGATTTTGTTATGTTATATGATGATGTAAATCGATAAATATGCATGTGTTTTAGTGTTTGATGTTATTGATATGGCCTTCAGGCTGAAGAGGTATTGTTTTGATTTTGCAAGAAATTATATCACAATAAACAAGAAGGGGCTAGGAGACCAACCATGAAAGAAGATTAGATATTGACAACAAGGTCTCGTTGGCAAATTTTGTTCATGTATATTTTTATGTTATTGTTGAGTTTGTTAGGGGGGTCCCCAGTAGGGGTGACCTTAAATGTGACCATGGTTTATGTGTTTATTTTCCCTATTTAATTTTATTTATTTTGTGAGTATGTGATTTAATTATTGAAATGTATTTCCACTTATTTATTGCTTATTTATTGTGCTCTTGTTAACTAATCATTATATTATGTTAAGTTGGGATGTGACTAAAGGAAAATTTAACTATGTAGATTGTCCTTGCTATATTATGGATTAGAAAGGCATTTTATTGGTTTGATGTTGTGTACTCATCCCCACTTTTCAAATCTCGAATTTGGGCTTATGTGCCACTTTTGGAGGCTTGTGGGACAAGTTAAGAGTGTCCTATACCTCTTAAACTCACCCACCAACTATACCTATGATGTGAGGGGTTTTATTTTAGGCCTCACTATGTGTTTTATTGAAAGGAAAAGTGGAATTTATTGTAACTTCTTACAACTCCTTTAATTTTTTCCCTAGAAGTGTGGAGTAATCGTTTGTTTGTGGAAGGAAACTTTTCATATTCTCACACACCCAATTATGAGTCTTGGGCTTGATGTTTGACTTAGTGAAGTGGATTGGAGGAGAAGTGATATGACATCCTACATGGAGCCACATCACCAATCTATCCTCATTTTATATTTATGTAAGTTGTTTTGGAGTTTTGGGGGTTACTTGTTTTTATTTCACACTTGTATTTTTTGGAGGAGATTTCTTGAGTAGTTGTTGGGAGCTTTGGAGATTGTTTTGTGATTTGTATTGGACTTGGAAAATCTTGGAACTTTTTGCTTTTGGATGAAGATTATTGCAATGGCAATGTAGGGTCTTTACCCTTGTATTTCTATTTTACTTGTTGTGTCTTGTACGTAAAATAAATGAATGTTGTGTTGTTTTGTATTTGGGGTAGTATGAACCTAAGTGTGTGTGGGAGAAGGAAAAGGGAATTTTTTTGAGGGAGAGATAAGAGTTTTGTATATTATTTTGGAGGGAGTTTTGGCTGGGTGTCCCACCTTGTGATAATAAGAAATATTTCTTGTTTATCTTGATATGTTTCATTTTAGGGAGTAATAAGATATTGAGGGAGAGATAAGATATTGAGGGAGCAATAAGAGTTTTGTTTTGCTGTGTGGATGAAGATTTTGCAGGTTCTTAAGGTGGGCACTTAACCCATTAGAAGGCATAAGGGATTACTCATATTTCTCTTCTCCCTTGGCTTAGTTTTTAAGCCTTTGTGTTTGGGAAAAGTTGTATATTTGTGACTATCAATGTTATTTTGTTGTATGTTTTACAAATTTTTGGTATGAGTGTATGTATTGTGAAGCCTTTGTAAAAAATTTCATGGTTGCTTAATATCCCTTATTGCTTCATTGTTGGGGCTTAGGGGCCAATGACAAGGATGGATTCTCCTTATCATTGGAATAAAGGTTAGGAGGTGATTTTTTCCATCTCCTTCCTTGTTTTTGTGATTTAGAGTTAAAGAAATAAAGGAGCTTAAAGTTTCCATCTTGGAGAGATTTATTATGTAGAAGACTGAGAAAGAGAAAGTTATTTTTATGAATTTAATCATGTTGTTTCCATATTTGAATGGAAGGCTTGTATATACTTTTATTTTAAAGAGAGGTTCTTACAAACTTAATTATCAAACTATCTATTGGAAATGGTTGAAATGAGAAACTTGTAAGTTGTATATTATTGAAAATGTAACTCTTCAAAATCATGAATTAAACCAAAACTTGCATTTTGTCTTCATTTTGAAAGTGGTTGTCTTGTATTGAAAATACATGGAAGTACCTACTAGTTTCCCTTAAAATGGTTGTCACTCTTGTTTGTAAGAAGGAAAGAAACTTGCATTTAGTAAATATTTAATTTTATTCTTGTATTTTAAATTTAGATGTATTGTGGTAGAAATGAACTCTTGTAGTCAATCTTTAAACAATGTTATAAAGTAAAAACTACTTATTTAGTGGTTTTAAATCAAGAAGAAGTTGTTATTTTATTATGTATTCTTGTAGACACCAAAATTGGGTCACACTCCCCTTGACTCCCCGTCAAATAACCAAGTCAAATATATTAACCTAACCACATCCCCTTCCACCCAAAATTAATATTAATTTAATTTAATTAATACCCATCCTCACAATATTCATCATTTAATTACCTTAATTGACCTAATTTCCACCTCACCTTCGACCTATTCTTGACATGTTTCCATAACTAAATAAGACCTAATATTACTTGCCTCAATCAGCTAAGATTTGGTCTAACATAAAAAGCACATGCCTAGAATTTCTCTAACGACATTCCCGCTCATTAGAAGGGAAGCTTTCATTTTTATCCGCGATAATAAACCCACCTAGCCCAAGAAATTGGAAAGATCAGCCATTTTTAGTAAACCTAGGGAATCCCACCTTAACCAACATCGGTCATCCCTAAACTGATGCTGGTCAACCAGGAACCATCGTCGGTTACCATTTATTCACCCGAGAAACCTTGTTTTTGGGATGGCACATTCTGAGATCAAAGAAACCAAGAAAGAATTGCATGCAACTAGAACCAAAGCCTTTTCGCACCTACATACATCCGTAGCCAGCACCAAGACAGATCTAAAAGAATTTCACTCATGGTGACATTACGAGGAGCATCACTATTGCACCAAGCTCCATCCCACCAACCGATTATCTCCGCCACCTAATCATTGGACCTGCAACATTGGTAAGTGCATTTATCACTGGTCATTCCCATTCTTATTTTGTTCATAGAGTTGTTATCATTCATGTTATGATTCTTCCATTAATATTCCCATTCCTCCATAGTCTACCCTCTAAAAAATTCAAAAACCTCACCCACCTTTTTACCAAATCACCTATCCTAGCCCTTCCGCCTCTCCAAGGGTACTCAACATTCCCAAAGACCTCACCATCACCTCCTTTAGCTCTATCTAACCTCAGCCAGACTCTACAATAAAGTTTTTAATTGAACTACTATCACCTGACTCTACTGATGCCGGTTACACATGACCATCATCGGTCTCTCCTAAACCATAACCGGTTATACTAGACCAATGTCAGTCTATGTGTTTTACTCCTTTTCCCACACCAGAGCCAATCTACCTTTTACCAAGTGACCCAAAACAACCCAGAACCTGACCCTGACTAGTTCTAACACCCTGAAAACTACCTACCCTTCAGAACTAACTATAGCCTAGTCTGTTATGTTAGATTTGCTTACTTTGTTTGAATGAAATACCTAAATCATATAAACTACATCAGGATTTTGCTTATTTCCCACATTAAGTTGTTTTAAATAGTGGATTGACAACCATCTAGAAAGTATCACACTTCTCGGATCTAGCATTGGCTAGGCGGTCCACTGTCATATATTATTTAACTCTTTTTTTTGGTCTTGTTTTCTATTTTAGGTAGTTCCTCCTACCCAATAGGAATATCTCATAATCAACATCGGATCGAGAAGTTAGAATGTATGCGTCAACCTTCAAACCAACACCACAGGTATTTCTCCTTGACCCTTACCCTTATTGGTTTCATCTCATTCGAAAACGTAAAGAAAACGGTGAAACATTTTGGTCGGACCCACCCACAACAGTACCATTTTCACACTTGGCCGACCACCTAGACTATGTTGATAGAGCCTTACTTTGGCGATGTCTTCTACTTCCTACTTCAATCCAAATGCATTTGTCACTTATTGACATCTCCACTATCTATCCAAAAGTGTTTCAAGTGACAAGACCAAACAAAACCATGAATATTGCAACACCTTCCATGTCATCAACCACATCCCAACACACACCTCTAACCATAACCCAACATACATCTACACCCAAACACATACCCATGCCTATATCATCTCCCTTACTTAAACCCATCACCACCTTAGGGGTCATGCTGAAATCAGACCTTACTCACCCACCCATCAAATTAGATTTAGCCACATCTTCCCAAACCAACACTAAACCTATTTTGGGACCTAAAAATAAGACCCAAACTCCAAGGCATCATACACCTACCTCACCTACCACACCATTATCACCTTCACCCCTTTCGTCCATCCTAGGATCTCACCCCTCGACCCTAGCCAAGCAATCTTTGTTCACCAATAAACCAAGAATACAACAACCCACCTCCTCATCATGAACCTCTAATGTACCAAAGAGACCCACACAACCTTATTCATCACCTGTAATCTTCTTACCACATATACCACCACTCCCATCCATAACTTCTTCATTACTCATGACAATTTCTTCTCTTCCACTCACACCTTCTACCCAACCTCTACCAACCACCTCCATAGAAACTCAGATACCCCCATGGGTAACCCATCCTCTTCCACCATCTGATTTTCCCTCTACATCTCATAATCCTGTGTTACCTTTGCCCAAGAAGGTACAACCTAAAGTTAAAAATATGCTAGCTTCTAATAGGGTAGTTAAACCAACCAAACCTTCCATTGCCGGCTCTTCTACCATTTTTGTACCCAAGTAAATGCAATCAAGACTGAAGACCACCCCACACACCAAGCTAGTGCACCAACCCATTCTCCCTCCTGTAAAGCCTCTTCCTCCACAATCAACCATACCTACACCCAAACCCACATTCACCTCCCATTGTGATCCACTAGCAAGGTCCTACTCCAAAATATTAACCAATCTCCTCGAAACTTCTGTCATCACATTACCACCTCTTAGACCTTACGACCTGCTCAAACCCAAACCAAAAGGGTTTGAAGAAACTAAAATTTTCACCTACCATCATGTGTCAGGACAAGATGTAGAGAATTGTAAGGATTTAAAAACTGCTCTTGTCTAATTCTGTCCTCCTAAAGAAAATTTTGACAATGACAATATTCTTAATGAGGACCCCATTTCACCTTCACCAATTTCCCTAGATATTCTTCCATTACATACTCAACAACCAAAATCACGACCCCCACAACTCTTTGATCCACCCCTAAAAGTTGAGATCAACATGGTATATATAAGAGAGTTGGCCAAACCACCACCCAAATGCCAATGCGCCTTACTCATTTAACAAGGATCGTATCCCCCACTATGTTTTTTCCCCTCATATCGCTATACCTTCCATGGCACACCCCCTTCATCAACCTCCCTAATAATTAACATGGTTCATGTTACCACCCTTGCTCAGAAAAAACAAGGGAAAAGAAAAGGAAACTAGCCCATCAACCAACAATGTACCAGACATACCATCTGCACCCATACAAAAATTTACCATTTGAGGTCCTGCATATTCTATTTCATATGGGGTCACACATCACACAATGCTAAAAAAATGCACCAATCCCCCCTCAAAATGTCTTTATATGACCTCTTCCAAACCTATGAGTCACATCGTCAAGCCCTCATGGAGGTCCTTTAATATATTGAGGTTTTACCAAATGACCCCATGCCCATAGCCTCCATCATTACCCCTCACCACGTAGCCTCTATCATTACCCATCACCACATAGCCTCTCTCACTTAGTCATCCCCTTCCTCTATGCTTCCACCTACTCGCCAACTAGCCGCCCTCGGCTTTTCAGATGAAGATATCACTCCCTTCAAGTCTAACGACCCCGACCCCTATCTTTTCATCTTTGTCTTAATCGATAATATACACATATAATGTGTTATGATTGATGGTGGTGCTATTATTAACATCATCTCCTCTCATGCATACAACCAAATGCATATACCTTCTAATTGCATGCATGGTAACCTAATTATGTTGCGGTACTTCAATGATGCTATGACATCTACCCTTGGTACCATCATTCTCCATGTCCGCATGGGTCCCCACACTGTCCCAGAACTTTTCTATGTCCTAGAAGGGGAGTTCCAGTATAATCTATCTATTGGCCGGCCTTGGATTCGTGCCATGGGTTGTGTCCCTTTGAATTTATATTGCTGCCTCAAATTTGAACATGAAGGACATAATTACACTATCCCTACCGACCTGTCACCTTTCAAGACCTGTAACATGTTATACCAGCCCAATGATGTGCTTATACTAGTCAAGGAATCTATCACTATCCCTACTTTACCATTGCGTACAATCCCATCCACCAAGATTGTTACTACCTCTTCTGCATCTAACCTTGCTATCCCTACTACCATTGCGGCCTCTACCGTTGACTCACTTCTTCCCCATATTCTAGCGCATCATCTATCCCCGCTACCCACATATCGACTACTAATCCCTTAGAAGGTGTTTTTCAACGCCTCACTCTGGGGGAATATGACCTATACAATATCGACACTTTCCTCACCCCACAAGAGTATGGGAACCTATGTCAACACCCTAATTATGACTTCTGCATAGTTGAAGATTTTCCTTATAGCCCTCCCCACCTTCGCACTAATCTAATGTATGGGGGACTTAATATAGATACCTATAAACCCAAACCTCTAGCGTAAACCCAACCATTTTCATCTGACATACACTTCGTCACTAACTGCCACTTTTCTCACACTTTCCTACACCGGTGTGCGTGGAAAGGATTTGTCTTCAAATTTTCCGAACATGGCCACCATACTGTCATTTCCTGTACCTCTCGTAAAAAAAATTACTGTAGTGGAATTGGTTTTGATGTACCATCTTCCAATAAGGCTCACGTCGACCTCATTCAGAATGAAACACCTTCCCCACCTCATTCACCCACTTTACCATCTCTACCCATGGAGTCTATAGACCCCAAATCGTTTCCTCCTAAAATTTTTTTTTCGTAAACAACATTTCCCTAGGACCTCTGACCTATCAACGTGATGGCAAGGCTTCCTCTTCTCTCCCATTCCTATACCCTGACATGATCGATGACGATACACCTTCTATTAATGTCATTCAATGTCAGGATGATGAATCCATCCTCACATACCTGGGTGTAGAAGATTCTTATATTCATCGGTGATTACCTTCTGAGATGCAAACCATGTTGAACGAAGCGACCATCGAATTAAACATGAATACTTAGGATGACCCACATATTCTAAAGATAGGCCAATCCTTAGACACTACTAAACACGAAGCTTTCACTTCTTTTCTTCGGGACCATAGCAACACTTTTTTCTAGTCCTATGCCGATATGCCCAGTATCGACCCAAAAATTGTGGTACACAATATCGTAACCATTCCTGATGCCAAACCCATCAAACAAAAGTTACAAAAAATACATCCTTGCATTGCTCTTTTGGTCACATAAGAGTTGCAACGCCTCCTCTAAGTTTCCTTCATCCTACCCATTGACTATCCCCAATGGATTTCTAACATTGTTCCTATCACAAAGGTGACAAGGGAACTCCGCATTTGCACAAACTTCTATCACCTTAACCCAGCTTGTCAAAAAGATGATTTCCCCCTACCAGGCATCGACCAACTAGTTGATCTCACCGCTGGCCATGAAATGCTATCACTCATGGAAGGTTTCTCAGGCTATAATCAAATATTACTAGCTCTAGAAGATCAACACAATAGTGCCTTCATCACCCCTTGGGGGACTTTCTGCTATCGAGTCATGCCTTTTGGCCTTAAAAATGCTGGTGCCACATATCAACGAGCCACGACTTACATATTTCATGATGGCATGTATCACATATTAGAAGATTACGTAGATGATCTTCTAGAAAAATCTAAACATCAAACCAAACACCTGCCCATCCTTAAGGTCATCTTTGACCATCTCATCAAGTATTGTGTGCATCTTCAACCAAAGAAGTGCGTCTTTTCCGTACTTTCTGGAAATCTCCTGGGTTTCATCATTTCTTTATGTGGCATAGAAGTCGATCATACTAAATTCAAGGATATTATAGAAATGCCTCTACCCACTAATCTATGTCAAATTTGAAGCTTACAAGGTAATTTGCAATCCATTCGTCATTTTATCTCACAACTTTCCAACCACTACCAACCATTTCATCATTTTCTCAAGAAAGATGTTTCATTCAAATGGAATGAGGACTGCCTTAAAGCCTTCGAAGCCTTAAAACAATATCTCCTTCATCAAATAGTACCCATTCCTCCTAAGGATAACCACCCCTTTTACCTATATATTTCCACCACTGACCATTCATTGGGTGCCATGCTCACTCATCACGATGAGTAGCATAGAGAGAAAGGAGTTTATTATATAATTCATACCCTTGTGGACTACTAAACTAGATATACCCATCCCGAAAAACTCTTCTTAGCCTTAGTTTTTGTCACCACCAAGTTCTATAATTACCTACTCAACCACAAAACCTTCATCATTACCAATACCGACCCACTACACTATATGTAAGCTAAAACCTATCAACATCACTATGCCGCACGATGGCTTATGCTTCTTGCCAACCTCAACCTCGAAATCATTCATCAAAAATAAATTAAAGGCCAGGCTATCACTGACCAACTGGTTGACACACCTCTTTCTGAGAATCAACCATCTAACTTCATTTTCCTAGATGAGTCTATAGCTACCCTCTCCCTAGAAGAACCTTCTTACCAAATGACACTCTTCTTCGATGGCTCCAAGTGTCAATGTAGGGGAGGAGCTTGTGTTATCCTCATTCCTCTTAATGGGGAAGCTATGCCTTTGTCTTTCAAACTCGATTTTGATTGTACAAACAATATTTTTGAATATGAAGCACTTGTATTAGGTCTCCAGACTGCTTATGCCTTAGATGTTAAGTCAATCAACATATTTGGTGATTCTCACCTGGTCATAAACCAAGTAAATGGTATATACCAGTGTCATAATGAGATAATTCAACAACACAAGCATCACGTAGACATACTTTTAACCACATTTGACCATTTCACACTTCAAAACACCCCACGTTCTAACAAAAAATTTATGGATACCATGGCCTGCTTGGCTTCTCAGATACCTGCTTTGCCCGCTAACTTTAAAATCTTTGTTATAATACAAAGGCTATAATCACCCTTTTATTTACCCCGTGAGGTCTACTCCGTCGGAACCATTGCCCCTGACCCACGTGACCTTTGGTATAAGAAATATGTAGACTATTTTTCCCTTTCCATTCTACCCGTCAATCTCACTTGTAATGGATAATGTGCCTTTCTTAAATGTGTCTCCAATTATGTCATCATGGGTGGTCTTCTTTATAAGCGTGAATTTGATAGTATTCTCTTACGATGACTTACAAGTTCTGAGATTCTCTACACCATTAAGGAAGTCCACGATGGAATTTTTGGAGGTCACTTTAGTGGTTTATCTATCGCTAAATGCATTCTTTTCTTGGGATATTATTGTCCATCCTTAAATCATGATTGTTGTGACTATGTCAAATGTTGTGTGAAATTCCAACAACATGCCAACCTCCATCACACACCTAGTCATGCCTTGCATGTCAAACAAGACCTTTGGATTTTCTCTCAATGGGGTTTGGATCTTGTTGGTGAGATAAATCCCCATTCTTCACAATGCCACCAATGGATCATAACTGCTACTAAATATTACACTAAATGGGTAGAGGCCCTTCCCCTCATTTCTATAAAATCTGAGAAAATATATGAATTCAGCAACCATCACATCATTTTTCACTTTGGTGTTCCTCACCACGTCATCACTGATAATGGAAAGCAATTCAAAAACAAAACCCTACGCATGATATGTGACACTTTTGGCATCCAACTCAAATTTTCATCACCTCATTACCCAAAAACCAATGGCCAAGATGAATCGACCAATAAAACATTGAACAATATTCTTATGAAGGTAGTCAATGATACTGGGAAGGATTGGCATACGCACAATCCTTTCACCTAGTGGGCTTATCGCACTAGTATTCACACTTTGACTGCTGCCACACCCTTTTCTCTGGTTTATGGTACCGAGGTTGTCTTCCCTCTCAAAGTCCAGATTTCATCTCTCTACGTCTCATTACAAGACATGCTCAATGATGATGACTTTTTCCAAGATCGTTTGGCATAGTTGGAGTTATTAGATGAATGTCATCTCAATGCTCTTGACCATCTCCAAATCTACCAAACTTGTATCAAACGTGCCTATGACAAACGTGTTCACGAACGAACCCTTCAGGTCAGAGACCTTTTCCTCAAAGAAAATCAACATGTAACCAAAGAGGAGAAAAAAAGGGGGAAAATTCACTCCTAATTGGCTTGGACCCTATATGGTCACCCATGCTTACAGATCAGGTGCTTATTGTTTATCTTCACTTGAAGTACACCCGAACCTAAGCCTCTCAATCCCTTGCATCTTCGACCATTTTATTGTTGTAATCAAGTCTTATATCACATTTTGTCTCTTGCTCACTCATCCCTTGAGCATTTTTCACCTTTTATATGAACTATTTAAGGATCCATGACTAAACAAGAATCATGTGATTAACAGTCACCTTTCATCCTCATCTTCAATTTGAGTACCATGGCTCTACTCATGGCATGATTCTCATGGATACTTTTTATCTTCTTACAGATGAAATCCCAGGGTCATTCATCACTCAGAACCATCTCTTTCATAGTTAATATCTATGTACTATGGTTTTGTCTTGAAAACAAGAGACTACTCTTCCTCTATAGTATTTTCCATGACTTAAACATCCAAAACAAAGAGGGATGCAACTCTTTGAGTCAATCTTCCAGCAAATTATGACTCCTTCAAATGGGACATCTCTTCACTCTATCTCCACTGCTGCAAATAGACTGCTCCCTTGAATGATAGCTATATAAAGTCATTTTTTTAAAACAAAATCTAGAATCTTTTTCCATCGATCAAATTCATGAAGACCTCAAGGAGATAATATAATCATCCCGTATATAATTCCCGCATTGATCAGCCTATTCAAAAAAATGAAGAAAAGGATGAAATTTTTGTCATGGACTTACCTATTTTTGATCTTGGGTTTCTTACTATGAAAACCATGTTGTCATTCACTATGCCAAACCACCCACTCTCACCTTAGTGCCTTTTCATCCTAATTACCTATCTACTCAAGGGACTTACTGCAAATGTGACATTTCGTGATCATGTGACTTTCTTCACCTTTGAATAGTCCATTATGAAAAGCCTTTAGGGTCTTACGTTCATAAGCCCATTTGAGGTAATGAAAACTAATTAAGATCCTTATCAATTAGCTGGCTCTTACTACCCCTCTTACCATTCTACTTTCTTCATCACCTATTGATTCTCCTATAACAAGACCACCTCATCGACACCTATATTTAACACAACTCAATCATACCTATGACCTCAACTCAACCATGCCTATGACCTACATTCACCCATGCCTAACACCTACCAACCCATTCCTCTACTTCATCATATTCTACCCTAGCTTATGGGAGAACTACATCATCCTGAGGTCCCTTTTTGTCGAGACTATGTAGGCAGCACTTCAAGGGCATGTGACCCTTAGAGGTTAGCTTGGCTACTCTTTACCCTAACCAATTCCCCCTTTCACTTTCCTGTTCACATTCTACCTTAGTTAGTTTCAATTTTATGTCAATAACTGAAAATTAAACCAAAAAAACATCAATTCATACACATTTTTACCACATCATCAAATCATTCATTTATCATTTTCACATTTCCCTTATAACACATATTTGGAAATTTAAACCATACCCTATATATACATCACCATTTATCCCCCATGTTACCAATAACTTAGACATTCAATCATGCCTAAACTAACTTGACTCCACCATGCCTAAATTAACCTCACTCAACCATGCCTAAATCAACCTAACTCCACCATGCCTACACCAACCTAACTCAATCATGCATACATGAACCTAACTCAATCATGCCTAAACCAACTTGACTCAATCATGCCTACATCAACCTAGCTCAATCATTCCTAAACCGAATTGACTCCATCATGCCTAATTCCCTTAGTTTCCATCACATGCACACATAACAATAGAAATTAAAAGCTACAACTCCATCCATGATATAAATACCATCATCTATATATACATCGGAAAGTATATGTATCCTTATTGCCCTCTTATTGACCTTACCCACCCTTCTTGCCACCTACCTACCCCCCCATCTTACCTATCCCAGATGATTCATTCAACAGAGGATCGATGAGTTCCATGACTTGCGACATGCATATACAATAGTGGCTGAGTCTAAGAGTCAGTTTTTAGACTTGCTACAATATGTTGACTACATGCAGGATGATTAGGTCAGGATTCACAGGCTCATGCGGGGCCTAAATTTAGATCTTGGAGGTGAAGTGTATGCATTATCCACAGACTTTAGTTGAGGCTATTGAGAATGCCTACATTACAAAGGAGAACATAGGTAATACGCAACATGCTAGAGATATAGTGAGGAGCCACATTTTGAATATGTAAGATATTAAATCGAGGGGGACGGATCCTCCTCCTTGTGGCAGACATGGTTTAGCACAATCTTCCTTCACACCGCCACAGTAGCCACATTAGCAGTAGAAGTAGTAGAATTATCCACCGTATAGACCTCCATAAAGATTTGATGAAAAAATAGGGTGAATTATGGGGCCTCCTCCTATAGAACCCATTAGGACACAGGTAGCACCCATAACTCAGTTAGGTGGAACTCATCAATAGCGGCCACAACAGTCCATGGTACGATCATTGAGATCCATGCCATATACCACTAGAGCATAAGAGAGAGTTGTTTCTCATTGAAGGGAGCCTGGTAGTCGTTATGGTTGTGTTGTACTTGGACACCATTGGAGGGAGTGTCCACATAACCCTAATAAAAAGGGTAAGGGACCTATTTAAGAGCCTATATTTAGTGACATGAAATGTAGTCACATGATTTATACAGTGGTCGAGAACTGTTGGGTAGAGCACCAGGGCACAGTGATAGAGACTTCAGGTAACATTGATGGTATTTCTACCTCTATCTTATTTGATTGAGGTTATTTTGATTCCTTTTTTTCTCCATCATTAGTAGAGCGATGTAGGCTAGTGGAAGTTAGGCAGGGCCTTAGTTGGGATGTTGAGATGGCTTATGGAGCCTAGCTCATATTGGACTCCTTATTCAATGAGTATGTAGTTGACCTAGGACCTTTCACCACGACCATGGATCTTCGCATCCTACCTTTGGGATCTTATGGAGTCATTTTGGGTATGGATTGGCTATCTGCACATAGAGCTAGAGTAGAAATATAAAAAAAGTAATCACTTACGCAGATCATTTGGGGTTTGAGTCATTAATAGTTGGGGTTAGAAGGACCGTCTCTATTCACACTATTTATGCTATGCAGCTTAAGTAGTGTACACGAAGAGGATGTTAGTTATATGTTATTACATTCGGTGATAGGTTAGAGGATGAGTCTAGTGGGCCTTCATTTTATGATCATCAAATTTTTAGGGAGTTTGGAGACATCTTTCCAGGAGAGTTACCTGACATACATCCCCCATGTGAGATAGATGTTCATATAGATTTGGTTCTTGGAGCAGAGTCTATCTCACACATGTCATATAGGAATACTACCCCTGAGCTTTTTGAGCTTGAGTTACAACTGGTGGTCCTTCTTAAGAAGGGCATAATCCATCCTAGTGTATCTTATTGGGGTGCACTAGTGTTGTTTTTTGAAGAAGAAGGATGGATCACTATGATTGTGTATTGATACAGATAACTCAACAAATTAATGATAAAGAATCATTAATCCCTTCCACGCATTGACGATTTGTTGGATCAGATGAAGGGGGTGAAATTTTTTTCCAAGATATAATTTAATTCATGTTATCATCAGGTAAGGATTACAGATATTGATATTCATAAGATAGTCTTCCACATGAGATATGGCCACTACGAGTTCACAATTGTGTCATTTGGTCTAACAAATGCCCCCACAATGTTCATGAGCTTGATGAATGGGGTATTTTAGAAATTTTTAGATTGGTTCATGCTCATATTCCTTGATGACATATTGATATACTCATGCATGCGTGACGAGCATGAGGAGAACTTTAGAAAATTTCTGTAGGGTCTTTGAGATTATTAGCTTTATGAGAACGTGGAGAAGTGTGTGTTCTATTACTCCAAGGTTCAATATCTAGGACACATTATTTCTAGGGAAGGTATCACAATCAATCCTTCCAAGATTAGAGCTATTATGGATTGGCTAGTACCAACCAATGTGACCGAGGTACGTAGCTTCATTGGATTAACATGATATTTTAGGATATTTTTTTAGGACTTCTCACACATTTCTCACCCCATCACTTCCCTAAAATAGAAAGGGAATAATTTTGTTTGGTAAAACAGTTGTAGCAGGCCTTTAGGAATCTAAAGGAATTCCTTACCACAACACCTATCCTAGTAGTTCTAGATCCACAGAGGGATTTCTTTTTGTGTACATATGCTTCATTAGAAGAGATATGAGAATTATTGATGTAGGATAACTGAGTTGTAGCTTTTGATTTTCACAAAATCAAGGATTATGTGCTCAATTATCCAACTCATGATCTTGAGCTTGCATAATTTTTTTATGCTTTCGTTTGATGGAGACATTTTATGTTATCCATGAGGTTCATTCTCAGGCGAAACCATTTAAGCCTACAACACCTCTTCACATAGCCTAATCTCAACATCCATCAACAACATTGGATGGAGTTGTTACGTGAGTATGATATGGAGATAGAGCATGTGAAAGGGAATGATAATGTGGTTGCAGATGCTTTGAGTCATTGGAGGCATTTGGTTATGGCTAAATCAATAGATAAAGAATTGAAGAGTAGGATTTTACAGCAACTTCCACATGAAAAATTCTACCTTACAGCTAGAGAAAAGGTTGAGTCTCAAAGATCCCTTGAGGGGAATTTTGAGTGATTGACACTGGAGCCAGATGGAATTCTCAGGCATAGAGCTCAGATTTATGTACCTAGGGATGCATATTTGAGACAGATAATTCTTGCAGAGGCACATCATGCACCCTATTTATCCCATCTAGGGGTGAAGAAGATGCACGCCACATTGAGCTAGTTGTATCATTAAAGAGGACTTCAGAAGAATATATCCCAGTTTGTGTATTGATAATTGGAGTGTAAGAGGGTGAAGGCTGAGAATCAATGTCTAGCTAGGCTTCTTTATCCACATGTTATACCAGAGTGGAAATGGCACACCATTTTGATAAATTTTATATTGGGGCTATCTATGTCAAGATACCACCAAAAGGCCATTATGGTCACGATGGATAGATTAATGAAAGTGGCTCATTTTTATCTAGTGAAGACCACCTATACAACTAGTGTGGTGGCATGAGTGTACTTGGATGATATAGTCAAGATTCATGGGTATCTGTGGAAGATCATTTGTGACTACGATCCCTTTTACACCTCACAGTTTTAGACTACTATGTAGTTTTCTCTGGGGACGAACACCAATTTTAGTACAATGTATCACCTTGACATAGATGGTCAGATAGAGTGGGTGAACTAGGTTTTAGAGGACATGCTTCGTATGTACATCATGGATCATCAATTGAATTGGGAGGAGTACCTATATCTAGTAGATTTTTCATATAACAAAAACTTTCATAAATCCATCAGAAAGGCACCATTCCAGGATTTGTACGGAAGAGAGTGCAGGACTACACTGAGTTGGGATAGGTTAGAGGTCAGGGTCACTCTGGGACCAGCTATGTTACTAGACATGGAGTAACATGTCATCTTGATCAGAAAGAGGTTACAGGAGGCACAAGATAGATAGAAAAAGTATCAAGATTAGAGGAGAGTTGACCGTAGTTATGAGGTGGGCTCGAAGGTGTTCCTAAAAGTCAAGGCTCATAAGATCCCCATCAATTATGGAAAAGTCTCTAAGCTAGCTCCAAGATTTATGGGTCCATTTGAGATCTTGGAATGGATCAGTCACTTGTCCTTCTACTTAGCCTTGCCACCCAACTTGTCTTGCATCTATGATGTTTTCCATGTTTCTTTCTTATGGATATACATTCAAGATCCTTCACATGTATTGGATTGGAATGTATTGCAAGTACAGGAGTAGGGAAAAGTGATGGTGAAGCTTGTGTGCATTATGGAGCATAGGATCCTAGGTCTTCGAGGGCATGAGATTTATCTGGTGTGCATTGAATGGGATTGTTATGATGAGCCATCAACTACTTGGGAGGATGACACTTTGTTGAGATCTGAGTTCCTACACTTGTTCTAGTTACTTCCAGGAGGAAGTCGAGTCTAAGGGGAGGGGGATGTAATACCCACTTCTCTTTGACACTTATTATAATATGATTTTGATTACTATTGATTAGAAACATGGGAATTATTATATTTTGATTAAAATATTGATAGACAATATGGATATTTTGATCATTTATATGTTGTGACTCATAATATGGTTTATATGGAATTCTAGATGCATGGATAGATATATCAGTTATGATGATGATCTAGTGTTGTTGCTTTATATATAATGACATGTTGGATTCTTGACATATTTATTTTGTTAGATGATCGATCTAGTCTTGTGATCTCGTTGATGTTGATAAAATGGTAGAATTGAAATATATAGAAATTGTAAATATTGGTAGAAGTGATTTACCTTAATGATGATTTTGTTATTTTATATGATGATGTAAATCAATAAATAAACATGTGTTTTATTGTTTGATGTTATTGATATGGCCTTGAGGCTGAAGAGATTTTTTTTTTATTTTGCAGGAAATTATATCACAATAAACAAGAAGGGGCTAGGAAACCAGCCAAGAAATAATATTGGATATTGAAAACAAGGTCACCTTGGAAACTTGTGTTTATTCATATTGATTTTTTATTGTTGAGTTTGTTATGGGGGTCCCCATTAAGGGTGACCTCAAATGTGACCATGGGTTATTTGTTACTTTTCCCTCTTTAATTTTATTTGTTTTTTGAGTATGTGATTTATTTATTGTAATGTATTTCCACTTATTTATTGCTTAGTTAGTGTGCTCTTGTTAAGTTAATTAATCATGGGATTATCCTAATTTGGGATGTGACTAAAGGAAAATTTATTTTTTGTAGATTGCCCTTGTCTTATTATGTATTTGAAAGGGATTTTATTGGTTTGATGTTGTAAGCTCATCGTGTTGGCCCCCTTATGAATAACCAACTCAAATATATTCACCTAACTGTTGTCCCTTCCACCCAACATTAATATTAATTTTACTAACTTAACCAAATTAATACCCATCCTCACAATATTCATTATATAATTATTTTAACTAAGCTAATTTCCACCTCTCCTAGCCACTTCACCCTAGACCTATTCTTGGCATGATTCCATAATTAACTAAAACCTAATTTTACTTACCTTAATGAGCTAAGACTTAGCTCAACTCTAAAAATCAATTCCTATTATCCCTCTAACCACCTTCCCGCTCATAAAAACGTAACATCCATTATGATCTGTGGAAAAAGGAACGAACCCAATCCAAAAGATGCGAGATCTTCCATTTTTAGTAAACTTAGGGAATCCTGGCTTAATCGACACTGGTCATCCCTAAAATGACGCCGGTTAACCCAAAACCACAATCGGTTACCATTTATTCACCTTAGTAACCTTTTTTTTGGGTTGTTACATTCTGAGATCAAAGAGACAAGAAGAGAGCTGCATGCAAGTAGAATCTGAGTCTTTTCACACACCCAAACATCCACAACCAACACTAGGATAGATCTAGAAGCATTACACTCACAGAAGAATTATAGGGAGCATGATCGTGGCACAAAACACCATTCTTCTGATTGACTCTTATTACCATTTAGCCATCAAACCTACATCACAGTAAGTGTAAACTCTTCTAGCATAGTCTATTTCAGTATAATAGCCTTTGTTATTCCTGTTATAAGTTTATACTTTGCATGTTTAGTTCCCACCTCCTACCTACTTGTAGACTCTTCCATTCCCCTACCCACACCACCAAATCACCCATTGTCACCTGCCATACACCTTTGAGTATACTTGAGACCTTTACAGACCTCCCTATCTACCCTTATATCTCTGTTTAGCTCCAGTTCAATCCCCATAATCAGATCTTATTAAGTCTTATCAACCTTACTAAACCAACGCTAGTTACCCATTACCATCATCGGTTCTGCCTAACCATGGTCGATCATACCCTGACCATCTTCGGTCTATATGTTTTCCAGCACTTTGCAAAACCAGCAATCACCCACCTACCAACACAACCCCAAACACCTTATCTAATCCAACTAAGACCTTTTCTATGACCTAAAAACCACTTGAACAACCTGTAACTTGACTGAAAGACATTGACCTGCATAGTTATTTACTATTTAATTGGATCGACGCTAATAGTGATATGAGGTACCCAAATTAGAATACTAGCACTAGATTCATTTACGTACGTATTTTAGTTATTTCATATTTTTTTTATAAAACAGTGGATTGACATCCTTCTAGGGAGTATCACACTTCCTGGACCTAGCATACGCTAGGAAGTTCATTGTCCTATATTATTTAACTCTTCTTCAGTGGTATTGTTTTCTATTTCAGGTAGTTACTCCTAGACAAAAGGAAGCTCTCATAGTCTGCGTCGGATTGAGAAGTCAGAATGCACACATCAACCTCCAAACCAACATAAAAAGTATTCCTCCTTGGCCCTTACCCTTATCTGTTTCATCTCAATAATGTAAATAAAATGGTGAAACTTTTTGGAACACTTGGTGGGACCCATCAGGGGTTCTATTGTATTTTCTTCATTCCTAGGAAAAAGTTATGTGTTTGTTTCCCTTTAAAAGGCTTACACATTAATATTCTTCTCTGATAATCCTCTCTTCTTTCTAATTTCTCTAGAAGAAACATTTCTCTTGGTGCATTTAAAAATAATTATTCTTCCTTCTTGCTTTCTTCATTTAGTGAAAGAGCATACCCTCTCCTATTCATCATTCGCTTCATCGAATGTCATTTTTCGATTTTGGCTTAAAATTGGTTGTATTACATTCTGATTTTTTGTAATTAGCTCACATTAAAATGAGGGCAACCTATATGCTAGAAGTCATGCCCAGCTGATGGTTGACACAAAATTGAAATATACACATCTTTCTTAAACAACATCTTACCTGGGAATGCCTATCAGATGATCATACAGATCAGAGGATTTTAATGCTACTCCTCAGCTTGTTACTTCTATCGAGTCATTACCTCAGAGGATGGCATGCCACTCACGCCATAACATAACCTAAAACCTTTCCTTTTAGATATCCTTCTTTGTAGGAATCCTTCCTCACCAAAAACTCTACTCTATATTCATGATTCATTCTTCTAAATAGCATTAGCTCAACACATTAAAAATCAATTGTTAGATACGTGTTTTTAGTGTTTGATTGACATGTGTTTTGAGGTGTGAGGATATGTTTCTCCATTTCTCCATTCTTTTTGCCTTGAACACTCCACAATCATAGTTAGAGTATTATGACTTCTTCTGAGTGTGTCAGGACTTTATTATCATCATCTCCAGACTTCTAGGTTGATTATTTATATGATCTCAAATTTACAAAAATCTATTTTTCTACATTTTTCTGATTTTCACAGTAACCGACATTAGTATATCTACTGGCGTCAGCCCCCCTACACCTCACCATCGATTGGTTTTACCTAACTGGTATCATCATTTCCCTATGTTCTTTTTGGTTAAATTTCCCAAAGAACACTTATTCTCATTTTCTTCACTATTGTCAGAGTTCCTGTGAGTCTCTGTACTCCCTATGATTCTGATAAATGGTTCATCATACAACTTGTTCATCTGAAATCCCCAACCAATATTTTGTTCCTCATTTGGTTAAATAATTTTCATGTTCTCACAGTAACCAACGTTGGTTATCCCTAGAACCAGTCATCGGTCATCTCTTAACTGTTGCATGGGTTACCCTATGTTGAATCTCAGCTGATACATTTCTCAAGTTCACCTATAGACACCTATTTTTCTTCATTCCCACTGCTATTTGTGTCATCTGTACAGGATACAACATCACCTTAGATACATTTATTCACATGGTGTTGACTCACAATCAAGCTAACAGCTCTTATATTCCATGTTAGTCATGCAACCACTCCCACCTAGTCCTTCACCACCCTATAGTCCGATCACCCATGGATACTAACCCTACTTACCACTATTTCCACAGGCAATGAGGAATTTGCATGAATCCTTGATCAAAATCTCACTTCCTTTACAGTTCTACCATTTCCCACTCTTCCACCTAGGACTCCTCAGGTCAGTTGACATATGGCATCCATGTATCCATCTCTCCTTCCCTTATCCCCACTTCTACATCATTCCCTACTAGTTAAGTGTTACCTTCACCTACTTTTCCCCTAGTGGTTTCATAGATAGGCCCTATGCCCATTATGACCACTGCATCTGTAGTATCAGTTGCACCCATAGTATCTGTTGTTCCCTCATTTACCACAAAGGCCATAACCCCATATGCACCCATTGTCTCATAGATACCAATTACAACACAACCACCCATGGTGTAAGTGACCCCGAATCCATTCTAGAATTTTGTCCTCTCCATCCCGCGGTCTCTACCCCCAATCACTACTAGAGTCACTACAAATGCCCCACCTACATATACATATTGTCAATAGCCCCCTATCTCATCCGGAATTCATTCTGGATATATGCCCTCTATGTCAATCCCCTATTATAAACCTTCCTATTCGGCACAACCATACACTAGAATGCGACCCACATCACATGGTCAGTACCAGCCCTCTTATGCCTCTAGAGGAACTCTCGCATCACAACCGACTAATGACCTCATCAAATTAATGATGGAAAGGATGCAGTCACTGGAAGCATTAGTTTCGGGCTCACATAATTCTCTCACCTATGAAGAAATTTGTAATGATCCCATTCATCTATCCATTCCTATTCGCCCATACCCCGTACATTAGGAAATGCCTTCTTGGATCACTTCTCAATCAACATTGTCAAAAAATTCACCATGACTGATCCTTACTCCACATGATAGTATGACGACGAGTCTATTGCTGACTTTGTCACTCGTTAGCACATCCTATTTAACCAACTCACATTTCAATTACCTCAAACTAAACTCATATATTTGTTTACTTGGACTTGCACTAGACACATTTCACCAACCTTGTAGGTGCATAATTTTTGCACCTTTGACGAGGCATTCACCTGGCATGGAAATTGGAGATTCGTGCTATTGAAGAAAAGAAAATTCAGCTATGTAACAAAAACATCGCGTTCAAATCAAATGATGTTTCTTCATCATTCAAAACCCCAGAACACCTATTCAAAACCCAAAGGATCAGGCCAACACCGTAGCTCCCAAGGTTGGACCCTCTCACCCATCAAACCAAGCCAATCCTTCTTCTAATCTATCTCTCATCCAAGCTTTCCAATTCAGACAAGAACAATCAAAATTACACTCCAATAGGAGAACCTTATTCTTCTATTTTGGAAAAGCTTATTAAGGCTGGTGTCATTACCCTTCCACCTATAAGACCAAACACTTGTTTTTACCCTGATCACCCCGTGCCCGCATGGTATAAAGAACATGAATTTTGTCAACTATCATCGTGTCAAAGGCCATAACGATGGTAACTGCGTCACCTTCAAGAATATTGTCCTAGAAATGTTAGAAAATAGAAGATCTAGTTTTGGATAACCTGAATGCACCCAGCTAACCAAAACCTACATATCTTCAAGAATCCATTCCCTAATCATGCCCCATCTTCTAACCAAATTGGTGACACTTCAAAAAATGATAGCAATATTCATGAGCGTACACATGCTATTTTTTGATGACATGCTTGTTGCTTCCTAGTTGCCTCATATTCCTTTCCATCAGATGAAATCTTAGCCCAAAATCCCCTACCTACATAGGAACCTATTTCATCTATTCCTCCACCCCTAGAGGAACCACCTTCATTTTATCCATCACCCATGGAAGAGCCTATAATTAGCATGCTTCGCTTTAGGCACCATTAAATTACCGAGAAGTCGTCAGTGGCACCTCTCCTACTCATAGGGGATACATGTCCACAACCCACACCATCACAAAGAGAGTCCACATCATCTGACCCATCCTCTCCTCTACCCATAAAGGAGCCTGTAAACACTCCATTTTCTTTAGATGAACAACTCTTTATTGGACCTCCAAGATCCTGCCAACCTACTTTTCGGCTCTCTTACCCACATATTATAAAGCTATCCATTTCCTTATTTCTCAAACACATTTTATGGGGATTGTTACTCGATCCACATCAACCCCGCCTATAGGAGTACTATTTTCACATTTGGTCTGATCACTTGGACTATGTTGATAGAGCCTTACTTTGGGGATGTCTTCTACTTCCTGCTTTAACCCAAATGTAATTTTCACTCACCGACACCTCCACTATCTAACTAAAATTGTTTCAAGTGAAAAAAATAAACACAACCATGACTATTAGAACACATTCCATGTCATCAACCATAGCCCAACACACACCTCTTCCCACAACCCAATGCATGCCTAAACCTAAACACCTATATCATCTCCCTTACCTAAACCTATCACTACCTTAGGGGTCATACTGATAGCTAGCCTTACTCACCCACCCGTTAAATTAGATTTAGCCACATCTTCCCAAACCAATACTAAACTCATTCCCATGCCAAAAATGAAAGACCCATCCTTATACTCCTCATACTCCAACCTCACCCACCACACCATTATCACCTTCACCCCTTCTGTCCATCATAGGACCTCACCCCTTGACGTTAGTCCAGGAAATCTTCTTCCCCCGCTAAACAAAGAACACAAAAACCCACCTCCTCATCACAAACCTCTAATATACCATAAGTGATCCACACAACCTCCATCGCTAACCTGTAACCTTCCTACCACCTATACCATCCACTACCATCCATAACTCCTTCAATGACCCATGACATTGTCTTCTCTTCCATGTCATACCTTCTACCCAACCTCTACCAACCACCTCCACTGCATAACTCAATTTACCCTTATGGGTAACCCATCCTCTTCCACCATCCTATTTCCCCTCTACATCTCATACACCCGTGTCACCTTTTCCCAAAAAGGTGCAACCTAAAGCTAATAATCCGCTACCCTCCAATACAGGTAGTTAAACCAACTAAACCTTCTGTCATCTAGCTCTTCTACCATGCCCATACCTAAACAAATGCAACGCAATACCTAAGACCCACTCCACACACCAAACTAGTGGACCAACACTGTTCACTCCTCCTATGAAATCCTCTTCCCCCATAATTAGTTGTACAACTACACCCAAACCCACATTCACCTCCCATTGTGATCCACTAGTAGGGTCCTATGCTAAAATTATTAACCAATCTCATCGAAACTTCTGTCATCGCATTACCATCTCTTAGACCTTATGATCCGCTCAAACCCAAAACAAAAGGCTTTGATGAGATTAAAATTTGTGCCTACCATCATGTGCCAGGACACAATGTAGAGAATTGTAAGGCTTTAAAAAATGCTCTTGTCTAATTGTGTCCTCTAGAAGAAAATTTTGACGATGAAGATCTTCTTGATGAGGACCCCATTTTGCCTTCACCAATTTCCACTAGATATTCTTCCATTACCTACTTAGTGACCAAAATATCCACCCCAACAACTGCTTGATCTAACCCCAAGATTCGAGATCAACACTGTCCATATAAGAGAATTGGCCAAACCAGCACCCAAATGCCAATGTGCCCTACTCATTTCACAAGGATTGTATCCCTTACTAGGGTTTTTTCCCCTCATGCCACTATAACTTCCATGACACACCTCTTCATCCACCTCCCCTCTAATTAACATGGTTCACGTTACCACCCATGCTTAGAAATACAAGGGAAAAGAAAAGGCAACTTACCCATCAACCAACCCTATACCCAAGATACCATACACACCCATACCCAAAGTCATCCATTCGAGGTCCTTGCATATCTTATTTCTGATGGGGTCACACATCGCACAATGCTACAAAAACTACACTCAATCCCCTCTCAAAATGTCTTTATATGACCTCGTCCAAACCTCTAAGTCACATCGTCAATCCCTCATAGAGGTCCTTCAATCTATTGAGGTTTTACCAAATGACCTCACATGCCATAGCCTCCATCATTATCCCTCACCACGTTGCCTCTCTCACTAGGTCATCACCTTCCTGTATGCCTCCACCTACTCACCAAGTATCCTCCTGTCATCTTTTTAGATGAAGAGATCACTCCCTTCCAGTCTGACGACCCTGACCCCACTCTTTTCATCTCTGTCTTTATCAATAATATACGCATACGACATGTTATGATCGATGGTGGTGCTAGTATTAACATCATATTCTCCCATTACATACAACCAAATTTGAATACCTGTCCAATTATATACATGGTAGCCCAGTTATGTTGCACTCTTTCAATGACGCTCATGACCTCTACCCTAGGTGCCGTCATTCTTCATGTCTGTGTGGGTCCCTGCACTATCCTAGAAACTTTTCTATGTCCTATAAGGGGAGTTCCAATATAGTCTTGTTTCTTGGCCAGCCTTGGATCTGTGTCATGGGTTGTGTCCCTTTGACTTTACATTGCTGCTTCAAATTTGAACAAAAGGGACATAATTGCACCATTCCTTCCGACCTGTTGCCTTTCAATACTTGTAACATGCTATACTTGCCTAATGATGTGCTTGTACCAGTTCAAGGAATCTGTCTACTATCCCTACTTCACCTTTTCCTACTAAACCTATCCACCAAAACTGCTACTACCTCTCTCTGCATCTAACATTGTTATCCCTACTGTTACTGCAGCCTCTACTGCTAACTCACCTATTTCCCCATCATTCTAGTGAGTCGTCTATCCCTACTACCCACATATCAAATATTGATCCCTTAGAAGTTGTTTTGTCAATTCCTCACTTTGGGGGAATACTTCACTTATACAATATCGACACCTTCCTTACCCCACAAGAGTATGGAAACTTGAGTCAACACCCCAGTTATGTCATTTGCATTGGTGACAGTGTTTCCTTATGGACCTCCCCAGCTTCACAATAATCTAACATATGTGGGGACTTAATATGGCCACCTATAAACCCGAACCTCCATCCTAAAACTAACCATTTTCATCTTACCTTACACTCCCTCACTAATCACTGCTTCGCTCACACTTTCCTCCACTAGTGCATGCATGGAAAGGATTTGGCTTTAGTATTTTACGAACAGGGTCGTCCATAATGTCATTTCCTGTACCTCTCGTAAACATAGTGACTGTAGTGGCATTGGTTTTGACACACCACCTTCCCAAGAAGATTTGATGTTAACCTCATCTAGGATGGAAAAACCTTCTCCTACCTCATTCACCCACATTACCATCTTCAACCACAGAGTCCATAGATCCGGAATCTATTCCTCCTAAACAAAATTCGTGAACGCCATTTCCCTGGGACCTCTGACCTATCAACACAATGGCGAAGCTCCCTCTTTTCTCCCATTCCTGTATCCTAACAGTGATCAATGACGATAGCACCCCTGAATATTTGAAACCATGTCGCTTCAGACTGTCAAGATGATGAATGCAAAACAAGGAGCATATCTCAAAGTGTGGGACCTTGCGTGATGAGAGATATCTACTATATTCAGGCAAGTTCCTATTCAACTTCTGAGACGCAAACCATGTTAAATGAAATTTAGACCATCGATTATAAAACCTATTCTATCTTACTCATGGAGATAGGGTTGACCAGACACAAAAACTAAAGATAGGCCAATCCTTAGACGCTACCAAATTAATGTTAGACACTTCACCTCTTTCAATTCGGAATAGACCATAGACAACGCATTTTCCTATTCCTATGCACATGATATGCAAACTGTACTGAGAGATCAAAAATTGTGGTCCACATTATCATAACACATTCCTGATGGTCCACAACCTGTCAAACCAAATAGCATGAAAAAAATGCATCCAAAGTCACATTTCAGTACATTATAGTGGCAAGAGGAAGAACTTATCATTAGAACTTCTCTGGGGAATTTAGGACTTCATGAACTACCCTATTGACTAGAGGAGAATGGAGGGTCTAAACAGAAATGTCCTATCACAAAGGTGACAGGGGCCAAAATCCGCATTTGCATAGATGTTACACATGACTTCAAGGAGAGATTGTCGGGAAAGACTGATTTGAATCTTAGCTACCGGCCATCAATGACCAACTAGTTGAATCTCACACAATCTGGCCAGTGAACCACTTTGTATCTACTCATGGATGGTATTGATCGAAAGAAGAACTACAGATCAAATCCAATTTGATCTAGCTGTTGGAGTAATCAGATCATTAATGACACGAAGACTATTTCCCATTCATAAACCACCCAACCTGGGGGATATTAAAGTTTTAGCTATCCATGGTGTAGACGATGTCGAGACCTTTGGCCAATGTAACTAAATTTGTTGAGTGCCAGGCACTGAGTCGAAAGATATGATCCATTTGACTGTTTTGAGTCGAGTCTATGACATCAAAGGTGCATCACATAGTTAGCAGAACGGTTCTGTGGGCCTGAAACTCACTTTGTGACTTTTGGCACAAAAATACAAAAATACAAAAATTTCCCTGCAACCTCACAATTCACTTTTGGCTATAAGGTCATCTTTGGGCCGTCTCATTAAGTATTGTGTGCATCTTCAACTAAGAGAATCTACCATTTTTGCTGGTGCTTAACTTCGGAAAACTCCTGGAGTTTCAAGGACTTGTTTCTATTGCGTAGACATAGGGGAAGTCGATTTCCCACTAAAGTCAAGGCCATTTCTAGAAATGCCTTAAGCCCACTAGAATCTCTATAAACTTGGATTGAATCACTACAAGAGTAAAAATGGGTGCGGTTAACCAGAAATAACTATTTGCTTGTTTTATCTCACAGATTTCCTAACATGTTCGTCAACCATTTCATCATCTTCTAAGGAAATGATCATTTCAATGTCAAATGGTATGATGAATCCATCCTCACTAAAGCCTTGGTGTGGAATATCCTTAAATTCAAATCCTCATTCAACCTTCTGAGTGCTCATTCCATCTTGAGGATGACTAGCCCATCGAAATAAATATTCACACTCAGGATGAACCAACACATTCTAAAGATAGGCCAATCCTTAGACGCTACCAAACACGAAGCCTTCACCTCTTTCCTTCGGGACCATAACAACGCATTTTCCTATTCCTATGCCGATATGCTCTGTATCTGACCCAAAAATTGTGGTCCACATTATCATAACCATTCCTGATGCCAAACCTGTCAAACAAAAGCTGAAAAAAATGCATCCTCACATTTCTCTTATAGTCAAAGAAGAACTACATCGCCTTCTCTCAAGTTTCCTTCATATCTACCCATTGACTATTCCCAATGGATTTCTAACATCTTTCCTATCACAAAGGTGACAGGGGGACTCCGCATTTGCATAGACTTCCATGACTTCAACCTAGATTGTCCCAAAGATGATTTCCTTCTTACTAGGCATTGACCAACTAGTTGATCTCACCATTGGCCATGAAATTCTATCACTCATGGATGGTTTATCGGGATACAATCAAATATTACTAGCTTTAAAATATCAACACAAGACTTCCTTCATAACCCCTTGGGGGAATTTTTGCTATCCATTCATGTCGTTTGGCCTTAAAAATGTTGGTGCCACATATCAGTGATCCATGACTTACATCTTCTATGACATCATGCATCACATATTGGAAGATTTCATATATGATATTCTATGGCCAAATCTAAACATTAAACCGAACATCTACCTGTCCTTAAGGTCATCTTTGACCGTCTCATTAAGTATTGTGTGCATCTTCAACCATAGAAGAATGTACATTTTTGTGGTGCTTTTCGGAAAACTCCTGGGTTTCATTGTTTCTTTGCGTGACATAGAAATCGATGCTGCTAAAGTCAAGGCCATTCTAGAAATGCCTCCGCCCACTAATCTCTATAAACTTTGAAATCCTACAAGGTAAGCTACTAATCTATTTCGTTGTTTTATCTCACAGATTTCCAACTGTTGTCAACCATTTCATCATCTTCTCAAGGAAAGATGTTTCAATCAAATGGTATGATGAATGTCATAAAGCCTTCGAAGATCCTTAAAACAATATCCTCATTCAACCACTAGTGCTCATTCCTCCTAGAGGATGACTAGCCCTTTTACCTATATATTTCCACCACTGATAATTCTTTAGGTGTCACGCTTGCTCATTGCGATGACCAACACTGAGAGCAAGCGGTTTATTACATAAGATGTATCCTTTTGGACTACAAAACTAGATATATCTACACCAAAAACTCTGGTTAGCCTTAGTTTTCGACCACCAAACTCTGCCATTACCTACTCAATCAAAAAACCTTCATCATTACTAATACTGACCCATTACACTATATGTATGTCAAAACCTATCAACATCAACGTGCTCCATATTGGCTTATGATTCTTTCCGACCCCGACCTCAAATTCATTCATCAAAAGTCCATCAAGGTCTAGGATATCATTGACCAACTAGCTGATGCACCTATTACCGGGAATTAACCATCTAACTTTGATTTCCTAAACGATTCTATAACTACCCTTTCCCTGGACAAACCCGCTTACCAAATGACACTCTTCTTTGATGGCTCCAAGTGTCAGCATGTGGGTGGGGCTGGTGTTATCCTCATTCCTTTTTATGGTGAACCCATTCCTCTATCTTTCAAAATCGATTTTGATTGTACAAATAATATTGTGTATATATGAAGCACTCGTATTGGGTATCCAAGCTTCTTACACCTTAAATGTTAAGTCAATCAACATCTTTGGTGATTCTCAGGTGGTCATAAACCAAGTAAATGGTATATATTAGTGTCCTAATGAGATACTTCAAAAGTATAAGCTTCACATAGACATACTTTTGACCACCCTTTGACCGTTACAGCACTTCAAGCCACCTCACGATCTACCAATAAAAATTGCGGATACCATGGCCTGCTTGGCTTATCAGATACATGCTTCTCCTGTTGACTCTAAAATATTTTTCACAATAAAAAGGCTATAATCAACCTCTTATTTATCTCATGAGGTCTACTCCGTTGGAGCTGTTACCCTTAATCCACGTGACATTTGGTATAAGAAATATACATAATATATTTTCCTTTCTATTTTACCCACAAATCTCACTCGTAATGGATAATGTGCCTTTCGTAAAAGTGTCTCTCGTTATGTCATCATGGGTGGTATTCTTTACAAGCATGACTTCAATGGCATTCTCTTACGATTCCTTATAAGTTCTAAAATTCCCTACACCGTTAAGGAAGTCTGCAATGGAATTTATTTTGAGGTCACTTTAGTGGTTTAGCTTTGGTCTACCAAACTTAGCATTCTTCTACCTCGAGCTATTATTGGCCAACCCTAAACCATGACTCAATTGTGACTATGTCAAACATTTTGTGAAATGTCAGCAACATGCTAATCTCCATCACACACCTATTCATGCCTTACAGTTTTGTTGATACGATACCTTTGTTTTTACTTTCTCTCAATGGGGTTTGGATCTCATCGGTGAGATAAATCCTCATTCTTCACAACGCCACCAATGGATCATAACTACTACTGAATATTACACTAAATGGGTAGAGGCCAATCCCCTCATTTCTACAATAGCTGATAAAATATGTGAATTCATCAACCATCACATCATTTTCTGTCTACTTTGGTGTTCCTTTACCGCCTCATCACTGATAATGAAAAGTAATTCAAAAATAAAAACCCTGACGCAAAATATGGTTGACGCTTTTTGCATCCAACTTTGTTTCTCATCACCTTATTATCCCTGCAAACCAATGGTCAAGCTGAATCATGCCAATAAAACCTTGAACAAAATTCTTATGAAAAGCTATTCAATGATACTTGGAAGGATTGGCATACGCACATTCCTTTCACCTTGTGGGCTTACCGTCACTAGTATTCATCACTTCGACTAAACTTGTGCCACACCTTTTCTTTGGTCTATGCATAATGAGGCATATCTTACCTCTATGAAGTTCAAATTCCATCTCTTTGCATCTCGCTACTAGACATGCTCAATGACGATGAATTTTGCCAGGATTTTGGTGCAACTTGATTTATTAGATACAATGCCACTCAATGCTCTTGACCATCTCTAAATCTACCAAAAATGTAACAAATGTGCCTATGAAAAACATGTTCAATAATGAACCTTTTAGGTTGGTGACCTCGTCCTAAAATAAAATCAACATGTAACAAAAGAAGAGAAAAGTAAGCGGGGAAATTTTTCTCCTAATTGTACTTGGACCTATATACATTACCCAACACACTATGGATCAGGTGGTTATCATTTAGTCTTCACTCGAAGGTAAACCTAAACCTAGAGCCCAAGTAATGCCTTGAAATCTTCGATCATTTTATTGTTGAAATCAAGTCCTATATCACCTTTTGTCTCAAGTTTTGACGACACTCATCCCTTGAACATACTTTCACCTTCCATATTAACCTATATTTGAGGATCCATGACTAAACAAGAATCATGTGATTAACTGTCATTCCTTTCAACCTTATCTTGCAATATGAGTATTGATCGCCTCTACTCATAGCATGATTCTACATTGAAATCTTTTGCACCTTCTTAAAGATGGAATCCCATGGTCATTCATCACTCAAAACCACCCCTTTCACATTTAACCTTCGTGTACTATGGTGTTTTCTTGTAAAAAATATCCTACTCTTCCTCTATAGTCTTGTCTGTGACTTAAATGTCCAAAAAAAAGGGATGCAACCCCTTGAGTAAAACTTCTAGCCAAAGATGACTCCCTCAAAAGGGACATCTCTTCACTCTTTTTCCACTACTATAAATAGATTTCTCCCTTGAAGGACAACTATATAAAGTCATTTTAAAAAAAACTAAAAAAAATATCTAGAAGCTTCCTGCATTGATCGGATTCACGAAGACCTCAAGGAGATACTATACTCATCCCCTATAGACATCCCATATCGATCAATCTATTCAAAAACAAATGAAGAAAATGATGGAATTTTCATCATGGACTTGCCTATTTTTTATCCTAAATTTCTTGCTAAGAAAAACATGTTTTTATACACTACGTTATGATAAACCACCCATTCTCACCTCATTTCCTTTTCATCCTAATTTCCTCTTTACTTAAGGGACATGCCGTAACCGTGACATTTCATGATCATGTGACTTTCTTCACCCTTAGAATAGTCCATTATGCAAGGCCTTTAGGGTCTTACGTTCATAAGCCCATTTGGGGTATTGTAGACTCATTAGGGTTCTTATTAATTAAGTGGCTCTTTTTACCACCTCTTACCATTCACCTTCCCCAATTACTTATTGATTATCCTATACAGGACCAGCTCATTGACACCTATATTTAAGACAACTCAATCAAGCCTATGACCTAAATTCAACCATTCCTTTGACCTACATTCACCCATGCCTAACACCTACCAACCCATTCCTCTACTTCACCATAATTTTCCCTAGGTTACGGGAGAACTACATCGGCCTGAGGTCCCTTTTCACTAGGAGTATGTAGGTAGCACTTTGAGGGTGTGGGGCCCTTGGAGATTAGCTCGGCCACTCTTTACCCTAAGAAAAACCCCCTTTCACTTTCTTATTCACATTCTATCCTAATTAGTTTCCATTCTATATCAATAACTGGAAATTAAACCAAACAAGAATCAATTAATACACATTTTTATTACATCATCAAGTCATTCATTTATCATTTTCATATTTCCACCATAGCACATATTTGGAAATTAAAACCATAACATGTATATGAATCACCATTTTTCCCTCATGTTACCTACAACTTGGATGTTCAACCATGTGTGAATCAACCTAACTCCGTCATGCCTAAAACAATCCTGACTCAATAATTCCTACATCAACCTCACTCAATCATGCATAAATTGACCTGACTCCACCATGCCTAAACCAACCTGACTCCATCATGCCTAAACTGACCTAACTCCACAATGCTTAAACCAACCTAACTCCACCATGCCTAAACCAACCTGACTCAATCATGCCTACATAAACTTGACTAAATCATCCTATAGCCTATGGATCTCCTACTATGTGGCTCGCCAACTCATCTCTTCATCACACTCGGTTACTTTCCACCTTTTCCTAAAAATCCTTAGGCAAGTTTCTCCTGTTTTGAAAATTTACATGTAGAAAAAACCCGCAAAAGGTAAAAATTTCCTTTTTTAACCTTTCCCCGACTTAACCGATGTCAGTTTTACTTAGACCGACATCGATCCTGTGCCCTCACATAGCTGTGGAAAAAGTGGTGGTTATGACCGACAAAAGTTAACACAAAACCATTCACGACGTTACTTGTGTTGACAACCTATGAATTTGTTTTTACACTTTATTTACTCAATCAAAAATCTAATTTTGAGGCATCTAAAAGCTAAAAGAAGACCTTGAGCATGCAAGAGGACTTAATCCTCCTAGCATGCATCGTGTTGATAATTTTGGAAACACAACATCAATAAATGAGGATCTATTTTTAAAACATGTTTTGGTTTTTGGGAATGTGTTTTGTCTATTTTTGGGCGTGTATTTGGTACCCACACCTAAGCTCCGGTGTTTTGGTTACCATCATGACTTTGCATACATTTCACTTCACGTTGTGATCTATTTTTTAGATTCAGACTAGCATGTTTGTGTTTTTTACCAACCATACCTTGCCTCTGGTCGTCAATTCTATCTATAAAAAACCCAAACCTTTTGACCTATTGGATGTACAGCATCTCTACACATTCTATCAAGTTCCTACAGAGTCTTAACCTGTTGTGATTCTTTGTACTGTCTGGATCATATCCTTTACCTTCTCACATACCATGTGCCCTTATGCAATTTCATGTCTTGGATAACCCGATTTTATCTTAGATGATATAGAATTTAAACACTTAGTTCGACCTAGTTTACCATGTTATCATGCTCCTTGTGTAGTTATATGGTAATTTGTAGGTCATACAAGTACCCATTAACCAAGTTTTTACCCCTATCGTAGGATCTTGTACCTAGAGCTTATCAAACCTACCTTTACCTTGCCATTCAGTTCATCTTAGCATTTATCCTTTGTACACGTAGCTACAGCCTTACCCATGCCGTGAAGTATATGCCTGTGCCCGGAACACTGTTCATTGTGACCTTGTGTATGGTCTGTATGGTTCCAGTGGTCCATTGTGATGTGGTTTAAACAAGTCAAAGTTTGGCCTAAAAAATGGTGTACATCGCCATCTTTTTATGTTGTTTCCCTTGTTCCTGACCTTTCATGTACCGAAACATACCTAAACGTTCATGCACCTGACCTCTATTGTGTTTCTGCACCATATCCTATACCTTGGATACCAGAATCACTTCAATTCTATTTGGATAGAACTCACTCCAACATATGCTCACCCACAATCTAGGAGTGTTCTCAACCTAGTATCGTGCTATCAATTCCAACATGTGAGAGTTTCCAACTGTCACTACCTCTAAAGTTGTGCCCATTTTACCTGTTTACCCGACTAGACCTTTTGGCACTTTACCCGATGGGCCCACTGATCATAAATAATTTCTCCACCCATTTGATGTTTTTCTTCGCAAGTACTCACCATGTTACATCTGACACATCATCATTTAACTAGTCTGAGCGGGGTTACCGTCACAAACCATTTGGAGCAAGTGCATTCTCACTTAGTAGATACAACGCTTATGCAACAAAAAGGGGACAAATGTAGTCACTAACTTGTGTTATGTTTGCGGAGCCAATTTTCATGTTAGAGTGTGGTACACCTTCTATGTGTTACACTTGAGTATTTTTACCGCGGTCCCGCTCACCAGTGAGAGGGTTAAGGGGGTTCGGGGGGGAAGCCCCTAAAGCAAATTTTCATGGGTGGTTTATCAACCCATGGGTAATGGGTAACCGTTATGGGCTGTTTTTGGGCCCATGGTTTTTCGGTACCCATTGTTTTGACACCCACGATTTTTTGCCCATGGTTTTGATACCCACAGTTTTTGCCCATGGTTTTGATACCCATGGTTTTGTATCAACCTGCTTAAGCAATTGTCTATTTATATGGTCTTATGCATATGATACATATACAAGCAAATGCATTGCAGATGTGCTTTGAATTTGGGTTTGAATTTTGTAGAGTTTTTTTCGCATAGTTCCAAACATATTTGGATATTGTATTGAGAGAGTGGAGGCTTGTAATAAAATCTAAGCAAGTGATTCTTGGTGGACGTAGCCCAAATTGGGTGAACCACGTTAAATATTGTCTCTCTATGTTGTGTTATTTATTCTACACTTATATTTGAGATTTGTAATATTTTATGCATATTAGTTTCTACTGTTGCGATTCTGTAAGGGATTATTCTACATATTTTATCTCTTATTTCCTATCAATTGGTATCAAAGCTTGGTTTTGGTTTGCTGAAGTGTTGAATCGTAGGAAAATTTTTATCTTGAGTGGGAGCCATGGCAGATGATGGAAGATCTAGGGTTGATAAATTCAACGGGCATAATTTCAGTCTTTGGAAGATGCAGATGGAAGATTACCTTTATCAGAAGGATCTTTATACTCCATTGTCTGAGAAGGTGAACAAACCCTCAAGTATGATAAATGCGGAATGGGATTTGTTAGATCGTAAGGCACTTGGAATGATCTGGCTGTGTCTTGTATCTTTGGTATTATTTAATGTTTCAAAGGAAAAGACTACAAAAGATCTAATGGATGCATTAGAGAAGTTGTATGAAAAACCCTCTGCCTCTAACAAGATATTTTTAATGAAAAATTTGTTTAATATGAAGATCTCTGAGAATAGTTCAGTAGCAGATCATTTAAATGATTTCAATACGATTGTGAATATGCTAGCTTCGGTTATAATAGAATTTGATAAAGAAGTTAGGGTTTTATTAATTCTGTGCTCTTTACCTGAAAGTTGGAATAGCCTGGTAATGGCAGTAAGCAACTCGGTTCCAGCTAACTCGAAGTTGAAGTTTGAGGATGTTGTAGGGGTGATTCTAAGTGAGGAAATGCAAAGAAAAAGCTCCGAGGAATCTTCTACTTCACGGAATGCTTTGACAGTGGAAACTAGAGGGAGACAGAAGAATAGAGGAAACCATGGAAAATCGAAAGATCATGCAAGGTCAAAATCCAAGAGCAAGATTATATGTTGGAACTGTGGAACATCTAGGCATGCAAAGAAGGACTGTTGGGAGCTTTGGGACAAGAAGAAACAACAAGAAGAAAACAAGGAGGCAAATGTGGCATCGAGTAATGTATGTCAGGATGCTTTAATTCTTTCTTTGCATAATATTACTGAATCTTGGGTTTTAGATTCAGGGGCTTCTTTTCATGCTACTCCACATAGGCATTATTTTGTTGATTATGTTCAAGGGGATTTTGGACATGTTTTTCTTGGTGATGATAAGCCTTGCAGTATAGTTGGAAAAGGTTTTGTTCAGGTTAAGATGCAGAATGGGAATTCATGGCTATTGAAGGATGTCAGACATGTGGCTACATTAATGAGAAATTTGATATCAGCGAGGCAATTGGGAAGTGATGGTTGTACTGTGATATTTACAGCTGACTCTTGGAAGGTTACCAAGGGTACTCTTGTGGTGGAAAGAGGTAAGAAGGTTGGAACCTTGTATTTATCCACTGATAGTACTAATGATTGTAATCTTGTGGCTTCAAATGTAGATACAACATTATGGCACTATAGGCTTGGTCATATGAGCCATAAGGGCATGGACATCATAAAGAAGAATTTTCTTGGATATACAGAAACAGGTTTGGATTTATGTGAGAACTACATATATGGGAAATAGAAGCGAGTAAGGTTTCTCAAGGTTGGACCTACGAAGAAAGAGAGTAAGTTAGAGCTGGTACATTCTGATGTGTGGGGGCCAGCTCAGGTATCATCTCTTGGGGGTTCAAGTTATTATGTTACTTTTATTGATGATGCAACAAGGAAAGTTTGGGTTTATTGTATTAGAAAAAAATCTGATGTATTCGACACTTTTTTTTAAATAGAAAGCCTTGGTAGAGAATGAAATAGGTCTTAAGCTAAAATGTCTCAGGTCAGATAATGGAGGGGAGTATTGCAGCAATGAATTTGATCATTACTGCTCTAAGAATGGAATCCGTAGACAAAATATGGTTCCAGGAACTCCAAAACAGAATGAGGTATTAGAAAGGATGAACAGAACAATAATGGAACGTGCTAGGAGCATGAGGTTACATGCAAGACTACGTCTTTCTTAATGGGTAGAAGCGGTGAGCATAGCTATGTACTTGATAAACAGAGGACCCTCAAGTGCCTTGGATGGAGGCATACCTGAGGAGGCTTGGTATGGTAAGAAAGTTGATTATTCATTTCTTAGAGTCTTTGGATGTGAGGTGTTTGTTCATATAGACAAGGATGATAGGACCAAGCTAGAGGCTAAATCAGAAAAATATACTTTCATTGGTTATGGCCAGTGAGTGGGTCAGGGGGGTTCGGGGGTGAAGCCCCCGAAGCAAATTTTCATGGGTGGTTTATTAACCATGGGTAATGGGTAACCGTTATGGGTTGTTTTTAGGCCCATGGTTTTTTGGTACCCATTGTTTTGATACCCATGGTTTTTTGCCCATGGTTTTGATACCCATGGTTTTGTATCAAACTGCTTAAGCAATTGTCTATTTATATGGTCTTATGCATATGATACATAGACAAGCAAATGTATTGCAGATGTGTTTTGAATTCGGGTGTGAATTCTGTAGAGTTTGTTGAGCATAGCTCCAAATGGATTTGGGTATTGTATTGAGAGAGTGGAGGCTTGTAATAAAATCTGAGCAAGTGATTCTTGGTGGACGTAGCCCAAATTGGGTGAACCACGTTAAATATTGTCTCTCTGTGTTTTGTTATTTATTCTACACTTTTATTTGAGATCTGTAATATTTTCTGCATATTAGTTTCTACTGTTGTGATTCTGTAAGGGATTATTCCGCATATTTTATCTCTTATTACCTAACATAAAATCAGGTCACTCTCCCCTTGGCCCCCCATCCAATAGCCAACTCAAATATATTCACCTAACCATGGCCACTTCCACCCCACATTAATATTAATTTAATTAACTTAACCAAATTAATACCCATCCTCACAATATTAATTACTTAATTATTTTAATTAAGCTAATTTCCACCTCACCCCTCCACGTCACCTAGCCACTTCACCCTAGACCTATTCTTAGCATGTTTCCATAATTAACTATGACTTGGTCCCATGTACCTTAATGAGCTAAGACTTAGCTCAACCCTAAAACTCAATGCCTATTATCCCTATAACCACCTTCCCTCTCATAAAAACATAACGTTCATTCTGATCTATGGAAAAAGGAACAAACCTGATCCAAAAGATGTGAGATGTGCCATTTTTAGTAAACCTATGGAATCCCACCTTAACCGACGCCGGTCATCCCTAAACCGACACCGGTCAACCCAGAACCATCGTTGATTACCATTTATTCACCTTAGCAACCTTGTTTTTGGGTTGGCACAATCTTAGATCAAGGAGATGAGAAGAGATCTACATGTAAGAAGAACCAAAATCTTTTCACACACCCAAACATCCATAGCCAAAACAAGGATAGATTTAGAAGCATTACACTCATGGAAGCATTCCAGGAAGCACAACCGTGGAGCCAAACACACTTCTTCTAATTAAATCCAATTACCATGTAGACATCAAACTTGCATCACAACAAGTGTAAACTCTTCCAGCATAGTCTATTTTAGTATAATAGCCTTTGTTATTCTTGTTATCAATTCATAATTTGCATGTTGAGTTCCCACCTCCTACGTACTTGTAGACTTAGCCATTCCCTTACCTAAACCACCAAATCACCCATGATCACCTACTATACACCTCTGAGTATACCTGAGACATTTATAGACCTCCCCATCCACCCTTATCTCTTTGTTTAGCTCCAGTTCCATCTCCACAATCAGATTTTATTAAGTCTTATCAACCCTACTACACTGACGTCGATTACCCATAACCGTCGTCAGTTCTGCCTAAATTTGGTCGATCATACCTTGAACTTCATCAGTCTCTATGTTTTCTATCACTTTGCAAAACCAGGAACCACCCACCTACCAACACAACCCCAAACACCTTATCTAATCCTGCTAAAACCTTTTCTGTGACCTGTAGACCACCTGAACAAACTATAACCTGACTGGAAGACCTTGACCTGCATAGTTCTTTAGCATTTAATTGGATTGATGCTGATAGTGACCCGAGGTACCCAAATCATAATACTATCACTAGATTTTTTTACGTATGTATTTCAATTATTTCATATTTGTTTTATAAATAGTGGATGGACAGCCTTCTAGGGAGTGTCACACTTCCTAGACCTAGCATACGCTAGGCAGTCCATTGTCCTATATTATTTATATCTTTTTCGAAGGTCTCTTTTTCTATTTCAAGTAGATCCTCCTAGCCAAAAGGAATCTCTCACACTCTACATCAGATCGAGAAGCCAGACCGCGTGCATCATCCTCTAAACACACACAACAGGTATTCCTCCTTGGCCCTTACCCTTATCTATTTTTTCTCAATAACGTACAGAAAATGGTGAAACATATGGGTCCATTTGAGATCTTGGAGTGGATCAGTCACTTGGCCTTCTACTTAGCCTTGTCACCCAGCTTGTCTTTCATCTATGATGTTTTCCATGTTTCTTTGTTATGGAGATACATTTAAGATCCTTCACATGTATTGGATTGGACCGTATTGCAAGTACAGGAGTAGGGACAAGTGATGGTGGAGCCTGTGTGAATTATGGAGAATAGGATCATGGGCCTTCGAGGGCATGAGATTGATCAGATGTGTGTCAAATGGGATCATTATGATGATCCATCAGCTACTTAGGAGGATGTCACTTTATTGAGATCCCAGTTCCTACACTTGTTCCTGTGACTTCTAGGAGGAAGTAAGTCTAAGGGGAGGGGGATGTAATACCCACTTCTCTTTGAAACTTATTATACTATGATTTTGATTAATTTTGATTATAAACATGGGCATAATTATATTTTGATTAACATATTGATAGACAATATGGATATTTTTGATCATTTATATGTTGTGACTCATATTGTGGTTTATATGAAATTCTAGATGCATGGATAAATATATCAGTACTGGTGATGATCTAGTTTTGTTACTTTATATATATTAACACTTTGTATTATTGACATATTGGTTTTTTTAGATGATCAATCTAGTCTTGTGATCTTGTTGATGTTGATCAAATGGTAGAATTGAAATATATAGAAATTGTAAATATTGGTAGAAGTGATTTACCTTGATGAGGATTTTGCTATTTTATATGATGATGTAAATCAATAAATATACATGTATTTTATTGTTTTATGTTATTGATATGGTCTTGAGGATGAAGATATTTTTTTTAATTTTGTAGGAAATTATATCACAATAAACAAGAAGGGGCTATGACACCAACCATGAAATAATATTGGATATTGACAACAAGGTCACCTTGGAAACTTGTGTTCATGTATATTGATATGTTATTGTTGAGTTTGTTGGGGGGGTCCCCATTAGGGGTGATCTCAAATGTGACCATGGGTTATTTGTTACTTTTCCCTCTCTAATTTTATTTGTTTTTTGAGTATCTGATTTATTTATTGTAATGCATTTCCACTTATTTATCGCTTAGTTTTGTCCTCTTGTTAAGTTAATTAGTCATGGGATTATCCTAATTTGGGATGTGACCAAACAAAAATTTAATTTTTGTATATTTCCCTTGTTTTATTATGGATTTGTAAGGGATTTTATTGGTTTGATGTTGTGTGCTCATCCCTTTTCAAATCTCGAATTTGGGCTTATGAACCACTTTTGGAGGCTTGTGGGACAAGTTAAGCTTGTCCCATACCTCTTAAACTCACCGACCAACTATACCTATGATGTGAGGGGTATATTTTAGGCCTCATTATGTGTTTTTTGAAAGGAAACATGGAATTAATTTCACCTATAACTCCTTTAATTTTGTCCTTAGAAGTGTGGAGTAATGGTTTTTGTGTGGAAGGAAACTTTTCATATTATTACACACACATTTATGAGTCTTGGCCTTGATGTTTGACTTGGTGAAGTGGATTGAAGGAGAAGTGATGTGGTATCCTACATGGAGCCACATCTCAAATCTCTCCTCATTTTCTATTTATGTAAGTTGTTTTGGAGTTTTGGAGGTTACTTGTTTTTATTTCTCACACGCATTTTTTTGAGGAGCTTGCTTGAGTTCTTGTTGGGAGCTTTGGAGATCTTTTTGTGTTTTGGATTGGACATTGAAAATCTTGGAAATTTTTTCTTGTAGATTGAATATTCTTGCAATGGAAATGTAGGGTCTTTACCTTTGTATTTCTATTTTACTTGTTGTGTGTTTTATGTAAATTAAATGAATGTCGTAACGTTTTGGATTTGGGGTAGTATGACCCGAAGGATGTGTGGGAGAAGGAAAATGGGGAAATTTTGATGGAGGGATAATATTTTTGTATATGTATTATGATTTATTTTAGGTTGGGTGTCCCACCTTGTGATAATAAGAAATATTTCTTGTTAATCTTGATATGTTTCATTTACGGGAGTGATAATAGAATTAGGGAGAGATAAGATATTGAGGGAGGGATAAGACTTTCATTTTATTGTGTAGATGAATATTTTTTAGGGTTTTAAGGTGGATAGTTAACCCATTAGGAAGCATAAGGGATTCCGAATATTTCTCTTATCCCTTGGCTTAGTTTTTAAGCCTTTGTGTTTGGGAAAAGTTATATATTTGTGACTATCAATGTTATTGTGTTGTATGTGTTACAAATTGGTATGAGTGTATGTATTGTGAAGCCTTTTTATTATTTTTCATGGTTTTTTGATATCCCATATTGATTCATTTTTGGGGCTCGAGGGCCAATAAGAAGAATGAATTCTCCTTCTCATTGGATTAATGTTTTTGAGGTGAGTGTTTCCTACACCTCTTGCTTGTTGTGATTTGGAGTTAAATAAATGAAGGAGCTCAAATTTTCCATCTTGGAGAGATTTTTTGTGTAGAAGACCAAGAAAGAGAATTATAAATTTCATCATGTTGTTTTCACTTTTGAGTGGAAGGCTTGTATATACTTGTATTTTAAAGAGAGGTTCTTGTAAATTTAATTATCAAACTATGTATTGGAAATGGTTAAAATGATAAATTTGTAAGTTTTATATTATTGGAAATGTAACTCTTTCAAATCTAGAACTAAACCAAAAGTTGCATGTTGTTTTCATTTTGAAAATGGTTGTATTATATTAAAAATACATGGAAGTACCTACTTGTTTCCCTTGAAATAGTTGTCACTCTTATTTGTAAAAAGGAAAGAAACTTGCACTTGTAAAGGTTTAATTCCATTCCTATCTTTTTAAATTTAGATGTATTGTGGTAGAAATGAACTCTTGTGGTCAAGATTTAAACAATGTATGAAGGAAAAGTTACTCATTTAGTTGTTTTAAATCAAGAAGAAGTTTTTATTTCATTGTGTATTTTGTTAAATTAAACGAGTAATTAGAAATATGAGTGTGTGTGTGTGTGTGTGTCTATATATATATATATATTTATTTATTTATAAAACACATTTTTTTCCATAGTAACCAGTGATGGTCGGCCAATTTTCATCGGCAAAACAAAAACTGACACCTGTCTCTGAAGAATATTTACAATTTACAAATTTTACTTTCCTCACTTGTTTTCTAAACTTTCCTAGAAATCAAAAGAAACTAGCATTATAGTAGATGTCTTCATACTCAAAAATATAGAAATGTATGTATTGTTAATATATATATATATATATATCATGTTTTATTAAACATACCGGATTTTTTGTAACTGACGTCGGTTGTATGAACCAACGTCAACATATAGTTTATAAAATTCAACTTTTTTAGCTTAGCTATTCAAATATACTTCTAAAATAGTAAAACACATATTGTAGTAAATATGAATTTCATTTAAAATGTACACATATGAATATATTTCAAAATATATACATTTTTGTATACTTTAATAAAATAGGTCAAATTTATAGAAGCTAGATCAACAACAAAGTAAGAACCACGAGTGGTTAGGCGACCGACACCAGTCGCCTGCGCGTGAAACTCTTTTTGAAAAAAAAAAGTGATTTTCAATCCAAATCTATATTTTTAGCAAATATTTGTAAACAAAATGTAGATCCATCTTAGATGTGGATATATATACATGTAGATACATATATACATGCATGTATATATGTATATAAGTGTATATACACACTAGATCAAACAAATGAGATTTTCCCAAAATGTTGAACTCAAGGAAATGTGAGCAACTAAATACCAAAAACCCAATTTATGGTGGGATATCTGTAAAAAAAATAGATATCCTTGTTATAGTAAACCTTAAAATAACTAAGCTAAATAAAGAGTAAAGTGGAGGAATTTTTCTCCCATTTGCAAAGCTATAACCGAATAAATTTATCCATGGTTTCCCCTCATGCTTCCATGGCCTCCACTCCTCCAACCTATAATAAAAAATGAGCAAATGAAGATACTAGTGAAAAGAAAATAATAAAAAGACAACATAAGGATTTTTAGGGTTTCAGGGAAAACCTAAATCTAAGGGACCATATTATTCTAATCTAAGGGTGGAGGTTTGTCCCTAGACATTTTAAGTTATTGACATTTTTATGGGAATGGGAAATTTTAAATAAAAGGTATGGGTATTATGTGAATTGGGCCACTATTTGGGATAGGGTAAGTTGTGAACCCTTTTATTATTGATTAATAATTAAATAAATGACATTTGACGATAGGGATTAAGTGAACTTAAGGGGGATATTATGCATGGGTGAATTAGAAATGAACTTAAGGGGGATTGTTAAATAGGTAAAATAAAAATATTAAATTTGATGGAAACCTTAGAAAAGGATCAACTTCAGAAATGATTTTTGATATTTATTAATAATATCTAATTATTAATTTAATTCCAACAGCCTTATGGTTATGTGGAGTTTATTAACAAGAATTTAAATTGTTCGTAACTAATGTTTATCACCTTTTAAACAAAAAAATTAGTATTCCATAATTTCCTCCTAGTAATTAATGGATTTTGACCTTGTTTGTTTCTTCAAAGTTTGTGGATGTTACATGTCTCTTGCATGGTTGAAGATGACTGAAATCTTGGATACCTCCTAGTTCTAGATGGGGGTGTAGTTTGTGCTACAACTTGTAGTCTATGTCAAAGACTCAAAGAAGATACAATAAATTTTTATTCTATAGTTTCATATGGCATATAATCATGAGGAATAATTTTTTCTATACTAACTATTCTATAAATACTTCCATCTCATGCCTCATTTAAAAAAAATTCTACATCTCTATTCATTATGATTTTTCTGGTGACTAGATTAAACAACTTGAAATATTTTGTATTCTTTGAATATCCAAAAAAATGCATTTTTCTCCTTTGTTTTCTAACTTCTTCCTTATCTCATATGGTACATGTGTGTATGCCACACAACCGAATAATTTAATATGAGAAATATTTTGTTTCCTATAAGTCCAAGATTGTTGAGGAACTATGTTTTGAATAATTTTCGTTGGACACCTATTTAAAATGTAAATAGAATTTGTTATTGCTTCTGCCAAATATTCATTTGAAATATTATTTTCCTTCATCATACTTCTTTCCATTTCTAGATAATGGTTTTATTTTTCCTCTCTCCCACACCATTCTATTGTGGTATATGCATGGTAGTAAATTTCTTGTGGATTCCATGATATTTGCAAAAATTCAATACATCATTGGAAACATACTTAACTTCTTTGTATGTCCTCAGAACTTTGATGTAGTATTCACTTTGCTTCTCTACTAAATCCTTGAACTGTTGAAATATATCAAAAGCATATGATTTTTGTCTCAAAAATTACACCCATGTGTTCCTTGTATAGTCATCAATGAACGCCATTAAATATGATAAACCTCCAATAGATGTTGTTTTCAAAGGTCCACATAAATATGAGCGAACAATTTCAAGTGGTACACTTGCTCTTGTTGTTTTTCCAACTGGGAAGGATTCTTTGTGTTGCTTCCCCAAAATACAACCTTCACAAAATCTCTTTGGATTATGAATCAAAGGAAAAACTTTTACCATATTTTCCATGTGTAATAAATTCAAACAAAAAAATCTAAAGGACTAAACCTAAGATTCCATAGCCACGATTCATCTTTTACAACTTATTGAAAAGATGATTCTTCAATTTCTTTAACTTCAAATAGATTTATAGTATGAACTTCGGATGTGGCTTGAGCTCCAGATTGAGCTCTTGACTTAGTTTTTCTAGTCTTTAAAGGAAAAATTCTATTTCTTGTCATTTTCACTTTAGAAATAAAATGAGTACTTGGACCTTTGTCCATGATCACAGATTCAGTGTATTCAATTTAAAATATGTATCCTTTTTGTAAAAATTGACCAACACTCATAAGATTTTGATTCAAACTTGCAACATAATAAATATCATACATAATATTTTTCTCCCCCTTTTTAGTTAGAATGTTGATTTTTTCCTTTTTCTTTTACATACAATGTATTATTGTTACCAAGGGTAACATTTGTCTTTACTGACTCATCAAAGTTAGAAAAAATATATAATTTACCTGGCATGTGATTACTGTAATTAGAATCCAAATACCACACATCACAAGGACTCTCTTGTGATAGATTACATTCAATAGGTGATAAAGAATTCATCTCTTCAACAAATTTTTTGCATGCAATAAACATAGAGCTTAGAGTAGAGATCCCAACCTGATATTGATTCTATATGTTCTTATCATACTTATTTTTCTTGCAATCATAAACATAGTTCCCATATCTCTTATAATAATGACACTGCACATTCGTCTTATCCTGTCGCTGCCTAGAAAATTGATTAATATTTTTCTCTTGACTATGTATTCTTCCACTTGAGTTTGATGGACCATTGGTGTCCTTTATATGAAATTATTCATATGCCTCTAGGGTTGAATCTTCCTCTTCCTCTTCCATGAATTCTTCATACCTATGATGAAAAATCTTGATATACAACTGCATGTAATCTATTCAACCTTTGTTCATGATTTATTAGTGATGCATGCAACTCATCAATTGAAAATTGACTTTGAACCTTAGTTTCTTTAACTACTAACAGATCAAATTTTGCAGGAAAAATTGTAAGCAACTTTTTAATAATATTTTTATCTTCATTAGTTTTACTGTGGGATTTAATTTTAATGAATAAACCAACTACAAAAGTAAAGAATGATTCTACAGAATCTGAATCTTTGATTGACATATTTTCAAAATATCTTTGAAGTAACTATAGATTTTCATTATGTATGATATTAGGTTCATGGATGTAGTATGCCCTCAACATTCAAGTGTGAACCATAGCACAAGAGTGCGTCATCAGGTAATGATGATACAAGTGTACTAAGATGTGTGAGATGAGTGCGAAAGACTGGATGCAAAGTGTAGAGTAGAAAACGAGAAGCGAGAGACACCTGATAATGTTATAGGGGAAAAAGTAAACATGATGCCCCCCAAGTATATGATGAAAAGAAGAATCAAGTAATTTTGTCTAAGATATCATCATTGTCATGATCAAATCCAAATGGTGATGCATCAGAGACCTGGTAAGAAATAATATGCAGTTGATCATATAAGGATCCATTGCAGTGTAAGTTGTATATGCTCATTGCATATTGTTTTTCAGTGAAATATGGTATTAGACATCCATATGCATACCATCGAGTGAGATTATGTGAATAGATGAGAAATAAATAATTGCAAATATAAACATGAATGAAGGGAATATGAAATGTGATATCAAAAGGATCAGAATCAAGATTTCCACCAAATTATTCAAGTCAATAATGCCCAAGAGTAAGTGGAGAAGGGAGAGAAGTTCTTGCAACAAAGACTGATAAATGGAAGATGTAAAGGCCATAAACAACATTGATGCAGACATATCTGTGATAGAGATAAAGAGAATGAGGTGGAGGGAGGAGATCATCGAGTGTGAATCCTAGGTGAGCCAAATCATAATATGTGTAAAAAATTTTAGAGAAACTGGGATCTAATGGAATGTGTGGAAAATAATAATTATTCATGAAAAGAGTATATGTGAAAAGAAGAACTACCACTGCAGATTTCTCATGAGAGGGTGAGGAAAGGAAAATGACGTCTAGTGTATGGACAAACACATGATAAATTACCATAAAATTAGTATAAGGAGAAGGTGATAGTGAAGTGGACAGAATGACATTCAATTCATTTATAATTCCTTCGAGTGGAGTTAATTTTTCTGGATAGTTCATGGGTTGTGGATCAGTAGTAGGATGCATAGTAGAAGAATTATGATTAGGTAATGCAGTAGTTTGATCTAGTTGAAAATATTGGAATGGGTTATGATTAATGATAACTATATATTCAAATCCATCATGCAATAATTTAATGCACCGGTGAACTGTAGAGTGAATTTCCTTTATACCATGAATTCATGGCCTATCGAGTAAGAAATTGTATTGGACTAGGAAATCAATGACAAAAAATAAAAAAGGAATAGTTTTTGGACCAAATGTGAGTGACAAGGTGACATTGCTTATGCATGGATGCGTAGAATAATCAAATGCACGAAGATAAATGTACGTTAGATTGACATTAGATATGGAAAGAACTATATCTTGAATGAATGATAAAGTACAATATTGAGATCAAATCCATTATCAGCTAAAGTTCTCAAGTTATTGATGCATACTTGTATATATATAGGGAGGATTTTTTTCATAAATATAATTATTGGAAGCTATGTTAGATGGAAAAGTAATTTGTTAAGAAAATGTATCTATAAAATGTCTGATAAACAAATCAATAAGCTATATAAAAAATTAAAACCCTAAGTGCATGATAGGGAATAAGATGCTTAGCTGATTTTGTAATGAATCCCAAAGTATGCTAAGCTAGAAAATTGATGAAACAAGAGGGCATGTCGTCTCAAATAAAACCAATAAATTGTAGAACTGTTGGAACAAGATGGACCTGGGTGTCTGGACTAATTCAAGGGCTCCTAGGTTCAAGATATTGCTTCTTGGAACCTGGGTCTGTACATAACCTGAGAATATGATTTTTATTATATCGCATTGATGTAGATAAAAAAAAAATTCATCACCTGTGTGTCACACTATGTTGGAAAAATTCACCTATAACCTACAAAACAATTGATTTCCTTTAAAACTCCAAAACACATCAAATCCTAAAAATAAAAATATGCAAATGGGGATTTAGAATGACCCTGGTGGTTACTCAAGAAAGTGAACTTACGACTGAGCATGACACTATATATCAGAGTCCATTTAGTTTTATGTACAGGTGTGCATAATCGTGCCCTAGGAAGTTCTTGTGCAAGATGCACCGAATAATAAAAAAATAGCTAGATGTAGCAGTGTAAATAGATGTGTGGATGTCAAAATGAATTTCCCATCCAATGAAGTGTGTGTATAAAAATGTAGTCCCTTGTCCCTTGAATTATAGCTAGATGGATGTTTTTATGCTCTTAGAATTACTTTGGATGAAACCTTAGGTGATCATAGTAGATTCTTAAAGATTGTTCCCTTATTATGGTCACTTAGCTTTGTATTTATATGGTTCCCTTATTTGAATTTTGTAATTGAAAGCTAAAATGATGAACCATAAGAAAACAAGATGCCCAAAAGATATAAGATACCTAAAATTGGTGAGCAAGATACAAAGAGGTCATGGTATCCTAGAGGAGACAAGGGCACCTATCCATTGGTGTCCTAGCTAGGCACTGGTGTCTAGAGCCAAGAATGATAAAATAGTGAAAGTTAGACTAGGTAGTGAGGTGTGCAAGACCATAGAGAAAGAAAGAAATAAATAAATAAAAGAGGCCAAATATAGATGGAAATTAATAGTTTTTTCACTTATGTATCATATGAATATTGGTATGTGATTAGGACCTAGATATGTATTTAAGTACATGATGTATTTTCTATATCAAGAAAGGCTAAAAATAACCTGCCTAGGTCTACTGAAGAATATGCCTTGAGAAGAATTGCACAAACAATTCCATGAACTTATTATCATGTTTAAAACACATGGGAAATTATTTAAAACATTTGACACTGGGATAAAGTTGTCATGTTTTCAACTTGAATTTTGAACTTGTAAAAAAATGAAAACAATTGGCTCTCACTTGTGGAATTATTCTGGATATAAAAAAGTTTGGACATGATAAACATGACCTCTAGAATCTCACTATACAACATGGAAAAGTTACATTATAGATTGGGATATATAGACACTCAATACAAGCATAGATAGGAATGAATGAATGAACACATAGACACAACAAAAGGGAAACACACCACACACATAAAGGAAAAACACACAAAACGGGAAAGGGAAACACACATCCTAAATTCACCTATGATACATGTGGGGGACAACCTGCTTTCAATGTTTATACAACTTCAAGTATTTCCTACTGTGAGGATATTTAAAATATGGGTAATCCATATACTAGAGATAGAAATTATTTTCTCTGCAAGCTTCTCAAATCTAGAATGGTCCTAACCATAAGGAATAAAAATTTCCATGACGTCCTTTTGGCTCTCTCCATTTGTCCCACAATAAGATAATATTACCAAATTATAAATACATTTCCTTTTATTTCTTATCCAAAATCTTCTTCACTTTCAACTGATGTTCCTTTATTCAATCAACCACCTTGAATCTGTTTTCACTCAAGTTTTCAAGATACAAGATATTTTTGTCAAGAGCATCTTGAAATTGGCCATCTTCGATTGGTCTGACTAATTGGAGGGTTGAAAATTCAACACTGAATAAAATCTGATATTGATCCCGTAAAGTAGCTAGAATGATGACATACCAATTAGCTTTTTCAGTGTAATCTTATATGGCCACACTACATCATAGAGCTTCTTATGCCAATTTATCTGATTATGATCAACTATCTTTTGGAAAATGGTCATAATGTTCTTGTTACTTGACTTGTTTTGATCATTCCCTTTCAGGTAGTAGTTAGATGCATGCAAAAGAGAGATTCCATAACCATAGCAAAACTTGGTCAACTCCATAGAGGAAAAGTAGGTTGCATTATCAACTACAATCTTATGAGGAATTCCAAAATGGATGACAATATTTTCTTTGATGATGTTAGATTACATTTTATAATTGGCTTGTTTAACTGGGATTTCTTCCACCCATTTAGTGAAGTAATATGTTTCCATGAGCACATAGGTATGCCCTATGCTTGAATGAGGATTGAGTAATCCAATGAAATCTAGGCCCCATTGTTGGAAAGGTTCTTGAATAACTACTAGCTAGAGGGGAAGTGCAGAAATATGTAATCTTCCAACAAATTATTGATAGTGTTCACACTTGGGAACCCACTGTTGAGAATATTCAAACAAGGTAGACCACTAATACATACCATGGATGTCATATCCCACAATTTGGTTTTGTTTGTTGCAAGGAAAAGTTGTAATATGTTAAGTGGTTTATGAATGCAAGGGAAAAGTGTTTTCATGAAGATTAGTTTAAAACTATGTGTACGTATGTATACCATGAAAAGGATATATGTACATACACATAGTTGTAAGACCAACTGCATAACAACACTTGTTGCCAAGTATTCGTGGCTTACTTGACATTTATAATTTATTCTTGTTATTTTGTGTTCTATGAGATTAGTTTACTTTATTGTGTGTAATGATTTTGTAACTTTGGTATCCTATTTTTTTAATTCTCTTCTTCGTTAACCCTAACCGATGAAGTTTTGATCCCTTCTTTCACACCTATTTTTCGATACATGCGTGTACTATGCCAATTTCTCACACATTCGGGGAGGTATTGGACCTAAGTTACATTGTCGTACGCAAATATATGAACACCTTCAAGGGCCATCACTCTGGTTCATTCTCGTTATAGACATGTCTTGCAAAAAAAATTGTGTTCTTCATGTCATTGGTTACATTTAGGAAGGTTGTCTTCAGTGACTCAAAACTAGAGTTTATTTTGTAAGATAATACAAATGATAACATTATCAGTTTGATCCAAATTCGACATCTTAAATTAATAAAAACAAAATTTGTAAATATATTGATATGTACATATTATATATATATATATACACACACACACACACACAAACGCATGATCTAAGTAAATATATAAAAAAAAATTTAAATTATTAAATCGTCGTTTATAGAAAATAAATAAATAAAAAAGAAATAGAATAAAAATAATAATATTCAAATAGGGTAGTGGAATTGAATTTAGATGGTGGAGGGTGAATAGAGTTAGTAAGTTGTAATTGTAGGTGGTTGGGGAGGACTAGCGTGGGTATGGGCATCCCATCAAAGCACATGGGCATCTAAAAATCCTGCGTACCTATCTTTTCCCTTGCATGATAATTAAATAACTTAATTTGAGATCTAGAGACATTAATCATGCTAAAACCTAGGTCAACGTTGTAAATTTTAGCAGTTATTGGATAGTTGCAGTGAGGTTAGTGTGGGGGGTGTGTTAAATGAACATCTTCACCAGTAGACGTCCTAAAATCAATCTCTTTTGGGTAAAAACACCCCTATGAATGGAGATAAATTTTCAGCCTTAATGTCTCCTCATATTACTATATACAAATTTATTTTTATCTGGATGGGTATTGTGTTGCAACGGGTTGAATTGTCCTTAAGAGGAAACTCCTTTCTATCACTGGATTTTCTGACATATTAAAAATAAGAAAAATCAGATTAAGTAATAGGAGAATCTTAAGCCAATCGTAATGTCTAGTTGTATTACCTTGGTTTTTTTTCTTTACTTCTGATAAACATGTGCTACATAGGACTATAAAATAAAAAACACCATTCTCAAGGTTTGAAGGCACCTTGGAAACTTCCAAGTAAATGTAGCTTGTTGGTGTATGGTCCAACCCAACAACATTTTTTATCAAAATTCCTATGCATGCGGGGAGCCAAAAAAATTGTTGATATGGACCTTAATCTGTACCTAAAGCCATTTCAATTTCCTTTGAGAAGAACTGAGACTTCTGCCTTCCATTGTTTCTTGTTGTATGTAAAAGAAGATTGAAGATCAAGGAGGCACTTCAGGGAGGCATGATTTCTAGTTGTATTGAATTTTCTTCTTATATGTCTATGCACTTTTGCTAGGTCTACCACTCCTTTTTCTAATTTCTTATATTTTATTTGGAGTTAGTGATTTTATTGATTAATGCATGGGAAGTCCCTTTTCTATCATTCCACATATGCCTCTGCAATATTTTGTTCTTTTCTCTATCTCTCTGCGTGGAACAAGTTGATCTGCCAAGTATTTTAATTAGAATGCACTGATGGTTGTATTTTCACATGTGGGTTGCCAAAACAACTTTGAAAGCTTCCAATCAAAGGAAGAGATCTTTAACCTATGGATTTTTTTCCTCGTTGTGCCGAGAGGAGAGCTTTGAAATGGGTATGTACCGATCAAAACATAATGGAAAGTGGGATTCTCAGTGTAGTAATGGTCCATACATTGGTATAAATGTTTATAAAGGGGATAAAAATAAATGGGGGAGTTTCTAAAAGCACGTGTATTGTTTTATAGAATGCCTAAAGAGATTTGGATCCTTTTAGAATGCAGGTAAACCCACCTGGAGCACCACTTGCACTACAGATGCTAGTATTGCTAGGTATGGTCTCCTTACCTACATATTTTATAATTTCCAATGATTGGTTCTTCATTTGCAATATGATATAAATATTAAACTATTAGATACTCAAAAAATTGGATATTTTAACCAGACGACTAGTGCAATCAATAAAACAACACCTCATAATTTATGCTACCGACTTACAATTTGACCCTAAATTGTGTCAAGACCACAACCTTATGCTTTACTAAACCCAGGGTTTCAAAACTTGGTGCTCGTTTCTATTGGTATTGGCAATAGCTAGATGATTTAACTAAAACAACCATTTATGTCTACCTTGCAAAGTTTGAAAAATGTAATTTCCAGAGACGTGAAAAATAGAATTGCGTGCCCCATAAAATAGATGTCAAGCATCATATATGTTCCTTGTTATGAGAAGAGTCACATAAAGTTGTAGATTGATCCCAATCAACTGTTTATACTCTCTTCACCACTCATGTAGGAGCCTTGTTACTCCATTTTGCACTTTTAGAAAGCTGCTAAAACTAAAAATTTGGCTTTCATTTTGATCCACCATTTTAACCCTGAGAAACAGAATGCTTATGCGTCTTCGCAAACTTCTAGTATGTTTACTATAAAATTAATTGTAACCTTTAGTTTGGGGAAAAACACTCTTCTAGATAATTTGGCAAATGCATTTTGTAGGCCTCAAGTCATTGTTTGACTAGGTCAAATTGGATCAACTATGACCAGTGGATTCAAAAAACCCATCACCATTTGTAACCCCTTCGCCAATTCTTAGTTTCATCAACTCCAACGAATTATCCATATATAACGGGCATGTAGGAATATTTCCATGTGGATTCCGTCTATCGAGAGTCAGTTTTTGGATGAGGTTTCTTAGCCCTCGAGCTAAAATTAGTTGTTGTTCTAAGTTGTCCATTTATGACCGATGGCCCTAGAAAACTAGCCACCAATTGTAAACCATTCACCAGTTCTAAATTCCGTCAGTTCCTGTGAAATCTTGGTATATACGAGGACATGTATAAATTTACCTGTTGTCTTTTTGCTCATCAAAAGATAGTTTTTCAACATGGTTTCTTAGCCTTCGAGCCAAAATGAGACGTTTTTGCAACTAGTAGAAAAATATAAAATAAGGTCACATGACCCTATCCAAGATATTAAACCGTCGTGAAAACATTTTGAAATGTATAAGTAACTATATGAAACTCTCCCATGTTACTTGTGGTGTGAAATGTGACTTTTTGAAAAATAGTGTTTATCTATCTTCCCTATCTCTTAGTTAAGAAATGATATGAAATTAATAGATGTATTTAACCCTATCTTTTCAAGTGCAAATTATTATTATTATGTAAATAAAAAAACTAAAAATGTTGATTATGCTAGATTTAGGTTGATGTCATGCCAACGATTTATCATTGATTTCATCCTCACATGCTTTTACAAGATGTAAGTAAGATGGTGAAACGACGTGATTGTAATTTATCTATGTTATATATATATATATATAATATATATATATATATATATATCTGTCTCTATGTGTGTGTGTGTGTGTGTGTGTGTGTGTGTGTGTTGCTATGTTATAGTAATATTTATTATTGAAATTTTTTAATGTGTATGAGTTGCAAGTGTTTAGGGTTGTTTGGGAAATATGTATCTAACCATGGGTGTTATTTTGATCCAAAAATTTGTATTGTAAAATTTAGATAAATATGTTAAATGAAATTGAATTTAATATATTATAGTGCATTTCCAATGTGTAATTGATGATTAAATAACTATTGTGTTGTGTTCCTTACCTTGAAAATGTAATAAAGAAATCTAAAAAAATAGTCAACCCTAGTATAAAATTCGTGTATAACTACCCTTCATGTGTGACTATTTTTAGCGTAGAAAAGTAAAACCTTAGGATGAAATTAAATATTTACACTTGATGACACATTCTAGATTATTTAAATAATATCCCAAGATCAAGTTTATTGTCATATCTTATATGCTTAAAGACATCATCATGAACTCGACGGTTAGGAACAACATGGTCAAACATTATCTAGACTATGTGGTTCCCTTCTAGGATTTGTAATCGTGTGTGTAGTAACGAGAATGTGTTATCTTAAGGTAGTACTCTTGGGAACCAAAATTAAACATAGTGTAAAATCCTCTTGGACTGACATACATGTTGAGTGGTGAAGATCACCAACACTGGAAGTCACCTTTAAGAGTTGTGATCATAAATGAACTCAATACCCAATCTCAATTATCGTTTGGGTTTTATGGTGCAATACTAATATTTAACTGTGAAACTTTGAAACATTTTTATTTATGATTAGTTGGGGAAAATGTAACCGTAAGATGATATGCTTAGAGAAAGGTGAAATTTAGGTTGTTCTCATATCATGTTTAAACCATCTTGTGATGAGAAACATGACCCACGTTGTGTAAACTCTAATGTGAACCTTAACTCGTTAAAACAAGTAACTACTCCATATTTCTCTCCTACTAGTCCTATTAAGTAATGGATGTCTAATGTGAAACTAGGTGATAATGTTCTTAGACAAAAATCCCCTAAGATAGGGACTAGTAGTCTCATGAGGATAAAAATGCTCCTATTAACAAATAGGCTACATAAATCATTACAGAAAGCATATAAACCTAGTTAGGGAAAACCATCTTATGTTGGATGTAAACGATACTTTGGAAACCTAATATAGGAAGTAAAATAAGGGAGTATGTTTCCATGTTAAGATCCTTTGAATCCCTAACTAATTGTTGGATCATAACTAGAGTAAAATTATAATTGACGGTTGGCCTTGGGAAGTGTAATTGTGAGATTCTATTCCACATGAAAAGTGAAACACGATCTTACTTGTAATGTGATTAAACCTTCTTGTAGTGGATAAAGAACCTATTTCATATATTATCCTTAGTGGGTACTAAATCAAGTATCAATTTATAAATGAGTAAAAGAAACACGACCATAAATCCTTAAACAAAAATTGTGAACTTCATATCCTTTGGACTTACACTTGTTCCATTGTCTAATGGAGGTATGATATAAGATCAAGATGTAAGCCTTAGGAGTGAATCCTAGGGATAATACCTAGTATCCTTGTGTGTAAATAAATATCCTATTAACAAATGAGAAAATTAAACAAGTAATTGAAATAATGTAGATGATCCTTATTTAATGAGTTACACCGTAAGTTAAATGTTAAAAAGTATAGAGGAAATCTATCAAAAAGAAATGTATGATTCTCATGTCATGAGCCTTCCTCAAACTTTAGTTAAATATTGAAACATTTTTAATAATTATGTAATCCTACGAATATCATGTTATGGGAATACCCTATCTATAATTTTATATTGTAGTTGAGTCATTATGTTGTGCCTTGTCATTTGAAAAAAAAAAGTGACTTTGATGTGCATCACATGTTTTCTTATTGTCTATGTGTGTTAATGTTTGTGAAAACATATCATGCGTTGTGTGTTGTCCTAAGTGATCTCTTGTAGCGTTGTGTAAACTACGATGTAAGTCAAAAAAAATTATTACCTTATTTTTGTTGTTGGTGTGTGGGATCCTATATGTCCTCCACTCACATATGGAGGGTCATCTCACATGGGTTAGGTTTATGGTTTTCTTGTGTGTCATGCACTAGGGTTACTCAACACTCTATATGTATCCCTTCATTTGACATTTATAAGTATGCCAAGACACTCCGTTGCCTTTCTCTATGTGCAAGCTTTGTTTCGTTATGCAAGCTCTTCCATTGATTGATCGATTCCTCCTTGTGATTTCCCTGGAGATATTATGTTTCCTTTGGGGTGAAAATTCATCGTGGGGAACAATTTTGACACGATTCTCACCAACTCTTTCATCGTATCAGAGATGAGATTAGGTAAAAGTGTATTCATCATTTGATTCATGATTACTCTTGGTTTTGTTTTTTTTAACTCCTCGTAAAAGTTTTTTCTTATCATTATATGCTGGAATTTTATTGTTAAAGTTCTTAACAAATTGTTCTTGGAAAGTTTGAGCTTTTTGTTGTGTTCTTCGTGCATGTGTAGATCTCCTTGGGTTTTTCAGGGGTTTTACAGCTACATTTAGCTAGTTGCGGCTAAATCTAGCAGATCAGCTAAAATAGAGGTTACTTATTCTCATTTTTTTAATCATTTATATTAAACTGGAAATTATTTTTAGATCTCTATTTTTCTGTTTTTTTTTTATGTTTGTATGGTGTTTTTTGCAGAGATTCCGGTCAAAACTTTTGTTGAAGTTGGCGTTTTTCTCCTCTACAACCAAACTCCTCTTCTCTGCCTCTCCTTTCAAATCATGCTCATCAAACCTGCAAACTCATGTTCAAACCTGCAAACTCCTTCTCCATTTACCTCTACTATTTTTTTTTCTCATTCGGCTCTAAACCGAGCCATTCTCTAAGGTTGCATGCATGTTTGGAGGTATTGTGTAGTTCTGGTTGTAGTCCTCAGGTTGCAGATTTGGTTTTCTGTGTTGTTTTTTGGTTTTTTTTAGTATTTTGGAGCTACTTAAGGCCAAATCGGCCCTAGCTTGGCCCTCCTACAAATCTCCCCTACATTGTTCCCTAATCGGATCTGCTTGGTTTTCTCTGCAAATGGGTTTGTGTTTGTTCGTTGGGTTTCACATTGTCTTGGACCATGACATCTTTCCTTGGCCGTGAATTTTCCTTTCTCTGCGTGGTCGTACTCTGTGATGGCCATGAAGGTCCTTTCACCTGCAAACTCCTACGTCTCTTGCTTCTAGTTTGGATGGTCGTCCCAGCTCTTCCGACTTTCCACATGCCTCCAACAAATTCTCCCATGTTTTTTGGATTTCCTGACACCTCCAAAATGCTTTACCCTGCCTTTCTCCTCCCAACATGCGATACTATGAGCTCTCCATCCTTCTCGCACCCAATTTCCTCCATTCCGTTTTTCCAAAACAACTGTAAGTTGTTAACTTTTATTTTTGGTAAGTTTTTTCAAAATTTATTTCATTTTTTTATAAAGTTTCTAAAATTTCAAATTTGAGGTGTCCTTTGATAAGGTATGAAATTTAAAAAAAGGGAAATTATTTAAAATATCTAAGATGGATTTAATTAGTTTTTTATTATTTGAAATTAATTAGATTTAATTATATTAAATCTAGTTTTATTAATTTCAAACCTAACCTTCATTTACGATTAGTATTATTTTAAAATCTTCCTTTAAATTAACATTAATTACCATTTTTTAACTCCCATAGCTTTAAAATTAGCTAAATTATGCGTTTCCAAATGATAAATTTTTAAACATTATTGTCGATGTTTTTTTACTAATCGTGCACTGAAGTGTGCGGTAACACTCTGAGATCTTATTTGTCTTTTGCGTGCTTTTCCAGCATTCTAAAGATCTCTCCAAATCATCTTGAGTTTGTTTCAAACATTATATTTTACCCTTATTATTGCTTGAAACTAGTGAGCAAATCCACCACAGTTTGCAGCAAGGAGGAATTGTTTGCGACGTGAGACACTTTTTCTCACAACCAGGATTTGATTTCACCTCCTTCCTAGTTTTTTTCTATTGTGCTTGTGTACAGTTTCACTTTGTTGTGCTCCACGAAACAAGATTGTGATCTCCTCTCTTACGTGTTATTATGTTGATTGCAAGATGATTTACCAAGTGTTTCAAGAAACACACTCGGACCCAATTGTATTCAACGCACTAAACTATAAAGTGCCAAAAGTAGGGGGGTTATTATATTGTCCTAGGTGGTTGTGATTCTTGTGTTTCTTTTCTGTATTCTTTCTCTCTCTTCACTATGGATGCACTTTCAATTCCTTTGCTTATGACATTCAACTTCTTCGAATGGAGATCGAAAATAATTATGAAACTAAGGGGTAAAGTGTTATTCCACATCACCATGGGAACTGAGACTGAACCAGATGATGACCCTGAAAAATATAAGTGGTCAAACTGTAGTGATGAAGATTTAGGTATTCTTTGCATTTCTATTTCTCCTGACTTTCTCTTCCACATTGAGTCATCCGAAACACCTAGTTCTGCATGGAAAATGTTAGATGGAATGTTTGGACAATAAGATGACATGAGAGTGCATGAGTTGGAAAACGAACTACTAGGGTTAAATCCTAGTGATTTTGAAAACCTACAAGCATTATTCTCTAATTTTGTCCACACTAGATTGTTATTAAAGGAATTTCAAGTAGAGAATAAATATTCTCAACTGATCTTGTCGATTATCTCTAAGTTAGGTCATGAATATTTTGTCTATGTGTCAAATTTTTACGCTACAAAATTTCCCTTGGGAAAATATTGGAATATTCCCTCCTTTGACTATTTTTCATCCCAACTCATTTGAGAATAGGAAAAACTCATTCAAATGGGGTCTCTCAATTCCAATTCGCATGCCCTTGTAGCGAGTACTAGTAAGGAAAAGAAGACTGAAAAGAATAAAGAAAGAAAGGACCAACCTAAGAAGGAAACCAAGACCAAAACTAAATTTAACACAAATGCTTTGACTTCTAAGCCTGGAGCATAGAAAGACAAGTATTTGTGTTCTTATTGCAAGAATCATAGTCATAAATAGCACGTGTATGAGAAAACAAATTGATCACCTTACTCATTTACTTGAGAAAAATCAAATAGGTGTTCCTGAGTCTATCAAACAAAATAATCCGAAGGCCAAGTCTTCTATTGCAAAAGGTTCTAAATCTGATAAGAAGAAAGGAAATTCCCTTATAGCCAAAGTTTCTCCTTCATCGATGTGGATCATAGATTCTAGTGTCTTGCACCACATGGATTCTTCACATGTTGAGTTCTCCAACATCGAGCCTTGTGGTAGGTCCCAAATCACGATGGGTAATGACACGAAAGTGTCAGTTTTTGGTAGTGGATCGGTAGAGATGTATGGGGGGACATTCAACCAAGTGTTGAGTATTCCTAATCTCTCTACCAATCTCCTATCGGTTTACCAAATTAATCACCTTGGTGAAGGAATGTGAGTGGAATTTGGTACTAACTTGGTAATTATTTGTGAGCTTAACAATGACACTACAATGGCTAAGGGAAAGGTGGATCACCGTTAATGGTTGTATACCTTTTCCCACTTTACTTCTCATTCTATGCCCACCACCTTGCTCACTCATGCAAATGAGGTTAGTAAGCTATGGCATGAGCATTTCGGACATCTAAATTATCACTACCTTGAACAATTGAGACAAAACAAAATGGTCAATGGGTTACCCCACGTCAAGTTTTCTAAGGGTCTTTGTGAGGGTTGTACCCTTGGAAAGCATTCTGGAATGAAATTTGACAAAGGAAACACCTAGAGAGCTACTCATCCTTTGGATCTTGTTCACAACGATATTTTTGGTCCATTTCCATCTCCTTCTTTTACTAGAGCTCTTTATGTGCCCACGTTCATTGATGACCATTCGTGATATACTTGGGTATATTTTTTTAAGCTTAAGTTTGAAGTCTTTGAACATTTTCAGGAATTTAAGGCTCTTACTGAGAAACGGGCGGAACAGTCTATTAAGGTTCTTCGAATCGAAAATGGAGGTGAATATGTAAACAATAGGTTCTTGGATTTCTATACTTCTAAAGGGATCTCCTTGCAGCATACAGTTGTTTATAGCCCTTCACAGAATGGAGTAGCAGAAAGAAAGAACCATACTCTTAAGGAGATGGCCACTAGTATGATTCATTCAAAGTCTCTTCCTCCGCAGTATTGGGTAGAAGCGGTGAATTGTACTAATTACATTTAGAACCATGTTCCACATAAGGTAGTAAGAGGGATGACACCCTTTGAAGCCTGGTTTGGACGCAAGCCTGATGTTGAGCACTTTTGAGTCTTTGGATCCAAAGCTATAGCTTAGATTCCTAAGAAGAAACACAAGGCATTGGAACCAAAATCTAACCCTTGTATCTTTGTAGGGTATCCTAATGGCGTGAAGGGATATCAATTGTTGATTCCTACTTCTCATGAGCTTTATATTGAGAGAAGTGTTAAGTTTGATGAGTCATCTTTGACTTCTACTTCTCTACCTATTGAGGTTCTTCAGCTTGCTGATTTAGATTCTGACTCATCAGATGATGATGTTGTTGAGTATGCTCCTCTTCCTGATCCTCCCAACCATAAGACCCTTGATTTTTCTCATTATAAAAGTAGTGATGATGAGGAATATGTCCCTTCTCACTCAAGTGATGAATCTTCTAACTTAGAGCCTGATCTTCCTAGTTCTCTTTGGGCTAGGAAAACTTTACAAAGTGTTGGAGAATTAGTTGGAAATACTTTCGATATGAGACATAATCACTCAGATTTCATTAGACCCCACTCTTTCTTCTCCTTTTCTTCTAATCCATAGTCTTTCCGGGAGGCTTCTGGTATTCCTAAATGGGATTCTGACATCGATGAGGAGTATTCCTCTCTCATGAAGAATGATACTTGGGATCTCACCCCTCTTCCAAAAGGAAAAAAAATTGTTCGGTGTAAGTGGGTGTTCCGAACAAAGTATGGAGTAAATGGACATGCGAATTTTTTTAAAGCATGATTAATAACTAAGGGTTTTTCCTAGATAGTTGGGGTTGATTATACTAAAACCTTTGCTCCGGTTACAAATATGAATTCTATTCGACTGACCCTTTCCATTGCCACATCAAACAGATGGAAAGTCCATCAAATGGACATTAAGAGTTCCTTCCTTCATGGTGACCTAGAGGAAGAGATCTACATGGAAAATCCTCTGGGTTATTTCCATGATCCCTCCCTCATTTGTAAGTTAAAGAAGTCTCTTTATGGCCTTAAACAATCCCCTTGGGCTTGGTATGCCAAGATGGACTCCTTTTTAATTACATCAGGGTTTACTAGGTGTCACTCTGATCCAAATGTTTATATTCTATGGCAAGATGACTCCATACTCATTCTTTTTCTCTATGTTGATGACTTGTTGATCACAGGAAGCTCTTCCTCTATCATTGATTCTGTGAAGACCGACTTGGCCAATAGGTTTTCCATGACTGACTTAGGTCTACTTCATTACTTTCTTGGGGTCTATATTTCACAATCTGACTTAGGAATTTTGATTTCATAGCCTAAGTATTCTCTTGACTTGTTTGCTCATTTTCAAATGTCTGATTGCAAGTCTTCTCCTACTCCTTTCCTTTTCGGGCTTAAGTTGGTTTTTGATTTCTCTACTCCATTGGTTGATGGTACCCTTTATCGATAGTTGGATGAGAGCTTGATATAAATTACTCACAGTCGACCGGATTTATCTTATGTTATTGGGATCATGTCCAGATTCATGCAGGATCCACATGAGATGCATCGGAAAGTAGCTAAGTGGATCCTTCATTATGTTCATGGAACCTATACTAATGGCATTCACTTTTTTGGAGGGGTGGATATTGACTTGATTGTGTTCACAGATTTTGATTGGGCCAGTGACTTAGATCATCATAAATCTACCTCTGGCTACAGTTTCTCTCTTGGTTTGGGTCCTATTAGTTAATCTAGCAAGAAGGAAAATGAAATTATGATATCTTCTACATAGGCAGAATATAGAGGAGTAGTTAATGCTGCCACAGAGGCTGTTTAGCTACAGGGTATTCTGAAAAAGTTTGGCATCCACTTTCGGCAGCCTACCATTATCTATTGTGATAACACGAGCACTATCTCAATTTGTATAAATCTAGTTTAGCATCAGCGGATGAAGCACATTGAGATCCATATGCTCTTAATATGAGAGTTTATTCATGATGGTATCATCGAGATTTAGTACATTCAGATAGCTGATCAGATTACAGATATATTCACCAATCCCTTCACTAAAGTTAAGTTTCTTCACTTGTGTTCCCTTCTTGGGGTGAGATATTATGCAACTGCTCATCTTCTTTGGGATATATAGTCCTTCTCTTCTTCTTCTTCTTCTTCTAGGAAGATGTTTTTTGTACATGGGCACCTTATCAGGCCTTTAGTTGCTAAGCCCCATTGACACATATTTCTTAGTTGTTTAGGAGTGTCTTCTTGTTCTGTCTGACTCATCATAGCTGCTACCCTAGCTTTGATGAAGGGGGGGTGTTGGTGTGTGGGATCCTATATGTCCTCCACTCACATATGGAGGGTCATCTCACATGAATTAGGTTTAGGGTCAGGTTTAGGGTTTTCTTGTGTGTCATGCACTAGGGTTACTCAACACCCTATATGTATCCCTTCATTTGACTTTTATGAGTATGCCAAGACACTCCACTATATTTCTCTATGTGCAATCTTTTTTTTTATGCAAGCTCTTCCATTGATTGATCGATTCCTCCTTATGCTTATGCTGGAGCTATTACGTTTCCTTTGGAGTGAAAATTCATCATGATGAATATTTTTCAATACGATTCTTGCCAACTCTTTTATTTATTTTTGTTTATATGTGTATAAAATGTGGGCATTACATTTGGTATCAGAGAAAAGGTTCATGCTCTCCAACATCTGGGATGGATTGGATTTGTGATGATTCTACATGGTGCTGGTGGAGATGGGAAGAGTAATGTGATATATGTTGTTATGTTACCAACATTGTAATTATGATATTATGAATGCACATGTTGTGCATGTCACTTAGTGCATTTATTTATCTTTTTGATGTTCTTTTGATGAGATTATTCCTTATCCTTTTTGTGGATTCAATGAGGAGTTCACATGTGATGGGCCACCTTTCTATATGTGAAAAGAATGTTAATGTGGATTGTGTAGTTTCTTGTTATTATGTCATATGTAGGTGTGATTATGTGTTTCATGAAAAAATTGGTGTATAGTGAATTGGATTGCATCGTGATGTAGCCATCGTGTTGTGATGAATCATGTTTTTCACCATGTTGTATTAAAATTGACTATATATTGTAATGTTAGTCATTGTGTTCATCATACGTATAATTCACGTAATATGTGATGGTTCATGTCATGAATTAGGGTCATATGGTGATCGTATGACCCCTATTGTACAGTACTTGTACTTTTGGTGTACTATGTGGAAATGTGATGTATCGTAACCGTGAAATTCATGATTGTGTTATACCATGCATAAGACACTATGGTTAATGTACATGAATCACCATTGTGTTAGTGTTGTAGTTATGTGTTATGTTGTGAACCTTACACTAACTGACCTATAAGGGGAGAAATCGTTAAGAGTGTATGTGTGGAGAAAGGAGGCATGGACCAGGTTTTCATAATCTTGAGTTGAGTACGAGTTAGGAGGTGAAGTATTATATAGACTGAAAACCCACTTCTATTTGTTTAGTATACTTTAAGCTTTCTTAGTATATTGTGGATGTCTACCACCTTAGGCTCAACTTATGCAAACTAGTGTTCCCTTCTCTCTCCTATTGGGTTGTCCATCAAACAATCCTATGGGATTTTTACCATGTCGAGCCTTGTGGGAGTACGGAGGGATGATTCAAGGAGAGATTATGAAAGTTGTATTATTTGATATGTTATTTGACAAGTCGAGGCTCGATGTCTAAGTGCCAAAAAATATATGAGTACCCTTTCGGTGGCCATATAAGGCCACATAGTGATTGTGATGTGTTACTTCTCTATACATATTTTATTCGTAAATTTAACTCTCTTTTTTCTCTTCCTTTTCTGGAACAAGGAAAAAATTATATTTAACTTCTGGTTGAGTCACATTTTTGGGCATTTTCTTTTGTTGTTACACTAACATGTGAAATTTTGACCTAACTACAGATTATTAGCCATTTGTTTTCTTTTATTGAAAGTTGAATTTAGGTTAAAATTATTCCTTGAGTTTTAAACTATTTTCCTTGTTTGGCCCAAAGCGATTGAATTTGATGTTACTTGATAGTTTTTCTTATTATGTTAGCATGTTGGTTCTAATGTTATATGTGTTGTGTTAGGGACATGGGTTCACCAAGGATTGGTGTTACCTATGGGCCCACTTTGTTGTATGGGGATACGCCATAAGGAGTTATAGATAACTAGCGGGTTGTTGAACCATGATTTTTTATCTCACTTGGGTTAGAGGTGTCTGGACTCTATGTGCCTAGGGCCATAGCATAACCAACCTATTTGGTGGAGCTAAAAGGAAAATTTATCTTTATTTTATTGCTTGGGAGGTATATGGAGTTGTTTTGTGATACTTTGGGAGGTATATGTAGTTGTTTTTTATGCTTTGGGAGGTATATGGAGTTGTTTTGTGATGTTTTGGGAGGTAGGTGGAGTTATTTTGTGATGCTTTGGGAGGTATATGTAGCTTTTTGTGATGATTTGGGAGGTATATGGAGTTGTTTTGTGATGCTTTGGGAGGTATATTTAGTTGTTTTGTGATGCTTAAGGAGGTACATGGAATTGTTTTGTGATGATTTAGGAGGTGTATGGTGTTTGTATTTTGATTAATATGTACTCATGTGAGTCCAGTTGTGTTTTTTGATGTTAAGGGTTGATGCTCCTCATCAAGGGTACAATTTTTATTCCCCTTTGACACTATGTAACTACAATTATGGTTTTGAGTTTTGTGAAACCTTCGTATGTGTATTATTTGGAATTCCATGTTGTTATAATATGCTTATGCTCTGAGTGATTTTGTGCTAGGGTAATGTGTGTGACAAGTACTATGTTATGTGGACCATGTATGTTCCTTCCATGGTTTGGTTGATTTCTTGTGATGTGATACAATCATGGAAGTATGTCAAAATATGTCTTGTCAACCATTAGTGTCATGTTTGGTCTTTTCCTGGCATCCTAATGTCAGTATCAGATGGGAACCAATGAAAAATAGATAAACTAAAATCATAAGAATTGAAATATTAAGAGATTGAGATTGATAAAGAATATTAAGGGAAAATATTAAATAAGTAATCATGTAAACTATAACTACCAATCTTCACAGAACATTAAGAAATCAACAAAACTTGTATTATACCTTGTGGTCACATTTTAATGACATAGTTCGTTTCCCTTGGTAAGATTTCTCATTGTGTATTTCTTAATGTAAGCACACTCATAGCCTTGCCTTGTGCTGCATTGAGGAAAGTGCTTTTATAAGGGGAGGGGAATGTAATTCCCTGCTTTGTTAAACCTAATTGGTGAAGTGTGGATCCCCACTTTCACACCTATTTTTTGATACATGTGTGTATTACACCAATTTCTCGGACATTCAGGGAGGTATTGGACCTCATTTGCATTGTCTTACACAAAGCTCTAAACACCTTCAGTGGCCATTCTCATTATAGACATGTCTTGCAAAAAAAACCTTTTTATCTATATTTCATTTATCACATTCGAGAAGGTTGTCTTCAGTCACTCAAAACTCATGTTTATTTTGCAAGATAATATAAATGATAACATTATCTTTCTAATCCAAATTTGACATCTTAAATTAATAAAAATATTTTTAAAAAAAACTATTCATAGGTACATATTAATTATATATATATATACATATATAGACAAACGTATGATCTAAATCAATAGATAAAAAACAATAATTAAATTAATAAATCATAATTTATAGAAAATAAATAAAATGAAATAAAGAAATAGAGTAAAAATAATAATATTAAAATAGGGTAGTGGAATTAAATTTGGATGGTAGAGGGTGAATAGAGTTGGTTGGTATTAATTAAAGGTGGTTGGCGAGGACTGGCATGGGTATGGGCATCCCATCAAAGCACATAGGTGTTTGAAAAGCTTGCACACATGTATTTTCCCTTGCATGATAATTCAAGCACTTAATTTGAGATCTAGAGTGTTGGGCCTTGAATTGAATAACTCCCAAGGGAGAAGGTCAGCATGCATGGAAGGCAGTATAAAAGGAAGGTGCTCAGCAAAAAGCAAACAAAGAAAGGGTTTGAGTTGGAACTAGGGCATGAAAAAAAGAATAACAAGGGTTAAAGGACTTAGCCATATTTTGTGTTATGGTGTCACATGGAAAACACGTGAAGCTGTGGTTAAGAATAATGATGAGTGGATAAGGTTGTTACATAGAGACTTGAGACTCAAGAAAATAATATTCCATGAGAGCTAATATTCTAGGATAGGATTCATTATGGTTACGGGCTAGAGAGTGGAGGTTTTTATGGTTAGCTGGCATCTGCATGGCTTAGACACTCGAGTATGGTAGAGATGATGGCCTTTAGCATGCAAGCTTGTATCTGGAATGATGGTAAGGTGAGATCTTATTCTATATAAGGATGAATTTGGATCTAAAACAAGGGGACAAAGAAACTTAGTAGAGAGATGCATAGGAACTAGGAGGGTATGGTTAGGAACTCTCTGCGCAGAGTATCTTGTAGAGTTTTGAGATGGTATTTCTTGATATATTCAGTCTGTATGACCCTTGTGATGTAATGAGGCTACTGTAAATATTTATAATTCAATACATGATGTGATATTATGGATAACCTTATTTATGGGTATAAAACCTTATCTTATTCATGTTTTTAGGGATAAGATCTAGTTTCTTTATGCTTACTACAATGTTTATTTCCATTGATGGTACATATGTGCAAGAATCTGGTATCTGTACTTTATAATTTTGAGTGAATGCATATATTTTTATTCCTGCGACCCATCCTCCATTAATGGATGAAAATTCTCACAAAGCACACATTAAGGAGGGGTTCGGCACCAAACATGCCTCTGGTGAGCACCCAACACATACTGGGTGATAGGCTGACGTGCTTAGGGTAGAAAGAAGGTATATGAAAGATGACTACATTTTGGTTCCATTTTCGGGACCTATTTCGAAACTGTTGTGAGAATGATGTGTAATGACAAAGCACTTGACCTTGGACAATGTCGTAGTGTGTCTCAAAAACATGGAAGATGATTTTGATAAAATATTTAACATTGAAACTGAGTTTGATGCACGTAAATAGGTAGAGGATCACTTATATCATGAGTTGTATGAGACCTTCTTCTATTGTTGCCAAGTATATTTTTATGAATGGCTATCAACATATGCATCAAGGTAAAGTTGGTATTATTGACCTTGTGTATGGACCTAGGAATAATTTCAAAGCCTACATGATGTTGATCTAACTTGGATTCATGTTCTAGATCAAAGTTAGAGTAGGGTATTGGCTAGATATAATCTAGAGTAAATGATCTCTATGTATTATTTTCTGGAGGTTGCTGAGTTAGAGTTCTTGAGGGAGCCAAGATGATCATTCTTGTGGGTTATGCCTCTAGCTATCAATATCTTTGTTATTACTTTGAGTTTTGAGGCACTTCCTATGGTTGGCTAACTTCCTACTAAGCATGGGGCATAGAAGCTAGTGTGGAGAAAGATGGAAGATGTTACAGCTGAAATGGAGAGAGAAAAGAGATGTCTCAAGTATAATGAAGCTCGGGAGAGGGAGTTGGAGGGATAATGTGATGTTACAGGAGTGATGGATTTATGGATTCAAACATTGTGGGAAGGATTTGAAGTTCACGTGGAAGGTATGGAATCTGAGTAGTCTGTGCTACCCCATATTGGTTAACATGAAGAGATATCCCTCAGATTCTAGTGAGAGCTCATCGTTTGGATAAGTGAAAGTTGTACGCACGCATCTAGACCAACCTGGTGACCAAACCCTGGATCTTGGTTTTCCAAATCAAAAGATATGTATTGTTAACCCAGTTGATCTTGGCATTGGTGGTTGAGTGACACCTAGGAGATATAATTTTTTATTCGTTACATCTATGGTCACACAGTCATTCCCTGTGTTCGGAGGTATCCTGTCTAGTACAACATTTGGGGAAGGTGTGGTTACAATTTTGAGCACCACATCTGGAATTGGTTCAACTTTGTAAAATGTGGGTGCGTAGCTTAGCGCTGTGATGGGTTCGCAGAGTGCAACTACATCAGGACCCTTACCTAGGACAACGGGAGGATCTAGATGGGTAGGTGTTGTTGGATCTAGTGGTGTTGGTGGTGGAGGAAATACAGGAGGAGGTCAATATTCTAGATCTGGTTGACAAGGTCCTTGACCACTTCAGTAAGTGTTATTTGAGATGTCTTTACATTTACGAGACTATAAGGGTGTTGAAGATGTTGAAAAGCATGTGCAAAAGTGTGAGTTACTATGACATGCCAGGGGAATCACTTCCCTAGAGAGGAAGGAAAGTCAGTTTGCAACTATGTTGGAAGGGCACGTGCATAGATGGTACAAGAATTATGATACACACAAGACGGTGGTGGATTACATCACACTACATGGTGTTTTTTTGGAAGATTTCCACATTCCTAAGTTTAAAGAGAAGATCATCATTGAGTTGAAGGAGATTCAGCAAGGAATGGCAGAGAGTGTGGAGGATTATGACACACTCTTCAAAACTCTCCTATCTAAGTTGTCTTATGACATTCATCCATCACACCATGCTCAGTGGGTCGTCGAAGGATTGATCACACCATTTAGGAGGATAGTTTCATATATAATACCTTCATAGATCCATGTGAGGTTTTAAAGGCTTCCTTACATGATGAGGTAGTGAGAAGTGCTGATATCGAATCTATCCCATTCCTAGAATCCTAGAGTATTGTCAAGGAAAAGTAACTAGAAATTTTTTCTGTGAACTCAGCACATGAGACTCACAGTGGTTTATGGTATGTGGATTATGAAGTAGAGGGACACATAAAGGATAGTTTCACACGAACAAGGGTGCACACCAAGTCAATGGATTGCGATATTTTCCATGGAGATCATGATGCAATAATATTCCCATTGTTACAGTGTGTAATCTGTAAGAATGTGTCTTGTTATTGCAATATTTAAATGTCTACTACTCATGACACCAAGGATTTTAGATTGATTGACCAAATACATGATGTCATTGATGATGTGCACTAGACCAGTATTGTAAGTAGCTTCAAGGATGATGGTCTTCATTATGAAGGGTACTTGGATTGAGGAGGTTAAGTTAGAGGTTTTTGAGGTGGATGCTAAGGCCATGGAAACCATAGAGGAGGAGGAAGTGAATTTCCTCATAGAACATGTTATAATTATGGATCTACAGAGCATTACAAGTGCTAAAATCTAAACTTAATGCAATGCTCATGGTGTGGAAAGAATCACAATAATGAAGAGTGCCCAGAGTTATATGAACACATGATCAAGAACTAGAAGAAGGACAAGGGTGCAAGAATTGTGAGCTTGAAGTGTGTTGATGCATAGTGGATGCCTAGGTTGGCATAGAACCTTGAACTAGAACCTTTCCTTGTGATCATGCGAGGTGAGGATTCACATGCAAGGGATATTCCAAAGAAAAGACTTCTCATCACTAGAGATGAGGTATTACATGGAAATATCCTGATTTGAATCATCAAAAGGAGGTCTACCAAGAGACCATGGAGGTGATTAGGAGTCTTCAAGGATAGATTCAATGTCTAAAGGAGCAGTCACAAAAGATAGAGTAGAAGAAAAGTGGTGAAGTACCCCAGATGGATTAGATGAGGTTAGAGAAGTATGTAAAATATTGTACCAAGAGAATATCATCCCTCTATTAGGAGAGTGGCTGAGAGGAAAAGTATCAAGCACTAGAGGTGAGTGCAAGAGGTGGGTCTTGCATGCTAATCTTCCACCTCACAATATTGACTATCACAAAGAGATCACATTGAACACATTTTTTGATATATGGATCTTGAGTAATATTCTAATTGACATGGGCACAAAAATGAATGTTCTCACTTTGAATGCATGGAATCATATGTGAAGGCCCCGTTGTAACTGTCTTTAAATGTGTTGTATATGGAAAGTAGAACAAAGGATATGACCTTAAGCATGTTAAAGGATGTGTCTATAACCATCTAAAGGTCAAATTTCACTGGAGATTTTTAAGTCTTAGTGTTTGCTGAGGCAGATAACTTTCCAGCATTACTTGGGTACCCCTAGTGTTACATGAAAAATGTTGACTTGTGCTTTAATAAGGGGTACATAAGTTTCAAGAACAAGGACAAGAAAACAATCATTCCACTACTAGATGGGAAGTATACACCCTATAGAGAACCCTTAGGATAAGGGAACCTAGATAGGATCTATGTTTGCACTATTAGAGACCTTGAGGTGGTTCATCCATAAGAGGAAGGTGTCATTCAGTGGGACGATTCTCAATATATAAGTGATACAACTAATATTTCATGTGACAATTAGGTGCATGGGACCTATGAGCTGGTGGGAAAGAAAATGAGGGGCACCCTTAACTAGAGTTGTCAAGGTGCACTCAGTTGGGTGCCTGAGAGGAAGACAATTATCTAGTTATACCAGGGAATGAAACCTTGATGTTTTTTTACGAGCAACAGAAGTTCAATGGACTTGTCACATTGAAAGGAGAAATATGCTAACCTATACCTTGCATGGGACAACATTGTCTTGGTGGGTGACACATTAAGACAATCTATTGGAGAAGAGTTAGTTATTGTCACCCTTGAAATTTTCTTCTTTTTTAATGACAAATTTCCAAAATGTTGAGTCAATGTCTTTTGGATGTGTTTTGGTAAATGGTGAAATTTAAGAAGTTGGAAAATTTAATTCTTTAGAGCCATTTTTAGTGTTATGTCACTAAGTCAGATATTTTTGACCCTTGTGTCCCAAGTGTCGTTGAGCCTCCAGTTCACTAATTTTGCGCATTCTCCACACTACTATGATTTGTGGCTAAGTTGGATATTTTCATCCCGTATGTCCTAGGTACACTCAGGCCTCTTGTTCACTAATTTTTCACTTTCTCCACATTACTCTGCTCATCGGATTTCTTGGTTTTATACATCCTTCATGTCCCCGCATCCCATGGACCATCTATGCTCTCCAGACCCACTTTCTCCGCATCATCCGAATCAGCTCTGCACATCCCGTGTGTACCAACGTCCCATGGACCGTCTGTGCTCTCTGGACCCGCATTTTCCACTCTTCTGGGATCAAATATTTTGGCTTTGCATGTCTCTTGTGTCCCAATGTCCCATGGACTGTCTGGGCCAGTCTTTTCCACTTTTTGGATTTTTGAGTCGATGCAACTCATGGCTATTTGAAGAGAGGTAACCGTTAAGTCATTTTCACACTTGCTTGCTCATTCCCTCCCGCTCACTTTTTTGCAAACGAAGTCATTGCCTAGATCTGTGCTTCTATATCTTCTCTTACAGTGACTATTTTGAGACTGTGATATACTCCATTAAATTTAATCTTCTCTCTACCTATGTTATGATGAAGATGCAGTATTAAGGGCACAAACACCTATCCTCATTGGAACCTATATGTCTAACATCGGTGATAGTAGAGCTCGACATCTAGACCTTGATGATTTTTGGAGTAGAATTGAACGTGATAACCCTACTCCCATCACTAAAATGATAAAAAATAGTGGGATTGCATTTGCAGGTGGTTTTCCTATCTTTTTTCAGTGTGCTGATATTGTGCTCAATTGCGGGGCTTGTTTCAACCCAGGATCCAAAGAAATTGTTAATGTACACGGTGAAGTAATTATGTGATTAGATACCGACACTATCCGTATTTCCATGCACATCTAAATACTGGAAGGTGTAAATACCCTCACCCTTGCTCAAACACAAGCACTATTTTATTAGGATAGTGAGAGATATAAGGCTAGAGTAGCTAAATCTTGGTTGAAGAACCCTAAAAAGGGAACATCCAGACTTTCGAAATCGTTGTTTAGGGTTTATTTCAGTGAAGATCTTTCAGACATCATCACCCTTCTGACTATAATCATGGGAATGTCCTCTAAAAAAATATTTTCACTTTTGGATGTGCCCCTTTATCAACATCATTAGTGAGGGGAAGAAAAATTAGAATTGGAGTGAGACTATTTGTGAAAACCTAACAGAAGAGCTGGTAAATGTTCACAGAACCCAAGCATTCTACATGTCATCATATCTTATGTACACCATTCGGCATCCATAAAATGGCTTGGTCGCACTTTCGTTAAAGATAAGAAAGATGACCCCATATATGAATACTACCCTCAGTTAACTCTCAAAGTTAGGAATCATAAATTCAGAGGGTTAATGACACATTCACCATGTACATTGTTAGGCTCTTGGAAGGAAATACTTCTCGGAGATTTTCTGAGGAAGCAAAGACTTTGATATCTAACTATGGAAGCTTCTACACTCAATTCAAAAAATTCACATATATCAGACTGGATGGTTTTGAAGGTCCGCCTCTAAAGCTTCCTGTGTTCTGTAATGATAAAATGGCTCTTGTTGAGATTTACCTACAGGGATAAGAAGATTATTGGCATTCATTTTCCTATCTCCCTGGGAAATTATACATGCAGGACATGCCTGGATTCCTAGAACATTGATAGAACCATTGTTCCTCTCAGTATCCATCACTTCAAACCCATAATTGGTTTTGACATCAAAGGGTACATTGCTAGTAATTTTAGGATGGTCTTCTATCACCTTGCTGACACTGAAGATTATTGTTCTGATTGCACAAATGATTTTGAGGCCAAGAGAAGGTATTTTGATAGACTCTCTCTTCAAAAAATCATATAATTCAACATGTATAAAGTACCTGATGAACTCAAGGATGATGATGAGGACTTGCAATCTATTGAGTATGAGAGGTTTATTAAACACACTCCTCTGAAAACCATTGATTGTTTTGTAAAAGAGAGAGATGATTTGAAAGAAGTAATCAATCCTGTTATTGTGAGAACCAAACTCTTGTTTGATAGGAATATGCAAGTCTTCAGGATGAATAAATCCAAGTCTTCTTCATAGGAAACTTCTTCTCCTAGGAAAGAAGAACCTATGCCCAATATTGAGGTGAATCAATAATCTACTCCATCCTTCTCAAAAAAAGTATACCTGAAGAAAGGAAAATCCATAAAACAAGAGAAGGTTGAAGAAGAAGTTCATTTGGAGCAGCTAGAGGTCCTTATAGGGTCAGAAAATATTGTTATTTTGAATGAGGATGCCAGTGAAGAGATGAAAGAAGAAGAAGAAAACCCTGTCATTATTTCTAAGATAGAAAATGAAGGTCAAATGAGTGAACCTTTAGGTTTGATGGATACTTCTTCCAAGGATCTTGTTGAGATTGTGCCAACTTCCCCACTGGAGACATCAGTAGTGCAGACATTGAGTGCAATGAGTTCACTTGCAATCAGATCTATTTATCCTTCTATCACTTCCTCTTCCTTTGCTTAGGTTCAACCTTTTGTTGATAACAAGAAAAGGAGCTCTTCTTCTCAAGTTGTAGTTCCCAATTTTGATGTTGTAGCTATCTTTCTTGGTACTAGTCCTCTGACAAAGAAAGCAAAGACCACCTCAAGGCTGGTGTTAGATTCACAAGGTCAGTAGTTCATGGATATTTTAGAGCCTAAGGTGAATAAGGAGGAGAAATATCTTTTGGTTTTTGATTCGGAGCTTACGAGAATTCCACTTGGGGAATATACACCTGAAAGTGAGGTTCATAACCTCAGAGAAACTGTGACCAGAGTCATTGAATGAGTGGAGAAGGGTAAAAAAAATATGGAGAAATTGGAAGAACATAACCAAGTTCTTTCAAATTTTATAAAATCCCTATTGGAAAAGGATAAGGTCTTGGATCTGGCCCCACTAACTGTTCTTCCACCTCCCATAGTTCTCAATAAAGATGAAGTCTAGACCATCAAATACATTCAAAAATATACTACCTATGGAAAGGCCATTGAAGTGTTGGTTGATGATATGACAATGGCTGGATTAAACTTCATTGAAGAGGCCTTCAAGTCATATGAGAAGGTGTCTAAGTTACATCTGAAATTCACCACATAATCATTGGCCTAGAAAAATAACTAAAGCTCCGGTGTGAATGTATTCAAGATCTCCGTTCAATGATCCAGACAAACAAGAAGATTTTATTGGAAAGAAAAGTATTTGATGAAGCCAAGAACAATCTATCAAAATCCATGGTTTTCAATATTTATTCGAAGATCAATGTTTCAGAGGAAGCAGTAGGAGAATTGAAAAATCTATGGCAGAAAGGGGAATATTTCAAGATTTGCATTTTTTATGCCTTCTAAGATATTCATTGTCAGATCTAGAATGAAGCTTCAAGTAATCAGTTTTCTATTCGGGAGATCAAGGCTCAGTTGAACACCTTCATAAAGGAAGATCTTTTCAAAGAAGAGTCAGTGTCTAAATAGAAGATGAAAGATGTATACTCTCTCTAATCAGTTATCACTGAGAGAAATAAAGAGTTTCTAGAAATCATAGAGTTTAAGAAGGATATGGAGAAGTGTCTTGGCATGTGAACTCATACCAATTTCAACACTACCATCCCAAAGTGCATGGAGATAGGTGAAGCATTGAGAAGATTTAGACATTGGATTCTTAAGATAGTTGGTCCCTATAAACCTTCTTCATATGTTTCTGCTCTTGAGTCCTAAGTCACTTCTTTTATTTTGGGGTTTTAAAACCCATGATATAATAATTTATTAAATACATTCTATTAATTTATTTTTTAAGTAGTCTTTAATCTTTAGGTTAAAAAAATAGGAACTGAATGTAAGTGTCTTTGTAAGCTATTTAATGGGCTCTTCATGCCATTATTAAGGGATGGACCTTGATACTTTTGAAATGTATTGGAATTGAAAGTAAATAAATATATAATATTTTCCCTTATGTCTCATTCTCATCTACTGTCCTTTCTGTTCTTGTTTGAAGCTTATGAATCATCAATCTTTCGAGTTAAGAAACTTTGCATTCTTGTGATATGATTGCTATAACTTTGTGTCTATGGAATAATATCAGATGTTGCCAATGTGAATGATTCTATTCTATTTTAATTTTTCCAAGTATGTGTAAGGTTATACTCTGTGACCTATATTTCCTGAAAGTACCTTTGTATTCTTCCCTTTAGGTTTCTTTTTTATTCTTTTCTTAAGTATTGATAATCTATGATAGTATGAAACATTTCAAAGTATCGGAAGTTCTCATCAATATGAACATTTTATATTTGTATATAAGCTCTGTTGCTTTTCAATAAGGGAACCTCTCCCATAAAGAGGAGGGACTTGCTATTCCCTGACTGTTGATTACTACAAATAATTTTTTAAAAAACCAACAAGTGTGAAGTGAGAATCACATTCTCTGTTAGATTTCTAAGGATAAATGCACCCTCTTCTATACAGAATTATCATGGGAAGGAGCCTACCTCATCTCACATCCATGAATGTGAAAAATATTGGATGGGAGGACCAGAAGCCTTTCCTATATCGCTATGGCTGCATATGTTCTATTCCACCTTAAAAGCCTGCATGTGTGTGTGGTACATTCATTCGGAGATTTTCCGTCAGACATGGAATTAGCAGGAGATGATGGTGGGTATGATTCAAATGTTTCAGTATCGGATTAATAACCCATTGGTTAATTAGGTTTTGCAGGTAGTCAAGTGCCTTGCTATGGGAGATAGTGCCATGGAAGAGGAAAAAATACTAGATTTGTTAGGGGATCCTATTTTAGAGGTGAGATTTGATGAGGAAGAATCAAAGGAAGTAAAACTTGAGTGCACTTTCATGGATAAAGAGAAAGGAAAGTTGGTCTACTTGATAGATTATGAAGAGGTGGATAACTTGGATGATAACCATACTAAGGGTATGAATGAGGTTATTGATAGTTTTTATGAGAAATCACACACCTACCATAAGCCATTGAAGACAAAGAAGGTTAACCTTGGTATAGAAGTGAAACCAAAGGAATCTATTATTGGGGACTACTGGAAAGACCAGGAGGTCTCAAATATTATTGAGCTTCTACGCAATTTTCAAGATTTGTTTTTGTGTGGGTACCATGAGCTTAAGCAGTTCACCCCTCATTGGGAGAAATGAATATCAATCTAAAGGAAGGTGTGTGCCCGATTCAGAAGAGACCTTACATGATGAACCAGAATATGTGCATCAAGGTTAAGGAAGAGATTGAAAAGATGACCACATCTCATAGAGTATAATTCATTGAATAATCTGATTGGGTAAGCCTGATGGTCATCTATATCAAAAAGGATAGGAGAATAAGAATTTTTGTTGACTATAGATAATTGAATGCATTATGTGTCATAGAACCTTTTCTAACCCTTTTTACTGAGGATATTTTAGAAGGTGTTGATAGGTGAGATATTTATTCATTTACATATGGATTCTCCAGATATCATCAAGTTATAAATACGAAGGAATACCAAAATAAAACCACTTTCACAACAGAGTGGGGAAGCTTTGCCTATACTTTAATGCCATTTGGGCTTAAGAAGGACATGTTATGTTTTCACACATTGTAGTGCAGGCCTTCTAAGACTTCATTCACAAATTTCATCAAGTATACCTAGATGACTGGACAATTTACGAACTAGTAAATGACCAACGTGACAATCTGAGGTTGATGTTTGAGAGGTGCAAGTAGTTAAGTATCTCCCTTAACATCAAGAAATGTGTATTTTCTACTCCATTTGGCACTTTTTTAGGTCATATCATATCCAAAGAAGGCTGATTGGTAGATACTACCAATATTGCTATTATTTTGGGGTTGGAGGAGCTTACCAATGAAGTTTCGTGCATGGATTTATTGGACATACGGGGTACTACAAAAATTCATTAAGCGATACGCCAAGATTACCGCACCAATGGAGGAGTTGTTGAAGCATAAAGGGAGATTTCATTGGGATGAGGCACAACAGATAGATTTTAACACATTGAAGGAAAAAATACCTAGCATGCCCATCTTATGCTTTCCCTCTTGGGATAAGTCATTCCATGTACATGTTGATCCTTAGGGTATGGAAATTGGAGTAGTCTCAACACAACCTAGTGAGGGGATTGTTGATCATCCCTTGTTATTTTCTAGTAGGAAGCTTACTCCAAGAGAACAAAATTATACCACCATAGAACACAAAGCATTATCGATGATCTATGTGCTGCAAAAATTTAGGCAGTATTTGCTAGCAACTCCTTTTATTTTCTACACAGACCACATGGCATTAAAGTACTTGGTGAAAAATCTCATTTTACAAGGGTGCATATGTCATTGGATATTATTATTTCAGGAGTTTGAGTTTATGGTCATAGTGAAAATGGTGAAATTTAATCTGGTACCTGATCATTTGTCAAGGATTACTTCAGGTGAGCACACAGAAAACATTGAGGATACTATTACAAATGCACAATTATTTAGGATGCATTGCATGCCCTCAGACTTAGAAGATATTTATTTATTCCTACAAATAGGTGTGGCACCAGAGGGGATTAAGGAATTGAAGAGGAATTAGTTATCCATATGCATCGCGCCGTATATGTTCATTTGTGGAGACTTATAAAAGCTAGGTCGTGATGAGGATTTTTGCTGGTGTGTACTAGAACATGAGTGCACTGCAATCATGGAAGAGGATCATGGTGAAATTGCAAGAGGACACTATACAGGGATAAAAATATGCGCAAGATCCTTTTACCTAACCTTTGGTGGAAAATGGTTTACAAGTATTGCAAGTCATACAACCATTTTCAGTGCCCTTGTAAACCAGGGAAAAGAGATGAAATACCATTAAGACCTATCATTCGTGCAAAGTGGTTCGAGAAGTGGGTAATAGAATTCATGGGCCCTATTTCCCTATCTGTGCAAAGGACATGTTCACATTATATTATTAAATGAACATACTATCTTACACAGTGGGAAGAAGTGGTACCTATGAAGGATTACATAGTGGCGACAATAGCTAGATTCTTGTGTGAGAATATAATCAGCAGGTATGGATACCTGTTGAGTTTAATAAGTGATAGGGGTTCTCATTTCCTAAATGAGATAGTTAGAATCTTATTGGAAGAATTCATGGTGGCCAATTAATATAATATGCCTTATTACCCACAAGCTAATGGGACAGTGGAATATTTTAACAAAATTTTGAGTCACACATTGACCAAGATTTTTGATGTTGGTAGATAGGGACTAGGATGATAAAATTTCTACCATGTTCTGGTCATATCAGACTCACTTATAAAAGGTTGAATAAAGCAACACCCTTTCAATTGGTGTTTGGCATGGAGGATGTGTTCGTGTTGAATTCATATTGCCATCACTATGTATTGTGTGCACAGGAGGAATAGATGATGAAAACGTGCTTGAGGAAAGGATTGACAAGTTAATGCAGTTGGATGAAAGAAGTATAATAGCATGATGGAGTTTGAAAATAGAAAAAATCCAGCTAGAAGGCCATGGCATGATAAACATCACCAATAATTAGCAGTTTGAGGTTGGGTCAGATGGTTCTACTTTATTGATTATAAGTTTTTTTTGCACCACCCTAGGAAATTCAAATTCCAATTGGTTAGGCCCATATATTATATCCTATATACTTGATTCCAATGTTCTTTCTAGTTATAAGTGTTATATGGAACATGGTTTACCAGATTATTTCAATGAGAGTAGGTTGAAGCCCCTACTATAAAAAAATTATTCTTGGTGTTTGTTCAATAAGGCAAGTATTTCCAGTTAGCTTAGGATTTCCCTTAATGCAATTTTCCTTCTTTGTGTTTCCCTTTGTCGTTGCTTTTCATTGTACTTTTGGTTTATTTTTTTTTATGGGTGCGCTTGTGCGTTGGTAGCCACTCACTATCTCAAAGGGTTTTTTTATGTGCAGAGGACCGTGCATCTATTTAGTTGTGGGGTAGAATGTAAAGGATAACTTCCGAGAAGGATACAGTAAGTGCTAGGAGACAATGTCAGTTGGTGGCCAATGGGTTGTAAATTCAGAGGCATGTAGGATGGAGGAAAGCGCATAGCATAAGTGTTCATGGTTGAAGGAATGGTGTCCAAAAATATTTGAGAAAACCATGTACAAGGGTAAAACACGCAGACATAACGACATGAGGTAGACAGTGTCAAGAACTGGAATTATGACATTATAGGAATATTTCCTTTGGTGTTGTACACACGTGCACAATGATCTATTGTTATCAGTAGAGTTTTTTACGTGCACTAGAAAGGTTGTTTGAGTTTTCACACAGGTTTGTGCATGGATGAAAAGCGTTGGATAAAACACACATGGGATAACAATGGCAGAAAAAGATATGACTTTAATGTCAGACGTATGGTGGTAGGTGGCACATGGAGTTTTAATACAGGAGAAAAGTGGGAAAAATATAAATAGAAGGTAAGGTAGAGCTATTTTTATTTCACCTTGCATTTGATATGTGAAGAGCTCTTTTTGATCTAAGGCGTTCTGTGAAGAAAAATTACAAAAAAACTAGTGTGTGCAAGGTGAGAAATTGACATATTTATGAATCAGTTTTTAATAGAGTACACGAGCATATGCGGAGGAGGTTCTTTAGTGGGTCCTGTCAAGTGATTACGTTGCCTTGTGGAAAATGGGTGCTCCGGGTTAGGGTTTACAAAGATAGGGTACATAGTTTTCGAGGAGATTTTCACAGGAGTGGAGCCGAGGGTTTGAGTAGTGGTGGACAACTAGACGCAAGGAAGGACACTACAGAGGTCTGAGGAGAAGAGAAATGGAACCAAGGAAGGGAGAAAAACACTTCACCAAAGAAGGGAAATGGAAATGGCAAAGGATACACCCACCTGTTTCAACTGGTTTTTAATGAAGATTCGTATGAAAGAGATGTAGTACCCAGATGGCATATTGTTAGGGAAGGGAATGGGTTTCTCACATACGCAAGTTGGCCGCGATAGAACTACAACCATCAGATTGAGACACCACTAAAAAGGAAATGGAATTAGAGTTGGTTCATCCCACATGAAGGAGGACATAAAAATGGAAATCTTGTGTATGATGATGAGGTGAAGACCAAGATGAAGAAGGTTGGACTATTGCAACTCTACAAGTTTTCCTATTTTAACAAGCCTAAAAATGTTATACCAGTGGTTTATTTCATGCATCCATGAGGACTATTTTAATTTTGTAGCAAGGAGAATGTGCTTGATCACTCAACTCATCTCCAAGTACACTAGTCCTTATTTGCGAAGGCGAGTTCATTAGATGATGACTTAGACAACAAAGATGTCATTCAAGATAGATAGCTACGGCATATGAGTACAAGAAGGGTTCACATTACTTTGATATCAACTTGATCACTAATCTTGTGATGAGGATGGCCATGCACATCTAGTCACCAAGTTGAATCAGAAAGAGAGGTGGACATAGATAAAAAAGAGGTGGTTGAATGTTTATCGTAAGATTTTGGAGGGAACGGTCTACAACCTCTCAATATTTATTGCAGAGGACATCATAGACGTCATGTGTGATGGAGACAAGATTATGTATGGTAACATTCTTCTCACCATTATGTTTTCAAAAATTGGAGTTCCTGATGGGCTAGATAAATATGTTTGAGAGTACCTAGATGAGGACCCCTCCCCTATTAATAGATTTGAAGCCTACACTTGTGAAAAAATGATGGCTACTCATAAGACGCACTTGGAGAAATGGTACAAATGGATGTGTGATGCTTTTGGGAAAAAATGGAGAATACTTGAGTAATTATCGGTGTTAATGGTTGGAAAATATGAGTTTTCCTTATACCAGAACTTCTTTATCGGCATGTTTACTTCGATGAATGACACAAAGATTCCTTGGTGTGAATTTCCCTTCTCCTTCATAGAATAGTACTTTCAAAGCATGGTCAGTAGGTTTAAGGAGTCCAGGAGTACAACACCCTGTGCTGAACTTTGATATACCCTAAGAAACACTCTTATGTAGAAAAGTATGTCTCTCATGACATACACATATTGAAACTTGTGTCACTAACTATTGCGGGGAAGACAATAGCGATGTTGTATATACACATAATGCCCAAGTTTGAAATGGTACATATTTTGAGGATGATGTTTCTATCTTGGAGGACTCCACCAGAAGAAAGAAAGTATTGGTAAAGAATAGGTAATGAGAGGAGACTCCTGTAAAAAAGGTGATGAGTGCACATAAAGTTTAGACTATGGGGGCATAGGAATCGGGCACGGGCATAAGCACTTACACTCACATGATTAAGTCCACTATGAAGGAGTCTCTCAAGAGGGAAGAGTCACCTGAGAAAGAGAAATCCTTTGAGTTAGAGGAGTCACCAGTAAAGAAGAAGAAAAGGGTGGCGCAAGGTTTGGACTCAGAGGAGTTGGAGACATGGAAGGCCATGAGACTAAGGAAAAAAATGAGGAGAATGAGGAAGCTTAATATCCCATTATGTATGATGTACATGAGTCTGATGAAGAGAAGAATGAGTATGATGGTGCCCATAACAAAGGAGGAAGTGAGTAATTAGACATGCATGCTCAGAAGCCCTCGACCCTGACCAAAGAACATATAGATGACACAATAGAGAAGGAGGTGGTAGGTATTATACAAAAATTAGTGGAGGACAATGTGGAGAACAATGCTGAAAAAGTTCTAAAGGAAATAGAGGAGAGCATGAGTGTAGGGAAAGATTATGGAAGCATGGGTGGGGATCCTAACTTGACAGTAAGTGTCCTCAAGGTAGATCACACCTATGGAAAGGGAGTAGTAGCGGTGCAAGAACACACCATGACTTACATTAATGATATACATAAGGTACTTCATGTGCATTTCCAAAGCACAATCCCCACTAAACAACTCCTCTGTTGGTCATATTTTGATAAAGAGAGTTCATACCTGCGTACAAGGAAAATGCTACCCTGGGCTTTTGAGTCCCACATTGATGAGCCCGAGTTTTAGGATAACAAGGATGCATTGATGGAGACACCATACACTGATGGGGTGAATCCTATTGTAGATGCCCAATGGCTATATGATGAGAAAATATGTAATGCACTTAACAAAGTGTCAGTGGAGGTAGAAGCAAGAATTTTTGGCAAAATTGATAGAATAAGAGTCTTGGAGGATGAGATTGGAAAAATAATGAGGAGATCATTGAGAGAGATAAGGAGATGAAACAAAATGAATTGATCAATATGCAATTAAGGCATGAGATGAAGGATGAAAAGGTTAAGGTGCAAGAAGTCTATAGAGAGGTAGATGTTATTTCAAATGACACTATTTTAAAGCACTCAGACCTGGCCCCTCCTGAGTAGAAGTATGATTTGATCATGCAATGCTTGGAATAATTGACATGCATACTCACTATGGAGAGGAACCACTTGCATTGGAGTCAGCAGAAGAGGTGATGACACACCAGAAGGAAGAATAAAAGTTAAAGGTTGGGTAGATAATAACTTGGCACTCTGAGCTCCTTGCCTCAATGAAGACTGTGGCATAAATGGCCAAATTTGTGTATGAAAATTGTGGTGACAGAGACATAGTATTAACCATATTGGTTTCTACCCATGATGCAGATTTAAAGGAGATTCAAGGGAAAAACAAGGGAAAAAGGTTAGAGTGCGATAAGATCTTGATAGAAGTCAAGAAGAAATCAAAGGTGATCAAAACATTAAGGGTTTCGATTAAAAATAAACTAAATTAATTGTAAATCCATGTCACTCATAGGATGGACATGCTGGGCAACCTTAGAAAGCATATCAAAATCATCATAGATATGTTAAAATCTAAGGGAGATGAGCTAAGTTTTGAAAAATTTACCGTGTCGGTGGTTGATTTACTTCAACATACACAGTGTGAGGTAGTTGATAAAATTGAAACATCCATAAAGAGATACTTCTCACTCCTCATGCAGTAGTAGGAGGATCCTTATATTCTTCCATTCTTGATTCAATTACAGATTATTTAATTTCTCATATTCTTTATTCTTTGGTGAAAGAGTAGAGTGTTTCTGCGGATGGATAAACATGTAGTGTGGGGTATTGTTGGCCCTAAATTGACTAAGTTCCAAGGAAGAAGGTTAGTGCACACAAAAGGTAGTACAAGAGGAAGGTAATTAGGAAAAAGTGCTTAAGGGTAGGGTTTGAAATGGAACTAGGACCCATGCGGAAGTAGAACAAGGGTTTAAAAACTTAGCCATATTTTGTGTTTTGGCATCACATGGAAACCCTTAAAGTTGTGGATATGTGTAATGATGAGTGGATAAGATTGTTACATGGAGACTTGAGATTGAAGAAAATAATATTCCATGAGAGAGAATATTCTAGGATAGGAATCATTATGGTTACAAGATGGAGAGTGGAGGTTCTTATGTTTAGCTGGCATCAGCATGGCTTGGACACTCGAGTATGGCCAAGATGATGGCATTTGGCATGTGGGTTTGCTTCTGGAATGAGGGTAAGGTGATATCTTATCCTATATAAGGATGCATTTGGATCTAAAATAGGGGGATGAAGAAACTTAGTAAAGAGATACGTAGGAACTGGGAGGGTATAGTTAAGAACTCTCTGCACAGAGTATCTTGTAGGGTTTTGAGATGGTATTTCTTGATCTATTCGGTTTGTATGACCCTTGTGATGTAATGAGGTTACTGTAAATATTTGTAAATCAATATATGATGTGTTATTCTAGATATCCTTATTTATGGGTATAAACCCTTGTGTTATTCATGTTGTTATGGATCAGATCTAGTTTATTTATGCTTATTACAATGTTTATTTCCATTGATTGTATATATGTGCCTAGATTTGGTATCTGTACTTTCTATTTTTGAGTTAATGTATATATTTTTTTTTCTTGCAACCCATCCTCCATTAATTTCTTGGAACATAAAGGAGGGGCTTGGCACCATGCATGCCTCGGGTGAGCACCCAACGCATACTAGGTGATAGGTCAGTGCGCTTGGTGTAGAAAGAAGGTATATGAAAGATGACTATATAGAGACATTAATCACACTAAAATCCGTCTCAATAATGTAAAATTTAACAATTATTAGATAGTTGCAGTGAAAGCACTATGGGGGGGCTTTGTTAAATGAACCTCTTCACCAGTAGCCATCCTAAAATCAATCTCTTTTGGGTAAAAAACCCTTGCACATGGATATAAATCTGCAGCCTTAATGTCTCCTCATATTACATTATAAAAATTGATTTTTATTTGGATCTGTATTGTATTGCAGTGAGTTCAATTGTCTCTGACAGGAAACACCTTTCTGTCACTGGCTTATTTGATATATTCAAAAGAAGAAAAATAGGATTGAGTAATAGGAGGCGCTTAAGCCAAGCATAATTTCTAGTTGTATTGCCTTGTTTTTTTTCTCTACTTATGAGAAACTTGTGCTACGTACCATAGTAATGTAAACAACACCATTCTCAAGGTTTGAAGGTGCCTTAGGAACTTCACACTAAATGTAGCTTACTAGTGTATGGTCCAACCTAACAACCTCTGCTATCAAAATGCCTATGCATGGGGGAACTAATTTTTTTTTTCTGATCTAGACCTTAATCTGTACCTAAAGCCATTTAAATTACCTCTAAGAAGAAATGAGACTTATGTCTTTTTTTGTTTCTTGTTGTATGCAGAGGAAGATTCAAGATCAAGGAGGCACTTAAGGAAAACATTATTTCTAGCTGTATTTAATTTTCTTCTTCTATTTACACGCACATGTGCTACATCTACCACTCATTTTTCCTACTGCTTAGCTTTTATTTCAAGTTAGTGATTTTATTGATTAAGACACAGGAAGTCCTTTTTCTGCCATTCCACATATTCCTCTACAATATTTTTTTCCTTTTCTCTATCTCTATACGTGGAACCAATTGATTTGCCAAGTATTTTGATTGGAATGCACTGGTGGTTTTATTTTCACATGTGGGTTGCCAAAACAACCTTGAAAGCTTCCAATAAAAAACAAAGATATTTAATCTATGGAAATTTTTCCTCATTGTGCCGAGAGAAGAGCTTTGAAATGGGTATCTACCAATCAAAACATAATGGAAAGTGGGATTATCAGTATAGTAATGGTCCATACATTGGTATAAATGTTTGTTAAGGGGATAAAAATAAATGGGGGAGTTTCCAAATGCATGCGTATTGTTTGACAGAAAGCTAAAAGAGAGTTGGAGGCTTGTAGAATGCAGGTTAACCCAACTGTAGCACCACTTTTTCTACACATGCTAGTATTGCCAGGCATGGTCTCCTTACATGTATCTTTTATCATTTTGGTATGATTGGTTATTCATTTGCAATATAATATAAATATTAAAATATTAGATACTAAAACACCTGGATATTATAACAAGACGGCTAATGCAATTGATAAAACAACACCTCGTAATTTATGCTACCGACTTACAATTTGACCCTTAACTATGTCACAACCAAAACCTTATCCATTTCTAAACCTAGGGTGTTAAAAATTTGTGCTCGTGTCCATTGGTATTGGTGAGAGCTAGATAGACTACCTTGCAAAGTTGCCAAAACATCATTTCTAGAGACATGCAAAACAACATAGTGTGCCCCATAAAAGAGATATAAAATGTCGTATGTGTTCCATGTTATGAGGAGAGTCACATCAAGAAGTAGGTTGACCCCAATCGACCATTTATACTCTCTTCATCACTCCTCTAGGAGCCCTATTACAATATTTTGCATTTTTAGGAAGCTACTAAAACTGAAAAGTTTTCTTTCATTTTGACCCACCATTTGAACCTTGAACAACGAAATGCTTATGCACCTTTGCAAACCTCTAGTATGATTATTAGAAAATTTCTTGTAACCTTTAGTTTAGGTGAAAACACTCTTCTAGATAGTTTTGGAAAGGAATTTCGTATGCCTCGGGTCGTTGTTTGACTAGGTCAAATTGGATCAACTACAACCGGTGGTTCTAGAAAACCCATCGCAGTTTGTAACCCCTTCTCTATTTTTCTATTTTTCCAACTCCAGTGAATTATCCATATATAGGGGGCATGTATGAATCTTTTTTGTGGGGATTCCATAGATTGAGATTCATTTTTTAGATGAGGTTTCTTAGCCCTCGAGATAAGAATTGTTGTTGTTGCAACTATCTCAATTACGATCAATGGCCCTGGAAAACTAGCTGCAAATTGTAAACCATTTGCCAGTTCTGAATTCTGTAAATTCATGTGAACTATTGGTATATAGGAGGACACATATAAATTTACCCGTTGTCTATTTTCTCATCGAAAGATAGTTTTTGAACATGGTTTCTTAGCCTCTGAGCCAAAATGAGACGTTTTTGCAACTAGTAGAAAAATGTAAAATAAGGTCATAGGACCTTAGCCAACACAATAAATCATCGTAAAAACTTATTGAAATGTATAAGTAACTATATGAAACTCTCCCGTGTGACTTGTGGTGTGTAATGTGAGTTTTGTAAATATAGTGTTTCTCTCTCTTCCCTATCTCTTTCTCTCTCCTTCGTTAAGAAATGAAATGAATATATGTCTCTAACCTCTCTTTTTCAGTGCAAATTATTATTATTATTATTATTATGTAAATGGAAAAATAAAAATGTTGATTATGCTAGATTTAGGTGGATGCCATGCCAACGATTTATCATTGATTTCATACTCACATGGTTTTACATAATGCAAGTACGATAGCGAAAGGACGTTGTTATAATTCATTCTGTATTATTGTAATTTATGTATGCTAATGAAAAAATTTATATGTATTGTTATGTTACAATACATTTTATTATTGAAATTTTGTAATGTGTATGAGTTGCAAGTGTTTAAGGTTGTTTGGGAAATATGTATCTAATCATGGGTGTTAATTTGATCCCAATATTTGTATTGTAAAAGGTGGATAAATATGTAAAATGAAATTGAATTTAATATATTATAGTGCATTTCTAGTGTGTAATTGATGATTAAATAATTCTTTTGAACCCGAGGGTTAGGAATGACATGGTCAAACAATATCTAGAGTATGTGGTTCCCTTCTAGGATTTGCAATCATGTGTGTAGTAAGGATAATGTGTTCTCTTAAGGTAGTACTCTTGGGAACCAAAATTAAACATAACGTAAAATCCTCTTGGACCGACATACATGTTGAGTGGTGAAGATCATCAACTAAACTTTGAAGTCACCTTTAAGATTTTAGATCATAAATGAACTTGATACCCAATTTTAATTATCGTTTGAGTTTTATGGTGCAATACAAACAATTAATTATGAAACTTAGTAACATTTTAAGTTATGATTAGTTAGGGAAATTGTAACCATAAGATGATGTGCTTAGAGAAAGATGAAATTTAGAACCTTAACCCCTTAAAATGATGAACTAATCCATCTTGCTCTCCCACTAGTCCTATTAGATAATGCATGTCTGATGTGAATCTAGGTGATCATGTTCTTAGAGACAAATCCCCTAAGATAGGGACTAGTAGTCTCATGAGGATAAAAATGCCTCTATTAGCAAATAGGCTACACAATTCATTAGAAAAAACATATGAACCTAGTTAGGGAAAATCCTCTTATGTTGGAAGTAAATGATACTCTAAAAACCTAATCTATGAACAAAAATAAGGGATTATGATGCCATTTTAATAGCCTTCAAATCCTTAACTAATTATTGAAGCATAACTAGAGGATAATTATAATTGATGCTTAGCCTTGTGAAGTGTAATTGTGAGATGTTATTCCACAAGAAAAGTGAAACATGATATTCCTTGTAATGTGATTAAACCCTCTTGTTGTGGATAAAGAACCTATTTCGTAAATAATCCTTAGTGGGTAGTAAATCAAATATCAATTGATAAATGAGTAAAAGAAATGCGACCCTAAATCCTTAAACAAAAAATGTGAACTTCACATCCTTTGGACTTATAATTGTTTCGTTGTGTAATGAATGTATGATATAAGATCAAGATGCATGCCTTAGGAGTGAATCCTAGTGACAATATTGTTATCCAATTTGGCCCCTAGGGAAAAATTGGACAAACAAGACCCCACAAAGGGAAAATAAGAGGATTGATTCAGTCATGGGAGTTCACGTTTCGGGATCAGATCATGAAAATTAGTGAAGCGGGCCTAGAAAACTAAAAATGAGTTCAAGAAATGAAGAAACTCCGAAGTCTGAAATTAGGACTTCAGAGGTGTGGTCATTCAAAGGTAGGCTGAAGCAAAATTTAGGGAATCTACAAGAATAACCGTGAAAAGGGATTAAAGATTTTGAAACATGAACTCCGAAATTTTGGAGGAGTTTCAGCGGTTTCACAAGCTCATAGTGAATAGTGCAATGCCAAAAGAAAAAAACATGTAGCCCCAAAACCCAAAGTCCCGAAATCTCAAAACCTGAAATATTAAAATTCTTGAAACCCTAAAACAAAAAATCCCAAATATTCTAAAACTCAAAACGTGAATCCCTGAAAAGGAAAAGGTCTTAGATCAAAAATCTGAATTTCTTACTTCAGAGTTTCAGAATTTTGGAATTTTTTTCTCGAGTGATTAACAGTGTCATGTGACATGGTTTCAAAGTTTGAACTCTAAAGTTTGAATTTCAGACTTTGAAGGTTTGGAATTTCATAACTCTCAAGCCGACTTGAGTGATGAACAATAACCTAAACTCTGAAATCAAAAATCCTGAAGTCCCGAATCCTGAAAGTCTAAAATTTTGGATTTCAGAGGATTCCTTGAAAATTTGGAGTTTGAGTAGAGCCAACCACTAAAATTTATCACACTATGACACCTTGATCTTCATATGGCCATAATTTTTTATTGGAAGCTCGGATTTACACAAAATCAAACTTTTTGGAAACCTAAAAAATATGGAAATATAGTCCTACATTTTAGAGGAATGTTTTAGGTTTCTCACCTACCAAAATAATGAGGTATGGGCTTCCTTTATTCTCCAACAAGGCAAAGTACATGGAGGTATGGGTTTTGTAGTGGCACCCATCATTGTTGTAGATGATTTTAATGCATTTTAGGGTGGTTGAAGAAAGACTTCAGATCCTTCTCTCTTCCTTCTCTCATTATTTCTATATATTGTAAGGAGGGGCTCATTTCAATAGGTTGGATAATTTTTCTTTGCACCATCCCTTCTTCTCTTTTCTGTAAGTGAATTTGTGAAGTTCAAACCTCTCATTCAAACTATAAATGTAATTTTTTCCTCTTGGCCATTTTTGTGCACTGTATCAAATCTGTGGTGCAATGATATAATTATGTGGATAAACTTCAACCCTCTATTTTTTTCATTACATATTTCTGATCTCTCATTACAAATTTGGTTAACTGTGCAATTTAGGTTGTGTTACATGTTTTGATAGTTTTTGTTTATTTGTGAATGAATTTGAGATAAGATACTTATTTGTGTTGATTTTCATCCTCTTCAATCTTGTTTCACTCTCATTTCCATGCAAGGAAAGTTATTAAACATTCCTTTTGGTGCATCACCTCCTATAGATTAGGTTTAATTTCTTGCAATATTTTCAACCTTGTCTCCTTGGCAAGTTAGAGTAAATTTTAGGATAGATCCTCTACAATTTGAGTGCATGTATTAGAATAGAGGAATAGGAACCGACATTCATTCAAAGATTTTTTTTGATTACAAAGTCCCACACTTTGGGAAAAGCTCCATGTTATGCAATCACACTAACAGTTTCAATCTATCAAGTTGCAAACAATCGGGGGTGTTGTGATTACACATCAACAAATACCTAGTAGCCTTTTGTGTAAATAAATATCCTATTAACAAATGAGAAAATTAAAAAAGTAATTTAAATAATGTAGATGCTCCTTATTTAATGAGTTACACTATAAGTCAAATGCTAAACAATATTGAGGAAATCTAGAAAAAAGGAAAAGGAATGTATGATTCTCACATTAAGAGCCTTCATAGAACTTAAGTTAAAGATTGATACATTATTTTAATAAATGTGTAATCCTAAAAATATCATTCCGTGGGAAAACCCTATCTATAAGCTTATATTGTATTTGAATCATTATGTTGTACCTTTTCATTTGAAAAAAAAAGTGGCCTTGATGTGCATCACGTGTTTTCATGTTGTCTATGTGGGTTAATGTTTGTTCAAACATACCATGTGTTGTGTGTTTTCCTAAGTGATCTCTTGTACTGTCATGTAAAATACAATGTAAATAAAAAAGAATTATGTAATTTTACTATTGTTTTTGTGTGTGTAAAATGTGGGCGTTACAATTTGGTTGTTATACATATTTATGAGAGTTACTTATCTTATTCTTGAAGATAATAATTTTCCAATTATCAGTAAATTTGTGCTTGGATGCAATGGTATTTTTTTTCATTAAGTGATTATGATGGTTTAATGATATAAACCTTATTTTAACATTATGGAGGTCATAGACCGTAAATCATTATGATCATCAAGGTAATTGTTTAAGAAGTTGATGTAATGAAATTTTTATCAGTAATGTAAGTATATTACTTATAAAACCTTAACTTTGGAAAAGTATTGCAAGGTAAGATTATATAAACTTGGTTGATCTTCGATTAAAAAACTTGGCATATCTTTAAAATTGTTCCAATAGTTATCAACCCTAGCTCATATGATGTTTACTTAGATGATCATATTGATAACACCATGTATTGGATTGAAACTTGTTTGTTTTGATTTTCATCTTCCACCAATTGTGACTCTGTGCTAAGTGGTAATTGTCATAATTAATTAAAACCATTGACCATGGAAGATGTGTTAAGGATAGTGAATTATGTTTAAATGGCTAAGACATGATGATTGACATTATAGTGTTTTAAATTTATATGGTTTTGACTTGTCATCACCAATCTGACACTATGATAATTCTTCACTGGGAAATCCTTGTGCTATGATTATTTACTAATGCACAACTTTTAGTTTGGTGGATGTAATCTGGAAACACAACAACAAACATAACACAAGAATACCATAGACTATGATAAGAAGGAATGATGATAAATCTGAAATATAAGTGTAAATTATAATATCAACATGAAATTGTTACAATCTCACCCATGAGGTACTTCAAGTGTTACTGACTTCACTTTCCTTCTAACCATAACTATGGGAGAAACTTCACAATTACACCTCTTAATGGCTTCTTTAACACACCTTCAAAATGATGGCTTCCTTTACACACTTACTCATACATTATTTCTCACTACTTCCTTCTATGCTAAATGAGGGGGCTGGCCTCTCTATTTATAGAACTTCCAGGCTTATCCATCTTATCTCTAAGATAGGATAAGAAATCTACTCTGAAGAATCATATTCCATACCTTAACTCTTATCTGTACATGTAAGCTTATATTTTAAGATAAGATAAAACTTATCATTTCACATGGGTTCCACATTTTTAGACTTTTTACAAATAAAATACACAAAATATTTATGACCTCACTCCTTGTCTTTATTACCAATATAATATTTCTAATTCCTAATCATGTAGACCATACTTCCCTACTTACCCTAACTTTGACATTTTAAAATTACCAAACCACATACGACAAATATTTACTTTTTACCACAACATTCCTATTGTACTTTTGACTATGACCGTACTATACATTATTGGCGGTGTCGTATCGGCAGCGTCGTTATCTTATATTGGACGCTACTACTAATTATACTTAACAACATCCTATTCCTAACACATACATTAATGAAATAGAAATTACAGAGGAAAATTTTAGTGTCGACATCTTCCCCCTTCCTAGCTTCTACTCCGTCCTTGGAGTAGACTATTCCGGTGCTTGGAAAATCTTTAACTTGTCATGGTTGACCCATTTCGTAATGGGAGTGCCATCCAATTCCTCCAGTCAATATGTACCATTTTCATGCACAGCTGCTATTTTGTAGGGCTCTATCCATTTTGGAAGAAATTTTCTCTGTCTTCTTTTTTTGTATTTGGAATCATATACTAGAACCAAGTCATTCACATGAAATGGAGACCAATGTGTATTTTGATCAAAGTATTCCTTCTACTTCATTTTCTTCTTATAGCTTGTATCCTTCACTATTTCCCTCATTTCCTCTAGAAAATGAAGATGTACCAACCTTTCTTTTACTGAATCACTTTCATCCATCATTTCCTTTTTCATAACTCTCACAGTGGGAATATCAAACTCAATAGGAAGAATTGGATCAATGCCATAAGCCAATTAAAATGGGGAGTATCCTGTTGCTGACTTTGATGTTGCCCTATATGCCCACAATGTTGCATGAATCCTTTTATCTCACTTATGTACCTATAAGGCTGCATCTTTTTCTAGAATTTGACACAACACAAAATATTTTCGTTCCACCTGTCCATTTGTGCTTGGCTTGTATGTTGTTGCCTTCCTGTGCTTAATAGAAAACTTATTGACTAGGGCTTCTACCACCTCATTAATGAAGTGGCTTCCTTGATCTGTTACAATTTCTAATGGACAACCAAATCTGGTGACAATGCGTTCATATATGAACCTTCCCACTTCATCCATGGAAGTTGTTTTCAATGGCCTAGCTTCAACCCACTTGGTTAAATAATCTGTGGCAACTACAATATACTTATTTTGGCATGTGGTAGTTGGAAGTGGACCTATAATGTCTATTCCCCATTTTTCAAAGGTACCAAGTGGAATAATAGGGCATAATGGAGCTGATGAAGTCTTACGGTTACCATGTTTTTGACAAATATCACATGTCTTACAATAATTATAACAATCTCTAAAAAGAGTGGGCCAGTGATAACCTGCATCCAAGATCCTTCTTGCTGTAAGTTGTCTGGAGAAGTTTCCTCCACATGTACCATTATGGAATTCTTCTATCAGCTCCTTCCTTTGATCATGTCCAACTGCCCTCTTGTACTGTCCATCAGGTCCTATTAGAAATAATACTCCAAGCAGAATAGAATATGGATGACTGGCTTGAGTAATCTTCCTCTTAGTATTTGCATTGGCACCATCAGGAAACTTGAATTCATTCAGATAATTCCAATATATATGTATTCACTAGGGATTGTGTCAAGGGATAACAATGTTGCATCTGGGAAATCATCATCATCACAAGATGATCCTAAACCATCATAGGCTCGAGAGAGTGCATCTGCATTGACATGCTTCTTTCCTGGCCTATCTATAATATCAAATTCAAATTCTTGTAGAAAAATTATCCATCTTGTTATCCTCCCTGATGAGTTAGGCTTATTTACAATATATTTTAGATCCTGATGATTTGTTACAACTATAAATTTCTTCCCTAGAAAGTAATTTCTAAACTTCTTTACAACAAAAATGATAGCTAGAGCCTCTTTTTCTGTTACAGTATAATTTACCTCAGCATTGCTCATTTGTCTGCTCCCAAATTAAACTAGATGATCATTCCCATTTTCATCCTTTTGGCTCAGAGTACTTCCTAGTGCTGCATCTGAGGCATCAGTATACACAATGACTGGCTTGCTCCAATCTGGATTCTTTAAAATAGGTGAAGGCACCAGGGCTTCCTTCAGTTGTTCAAAATCTTCATGCGCCTTATTTCCTGGTTCATAAGTAACATCCTTCTTCAAGAACTGGGTTAGTGGTTGTGCAATCTTTGAGAAATTCTTGATGAACCTTCTATAGTAACCCACATGACCTAAAAATGATCTCAACTTACTTCTATTCATAGGAAATGGTAACTCTTTGATTTTTTAAAATTTATTAGGATCAGTACCAATACCATCTTTGGATACAACATGCCTTAACAAAACACCTTTAGAACATCCAAAGACACACTTTTTAGGGTTTAGTGAGGCTTGTGCTTCATCTAACCTTTGAAATGTTGTCTCCATCTGGTGCAGGTGGTCCATCTTCCTCCCATAGATGCAAAAATCATCCAGAAATACTCTGATGAAGTTCCCAATATAGGGTTCAAACACCCTATTCATCAAGTGTTGGAACGTTTCTAGAGCATTACAAAACTCAAAAGGCATAACTCTATAAGAAAAATTTCTCCAAGGAGTGGTGAATGTGGTCTTCAGCTGATATTTATTTTCTATACAAACTTGGTTGTATCCACTATATCCATCAGCAAAACTATAGCAATCCTAGATAGCTACTGCGTCCAAGATCTGATATGATAATGGAAGAGGGTAATGATCCTCCTTTGTTGCCTTATTGAGCTTCCTATAATCAACACAAATGTGTAGCTTCCCATTTTTATTTATTGAGATCACAATGGGAGAAACCCATTTTGCATTCTCCATAGCAAATATGAATCTTGCATCAATCAACTTATCTATTTCTTCTTTTATAGTCTTGGAAAAATTAGGATTCATCCTATATGGAATTTTTTTAATGGGCTTAGCGCCATCTACTAGCTCAATAGAATGTTCTACCCTACTTATTTGACGGAGTTCCTTGTAATCAAAAGTGAATAGGTGTATGTACCTTTGAAAGAGTTGGAGGTAGAATTCCTTCTCACTCTCCATCACAACATCACCAATCTTTATTTTTTGGAGACGATCATCAATTTCTTCTTCAGATAATTTTATGGGTTCATGAGTTGGTGTGACTGGAAGGATATCCATGACCGAAACATCAACCTCACTTTCTTCATCTTCTGTGTCCACTTCACTGGTACTAGAGTAATCAGAGGATGTCTAATCATCAGTTTCATCACTTGAATCCATAGGTATTGTCTAATGATGCCGAGGGGTCATGTTTATATTCACCCTCTCTCTACCATGTCCAAGTGTCATGAAGCCATCATTCCAATAGTTTCTTACATGAAATATCCTTAGCCATGGTCTTCCTAACAACATTGGGTATACAACAGTACCATTTTTCATCACCTGAAACTCTACCACACATACAACACCCATAACAGATATTGCCACATTTGAAACTACACCTTCTGGTTTAGTTTTTCCCTTATTTAATGACCTTAACATAAGTGTTGAGGGGTGATCAATTTTTAAACCCAACATATTCATTACAGACTCAGTCATTACATTAACTGCAGCACCTCCATCAACTAAGACATCATGAATTGAAATACCATTACATAATACCTTAGCTTATGGAGTATAGGGATCTGCCACTACCTCCAAAATAGGGACCTCAACCTCCTTCCTTTGTCAAGCATTGAGTCAACTTCATAGCTCCCGACTCTTCTCAGAAGACATATCCAAGAGTTGACCATATGTAATATTTGCAGGCCTTTTGAACAGATCTTCTAAGATGGAGTATGGTCCTTGTCCCTGTGAAATCAGAAAATCCTGCACACCCAACTTTCTTCTCCTATGTTTCTTACTAGTTTCTCCTTTCATCTTCTTAGGATCATTTCCATCTTGGTTATCTTTTTCTTTCTTTCTTTTTGTTACAAATACATCTACTTCATTATTTATACTCTTATCTACTACATCAAAATAATTCATAGGTGATTTTCCTTTATCATTATCTCTTGTACCAGATGTAGAAGCTCTATCTAGACAATTATACTTATAATGACCCTTTTTATGACAACCATAACATACAACTTCAGAAATATTTCTTTTTGGACCTCTATCTCCTCCCAGAGAACTAAATTTCTTTCCTTGAAGAAGATTAATAGTTAATTGACCCATCTTCTTGAGCAGATCTTCATACTCAGTAGATGTACTAGGGAAAAGATTTGTGCTCACCGAGAGTGATTTTGGATTTTAAACCAAAGGTGTTGGTGTAGGTTCTACCTTAGTAGCAATTTCTTTGGGCTCCTCTTCCATGATTTCTTCTTGCCTTCTTGCAATCTCCTTTGCTTGTTCAATGGTAGCTGGGTGGTCATACTTCACTCGTTGTCTGATCTCTAGCTTCATCCCAAGAATGAAGTGCTTACAGAGGAGATTATGCATGCCATTCATCAACCCATCCACTAATCCTTCCTTCTAGATCTGGGCATCGAGCTTCCTCCTTAGCTCTAGAACATGAGCATGATAATCCCTTATCTTCTCCTTCTCTCCTTGGGATAGCTTTGTGATATCGATCATGAGATCTACATATTTCTGTTGTTCACCAAATTCTTCAAGAAAACTTTCAGTTAATAAATCCCATGAATTTTTCACATTATCACCTAGTGTTTCAAACCACCTAAGGGCTGAACCATCCAAAAAGGTAGGAAAAAATTCAGTCCATTGTTCCCTTCTTATGAGTCCATTACAAATGCAAGATCGTTTAAACTCTTAAATGAAAGAGGAAGCATCTTCATTAGATTGGGCTGAAAAAATAGGAATCTTCCCCATTTTCAAAAGTAACCACAGTGAAATACCAACCCACAAGTACAATCAACAAGACTTATGTGCACAAATAATTGGAATCACTATAATAGAAAATAAAAATGACCACGGTAAACTATGGTAAAACTTGACTTACTGCGGTAAAAACTGACTTTACTGTGGTAAACACTATTCACAGTAAAAAGTGAAGTTACTATAATAAATATTATTCACGGTAAAAAGTGACTTTACTGCGGTAAATACTATTCATGGTAAAAAGTGACTTTACCATGGTAACTACTATGCACAGTAAAAACAAGGTTACCCTCTAAATATTTTCTAACTAAGTAGGAATATCTGTCCAGAAAATCCACCAATGAGGAATGGTCCTGGCAACAGAACCAAAATGTCATAACCAATCTGGCACTATGATAATTCTTCACCAAGAACTCCTCGTGCTATGATTATTTACTAATGCACAACTCTTAGTTTGGTGGATGTAATTGGAAACAGAACAACAAACATAACACAAGAATACCATAGATTATGATAAGAAGGAATGATGATAAATCTGAAATATAAGTGTAAATTATAATATCAACATGAAATTGTTACAATCTCACCCATGAGGTACTTCAAGTGTTACTGACTTCACTTACCTTCCAACCATAACTATGGGAGAAACTTCACAATTACACCTCTTAATGGCTTCTTTAACACACCTTCAAAATGATGGCTTCCTTTACACACTTACTCATACAATATTTCTCACTACTTCCTTCTATGCTAAATGAGGGGGGTGGCCTCTCTATTTATAGAACTTCCAGGCTTATCCATCTTATCTCTAAGATAGGATAAGAAATCTACTCTGAAGAATCCTATTCCATACCTTAACTCTTATCTGTACATGTAAGCTTATATTTTAAGATAAGATAAACCTTATCATTTCACATGTGTTCCACATTTTTAGACTTTTTACAAATAAAATACACAAAATATTTATGACCTCACTCCTTGTCTTTATTACCAATATAATATTTCTAATTCCTAATCATGTAGACCATAATTCCCTACTTACCCTAACTTTGACATTTTAAAATTACCGAACCACTTACGAAAAATATTTACTTTTTACCACAACATTCCTATTGTACTTTTTACTATTACCGTACTATACATTATTGGTGGCATCATACCGGCAGCGCTGTTATCTTCTATCAGATGCTACTACTAATTATACTTAACAACATCCTATTCCTAATACATACATTAATGAAATAGAAATTACGGAGGAAAATTTTAGTGTCGACAAACTCTCCTCCATTTGCAATGGATTATTAAAATGGTCTAAAGGCATATTTCAGTGTTGATTACCATGGTCTTTGATCATATCTTGTTCTTGATAGTGTTTATTTAAAATCATTGGTCAAATCATTCCTACCATGCATATAATGGAAACTTGATTATTATTTGATTTTAGTCTTGGACTGCACGTTTACTCTAAAAAACCAATGATTAGCTAAAGGTATTTGATTATTATTGAATTTAGTCCACCATGCAAGTGTAGTTAGATTTTAATCTGGGACCACGTTTTAATCACCACTGTCATTGTTAGAGGGAAATAAATTACAAAATTAAGAATCCACTGCATGGAAATGTGGGGAATTTAATACATTGAATGTAATGCATGTGTAGTATTTGGAAAACACGAAGTTTCTTTAGGAATCTATTTCACATGCATTGAGGTTTTTATTCTGCATTTTCTTGTTTTTGGGTCCATTTATGGCAAGTTATGCATAGGAGGTATGGAGGTGGATGGTGGAGTGATCTTCACCATTCATTTACCTAAAAATAATTGTTGTTATATTGATCCATTCACATATAAAAACTACATGTATGAATAAGTATTTTATTGTTAGAATATATTTAGTTTATTTGGGTCCAATTGGTGAGAGATATTGAAGATTTTGTGAAAGAACACTTTTGAGTTTACTCGAATAATTTTGCAAGAGATACTAGTGAATATTTGAAGAAGTAAATGTAAGCATGAACTATCCTAACTCTAATATGTTGAATTATTATGAAATATAGAATATACATTCATTTCCTCTTCTCTATTCAAAAAATATAGAACATTGTTTGGAAAATCAATACGTGTTCTTTTAATAAAATTAGATAGGGGCATCACCATTTGATGGGTGATTGATATCTGGTTTCCTTTCTCTTAACTCAAACTGGGAATAAATATTTAGGAGTATTGAGTTGGTTTGATTAAGTGTTATCTGTCGATCTAGGGCTTCGAGAGATTATTTTCCTGATCAATGCATGAATAAATATGTTATAACTTTGATACTAATAAGCGTAATGAGTGTATATTGCACTCATGTTATAATAATATGGGTTGCGGAAATATTTTTCTCTCATTCATTTTGGGAGTATTTTTGTATGGTTTATGGGTATAGATCTAACCTACAAATTCACTTGCATTTCTTCTAAGGTGTATGTTAGTGATAGATGTATTCTACTTCATTGTTTTGCATTATTTTAGTCATAGGAAACATTTGACTTCACATAGGTTCCTTGCTTGAATTATCTTAGGGGTTGACTTGAGGGTTTTAATATGCATACCTACAATACTAGTGTATAAATTCTTTTAATTGTGTATGCGATTTATGGATCTTATAAAACCATTATATTCTCTACGTAAATAACAATAGACCAACAGACCTATCGAGGAAGGGTAATACTGTGTTTTTTAAATAATATAAATATATGACTAACTGTATTTTAGGGTTAAGGAATACTTTATTCTGTGTCCAAATTTGATTATGAGAATGAAGTATAGAGCTCTCATAAGGTTATCAAGTAAACACTTAGTGTTTTTAAGCCTTCTCTTGGGTTGGGTATTAACATATTATGATTTTTTAAATTCTATACTTAAGTCAGCTATGTTATAAATCCTTTGGCTTTTGTTTCACCGAAAAGTAGACATAAAATAAATAATAGGTAAGGTAGGAGTAGGAATAAATGTGATAGTCGAAGATATGTTGTGTGCTCATTGAATGTGGATCAAGTTGATTGTGAACCCTTTGGCTATGAAGAACGACTTGCAATAGAACACAAGTTCATAAAAGAGAGTTAAACAGTATATGGCAGTGGACTTCCTAGCGTGTGCTAGATCTAGGAAGTGTGATACTTCTTAGAGAGGTTGTTAATCAACTATTTTTAACAACTTAATGCAAGTAAAGATCATAAATAAGGAAATCCTACTATAGTTGATATGATTTAGGCATCTCATATAAAAACAGTAAGGAAATCTAATATAACAAGAAAGTTATGATTAAATTTAAAAGGATGGTAAGGTGATCTAGGTTTATAGGTCTGAAAAAGGTTATAAGTAAGGTCTGGGGAAGGTTTGGTAAGGTTTTGGGTTGTTTTGAAGAATTTTTGAGATTCTTAGTTTAGAGGATTTTACCAGTCATAGAGATCGGTATTGGTTAGGTGACCGATGCCAGTACTGGTAAATGACCAATGTTGGTTAAGTGACTGATTTAAGTAGGGGAAATTGGATAAAAATGTTAAACTGGGAGGTTTGGGACTCTCTGTGATTACACAAAGAGTGAGGGATGCTTGGATAAGGTCATGGGATTTCTAAGAAGACTCAGAGGTGATAAGATAGGTGTTCGGGAAAGGTATGAAGGTTTTGTGGGCCAATGGTCAAATGAAGTTGTTATAGGAGTGATTCAGGAATGATAGGTGGTGAAATGAGATAGAAAACAAGTAAATAACTAATCTACTGAAACCAATGACAAAGTAGATATATAATTACTTGTGAAAAGGAGGTTAATAGTACGAGGAGGTGATGGGTGCAAGAAAAGATGATCCCGAATGAATACACCAACAACATGAGGGAAAATTGCTTCCCTTTGAGTGCAATGGAGCCTTAGATGAATCGGTTGATGAATTATTTTGTGTTTGAATGCAGTAAGAGTCTCTAGTATGTCATAATATAGCTAAAAAATGTGAGAGTAAGGATACAAGGTCACAAGAACTTGAAAACTAGATTCAAAACCTGAACAAAGAGTTTGGAAATACTATTTAAGGTAACTGACGATGGTTAGGTGACTGAAAAAGGTTAGGTAACCAATGGTGACCGAGGGATAACCAGTGTCAGTTAGGGATAAAATTTCATATCTACTAAAAATATCATGATTCCTCCCAAATTTAGCGTGATTGAGATTTTGGTTCCAAGCCAAAATTGTGGAATGGAGCTAAATGGAGTGAGAGAGTAGCTATAGGGATAATAGGCCATTAACATTAGGTTAGAATAAGTCCTAGTTGGTTAAAGGGAGTGGGGACTTGGTCTTGGTTAATTAATGAGATTGGAATAGGTTTAGGATGAGGTGGAGAGGTGAGGTGGCTAGGTGAGGTGGAGATGTGAGGTGTAATAAGGATTAATTTAAATATGGGTAGTTAATTTAATACTAATGTGTGGGAGGAGTCATGGTTAGGTGCATGTGTGGATTAATTAATTGGAAGGGACCTAGAGGGTGTGACCTAATTTTGGTGTCTAGATTCGCCCATTTTGCCACGTAGCTTGTATTGATAAGAAACGATGACAAAAATAGGAAGTGGTTGCCCCAAGTAAGGGTAGAGGTGAGGTTGCCCTAGGTATAGGTGGAGGTGATCCCCCTCAAACTAGTAACTGATGAAGTAGTAGGTTGAATCGATAATGGGTTTGATAAAATGGTAGGCTATGCAAACTGAGATAAGTTACAGGTATAGGCAATGGTAATAGGTGGGGGAATTCAAATACACTCACACATGTATAATGCGACAAGGAACTACACTAAAGAGCTCACAAAATCTAAATATTTGAAGGTGGATAGTTTATCCAAACAAGGTTGATGTGGTCCAAGCATCCAAGGTATAAGATACGGTCTTGAAACACAATGAGGCTAGGTGTAGGAATGGGCATTATGTGGATTCCAAAAAAGCAAAAGGTTTTTTCTAGTCAAGATAAACATCATGGCATCAAGAAAGGCAAGGTTATTAGGCTAAAAAACATGATTAATGTCATCGTAAGGTACAACAAGTAAGAAAATTCAAGTGTCAAATGGGTGCGGTCAGTATGGTTTTATAGGTAAGGTCATGGGTAAGGCTGAGGTTTAGGCAAAATATGTGCCCTAAATGACATTGAGGTTGGGTGTAAGGTAATAAGGTAATGGGGTGGGCCTATAGGGCTAAGGTGAGGCTAGGCTAGCAAGAAAATGACACCTTGCATTAAAAAAATGGGAAAATTAGGTATAGGTAAGTTAGGCAGGTTGACCGATACCGGTTGAAGGTAAACCGATGTTGGTAAGGGTAACAAACATCAGTTAACCTGGGATGACATGACCAATGTTGGTCATGTTGATTTGGGTTTAAAATGGAAAATCCACATGAAAAGGGTTTCCTTTGAGCATTTCTAAATTTGGAAAACAATAGGAGATAGTGCTTTTTTGTGAAAAATGACAAGGATAGGTAGGAAGTTGAGTTCGCTAGTTATTACTGGCTAAGAGTAGTAAAGAGTATGGGCCCATGAGATATAGCTGAGTGTTTCAATTGGTTGATAGCGTGGATTTGGAGTGAGACATGACAGAGGTAGGAGAGGGTGCTAGTTGAGGTCATATTCTTGTTCCAAAGATTCCACCATGGAGGTGGCATCGTGTAGAGGTAGGAATTGATCTCCCTTAGTGTTTTTTGTTAAAACTAAGGTAAAATAATGAATAAATTTGATTTTACATTGAATTTGTAATTTTGAAGAAAAGTGAGCATAACTGGGTATGGGGGGTGGAATATAGTTTACTTAGGTGGTAAATGAATTTAGAGGGTAATTTGGGGTGATTTGGGTGTGTTTTTGGGGTATTTTAGGTACATTTGTAAATTTGGGGGCATGAGGGTTCGGCCCTAGGGCTGAACCAGTGACCCATGTCAGTCGGATGTCATTCGACATCGGTGGGTCTACCAGCCTTGGTGAGGATAAAAGGGGACCGGTATCATTGAAGGTAACCAATGTTGGTCACTGTTAAAAGTTACCAAATTTATAAAAATGAAATTGGGAAAGTGGAAAAGGAAGGGAAGGGTAGGTTAGATGTAATTTAGGAAGAAAATAATGTATTAAGGTTCATTTAAGTAGGAAGGGGTGGGTGAGAGTTAAATTAGATAAGAGTGAATGGGTGAGGGTCAAGCTAGGTAGGATTTAATGGGTTAAGGGTCAATTAGAACAATAGGTGAAGGGGTGGAAGGAATGAAAGAGAGGAAACGTTGATGATGAGGCTAGATAGAATGTATGTCAGTCAAGAAGGTTAGGTAAAGGTGAGTAGGTTAAGGAATGCGTAGGTGAGTATTGTGTTGGGTATGGTCAAATAAATGATGGAAATGACCCATTGATTAATAAGTTGAAATGGTGATGATGTAGACATGTCAACAGTTCATGATGAGGGATAGTCTAGCACCCCTTTTGGTTCAAATGAGACCCCACGTGACATAGGACAAGTGGGAGAATATGAGGGTTGTTGGATTAGGTGCATTTAGACGATACATATGGATCGTTAGAGATTGTAGCATGATGGTCGCTCTCATTGACAGATGGGATCACGCAAAAAACACCTTCCACTTACCAATTAGAGAGATGATGATCACTCTGGAGGACGTGTATAGGATTTTGATGCTACAAATTGTTGGAGAGACACTATATCAAATCTCTTCAAAGGAATCATTTGATCCTATGGTAACAATGTTTGGAAAGGCTAAGCAGGATTTATCCTATCAAAGTGAGAGTATCAACTATGGAGATATGTATGTTTCACATCTGAAGGGGACTTGATTTTATTCATTGATGATGGTGGTAGTTGGTTGTTATGTACTCCCAGACTCAAAGGGTGGGATATTTACACGGGCATTTGTGGGAGTTATTTAGGATATGATTGAGGAGAGAATATGATTTACATGGGTGCCAACTTTACTAGTTTAGTTGTACAGAGAGATATGGGCATATCAAAGGATTCAGCGGTTTGGATCATGTTGTACTTATTTGATTCATTGTTGGGCCTATGAGCATATAGTGTGTCTGTGACCTCCTAGTGTACCACGAATTGAATGGTTTAGAGGTGTTTACAAAGAATATTTCAGGAGATGGGTCCAAATAGGAACACGTGCTCGAGCATATGAAATGTCACGTGATGTGACATATTACAGGAGACTATTAGATGGAATATCTGTAGTAAGTATTTTGTGGAGGTCTTATGTAGATTTCCCTTCAGTATTTTGTGGAGGTCTTATGTAGATTTCCCTTCATATGGGGGCATGGAAGAGGAGTTGGAAAGGTTATAACTGGTTAGGTGGATATAGGGACAATGGCTTGGAGAGCACAAGATGATACCATTGGACTGGCTTAGATAGCAATTTGGGCTACAGCCAGATGTGCCTCCACCTTTTCCACAATACCATAGAGACAACGTGGAGAGACCATTGTCTCCACCACATCCAGTAGATCTCGTGGGGCAAGATGATTAGGTTAGTGATAGGTGGTTTGATGATGTAGGCACTATTGATGGTTACATGTAGTGGTGGATAGCCATGTTACAGGAAATAGCGTCGAGGCTAGGAAAATTAGACTTGGCTACTGTGATAGTACAAAGGGACCAACTATAGGGGAAGGTGACGATGTTTCAGCTACAGCTAGTATAGGAAAAGGCACAGGTTTTCACCCTACAGGGGAACCTAGCAGGGGCTAAGGCTCAAGTGGTTTTCTTACAAGGGAAGAAATCAGTGGCACAGGTAGTGGCCAGAGACGGGGGATAAATTGTTGTATTACAGGAATAGGTGGCCACTTTATAGGGCAAGCTAGCAACAACCCAAGCATATGTGTAGGCATAGGCATAGAAAGGGTATGGGGGTAGATTGCAAGAATGCAAGCTATGTTTTTTGCATTACAGGAATAGGTGGCGACGTTACAAGCCCAACTAGTAGATTTATAGGCACCGGTAGTAGGACAGGTGCCACTATTATTGGCACAAGGTCCACATGCTGGAGTCAGAGTGATGGCCCCTCCTTAGGTTATATCCATGGCTAGTTATAGTAATGCAATTTCTAAGGCTAGGTATTATCAGGAATGGTTGATAGAGAGTGGTATCTCGTATGCGACTTATGGTAAGTATAGAGCACAATAGGAATTTAGTGTGATGGCTAGCTCACGGACTCATAGTTCAATCAACTTAGAGAACCATTGTTCTCATAGACATGGTTAGGAAGAGGTGATTAGTTTTCGTAGACAGGGACCAGATGAGGGTACTGGAGAGACTAATAAAGGTTTTGTCCCTTCATATATATTATATTGAGACAAACATAGTGATCATTTTTTACTTTTTGGACTTTATATATATCGTCCTACATGTCATAGATGCCAGATGTATATGAGAGTTTTTGAGACATTGTATTTATATGTATGTATATATGTATATATGTATTGACACATAGACATTCCATTTATATAGTTGATGATGATATTTGCATATGATGTGTTTGGTTTAATTTCCATTGTATTGTTATCGTGGAAACTAGGTGTAGGCACATGCATAGGCAGGGGATGGGGGGAAGGTTACAGGACTGCAGGTTGTGGCTTTTGCATTAGAGGAATAGGTGGCCACATTGCATGCATAGCTAGCAGATGCACAAGCACCAACAGTGGGACAAGGACATAGGTTCGAGAAAGAGTGATTGCCCCTCCTCAAGTTATATCCATGGCCAGTTATAGATATGTAATGTCTGAGGCTAGGTATTATTAGGACCGGTTGATAGAGAGTGGTATCCCGTATGTGACTTATGGTGAGTATAGAGCGCAACAAGAAGCTAGTGTGAGGACTAGCTCAAGAACTCATGGTTTGAGCAGCTTAGAGAGCTATTGGTATCATAAACATGGTTAGGGAGAGGTGACTAGTTCTCATAGATGGGAACTAGATGAGGGTACTTGACAGAGAAACATAGGTATTAACCCTTCATAGATATGATATGGAGACAAACATAGTGATCTTGTTTTTGATTTTTGGACTTTATATACACCATCTTGTGTGTCATAGATGCAAGATGCATATGAGAGTTTTTGAGACACTTTATTTATACCTATGTATATGTATTAACACATAGATATTCAATTTATATAGTTGATGATGATATTTTCATATGATGTGTCTAGTTTAATTTCTATTGTATTGTTATCATGGAAACTAGATATGTAGGCATGGTTTGATTAAATTTCCAAGTTATTGCTGTTATGGAGATTAGATATTTAGGCATAGTTTGGTTTAATTTCCAAGTTATTGATGTAATGGAAAATAGATATTTAGGCATGGTTTGGTTTGATTTCCAAGTTATTGATGTTAAGGAAACTAGACGCTTAGGCATGGTTTGGTTTAATTTTCAAGTTATCGATGTTATGGAAATTAGATATTTAGGCATGGTTTGGTTTAACTTCCACGTTATTGATGTTATGGAAACTAGATGTAGCCATGTTTTTCTTATGGTTAGATGACTGAATGGTTTAATTTCCACTGCTTTGATGTTATCGAAAATAGATGATAGGCATGGTTGAGTTTGATTTGTTTTGATTTAATTTCTAAGGTAATGGTATTATGGAAAATCAATAATGATGTATATGAGTGATGTATGGTTTTATTTTTGAATAAATTCCAAGTTATTCCTCTTATGGAAACTAACTAACTAGGTTTTACTTTGATGGGGGAAATGATGATGGGGAAAAGAGTGGCCAAGCCAACCTCAGATGGCCACATGCCCAAAGAATTCTTTCTACATAGCCATTGCAAAAGGGGCCTCAGGAAGATGTAGTTCTCCCATAAACCAGGGAAGAGTGAGGGTGGTTTAGGAAAATGTGGATAGGTATGGTGAATAGGTAAGTGCATTGGGTAAGGTGTGTTTGAAAATAGGAAAGGACAAATGTTGAATAGGGAATAGACAAGGTGAATTAGGCATAGGCATAGATGAAGGTATCATGACTTGATGTCGATGATCTTGTCTTGTTGAAGAAAAAACAAGTGAAAAGATAAGAAAACAAAAGAGGTGGCTTTCCAGGGTTTTACAAGAACCGTAAGTGTCATACCCCTAGATTTATTTAACAAAATTCTGTAGATACACTGCATGAGCGATAGGTCTAGAGTTGAAACAAGTTGTGTGACTAGTAAGTGTAGACTACACACGACATCCCTTGAGTTAAGTAAGGAGATGATAGAAAAGGGTTATGGTGGAAGATTTTGTTAAGGAAACCTTGTTGTGAGACAACATGCCCCTTCAGTAAGATACCCAAAACTAGAATAGGCAAGTCCATGACAAAAGGTTTGTATTTTTCTTGAATTTTGCTTTTTATTTTGTATAGACTTATCGATACATGAATTCTATATTGGGATAAATAGGTTCTCCTTGAGGTCTTCACAAAGCTAATCCATTCAGGAAACTTTAGAATTATTTTATTTGAGATATACAAATTAGTCTTATTTTTAGATAGACTAATTACAATAAGTGGTTGAATTTTTATAGTTGTCCTTCGAGTGAGCATTCTACTTATAGAAGCAAGAGAGATACCTAGATATCCATTTCAGGGATTCATCTATTTACAAGAAGTTTTCAACTCAAGGAGGAAATTTTTTTATCCCATTTATTTTTTATTTTTTTGGGACTAAAATTCATGAACAAGACTATAATGGAGTGTAGGCCTCTTTTATGATGGTAAAACCATAGAAAAAAAATAGCTATGAAAGAGGGGTTTTAAGTGACGAACAAGCATGAGATTCCATCCTAAAAAGGAAGAAAATTATCCATTAGAATCATGCCATGAGTAGAGTCGTGGTACTCATATTGAAGACAAGACTAAATGGTGACCGATAGTCACACAATTTAATTTAGTTGTAGGTCCTTAAAAGAGGTAGGGGAAAGGAGAGGTTTACTCAAGGGATGAGCATATAAGTAACATAAAGTGATGTGGTACTTTATTCAATAGTGCAATGGTTGAATATGCAAGGCATTAAGAGGCTCAGGTTTGGGTTTACCCACAAGAGAGGATAAATGATAATTGTCTGATCCATAGGCATGGGTAACAATATAGGATCCAAGCCAATTAGGGTAAAATTTTCCCTGTTTACTTTTCTCAACTTTAGTTACGTGTTGATTTTCCTTTAGGACAAGATCTATGACCTTGAAAGTTAATTCATGAACACATTTTTCATAGATGTGTTTGATACATTTTTGGTACATTTGAAGGTGGTCGAGAGCATTTAGATAGTATTCATCCAATAGCTCACGTTGTGCCAAATGTTCTTGGCGAAAATCATCATTAAAGATCATATCTTTGAGTGATATACGAAGAGATGGAATTTAGACTTCGAGTGGAAAAATGACCTCTGTACCATAGACCAAAGAGAAAGGTGTAGCATTGGTAGAGGTTAAAATGCTAGTACGGTAAGCCCATAAGGAGAAAGGAATGTGCGTGTGTTGATTCTTATAAGTGTTGTCAATGACTTTCATAAGAATTTTATTGAGGGATTTTTTGGAATATTTGGCTTGGCCATTTGTCTATGGGTATTAAGGTGAATAAAAAATGAGTTGAATGCCAAAGTTATCACACAAATTTCATAAGGTTTTGATTTTGAATTGTTTTCCGTTGTCAGTGATGAGGTGATGAGGAATGCCAAAGAAATAAATGATATGATGGTTGATTAATTCACATATTTTCTTGGATTTTGTAGAAATGAGAGGTATGGCTTCCACCCATTTGGTGTAATATTTATTTTTTGTGATGATCCATTAATGACATTGAGAATAATGAGGGTTAATCTCTCCGACAAAATCCAAACCCCATTGGCAGAAAGGACAAAATTATATGGTAACTTGTGAAGCGTGACGTGGGGTATGATGAAGGTTACCATACTACTGACACTTTACATAGTCGCAACAATATTGGTTAAGCGTTATCTAGTAACAGTCAAGGCAAAGGATACATTTGGCAATGACGAGGCCACTGAAGTTTCCACCACAAATCCCATCATGGATTTCTTTAATGGTGTACGGAATTTTAGAACTAGTGAGGAACCTAAGGAGGATACCACCAAAGCCATGTTTTTAGAGAAGACCGCCCATGATAATGTAATGAGAGGCATTTTGGAGGAAGGCTCATTGACCATTGCGAGTGTGATTTGGAGGTAGAATTGAAAGGAAGAGGTAGTCAGTGAAGTTCTTATACAAAATTTCACGTGGGTAAGTTTTGATTGTTCCCACAAAATTTATGTCATGGAATAGATAAGAGGGTGACTGTAACCATTGTACTGTGACAAATATTTTAGATTCCAAAGGTAAAGAAGGTATTTAGGAAGCAAGACAAGCCATGGTGTGTGTGGATTTTTTGGTGGATCATGGAGTGGTTTTAAGTTCATAATAACCAAAGGTAGTCAAAAGCATGTCGATGTGATATTTGTACTTTATACTTTTGAAGTTCCTTATTATGAAATTAACATAAACCATCGACATGGTTCACAACTAGTTGATATTCACCAAAGATATTAATGGATTTAACATCTATGGAAATGACGGGTTGAAGACCTAACACAAGTGCATCATATTTAGCCATGTTATTGGTGTAGTCAAAGTGAAGTTTGAAGGATAATGACATAAAATCACTATGAAGAGGAATGAGGATGACCCCTATGCTAGCCCCACATTGAAATTTAGAACCTTCGAAGAATCCAGGGAAAGGTCATTTGATAAATGGTTTCATCCATGGAAAGAGTATCGATAGATTCATCAAGAAAAACAAAATTTGAAGGTTGATGTCCAGGAAGTGGGGCGTCTACATGTTGATCTACAATGGTCTGTCCTTCAACAAAATTTTGATGAATCAACTCTACTTCAGGTCTACAAGGAGCATGATCCAACATGATGTGTGTTTGTGTTGGTAAGGTTTAGCATACATGTAATGCAGAGGGTCATGTTGTTGATGATGAAAGTCTTATCGCTGAGAAGTTAGTGATGAATTTTAGTAAACACGAAGACTAAGGCTAGACAAATATTTTTAGTGTGAGTATACCTAGTATCATATTCTAAAAGATTATGGCTTATGTAATAATCCTCTTTCTCCATATGTTTCTCGTCGTGATGATCGAGCATGGCACCTAAGGAATGGTCACTGGTAAAAATGTAAAGGTAGAAAGGTTGGTCATCCTTAGGCGGGACGAGCATAGATGGCTGAAGCAAATATGTCTTCAATGCTTCAAAGTCTTTATGACCCTCATTATTCCAAATGAAGGAGACATCCTTTTTAATAAGGTGATTAAAAGGGTGAAATCAGTCAGAAAGTTGGGAAATAAAGAGTCAAATATATTGAAATTTTTCTTGCAAACTATGAAGTTGTTGAAGGTTAGTAGGTGGAGGAATCTCTGAAATTACCTTGATTTTGGTGGGAATAAATTCAATGTCTCCCACAGAGATGATGAAAACAATGATTTTTCTAGAGAGAATGGTGAAGACACACTTCTTTGGTTAAATGTGAACGTAGTATTTGATGAGATGTTCAAAGATGAATTTAAGAACGCCAAGATGCTCATTCTAATTTTTGGACTTACCGAGAAGGTCATCAATGTAATCCTCAAGTATTTCATGCATAATATCATGAAATATATAGGTCATAGCATACTGAGAAGTGGCACCAATTTTTTCTAGGGTAAAGGGCATGACGAAATAGCAGAAATTCCCCTAAGGGGTGATGAAGATGGTTTTGTGTTGATCTTTGGGTATGAGTAATATTTTATTATAAACTAAGAATCCTTCCATAAGAGATAACATCTCATAGATGGCTATAAGATAAAAAAAATTGGTTGATGTTAAGAAGATGAAATTCATCCTTAGGGAAGGTAAGATTAAGGTCACAGAAGTCTTTGTAGCTGCAAATTCCTCTTGTTTCTTTAGTAACATGAACAATGTTAGAAATACATAGCGGATAGTCAATGGGTAGGATGAAGGAAACAAAGAGGAGGAGATGTATTTCTTCTTTTACAAGAAGGAAAATGCATGGATGTATTTTTCATAACTTCTATCTCACATGTTTGGTGTTGGGGATAGTTATGATATTTTGGACCACGATATTAGGGTCAATATTGGGCATATCGGTATAAGACCAAGTAAAATCATTGTTATGATCTCAAAGGAAAGAGGTGAAGGCTTATTGTTCGGTGCAATATAAATATTGGCCTATCTCTAGAATTTTAGGGTTGTCTTGAGTGTGAATGTTGATCTCTATGGTTGCTTCGTTCGGGATAGTTTGTGTCTCAGAAGGTAATTCTTGACAAATGTAAGAATCCTCCACATTAAGATAGGTTAGAATAGATTCATCAGCTTGAAATTGAATGAAATTTATAGAAGGTGTATCGTCATCGATCATCTTTGGATAAAGAAAATGAAGGGAAGAGGGAGCCTTACCATCACATTGATAAGTTAGAGGAATTAAGGAAAAGATGTTCACAATATTTTTTAGGAGGAATGGATTTTGGATCCATGGACTCCGTGGGTGAAGTTGGTGTGGCAGGTGATTTAGGTGTAGAAGGTTTCTCTTCCTAAATGAGATCGAATCATGCCTTCTTAGGATGATGTGGTACAGTAAATCTGATACCACCGTAGTCTTTATGTTTACATGTGGTGTAAGGTATGATTGTATGACATCCTTTCTCATAAATACTAAAGTCAAAACCTTTCCAAGAACATTAGTGAAGGAAATTTTGCGTAAATAAGTGGTTATTAAGGTATTGGAAGTCATATGAGAAAGGTTGGGTTTGTATTGGTGGTTCAATATTGTAGGAAGAAGTGTCAAGTCCCTCATATGTCAATTTAGCGTGAAGGTGGGGAGGACCATAAGGAATAACCTCCCTTATACAATGGTTGTAATGAGGATTTTGGTGAAGGATTTTATAATCCTAAGGATTTCGGAACGTGTCAATGTGGTATAAGTGGAATTCCCCCAGGGTAAGGTGTTGAAAAACACCTACTAAGGGGTTCGATGTCACCACTTGGGTAATGAGAATAAAAGAGCTACTCAAGTTGGTAGAGGGGCTAGCTTTGGAATCTATGGAAGTAGTGGGGATTGATTGGTTTGTCATGGAAGATGTAGTGGTTTTAGCTAAGGAAACGATGGTAGTGGCAGTGGTTATAGATGTCTTGACTAGAATAAGGACATCATTTGGTCAATAAAACATATTGTAGGTTTTTAAAGGTGAAGGGTCTTCCTGAATGGTTTAGGAGTTCCCATCATATTCATACTTGAGGCAACGGTGAAGGGTTAAAGCAACACACCCCATAACACAAATCCAGGGTCGGCCAAGTATCATGTTGTATTGGAATTCCCCCTCAAGAACATAAAAAAGTTTGGGAATGGTGCGAGGACCGACACGGATGTGGAGGATGATGGTTCCAAGGGTAGAAGTCATGGCATCGTTGAAACAACACAACATAATTAGGTTATTATGCATGTATTTTGTGGATATGCGCATTTTTTCATATGCATAAGAAGAAATGATGTTAATGTTAGCACCTCCATCAATCATAGTATGTTGAACGTGAGTATTATCGATGTAGGTGATGAAGAAGAGGACGGGACTAGGATCATCTGATTGGAGAGGGATGATATTTTCATGAGATAAACTGACAGTGGAAATCTAAGGAGAGGAAATGGGGACAAAATTTTTAGAAAAGTTGTTAGGGAAGCCAAATAATGAGTGGTGATGATGGTAGCCATAGGTTTTGGATCATTCGGTGGAACCTCGATAGATTGAAAGACCTCAATGAGGGCATGATGATGAGACTCAGGTGTTTGAATTAATTCATACAAAGAAATTTTCAAAGGATATTGATGAATTTTTTTGATCATAGTATGGTGTGTGACTCCATCAGAAACAAGATATTATGGCCCGCGAATGGTTACCTTACGGGAAAATGTAGATGGAATGGTGGGTAGAGGTGTACTAGATGGGTTACCAGTCTTCTTTTTTCCTTTTTCTGTCTGTGATTGAGTGGCTACTTAGACCATGTTGATTTCAAATATTAGAGAAGGAAAGGAGGGTTGTGGTGGTGGAGATGAAGGACACTAAATAGATATAGGATGATTCTATGTAGGGGAAGGAGAAGGACGAATGGAATTCCCCTCCAATAGGTCATCATCATCTAAAATACCATCTAAAACACATATTTTAATGAGGATATTTTTAAACGCCTTACAACCTTCGACATCATGCCCTAAGGAGTGATGATATGCACAAATTTTAGTATCGTCAAACCCTGCTGATTTTGGCTTAATTTGATCATAAGGCTTAATGGGTGGAAATGTGATAGTAGAGGTTTCTAACAAACTATCAAGGATGTTAGAATAGGATCCTACCAATGTATCACATTGAGAATTTAGTGTTGGTTTGGATTAAGGCATGGGTGATTTTCATAAAGGAGGTGGAGTTGGGGGTTGGGTCAATTTCACTACCTTTTTGGTAGATAGTGTGGTTTTTGGTTTATCTTTCACCTTCTTGGGTAAAGGTGCTAGGGTATGGCATGAAGAAGAAGGGGATGCAAAAGGTGTGGGAATGTGAGTAAAACAAGGTGAAAATAGAGTTGTGGGTAATTGTGTGGTTGTAGGTAATGCAGAGGGTGGTGGTAAATGAGAAGATAGATGCATGGGTGATGAAGAAGATGTGGGTAAACTAGTAGATTGAGACAAGGGTGCGAGTTTTTTCACTTTGAGTTTTCCTTGGGGGAGAGGTTTCTTGACCAATTTTGATGGATGTGGGCCTAAAATTGATGGAAGAGAAAAAGGTGAATAAGCAGGCGTATGAGAAATCGGGGTACGAGGCTTAAAATTTTGGGTATTCCTCTTAGGTACAGGAATAGACTTGGTGGAGGTTTGTGAAGAGGTCATCAAATCTATCTTCACAGGGGGATGGAAAATACTAGGTATCAACAAAACCCCCAATGTAGTGGTATTTTTAGGTGCGGATGATGGTTTGGGTATAGATAAAGTTTGGGATGAAGACAAGGTTAATGAAGAGGAGACTACTAGCTCAGGTGTGAAAGATTTAGTTTCCTTGAATATTTTAGGATAGACAATCAAATTATCTGGAGACAAAATCTGCATTTGAGTTGAAACTGGGAGTCTAATGTGCCCCGAGAGTTTGGAGTAATCAATTTATTCTAAGTGATCATCCAAATGAGATAATTACATATAAGTAGAAGAAGAAGAAGATGAGGACTTGGTGGCAATCCCTATGAATAATTATATGGTCTGTGAGACAAGGAATTTTTTGGCTTCAGACTCTGTTAGTAGAAGTGATGTAAGAAGGTTGACAAGATCTTGGAAGATCTTGGGAGAAGCATCACTTACAGGAAGGGGATATAAAAGTGGCTCCTATATAGCTCAATTAAGGGGAAAGGTAGGTGGTGTACAATCTTACTTAGCTAGAGAAGAGGATAAGATAGAATCTTCTTTTGGTAGAAGCGTGGGTAATACGGGCTCCTCGATAAGTTACTAAATAAGTGGGGTAAGTGTCTTTGTAGATGAAGGAATAGAAAATGTAGGATCCTCCATGGGTAGAGGAGTAGGTGAAATAGGATCCTCACTAGGTATAGGATCTCACAAAATTATTTCATCAATAGACAGGATGGAAGGAAACTGAGCAGAAGGGACAAGTATTGTGTCTAATATGGCATGTTCCTCATCAGAAATGGTATCATTACTAGAGGTATCACCCACTTGGTTGAATGAAGGGGTATGCTTTGGAAATGGATTCTTAAAGACCTAAAGGTTTTGATTTTCTAATGCGTTAGGGTTATCTAGGATGAGATATCCATTATCTAACATTTCTTGGACAATATTTTTGAATTTTTTACAATTTTCATCAGTATGCCCCCTCATGCGGTGATAGTTACAATAGTCATTCTCCTTATACCATGTGGGTATAGGATGAGAAGGGTCAAAAATAGTATGTGGTTTGATTAGTGGAAGGGTGATGGCTCCTGCTTTTAACAACTTTTCCAATACATAGGAGTAACGTTCTCCTATGGGGGTATAATGTCTTTGTTCATACTTATACTGGAAATTCAGAACAAGGGGAAAATTAGAAGGATGCTTTGGTTGTTTTGATGGATGAGAGGGGATGACTTTCAAGAATACCATGTTGGCAGAGAATTTTTCCTTATAATGAATTTTTTCAGTTTAGAAGAAGAAGAAGAGTCATTCAATATAAATGAATCATTCTTTATGCACATTTTAAATTTTTCCTCTTCAATTTCACGAATCTCTATCTTCTGAACCATGGTGAACGCCTCATCAAACATTTAGAATGTTTGGACCTGAAGAGTTGGGGAATTGTTCCTAACAAAATCCCTAGTGAACAACTCTATCATCTTGGTTTGTGGAAGTTGAAAGGTAAGTTGATTAATGAGACCCTATCAATGTATGACAAAATTAATGATAGACTTTTCATCATATTAATGAATAGAGTATAAATCATTCATGGAGATATTGATTGGTAATTAGTAAAGGAATGTCTAGGATAACTGATTGAAGGAGAAGATGAGTGTTTAGGTAGAGAACTGTACCAATCCATAGTAGGTTTTGTCAAGGACATGGGAAAAGTCTTGGGGAACAAGGCATAATCATGGGTGATAAGATAACAGACATGTTTGAATGATAAAAAATGTTGTTGTGGATATTACTTTCTATTAAATCTATTAAATTTTAGGCATCTCCCAATGTGTGGGATAAGGATGAATGGGTATAGATGGATGAATAGGTTCATTACATATTTCATCATAAGTCAAGGTATTGTGAGAGCCTAAAATAAATACTTATAGGGTCTTCATATTATCCATCATCATCTTTATAATATCCATTGTAGGATTCAATTCAGGGATGCCCCCTAACGTATAAGGTGGTGGATGAGGTATATAAGTCGTAGATGAAACACTAGTGTATGGTGGTGTCAAATAACAAACTAGGTTGGCGGTATGTAACAGGGAATAGATGACGAAGGCATCTACCCTGAATAATAAGTAGAGGTGACAGGAAGTTGTTCACGAATGTTATAGGTGGGAGGAACTTATTTGAAGACCCTTGTAGCAATAGGTGACAAAGTGTGGGGTACAGAAAGGACCATGTTATGGAAGGGGGTATGAGATGCCGAAGCTACTAGTGGCTAAGAAGTAATGGGTATATGAGGTGACAATGATGTGGGTATCCCTACACTAAAATTTGTAGATGATGGAGAGGTAGACGTAGAAGGGGAGACAGATGCCGAAGGTGTGATAAATGTCATAGGTGTGACAAATATCAAAGATGTAGGGATGATATGAGAAATAAATGGTTGTGAGGTGGGAGTGGGTAACGTTGCACTGGCATTGGCTGATACGGAAGTAGGGGAAAGAATGAGAGAAATATAAGTAGGCATTCCAAACATGAGCTCACTCGATGAGTCACAGGTGGAAGAATGGGTGAGGTAATATTGCAAGGATGTAGTATTATGATTAGGGAATTTCATGAATTCCTCGTCACCTATAGGTATAATGGTATTAGTAGTGGGGTCCTTGGGTGAGGAAATAGAAGGTGGTGAAAGGATGGGATGTAGCAGCTGATGGATGACATGAAAAACTAGGGCGTTGGCTTGCTAACTTGTCAAAACCATGTGAATGATGGAAATATAGGTCGTTTGAGCTCTGAAAATGCTACAGAAATAGAAGATGGGAAGAATCTTAAGGATAAAATTAGGTTGTTGTTTCTGAAAAAATCCAAAAACATAGAGATTGATACTAGTTGGGTCACTAGTGCCTGTTAGGAAAGAATACCGATGCCAATGACTAGACCAATGCAGGTTACTGTGGATGACCAAGAAATTTGGAAATCCAGAGAAAAAAGTCTAAACCAGGTGAAATTGGGCCTATTAAGGGTGACAGAGACTCAAAAATTGTTTATGAGAGGAAATCAAAACACAAATAGAGGTGAATGTGAATAAATGATGTTTTTGATAGGAATATCAAAAATAGAGGTAGACCGATACCGATTAGTTAACCAATGTTGGTATGATGAAGGAATTTCTACCGGTCATTGGACCAATGTCGGTTACTAAGATTTTTGAGAAAATGACGAAATTTTTTATTTGGGAGTGAATTAAGCCAAAATAAAGCCAACAAAGAAGATGTGTATGACAACAAGATGTCCTATCACACTTAGAAAAACCATAATACAATGGCTATGATGGTGGAGTGTGAAAATAAAATATATGAATCATTCTCACAACTCAAAATGCAATTAAATTAAGCAAAAACTAGCAAAACATGTAAATCCTAGGTATCATATTTTAATGTTTAGTGGCTTATGCCATTTTAAACTGACTATAAATAGAATAGTTTTTTTGGATAACAAAGGTGCCCTAGAAGCAAGCTATGGCTGGTTTCATGTTAGCTTTGGATAAAGTGGCTTGATATACCTTTTAGTACATGTAGTCCATGCTCTGATATGACAAACTAGTTGAAACACCAGGTAGTTCCCACTGTCAATGGGTTGTTAAATCCTTGACAAATTCTTCATGGAAAGGAAATATTTAAGAAATGTGTAAATTATTTAAATGGTTAGGCCTAGGAGTGTGTTCACAAATGTGAACTACGCTTAATGCAAACCCAATCAGAAAGTGGTCATGACCTCCACCATGTGATTGCTAATTAAATCTACATGATCTAATGTAGCACTCAAAGGATGAAATGAATAGATTTTAAACCCAAATCAAAAATAATATTTGATGTAGAAAAGGAGAACAGGAAGAGGAATTTTATTTCACTAAATGCAATGCAAAATAAAATAAGAAGTGTTCCTTTTAAGCACCGAAAGAAAAATTTCTTTTAGAAAAATAGAAATAAAAGAAAATTTTCAGAGAGAGATTTAGTGTGAACTTTTTAGAACAGGAAAAAACACACAAATGCACCCTATATGAACAATTAAAATAAGCCACAATATGGGATCCCACCGGGTGTGCCAAAATGTTTCACCACAAAGTAGAGATAGAATATATAATAGGTAAGGTAGGAGGAGGAATACCTATGATAGTTGAAGACAAGTTGTGCGCATGTTGAATGTTGACCAATCTGATTGTGAAGAGATTACCATTCGCTAGGAGGAATGACCTCCAATAGAACACAAAACCACAAAAGAAAGTTAAACAGTATATGGCAATGGACTACCTAGCATGTCCTAGATCCATGAAGTGTGATAATTCCTAGAGAGGTTATCAATCCACTGTTTTAAACAACTTTATACAAGAAAAGAGCGTAAATAAGGAAATCATATTTTAGTTGATATCATTTAGGCATCTCATATAAACACAATAAGAAAATATAATCTATCAGGAAAGTTATGATTAAATTTAATAGGTTGGTAAGGTGATATGGGTTTATAGGCCTGACATAGGTTGTCAGTAAGGTCTGAGGAAGGTTTGGTAAGGTTCTAGGTTGTTTTGAATAATTTATTAGCTTACTAGTTTAGAGGATTTTACAAGTCATAGAGATCGGTATTCATTAGGTGACTGATGTCGGTACTAGTAAATGACCGACACTGGCTAGGTGACCAGTGTCAGTAGGTGCAATTGGATACAAATGTTAAACTGAGAGGTTTTTTACTCTCTTTGATTACACAGAGAGTGAGGGAGGATTGGATACGGTCATGGGATTTATAATAAGACTGAGAGGTGATAAAATGGGTGTTTAGGAAAGGTATAAAGGTTCTGTGATCTAATGGTTAGATAGAGGTGCCATACGAGTGATCTAGGTATGATAGGTGGTGAAATTAGATAGAAAACAAGTAAATAACTAATCTATTGAAACCAATGAAATAGTAGAGATATAATTGTTATCACCGAATCACAGCACCCTTCTATTTACACAAGTGTGTATACTTGAGCTCACAGTGTGATTGGATAACATGATTACTATCTCCAAGTTGTGGGACTTGCTACTTGGGATAGACCTCCAGAGAAAGTTGGTTCTTGCTCCTAAACTACCTGCCACAATCTAATCTAATGCAGTAAAAACTAAATAACTATCCTAGTATAACTTTCCAAGGGACCAAGGAGAGGGAATGCATAAAAATGAAAGCATACACTACAACGGTGATACACCAGAAAAGGAGGGGTGAGGGTAGTCTTCCAATGTGTGAGATACAGAAACAAAGTGCACACTAGAAGGGGTGATAATAGTTCTCCACAATCTAGCAAGATGCATTCACAACAATATTTCATACATGCACAATAATAATGAATCCCTGCAAGAGAATAAAAATAGACACAATATTCTTGTAATGAAGGTTGAAGGGGGAAGAAGAATGCAAGAAAACACGACAGGGGAAGATGCATCCACAACCTTGTATTTTATTGCTTCATGATATGCAAAGTTCAGTCTATTACAAGATAAGGGCCTGGAACACCATAAAATGAGTCCACTACAAGGGCATGTAGCACATTGGCTTCAAAAATAAATTTTGACAGAGATTTTCTACAATAAGACTACCTCTCTTTACAATGAGCCCAACACTCCAATTTATAGAAAAATGAGAAGAGAGAGAGAAGGGGAAAATGGAAATCCTGGAATTTGTCCTTAAACCACCTGTAAGATGCATTATATGGAGTGAAATGATTGTATGTTACTTGCAAAAGGCTCCCCATACTGTCCCAAGTGCTGCAGTAGAGAAAGAATGATGACCATGCCTCTTAATTCCACTCCCAACTACCAAATAAAACACTGTCATGAATCTGGACATGTTTTATGAAAAATATCCATTGATTTCTCATCAAATCCCAAATTTATTGATTTTTGTGCATCTGGCTCAGATCCACAATTCTAATGGTACCAATTTTGTGCAATTTTGTTGAGAAATGCAAAAGTTATGACCTTTTGAGTGTGGGAAACTATTTTGGTTCTACCAAGCATTTTCTATCATTTGATGGGAATGAGCATTAATTGACTGGAGCCGAATATGTTTTGTGCTCATTCCAGAAAGTCTAATTTTATTAAAATTAGATCTTGAAGTCAAAATTTATGGCCGTTTGAAGTTTGGGAGGTCAAACTTTGACTTTTCTCTTTGTTATGGCTTTTTCGGCAAAATCGGGTCCACGTGTCCCAGCTGTCTCGGACACATTCTCATGCATCAGCCGATTCAGGCTTCCTCGTCCCTGTGTTTCTACCTTTGACCAGGCCATGAGGGCCATTGACCTCCACATCACCCGCATCCCATTTAACTTGGCCCTTTGTGTGGCGATTTCGTCCCGCGCATACTTTTGTCCCGACTGTGCCGGATGAAAATCTCCGCACCACCCGCAATAGACCTACTTGCAGAAAAATCAACCGATTTGTGTCCCAGCATCCCAACTATCCCATGGACCACCTGGGACAAATTTTTTTGAATTTTCTGATTTTTGCTGCCTTTGGCTGCTTCGGCTTTGCGCGTCCCGCGCGTCGTTGTTGAACTTGTGCAGTCTGGGACAAAAATGTCTGATTTAGCTGATCCCTTTGTATTTCAGCTGCGGACTTAGTACAACAAACATTGGTATTATCCACACTGGTACGTCCTATAGCCTCTAGACCTCTAATGCATAAAAACATGCGCGCGACCTCATTTTTTGGATTTTTTCAATCTTTTCTAACTTCTTGGATTTTTTCCTTGGATGGGAAAGTTAGGGAGGAACCAAAGGGACCCGAAAAACACGATTTTGGGCCTTGAATCAATCTACTTGCTCAGGAGTGAAGAATTTGATGCATGTTATCAAAATTACCTTGAGGGGTGAATTTTGGATAACAATAATTACTTGTGAAATAGAGGTGAATAGCAACAGGTGGTGATGGGTGCTCAAGAGGGTGATCCCGAACAAATGCAATAGCAGTAGGAGGGAACAATGATTCCCTTTGAGTGCACTAGAGCTCTAGATGAATCGATTGATGAATGGTCTGGCATCTGAATGTGGTAAGAGTCTCTGGTATGTTGCAAGATCGCTAGAAAACTCAAGAGTAAGGATGCAAGGTCACAAGACCTAGAAAACTAGATTCAGAACCTGAACTAAGAGTTTGGAAATCTTACTTAAGGTAACTGATGATGGTTAGGTAACCAGTGCCAACCGAGGGATAACCAACACCAGTTATGGAGAAAATGTCATATCTGCTAAAAATAGCCCGATTCCTCCCAAATTTGGTGTGATTCAAGAAGTACAAACACAAACCATGAAAATTTAATTTTATCACTTTATTGAAAATATTCTTCTTGCCTCTGGTTAGCTTGAAACCCTCATTAAGGTTTTGGTCTAGAAGGAAATTTAAGGGGGTTAAGGATTGAGTTAAGCTCTAATGAGCTTACGAAAGTTTTGTTGAATCTTGAATTGATGGAAACTAGTCAATAAAGGCCTTGAAGCCTTCTTGATAAGGAGGAACTCACAAAAATCATAATAATTTCATGTAGGGACATGTTTTGAAACATGAGCAAGAGTGTTAAGTATCTTGGAGGCATTGAAAGATTGAATTAGCTTATGAAACTTAGAAAGGACCATCTAGTGACCTTTCCCCTTCACTGAAACAAGTGGTTGTTGAGCTTGATCTTGAGCATTTTGGTACTATGCATAATAGTGTAGGGAACAAAATAGTTAGGGAGGTTGAGTTAGAGGAATTCGAAGGGGATAAAGGGTTAATGAGTCTCTACAAATTTAAGGAAGTCTTGGGGAGTCTTAAATGGATAGAATGTAATGACTTGAGCTTTAGAAACCCTTGTGATTGGTGAACAGTGTGAGAGTATTTACTTAGACTTGTAGGTGTGCAGTGAAGGTTTAAGAACATAGTGAAGTAGCATAAATAAAGGTTTGTGGTGGAAACCAAAGTTAAGACTCTTAAGTAAAGATCTGAAACCTCATAAAAAATATGCATGGAGATACTTGAGTGGAGAGGACTTCATTTACTCTATTTTTTCTAATGAACAATGTAGGAGGAAACTGTAGCAAACAAAGTGCTAGTGAGAGTCAAGATCACAACAAACAAGTGTGGGAGCTTGAATATAGGATTGAGATTGTGAATATAATATGATGTAACCTCCATTTCTAAGACTCCAAATTTTTTGAGTCCTAACTCACCATATGTTTCATGCAAATCCATGATAGTCCTCTTGTGTCAATGATACACAATTAGTAAAGACCTAAATTGAGATTAGTAATAAGAGGTTGAGTGAATTTGTACAAAATAAGATATATTGAAACCTTGAATATAGTGAAAATAGTATAAGGTGTACTTAAAAGGACAATCCTTGATTAAAATAAATCATTGACTCAAAATCTATGCTCAATACTTGCTTTGACAGGATTGGCAAGTGTGTAGTGTAACTAAAATTGAAGATTGCAAAATAAGCTTAAAGTATTACCTCCTAAAATTTTCTGCAAATCTTAAAAGCTGAAAAGGGTATTGGTACAAGGTTTAATATTGTGCAAGAAATCTATAGATCTTTCTAACTTTTTAATGTATAAGTGGCCAGCTATTTAAGAAGCCTAGAAGACAATATTTCAAGGAGGTATGTCAATTACTTTCTCTAGTTGTTTTGATCCATTTAAAAGGATGAAATGACATGGGTAAATGAAAAAAAAACATGGTGAGATGAATTTTTTGGTGCTTTAAGGGGTATGTTCAAGGAATTACTTGATTTTGAGGAATGTGCATTGCAATAAAAGGCTAGCTTGTAGGGCTTATTATGCATAATTAAGTTTTACATCATATCTAACAATAGATGTTATGTGACTTTGATTTGGTACTAAATAATAGTGGTATCAGATATGGAATTTGATTCTTTAAAGGAAAAATATAATGTTTTGAAAGTGATTACAGGTAGAGAAGATGAAATGGTACAAGTAAGAGAGATGAGACAATCATTTTGAGAAACAAGAATATAAAGAATTATGGGTATTGTGATGATCAGGTTAGAGAGCATGGAAGTGACTCAAAGGAAGGTGATGATAGAGATGAGGTATATGAAGAGGAATGAAGCAAATAGGTATGTAGGGCATAAGGCATATGAGTGTAATGAGGTGAATGTATGGATGAGAAAGGATAATAGAGCTACTAATTAGATTATACAAGACAAAGGTAAGTCGTTAGTGTACATAAGAGTTCTTTTGAAACCAAGCAAAGCATAGAATGAGGTAACTCAAAGAAGGTGTTTGTTTAGAACTGCGTGTAAGGCTAAAGGAGAATTTTGTAAAGTGGTTATTGATAGTGGAAACACTAAAAATATTGTCTCATTTGAAATGGTACAGAAGTTAGTATTGAAAACCGCTACGTACCCTAACCCCTATCAGGTATCATGGATGAAAAAAGGTCATCATATCTTGGTTAAGGAACAATGAGAAGTTTAGTTTCAAAGTTTTAGGTATAAGGAAAAATATTTATGTGATTTAGTCCCTATGGATGTCTATCATGTGTTGTTGGGAAGACTATAAAAATATGACAGAAAGGCAGTGCATGATGGAAAGAATAATACCTTCACTATTACAACACCAATAGGAGTCGGCCATACACTTTTACCTATCAAGGGTGGACAAGAAGCACAAATAGTGTTAGTGGATATGATTACAACCAAAAATTTCTTGATGGGGACTAAATAAGTATGTGAAAAATGACTATGCAGGGTGTTGGTGCTCAAAATAGTCTCACCCCATTATGCCTTTGAAAATTTATTGATTTACGACCTATGTCATTTTCTACTTCCCCGTGTTGTACTTGGTTAGTCTTTGTTGCCATTTTTAATTAGTTCTTGATTCGAAGATCATGTATGGGTCCATATTTGTCTCCTCGTTTCTTTGTTCTTCTAGAAAATGTCTGTAATTTGAGTCTCTCATTCTTTGTTCCTTCAAAAACTCAGGTTTTCCCATTCTCTCTATTTTCCATAGTCAATATTTGTCATCCTTTTCATTTCTACCCTAAATACTCGGAGAAAAATGAATGGATGTGTCTCTAAGGAACGTATTTTAGCCTTGTAACATTTCTAAACTTTCTGTCCTTGGAGAAAATTTCATTTCCAGACTCAAATGGTCATTTTTCTATATTTTATGGTTTGACGAGCATTTCTCCTGGTTAAATTTTCATCCTTGCATCGACAGGAAACATGGCCTACTTTGGTTGGACACGGCTCAGCTGGGTAATTCAAAAATTCTATGAAAAGATTTACCACGTGGAGGAACGACACTCATTTGAAAATTTACCTTTTGGTTTGGCTTTGGAATAGTGCTGGGGGGACACATGGAGGCTTCCGCTAGGTCTTCCCATACTTCGTATTTTTTCAAAAAAATTTGGAAATTCCGGGAAACGTGGAGGAACCGCGCATGTTGGGGATTGGCCTTTAAGTCCATTTTGAAGAAGCGCCAGGAGGACACTTGGAGGACTCCGCTCACTTTGCATTTTGCTTTGAATTTTCAATGACCAAAGGAGACTGCCTCGGATCTTGACACATGGTGCCTTCCTTTAAGCTTCAAGCCTTCAAAAAAAAATTTCCGTACTCATTCAAGGTTTTAATTTTTTTGACAATTCCAAGGTGTGCCATTATGACGCGTGGCAGTTTAAAAATTAAAAGTGGTCGGGGAAGGAAACCATCGGGAGCAATTTAAACTTTTTACCTCTTTGTCTCAAAAGGGTTAAAAAATATCAAAAATGGCCCGCAAGCCCAATAAAAGAAAATTCAAAGTTTGTTTCAAGTCAAAGGGGGCGGGAAGGTGGACCATCGGGGGCAACTTGGAATTTTTGCCTCTTGTATCCAAATGACTAAAATCATCAAAATAACCTGTGGGCCCGGTGGAAAAGGGTCAAAGCTTTCTCCAGTCAATGGTAGAGGAGAGGACCTTCGGAGGAAAAGTGAGAAATTTTCCCTTTGAGGGAAAAGGAGTTAAAGGCATAAAAGGAACTGGAGTTCCATTAGGACCCACATTAGAAACTAGAAGTGGAAGAGTGGAGCTGCGGGGGAAACTTGGAAAACTTTCCTTTTTCCAAAAAGGAGGGTCAAATGGAAGAACTTTTCTGCATTTCCTTTGGGACCAACCTTAGGACACGTGTTATGCCCATTTGTTAGAAATGAAGGTGCGCAGCAAAATGTGAAATTTTTACATTTTTTAAAGGGTCATAAAAAGTCAAAGGGAAGCCCCCGAGCCTGTTTTTGAATCTCACACGTGGACGGCCCAAATTCAAAGCAAAGATTAACGGAAGATGTGTGTCTAAATCTGATTTTCACCCCATTTTTACTAAAAATCTCTTGGAAGTGCGAGTCTTCATGTTTTCTTGGTATTTTATACACACCAGGAAGAGAGGGGAGTTATTGTTGATATCTGAGTTTGGTGGGGAGATCTGGAAGACATCTTACGCCATTAAAATGGTCTGATTATCGAGCTCGATTAGATTTTCTATTTTCTTTTCCCGAGCACACAAGGAGCCAGATTTGACAGATTAGGGGTAGAAGTAGTTGGAAAATTAAAGGAAGCGTGATTTTCCAGAGGAACGAGTTGAATGTGGGAAGTCTCCGAAGATATCTTCCCCCTGATCACCTAGTGACTTTTTACAGATCAAATTCTAGGAATCGCGATCATGATCATGGCAAGCACTGATAACACTCAATGTCTAGATTTTTTGGGGGAAAAGGGGTCTGTTGTAAATGTTATAAATGGCACAAATTTATCATGTAAATGGTTGGAGTGTTAAGGGTCCGGAATGAGTTTTCCAACAGAAAAAGGCTTGACAGATCCCATCATTTTGAGAAGCCATTTGAGAAGCTCGTATATCTCTTTTATATTGAATTTGATCATGTTAAGGTGGTTGCGAGTGTACAACCATTGACAAGATCTGAGACTGTTCTAGAAACTTTCCCTTACTGATAGATTTAATCAAATTTGAGTTATTTTCTGTTGTCTTTAGCAAAATGTGTTTGTTTTATTTCTGAATGTATGCGAGTATTTTTTCTTGTTTCTATTGTAATCTTGTATTAAAATCTGATCCAATCACACAGGCCTCAATCCTTGTGACAGTTTAGTGGCATTTGTAATTTCATTCCTCATAAGAGATTTCATTTGGGATTGGAATAAATGATTTAAAATCACTTTTCTTTCATTTGTTGAAAGAGATTATCTGTAATCCTTTGGGTGTACCTTAGGCATGATTTGACTTAGATCTTGATGCTTTGTTGGGTTTTCTAACTCAACCCTTCATGATAGAATCTTAGAGATTGTGTGAAAAATGCTAATCTGGGCCTCCATCGAAGCACATATTCTAGTTGAGGAAACACTTTAGCTATTATGTGGCATTCAGTTGGTTTAACATTCCATTTTGTAGGATTCCTCAAGGATCTGGAAAGTCAAGTTCATCCTGCCCCACCTCCCAGCAAAAAAATTATTCAAAAATAACCAATCCTACCCGTACTACCCTTGTTTTTCATGTGTGTATGCCAATGCATAATCCCCATCACCAAAACATGTAGAAGCAAATTAGGATCCCAAATGTCTTTAGTAACCTTTACCTTGTTGTGAAAATATCTCTATAATCTAGAAGTGACAACTCATGAGAGTCATATTTGGTGTGTTGATCATATTTTCCTCAAGCTATTTTCTATAAAATTTAAGCAAAAGAAGGATTTACCAGTATTTTTCAATTCTAGAGGTTACAAAATAGGCTCTTTTACCCTGGTTGAAAGGCACAAGATAAAATAGTTAGGATCAGATCACATCCTTTTAAGGTGCTACCCACTCCTTTCAAAACTTGAGTGCTAACAAGTCAGATAGATTGCTTCCCTGACTACAAAATGACATACACAATCATCTATTTTCCTCTGAGTGTCCTGTTAAAATGTATGATGTTGCTCGGTCTTTGAAGGAGATTAAATCTGGGTACCAACACAGGGTTGTTAAGCCTCAAAAGTCAGATTTGAACAAAGGTTTTGAAAAAGAGATAGAAATGGTTCTAAGATAAGAAGAGGTGAATGAAGAAAATGATTATGAGAGAGAAGATAAGTACATGTTAAGGTACTTGAGGACCAGCAGAGAGCTCCAGTGGATAGAAAAAAAAGTTGATGAAGCTAAGAAAGATGACAAGAAAGTGTTATGGGAATATTTCAAGAGTGGAAAGGAAGAAAAACAGAGCATGAGGAAGAGGAATGAGGCATGCAAGCCTATTTTTTTATTATTCTATCATTGCTTTGAGTATTGGTTTTGTAGGTACAAGTGAAGGAGATTAAGGAGTAGATCATTTAATGAGAATAATGAGAAATTTATAGTGGAATTTACAAGAACAAGTATTTAAAGAAGATGAAAGAAATGAATATTATGAAGACAATAAGAGAGATGAGGACCAAACATGTCTCGTGGAAGAACATGAGGTGACTAAATATCAAAAAAATATAGATTACAACAAAGGTATGCAGGTGTCACATGGGGAAAATTAGAAAATTAGTGAAGAGAGATACACAAAAACAATCCTAGAAGCTGAGATGAACAAAAAAGTCAAAAGAAAGTGATAATGTCAATTTAAAAGTTAGGAAAGATGAAGTGGAAGCATGTGAATATCAAAATTCAGCATATATACTCAAGTATCTAGTGAAACATGAAGAATGTAGTCCTAGAAAAGAAATCATGATCAAGAATGTGATCATTTCAAAAGAGACAACTCTAGGTGAAGGAGTTGAGAATTGGTTCAACGAGATGGAAAAATACTTCAAGATAAGGAATTTTACAAAGAAACAAAGGATATTTGGGGTTCTTATTAGCTCTCATATGAAGATTCATCTTCGGAGATAGCCAAAATGTGGAACTGGGAGTTATTGCAACTGCCATAACTTGGGATCATTTTAAGTTTTATTTTAGATAGCACTTGTTACCAAAAATATATTACAACCAAAAAAATATCTGAGTTTCATACATTGGTACAAGACAAAATGACCATAACGGAATACTAGGAAAAAATTTCTAAGCTTTTGAACTATGTACTACAGTATTATATCGGTGAAAAATTACGAATACGTAAATTGATTATGGGACATAACTCAGTCATTGGAAGTGAATTTTATTTCCATGGTCAACCTACCATGGAATTTATTTTTAAAAATTCCATTAGGCATGAGTCGAAGCTCTAAGCCATAGCTTCTCACATGGATGAGAAGTGTTTGATGAGCTACAACTTACCTTCGCCATTTTCACATAAAAATACGTAGTGGAAGAAGGTTGGAAATAAGGCTTAGAATGGTGAAAATGACATAGCTAATAATTTAAAAAGAAATGAACAAAAAAACACTGCCAGTAATGAAAAGTTTGAAAGGAAAATACCTTTTGGTGGGTGTTTCAATTTTGGTGGTGAACACTATGCTAGGGATTGTACCTTGAGGAATAAGGAAAACAATCTGCAACAGAGAATCTAGGCTGCAGTGGAAAACCTTCAGGTTAAAAAGGAACCAACACTTAATGAAGAGAAAGGTTTTGGATCTGGACATTTTCGTGGAGATAATAGTTAAGTTAGTGTGAAAAGAAAGAAGAAATAAAAATAGTATCTTTCTTGATATCTTGAATTATTAAAATTATTATTTTTGAATATATAATACTGATATTTGTCAATTTATCATGACATCCTTGATATTATTTTATATTCATGATGCTCAAATGAAAAACTTCTATTATATTCCAGACTGTCTCAAAAAAATGAATGATTTAAAGGATTTTACAACCAATAAATTTGAATTCAGATGAACTAAAATCTAGAAAAATTACACGATTTTAGATTAAAATGTTGATTGTTCTCCTTATATGTATGATATTAATATGTGTTTGATTATTCTAATTGTTACTAATTATTTAAATCATTAGGATGTTGATTCATTAAGGGGGGAAGTATGTCACATCCCATAATTTCATTCTATTTGTCGCAAGGACAAGTTGTAATATGTTAATCTATTTACTAATTCAAGGGGGAAAGCTTTTTCATGTAACTGAGTTTACATTTATACATATGTATGTATACCCTAAAAAGGATATACGTGCTTACACGTAGTTGTAATCCCAACCGCATAACAACACTTGTTGCTAAGCATTTGTTGAGTACATGACATTTATAACTTATTCTTGTTATGTAATGTTGTATGAGATTAACTTTGCTTTTCTATGTGCAATGATTTCATAATATCGGAGTGTTATTTAGTTGTTGTACTTATTTATGAGACTTACTTATCTTATTATTAAATTTATTGATTTGCCAATGATTAGTAAATATGTACTTAGATGAAATGGTATTTTTGTCATTAATAACTTATTATGATGGTTTAATGATACTAACCTTATTTTGACATTATGATGGTCATAGACTGTAAAGCATTATGATGGTCTTCAACAAGGGATAGGTAAAGTTTTATATCATTAAGGTAATTGTTTAAGAATTTGACGTGATGAAATTTTTATCAGTAATGTAAGTATATTGCTTATAAAATTTGGACTTTGGAAAAGTATTGCAAGGAAAGATTATATAAATTTTATTGATCTTTGATTACATACTTGGCATATATTTGAGATTGTTCCAATCTTTATCAACCATATTTCATATGATGTTTACTTAGATGATCAGATTGATCACACCATGTATTAGATTAAAAGTTGTTTATTTTTATTTTCATCTTTGACTGATCATGACTACATGCTAAGTGGTAATTTTCATTATTGATTAAAACCATTGACCATGGTAGATGTGTTAAGGATAGTGACTTATGTTTAAATGGTCAAGACATGGGGATTCCATAATTATTATGTTTGAATGTTATATGGTCTTGACCCTCCTCCATTTGCATTGGATTATTAAAATAGTCTAAATGTGTATTTTAGTGTTGATTACCATGTTCTTCAACCATATCTTATGCTTAATAGTGTTTATTTAAAATATCTAGTCAAATCATTCCTACCATGCATGTAATCAAAACTTGATTATTATTTTATTTAAGTCTTGGACCAAAAGTTTACCCCAGGAAAGCAATTATTGGCTAAATGTATCTGATTATTATTGAATTTAGTACACCATGAAAGTGTATTTAGAGTTTAATATGGGGCCGCTTGTTGATCACCATTTCCATTGTTGGAGGGAAATAAATTACAAAATTAATAAGCCACTACATGGTACTGTAAGGAATTTAATACATCGAATGCATGTGTAGTTTTTACAAAACGCAAAGCTTCTTCAAGAAGATAATTCGCATGCATTGAGGTTTTTATTCTTCATTTTTTTGGGCCCCTTTTAGGTGAGTTGTGCATGGGAGGTATGGATGTGGTCGATGGAGTGAGTTTCATAGTTTATTTAGATAAAAATAAATACTATTATTTTGATCCATTGACATATAAAAAATAGAGGCATGACTAAGGATTTTTGTTGTTAGAATATCATGAGTTTAGCCATGATGACTTGGTAAGATATAGTGAAGAATTCATGAAACAACACTTATGGGTATTAATGGAATGATTTTGCAATAGATATTGGTGAAGATTTACAGAAGTATCTGCTAGCATGAACTATCCTAAATCTTATTTGTTGATTTATTATGAATTATAGAATATAAAATTGTTTCCTCTTCATTGTTAAAAAACATTTATAGGATTGTGTCGAAAATCAATAAGTGTTCTTTTAATACACTTATATAGGGGCATCACCATTTGATGGGTGATTGATATCTACTTTTTTTCTTAACTCAAATTGGGTATAAATATTTAGGAGTATTGAGTTGATTTGATTAAGTTTTTCCTGTCGATCTATCGTGAGATTATTTTTATGTATCAATGCACGAAATAATACCCTATAACTCAGATACTAATCAACATAATGAGTTTATATTGTGCTCTTGTTATAATACTATGGGTTACAAAAATGTTTTTCTCTCATTTATTTTGGGAGTAGTTTGTTTACAGTGTGTATAAACCCGACCTGCACAGTCTCTTGTATTTCTCCTGAGGTGTGTATTAGTGATAGATGTCTAATACTTTGTTGTTTTGAATTATTTCAGTTGTTGGAAATTTTTTACTTCACATAGGTTACTTTCTCAAATTCTCTTAGGGTTCAACTTGGGGGTTTTAATATGTATACCTACAATTTAAGTGTATGAATTCTTGTAATTTTGTAGGTGATGTAAGGAGCTTATAAAACCTTTATATTCACCAAGTAAAGAACAATATATTGACATACCTCTCAAGGAAGGGTAGTAATTTGTTTTTTAGTGTGTGTGTGTGTGTGTGTGTGTGTGTGTGTGTGTGTGTGTGTGTGTGTGTGTGTGTGTGTGTGTGTGTGTGTGTGTGTGTGTGTGTGTGTGTGTGTGTGTGTGTGTGTGTGTGATTGATAGTATTTTATGGTTGAGGAATACTTTATTTTGTGTCCAAATTTGATTATGAGAATGAAGTGTAGATCTCTCATAAGCTCATCAAGGAAACACTTAGTGTTTTTTAAGCCCTCTCTCGGGTTGGTTATTAACATATTATGCTAAAAAATTTAATTTTATACTTAAGTCAGCTATGTTATAAATCCTTTGGCTTCATAAAATTTAATGTTTTTTTCTTGTTGGGTAGTAATAGGCCTGGGAATATTATGATAGGAGGTTGTTTATGTGGGACTGTAACAATTGTTTACTCTTGTTTAAATAACATATATTCAATAATGATTATAAAATATGAGTCTTTAACACAACTAATGGAACTGATGGAACTTGATCCCAAATTTTTTTTATTTAAATATTTTCCTTTCTAGTATCTTCGTCTTATGCTTGTATGATCTGAAATAGTAGTTTATGGTTGGTAAGAATAGTATTGTGGTTACATTATTGTGAAGTTTGATTTCCTTCTACTCTTTGATGAAATGTTAAATAAACTAAGGAAATAGGTAACAAATTTGTATTCTTGGTTTCATAATGATGTAACATGAAAAAGAGTAGATAGTTCATGCCAGTTTAATGAACTGACCATGCATATACTATTATCTTTCAACTTGCAGCATTGAAAATTACTACAAATTGATTAAATAATTGGATACCATATGACTCATCATGCACAAATGTTAATTGTACTGATTCATATGAATGTAATAAATGTATTTGTACTTGTTTTTAATGTAAAAGTATTACTCACAACTGCATAAGGAAAATTTATTTGATGTATTATAATATTATCTTCAATAACTACTTTGTAAATATGTATTAATGTTATAGATTAATGATGATTGTTCAAATCAATATGATTGTGTTATGTGAAGTTTTTGGATCGTTATTTATCATTGAAGAATTCATTATGAATTGATATTAACATGATAACATAATTTTATTAAGATGTCGTTACAAATTATTAATTGAATAATGAAAAATTAAGACAAACAAGAAAATGTAACATGATACTTATTGAAGATAAGTATCACAACCAGTTATATATGTTTATCATAGTTAAAAAAAAGTATGATGTATAAAAAAGTTTATGAAAATATGAAGCATCTGGGAAGCATACTATGTATTTTTTAATAGCAGAATACTTACTTGTTTACGATTACATATATTCATTGTAAAATATGATATTATGTTTCTAATTTATCCTAGTAGTGAAACAATTACAACAATATAGGAACAAAGTATGAAAAGTACATTATAATCATACGATATGGCACTGATGTAACAAATTATACATAATTGACCTTTGAAAACTAACCAAGTGTCTATTAATGAGTCATGAATAATAATTAATTTACTGTTATGAAATTGTTTGAATCTCATACTTTACTAAACCTAATTAATGATCATATAACGAGGTATAGTTGACTTGTGACACGCAGTATGAGGTACATAGATTAGTTATGTGACTTGATGGGTTCACTGTACACTCATCCATTCATGAAATTAGATACCTCAATAAAACTCTGAATAACCTTTCATCAGGATGAAAGCATATACAAATTGTAAATGAGGGGAAATAATCATGAGACCGACATTTGGTTTCATATGATCCTTTTCTGTACCAGCTGTGGTATGGCTACGGGAAGAGAAATGAATGCGCAATGACTTAGGTCATTATGTGAGTGTATTGTTTCCTGTAGGGATCCTAAGGTGGTACTGATAGGATTCATGTGACCTGACTATTGAGTCATGATACCTACAACTTTAGATTTAAATCCAATTAATTATTTTACACTGAATAACTAAAGTGATTAATTGTAAACTGTGATACTTAATCAACATAAATAGAAGTCTAGATAACTATGTTGAGGTAGTTGTGTGTTGAAGGCAAGATAGGTTTCAAATGCTTTTGTGAAGTCTCAAAACTAGTTTACTAAACCCAATACCAAATAACTATGGTCATATTAGTGTAAATAACTGATTACATTATTTGTTCACCAAGTCTTCTTGTTAGCGGTTTCTTGGAGTTTAGATAAGAGGTTACTTCAGTGACTTTTCGATTCACACGAAGAATATGCACATGTTATATTAGCCTATGATAAGGCTTAACCAAATGGTATACAATGGTATACATAGCTCATAAAGAGTGCTAAAGGTTAATTGATAAGGATATGGAACCCTTTTCAGTTACACATGGTTATCGTGGGTTGTTTAGATGGATTACAAGTACTGAGTAATGCTGGAATAATTTAGCAGTGGATGAAATGATAATATTCATTACACCATTATAATAACTTAAGGGATTATGTAAACCTAATATTATGTTGGGTTTATTCTTCTTCATTCTGATAATCATTGAAGGAATCAAGTTAATTAATGGTTTACAAAAAAAAATCCCTTAGTTTGTTTAAGAATAAAATTTTTGTAATAACACAGGATGTTGTCAGACATCACCAAGGCAAAGAAATGTCTACCACAATATTGGTCATTATAAGATTTTAACTAGTTTTCTTGTTGATATTTATCAACACACCTTACGAAGCATCTATTTAATTCTCTCCTGTATAGAATGTGATCCCAAATGACATACTTTGTTAGCTTGAGCTTGACATTTTTCCTTTTCTTATAGTCAAGATGGATCAGACATTCTCCATAAGTGAGGAAGTATGAAATATTAGAATACCATTCATTGGTGGTAATTACAAAAATTACTAAGGGAAAGTCTTTACTTACACATTCATACCAAATATACTCCTTTGTATAATCTTGAGTCGAGAGGGATTCTTCCTTGTTGCTCCTTATTTCTTCTATTTTGGAAGCCAAAACTGTGAAGAAAATTATGCATCACTATGAAGAATCATCTAGGAAACAAATTAACTTTGATAAAATCTCTTTATACTTCTTAAATACTCCTCCTTCCAGACAACGGAAAATTGCAAAAATCCTTGGATGTGAGATCAATTCTCTACCTATTACTTACCTTGGCCTTCCTCTTGGCACAAATAAGGTCCATATGAACATCTGGAATTTTTTATTGAATAGGTTTTAGATAAATCTTTCTAGTTGGAAGAAATTTATCCTTTCAAGTGTTGGGAAAATTCTTCTTATTAAAAACACACTTAAAAATTTGCCAATTTACATTATATCCCTATGCTTTATTCAAGTGGTTGTCATGGAAAAAAAGGAAAAAACTTAGAAAAAATTTATTTGGACAAGGACAAAAGACTAGAATTGAATGCACTTGGTGGCTTGGGATATGGCTTGTAATAACAAAAAGGCCAAGGGAATTGGCATCAAAAACATCTATGTTATGAATGCAACACTTGTCTCTAAAACGGTTTAGAGATTTGTTAAAGAAGAACATCCATTGAAAAATCTCATTAAATCCAAATATCTTAACCAAGGTAGTGCCATGTACTACTTCAACAATACCAGCCACCCGATGGGATCATATTTTTAGAATAATATAGTAAAGATCATAAAAGAGCTCGTTGTATATTGTAAATGGAATCTGGGCATGGGAGAAAGCATTAGCTTCTGGAAAAATAGTTGGGATGACTTGAGCACACTTTCAAACAATGAGAAATGGGAACAGCTCAAATACATCCTCACTGCAGCCTTGCGACACCAGGTCTATGACTACATTCAAAGCAATGATGGAAAGTGGATCTGGAAAATTCTTGAGTCTTTTATCCCTAATCACAAGGAGATTCTTGGGGAGCTTCAAAAAACTCTGAGCTACATCCCCATTAGCCAAACATAGAATCAAGATGAATTCAACTAGGTTTATTCTTTCGATGGTAACTATTTGGTGAGTTTTGGGTATCAACTATATGTCAACGAACATGTCAGCAACTTCCCTTAGAACAATATCTAGTTCAAAGAGATCACTCTGAAAATAAACCAATTACTTCGGTTTTAGCTCAATAAAAGCATACTCATCATTGACAATCTAATCAAAAGAGGATCTACCATGCCAAATAGGTGATATCACTATAAAAAGGATAATGAAATTATCCAACATCTTCTTTTTCATTTCCCTATTGCTAGTTCTCTTTGGAGGTAAATTTTCAACAAGTTTGAAATTAATGGTATTTTTTAGAGGATATTATCCAAGGTTGGATGCAATAGAATCCACCCTTCAAACATGATCTTATTCACAGGATTTGGAAAATTATTTTCTCTCACACCATATGGAGAATATGGAAAGCTCGTAACTCGATCATTTTCAAAGGCCCCAATAAGACCATCAAAAACATTCTCAATGAAATCACAGTGGTTGCTAAGGAAAATAATTTGAAATTTAAACCTCCTGATAAAATTATATATCCTCAAGAGGAGGTTATATATCTTAAGGCATTGAATATTGACATACAAGATTTTATTGCCCTTATTTACAACATTGAAAGGTCTCTTGTATAGTGGATTCCCCCTTCTGAAGGTTGGTATAAACTAAACTTCGAAGGTGCCTCCAAAGGAAATCCTAGTCCAATGAGTGGTGGTGGTCTCATCAGAAACCACAAAGATCATCTAATTGCAACAAATTTTTGTCCCATGGGTAAGCAATATAATCACTACTATGAGGCCCTAGCTGCTCTTTGGGGAATCAGACTTGCTAAGAATCTCAACATGGGAAATATCATTGTCAAAGGTGACTCAATGAACATTGTTAATAATCTTTCCAAGTACCTAATTCCTAGTTGGACCATTAAAGACTTCATTATTGAATCACACACTTTGTGTAATGGTATAAACACCATTTTCCAACATGTTTATAGAGAATGGAACAAATCAACATATTTGGTAGCTAATATGGGGGTTTTTATTAATGATTACAAGGAATGGTACGATTCTAATGACACTCCTATTGAAGTTAAACTCATCATTTAAAATGAAGCGAAGGATCTCATCAACACGAACTCATTCGACATATTTTACATGTGTGTAATCCTCTAGCTAGATCTCTAAGGAAAATCAAGCACACCTGAATTTACTCTCTTCGTACTTCAGAAATTGTATGATTTTTGCATACGAGGCAAGTGTGGGAGAAGGAAAAGATATTTTTCTCAGTAGCTCACAAGATTACGGGTTGTCAAAGGGATGTTAGAACTACTGGTTATTGCTTTCAGTTCATCTCATCATATTCATAGGTTATTTTCACAATGGGAGGTGCCCCATGTAGGTTAGAACCCATCATTGATCCACAATGGCAAGAACATGTAGAGCTTCAGGAAACCATCAACATGGGGGTTTGACTGATTTCATCCAATGAATTAAAGGACATTACTAACATATTTCTTTACATTTCATGGTGAATTAGAAAGACCATACCATTTCTATTAGGGACAAATATTTCCAAATCAGTGAAGATTTCATCTCATTTATAATTGGCTTAAGCATGGAGGGAAATAAAATCTTCAGAATTAAATTTGATAAGCAAGCAGAAGAAAAGGTCTTTCTGGACGAGGGAGAAAATCTTGATATTAAGAATTAAGGTATTCTTGTTTCCTCTATCCTGCAGCCATATGACGAGGTCACTCATATGATGGTTCATTATGTTACTTTGTAGGGAATATTCTCCACCATTAATCTACATCATTTGGTCCTACTTAACCGTTTTAGGCATAAGGTGAAGATGAGTCTTTCCCACTATATTCTTCAGTCTATGGAAAAATCTATTTTAGAAGTGTTCCTCTTCACTAGGGTGTCATCTACCACATTAATCTTTACAATTCTGATGTCATGGTCCTTTACCATTGCCCCATTGTTATCTCTCCCCTTCCCAAGTAGTCCCACATTCACTCATAAAATCCAATGTACCGTGACACTGTTTTTAAACCAACCCCAAAAATAATCCTTTGTAGTAATAGGAACGATAAGGAATTTTTGAGCACTGGCCAAAAGGATAAGGAAATTTATGTGGAAGATAGTCCACCCATTATCATAGTCTTGGATCCTAGCTAGCCAATTACCTCTATTGCTCTTGGAGCTTGTTGAGTTAGGATTGATTTGATTACAAATCCTAGGACCATCACCATAGTGCAGGAGTTGAGGATGTAAAATCTGAAATTATTTACTGCATTGAAAAAAAAAACATATTTCTCCATTTTATTGTTTTTCAACTCATGGTCTTTCAGTGGGAAGCTCATACAATCAATAGGTACTTCAATGCCTTCTTTGTTCTTCATAACTAAGATGGCTGAAAGCATATGTTCTGAAGCATGGAAATACATAATTAAATCATTATCAAAGTTAGGACATACCACAATAGGATCCATAGCTATTGCTTCTTTAATTGCATCATATATTTATTTTCCTTTATTATTCCACTTGAAACTTGTTTGAGAATTCATCATACTAGTGATGCAATTGGTCAAGTCAGAAAAATATGGCGTGAAGAGACAAAGAAAGTTTACCTTTCCAAAGAAAGAATTGACTCCTTTATTTTTTATGGGAAAGGACAATGCTTGGATTGTCTTTGTCCTCTCTGGATCAAGTTTGGCCCCCTCTTTGTTGACAATGTATCTAAGGAGTTTCCCTTTAGTGACATTGAAGATACATTTTTTAGGATTCAAGGAGATTTCAAGCTATTGAAATAAGATAAGTACCTATTCCAGATTTTTTATGTGATCCCTTCGCCTCTTCATATATACTTTGAGGTCATCAAGATAGACGAAAATGCATTTTTTTAGGTATTTGAAGGAAAGATCCATTACCCTAAAGTTACTCTAGCGTTGATAAGAACAAAAGGAATTCTCATATAGGAAATAGTGTCCCATGGAGTTTTGAATGTTTTTTTATGTCTATATTATTCCTCCACTTGAACCTAGTTATATCCAATGAAATCATATAAAAATGAAAGCATTTCACATCATTTAACTCCTTGTAGGATCTGATCCATGATAGGAATTTCATATTTATCCTTTAATGAATACTGGTTCAAATTATGGAAGTTGACAAAATTCCGTATTTCACCATCCTTCTTCTACACTTGAATGATATTGGCCTCCCACATGGAGTGGTGGATACAGAATATGATTCTTGTATTCAACATCTTTAGTAATTCCTCATTGATTGTATCTGTAGTCTTCAGGTTATAATGTCATTTATTTTTCCGGAAAGGCTTGAATCCGGGATTAAGAGGTATTAAATGATGCATTTCTTTGGGTCTTAAGGACTTGATCTCATCATAATAGTATTCCAAAACATCTTAATATCTTCTCGATGGAGAGATGAAAATTCTCTTCCCTTTGGGTGAACCACACTTACCAACATTTACCATTCTTGGTTCTTCATGAGTATCAATGTTCTCTTTTTTAAATTTAGAAGTGTGCTATGAGGAATCTTTACCTTTCTCCATGATAAACATGTCATGCTTATCAAACAAGTCTTCAAGAGACATGAGACCTTTTGGAATCTTGTTTCCCTTGAGTCTGACAAACCCTTCTGAGTCAACTCCATTTATAGCTTCTTTATCTTCATCCACAATATAATTTTGATTCAAAGCATCACTTCCTTCATAGAAACAATTGTTGAGGTTATCTCTTTTTTCCAAAAAGGAGATAACATGACCATCATCATTGAACACCTTGTAGTAATTGACATTATCTGGAACACTTGACCTGAATACTATCTCGATAGTCACTTTATATTTATTGAATGACAGATGTGGGGTCATAAGAGAGACTGATATTGTAAGAGAATCAACGTTCCCAATTTTCTCATGGCAACTAACTTGAATTCAAAAAACATCAAAATACTTAATGTAATCTCATACCTTATTCCAGTAATGCTTGATCCCTGGGTTTTTTACTTGATATTTGTCTCTGACATGCTTGATAATCACCTACACATTGCCAAGAAATTTAAGATTCTTGATAACCATAGATTAAGTAACACACATCCCTAGGATAAGGGCTTCATATTCTACAATATTATTGGTGTTATCAAATTACAATTTGCAAGAAAATGGGAGTAACTCACTCGAAGGAGAAGTTAAAAAAATATTGTACACTAGAATGGATTCCATAAATTCCATTATCCATAACTAGTCTTCTTCATATTCCATGAGTAAAGGAAAATTCTTGTCTCTTTTGAAAGTTAAGATGTAGTTACCCAGTCCACTATCTTGAAACAATATGTCAACCTTTGGGTCTTTTGATTTTTGGATAGTGTACTTCATATTTTGCATAGGTAGTCTCACTTCATCATGTCTCCTTTCACTAGAATGATTTTCGATGACTAATCCATCTATAGCTCACCTCTCATCTTTGGAAAAACTCCTTCTCAGTAACATGCCAAAGGATAATAAGATGTCTGCTACAAAAATAGTTAGAAATACCTTCTTGTCTGGAAATTTTGCAAGGGCCACTTGAACATATTTTATTCTCCCTACTAGTGGAACTTATTTAGATTCCATAGAATATAAAGGTACATTTGCTAGTGTCAAGGTGATTCCTAGGGAATTTTTAGCCTTGATTGGAATTACATTATCTAAAGCACCAAAATCTATTATACAATTATTCAATTGGTGGCCTTTAATCAGGAGGGAAAGGTAGAGTGGATCTACTTTGTTGGTTTTGGAAGCACTTAGGGCAATCATGTTTTGATTTGGAGGAGTGGGTGGAAATTGCAGTAACCCTTTGGAATTGTAATTTATAGTATTGGGATTTTGATTACCACTCTGGATGTAGCTAAAGAGCCTTTCAAATTTATCTGGATGTATTTTTAAATATTTAGATTAAGAAATATGAACTTTAGACTTTTTCAACACTTACCAATGTTTACCATTATTTTCTTATCTTTGGGTGAAAAAAACTTACCAATATTTACCATTCTTGGTTGTTCAGGGGTATCAATGTTCTCTTTTTTAAATTTAGAAGTGCACTGAGAGGAATCTTTAGCTTTCTCCATGATAAACATGTCATGCTTATCAAAAAAATCTTCAAGAGACACAAGACCTTTTGGAATATTATTTCCCTTGAGTCTGACAACCCCTTCTGAGTCAAATCCATTTATACCATTTTTATCTTCATCCACAAAAGAATCTTGATTCATAGCATCACTTACTTTGTAGAAATGATTGTTGAAGTTGTCTCTTTTTACCAAAAAGGAGAGAAGATGACTATCAACATTGAACACCTTCTAGTGATTGACATTATCTGGAACACTTGCCCTAAATACGATCTTGAAATTCACTTTATCTTTCTTGAAAGATAGACGTGGGTTCATAAGAGAGGTTGAGACTGTAATAAAATCAAATTTCTCAATTTTCTCACAGGGAATATATTGAATTGAGAAAACACCAAAATACTTTATGTAATCCCATACCCTATTCTGGTAATGGTTGATCAGTGGGCTTTTTACTTGATATGTGTCTTTGACATACTTGACAATCACCTCAACATCGCCAAGAAATTTTATCTTCTTGATACCCATAGATTAAGAAACATCCATCCCTAGGAGAAGGTATTCATATTATAAATTTTATTGGTGTTATCAAATTACAATTTGTAAGTAAATGGGAGTAACTCACCCGAAGGAGATGTTAAAACAATGATGGCTCCAAATCCTGCACTAGAATGGCTTCCATACAATTCCATTATCCATAACTATTATTCTTCATATTTGGTGAGGAAAGGAAGGTTCTCATCTCTTTCATAAGTCTAAAAGTAGTTACCTAGTCTACTGTCTTGAAACAATATGTTAGCCTTCAGGTATTTCAATTTTTAGATAGTGTACTTCATATTTCACATATGTAGTCCAACTTCTTCATGTCTCCTTTCAATGGAATGGTTTCCAAGGACCAATCCATTTGTATCACACAACCCATATCTCTGCAGATACTCATTCTCAACAACATGCCAAAGGATAATGGAATGCCTACTACACAAATGGTCAAAAATACCTTCTTGTTTGGAAATTCCCCGATGGCCACTTGAGCATATTTGATTCTCCCTACTAGTGGAACTTATTTAGATTCCATAGAATAGAAATATCCAATTTCTTGTGTCAAGGTGATTCCTAGGGAATTTGCAACCGTGATTGGCATTACATTATCCAAAGCAAAAAAATCTATAATGCAATTATTCAATCGGTGGCCTTTACTCATGAGGGAAAGGTAGAATGGATCTACTTTCTTAGTTTTGGATGCACTTAGTGAAAGTATGTTTTGAGTTAAAGGATTGGTTGTTGTTGGCATTAACCATTTGGAATTGTAATTTGGAGCATTTGGCTTTGGGTTACCACTCTTGATGTAGTTGACGAGCCTTATAATTTACTCCAGATGTATTTTTTAAAATTTAGTTTCATAAATATGAACTTTAAACTTGTTGACATGCTCAATGATATCAAACAGAGTGGAAGTGGATGAGCTTAATATTTATTTGATAACATATGTTATGCAAGGTGGACGAGGTGTTGCTTTGGAAGTTTGTGTATTTTTAGCAAATAAAGTTTTTGGTTGAGAAGAATTGGTTGATTTTGAATGGGAATTTGAAGATTTTTCATGACTAGTATTAAATACAAAGTTACATCTAGGAGAAGTACTAGAGGATTTACTTGGTGTGGAAGATTGCTTCTTTCTTTCTACTGTATCATGTTTTTCTTTCACAAACTCCATTGATCATGGGAGCATGGATCTTATTTTAAATATCTTTTTTTGTAGATTCTCCACCTGAGGATTATATTTCTTCTTATTTTTCATGGTAGTGGAGGAAGAAACTCCCTATTGAGACTGAGAGTGGGTAAATACAACATATGAGAAGCTCAGAGTATCTTCATCATCATCATTGTCTTCTCCTAAAGAATACTCAATGAAATTTACTTGGGCATCATCCTCTACTTCTTAAATTTCAAGAACATTACAATCCTCATTCTCTTCTTCTGGTTCTTCAATTTCATCTTATTCTTCCTCAACATCACAGGTTACATTTATTGAAGGTTCCTTACAAGAAATTCTACGGAGCGATGGGCTGATCCTTTGTCTATTTGGAAAGTTTTTCTTATGAACATTCCTATTTATGGAAGCTTTAGCTAATTGCTTATTTAGTGAAATAATATCATTATCCAAATTATGAACTAATTAGTTTGTGGTACTTCCATTTAAAATGTTGTCTTTCTCCTTATATGGACCTTCTTTGATCTTTCCAAACATGATCAAGTTATCTTCTAATTCAATCACAAGCTTTTGTGCCTCATCTAGATCAACTAGTTGGGTTCTTCTCAACATAAAACTTACCTCAAGAAGTTGGGAATTAGTGATGAATCTTATCTTGTTGTCTTTCATATGTCATAAAACCTCGGGAATCTTGTAGAGCAGTCTCTTGAACGTTTACAAAAACTCCCTTATTGGTTCGAAGGGATCTTTCTTTAGTTGAGACCATTGTACCAAAAGTGCATGAGAATATTCTGTAGGTTTGAACCTAGTTTCAAAATTACTCTTCGTATCATTCCAGTTAGTTATAAAAATGTTCAGCAAGTGATAAAACCAATATGATCTTTTAAATATTCTACAAAAATCCAGACTGATACATCTTTTTTAGCCAACTCCTAGCACTCCATAAGTAGTGATGAAGGTTGTATTGTGGTCATCTGGATGCTTATTCTCATCACCATAGAAATTGGGAAAGATTTTTCTTGATCATTCAGGTAAATCACGTAGAGGCGACGTGAGTGCTAAAAGGCCTTTGTTTTTCCCACGGGGTAGTGATGATTTTTAAGCCATTAGTGGTTCCTATTTTTCTTCTTCTTCTTCAACCCTTTCAATAACTTCTTTACCTCTTTCAAGAAATTCTTCAGCAACTTCTTTTCATGTAGGAACATAGTTTCATGGTTCAAGTAGGATCAAATTCTAGGAAGCATTATCGACCTATCCTTACAATTTGGTTGATAGGAAGTTTGAAATCAGCTTGCAACTGTTCTTCAATGTTAGGATTGATCATACCACTAGCTCTTGAGGATATTGTATATCTTCTTTCTTCCCACTTGAATGTACAATTCAAACAAGGTTCTTCTAGGATATTCTCTGCTTATTTTGAACTTGTTTTACTCTTTCTGAAGCTTTTAACACATTCTTCTTCAGAATCGAGAACTCTAGTAGTAGCATGGTGATGGAAGAATTTTTTTTTATTATGCCAAATAGCCTCCCTTAAGTTCAATTGAATATCTTCTTAGGTATGAAAGAGAAGTTCATGTCTTAGGAATGGGGGATTACCAGGAATAGCCATTAGTGAAAGACATAAGGCTCAATGAATTATTAAATTTCATAAAATTTTTTTTTTTTAAAATATCTATTTTTTGGTATTTTTTTGGAATATATAAGGGTGTAGAATAGAAAAATCTGCCCCACGGTGGGTGCCAAAATTTTTTGGTGAAATAATTTTTCGTTAGAACAAATTATTTTATTTTCAAAAATGCTTTGGGATTGAGTCCCTCCTACTTGAAAGTGGAGGCTCCCTTATTTTATGCAAATAAAAATAACTTTGTGGTTTGGCCAAATAGGTCGAGGAGCCAACATGGACACTCCACTGCACTTGTGGAAAATGCTTGCAATTTGGTGAAAGGGGGCAATTTGCAAGGGGAAAATGTGCGAGTGAGAAAATGAGAGAGAGAGTAAATATTGCAAGTAGAGTAAATCAGATTGTTACAATTATCAACTATAATTTATCAACATACAATTAGAAAGAATAAAAAAATTGTTAATTATATCAAGACAAAATAAACTATGAGCATAAAATATAATTCATTCATTCGTCCAGTGAGTTTAAAACACCTTTCTTGATTGACATGTTTACAAAGTTGTGCAATGAGAGAGGGAGGAAACATATAAATAGAGAAATAGAATAAAATGTTATCTTTTTCTTATTTTTGGTAGATATCTACTCTTGAACTCACAAAATTGACAACCCCTTGAAGTGAGGAAGTCACTACAATATATTGTTTTCAAAAAATACTCTTTGCCTACCTCCCACATGTCTTTTCAATTGTATTTTACATCTTAGGACTCTTTACATTCGTAGGAAAATAAATTAAGTCCCCTTTTTATTCATTGAGGGAAACTTATTACAATTTTCAACTATAGTCACATCTTAATGAATAATACAAAAGTGAATAGGAAAAAAAAAGTGTGAACCCCTAATGAAGAAATAGAATGTGAAAGAAAAGGGGAAGGGGTGCGGAAGATCAAAAGGATAGAAGATAGATACTAGGATAAAAAAAATACCTCATCTACCGATGGATATTCCTCTGATGATGGACGCTTTGCAAGTTCTTATGAAGAGATGTCAATAGATTTTAATTATTGTCTATATCAAGCCACTAAAGAGGAAACCTTCTCATCCTTAGAAATGTTGACAAACCTCAAGGACTTGAACCAATTTTTCATAGAGAGCATTGATTTTATTGCATTCCATGAACCATTACCGATGCTCCTTTGTTGTGTTTTATATGACAGACCTTATCTCAATAAGAGACTCCAATGCGTTTTCATTGAAGGAAAATGGATCTTCAGCCTCCTTCTTGAAAATTTATTCAAATGGATTCAACAGATCATCCACCAAAATGTTCTCATCCACTGCTGACACTCCAAGTTTCTATATCTCAACATTGACATCCTATTGCATCTTTAAAGTATTTTCCTCATGTGAATCCATTTCTCTAAGGCATGGTTTATTTCTCACTCATTTTGTAGCAAGCAACTAGATTCCTAGTATAGACTTGAGACAAGTCTTCAAATGCGATATTGAATATCTCCTTGCTCACCAGTAAAATAAGAGTAAAATTTTCCCATCTCGATGACTAGTGGAAATACCTGGTCAAAATATTCCTTTTCATTTTTAATTTCTTCTCTAGTAATTTTTACTTTCTTTTCTTTTGCAATCATGCACTTGAATAATGAAAGGATATCAGGAAGCAACATTTAATCTTTTTCCAGAATATTTCTTATCCACTTATCATTTTCCCTACCCTACATAGCGAAACATTGTGTTTTTTTAGGACAATAGGTCAAATCTACTAATGGGAGTAACTTTTTCAATTGGTAGAGGTGTATCAGCATTCAAATCCATGAAATTTTTCACATATGAGGTGATGATTCTTACGTGATCCTCCAACAGATCAATTTTCTCCTTATATTCCTTGTTTTGCATAAGAAGGCGAGTGGAGGATTATTGAATAGGTGAGCATATCCCTTGTGATTCATCAACATTAAGTGAATGGTGGCCATTTTGTAGTCATCCATGGTCATTTATTCAATGGGTTTAGTTACCTTTATCAGAACAACTTCTACATATTGATTTCCCAAAGAACAATTTAATAAGCGAGAAACAAATTGAGATAACTTTCCCTTCTTCACTTTTAATATTGAGGCTATGGCTTGTAATTTTGGGAACACCACTTGATGAACCATGTGGGCTTATCCCTTGATCATATCTTATACCCATGTAAACATCTCATTCATTTCAGGCTCGATATTCTACATGATTGTTGTTTCTTGGTTTGATTGAGAAGGAATATCTTGCACTGGTGGGCTAGTGCAGCTGGAGAGGATGAGAGACTTTGAGATTGTTAAGGGCCCATAGGATGAATTAGATCAATGAACTCTTGTTCTAAATCTACCATAGTTTTTTCTATTTCATGTTCCTTTTTGTATAATGTCTTGGAGTGAGGGGCTTCTAATTCCATTGAATTTATTTTTGAGTTTTCTCTGAAGTGAGAAAAAATTGAATCTTTCTTAGTATATTTTAAATAAGTTAAAGATAGGATATTTTCCTTCAAAGGGTTTGGAAACCTCCTGATGAAATGAGGGTAGATTTCTTCTTCTTGAACCATTCCCTTGATCCCCTGATTACTGCTTCAATCCTATCATCTATATCGCTTGATTCACGAATGCTCTAAGAGACTTACGGTAGGGGTGAGGCTTTCACAACTTGATACTCTGGATCATAAATTTCACTACCATCATTATTAATACCATCTTCATACCAATCAAGCTTAAATATTATTTTTTCCCAATTTCATCCTCATATGATTTCATTCCTTGACCTCAAAATGATCTTCACAATTCACCCAATAGTCCTCAATCTACGGAACATGATGCAAGTCAAGGAGATGAAATGTTTCCATATTTCTCTTAATATCAAATTTTACCCTTAGAGTACATGAATATAGGCTGAGAGGAATGAATGCATCTTCCAAGTTAGTGGCATTGTTGGAACTTTTGTAGGACAAGATCCCAAGAAATATAGGAAAAGAAACACCTTTTTTCTTTTGGTTGTTAAGCTTACCATTCATGTGAACCAACTGCCTACAGAGCTCAAACATCATGATCTTGTTGTTGAGATATTGTGGTAGCTTATATGGGGAAAGATCAAAATCAGAAAATATGATTTAGGAAAAAGTTGAGAACTATGTGAAGAACAACCCATACCTCTTGATCAAAGAAATAGCTTATGAGGACAAGCTTGATTCAATATTTTCTTCCAACAACCTGATGAAAGACATAGTGAACACATCATTCACTCTTGCAAAATGACGGTTTCTCTCTTTTAGGGTCAACTGTCAATATTTCTCATATCCAGGGACCTTCTGGGAAATGTTCTGACTAAGTTTCCAACCTCTAAATGATATCATTCTTGCAAGCGCATGGACCAAGATGGAATTCGTTGAAAAATTCTTTGTAGCTAGCACTTGGAGAAATTGATGATGCAGGTTATCACTAATAATTTTCCCCCAGTCTATCATTTGTTTTCCATCGATGATGGTAAGGATGAATAGTTTCATCCAATCCTGAAAAATCCCTTGTAGGTTCTTCAAACATTACCTTACTTTGGAGGATGATCGCATCTGAAAAGCCCTCGCGAAATTCACTTCAAGAGAGATATTTTGGCATGCGATATAGATTTATTCCCTCTTTAAACCACAAACCAAGTGCAAGAAATTGAAGGTATGATTTTTTCTTAGACCACTCACCCGATGAAAAGTATTTTATGATGACAACCATATTGTTTCGAGCAAGAATTTTCATATACTGAGAAATTTCCTTAGCAGTGAGCACCACCATGATTGAATTATCATCGGCCCTTATGATTCTTATCTCATGCTCATAGTGATGGGAACCTGCCAATGAAAATTCCTTTCTATGAATGGATACGAGATGACCATCCATGGCATACAATCCACTTGTGAATACTTTTTGCTCTACTGGCTCTATGGGACCACCTAGCATCCATTTTTTGAGATCTTCCAGGTCCATATCTGCAACATTGTTGTTACCCACAACTGAGTATTCCAACACCAAGGTCGGAGCGAGATCAAGACCAAAAAAAATTAACTTCATACTTGTAAAAAATCATCAATATGAACCAAAATGGGGAGGACATCAAATTTTTGTACTCAAAACAGAGATGTACTATTTTTAGCAATTAGGGTTCAGGAGATGCTATTTTGGGAAATATTGATTTTTTGACGTGGAATCAGTTTTCTGAAATCCCTAACATGTTAGGAACACTTTCACATAAGTTTCTTTGATTGTTTTTGGCATTTTCTATTTTTATAAATTTGCTTTTTTTTCTTACTTTTTTGGTCCGAACTGCGTAGTTTGTCATCTTTTTTGTTCTCTAAGTGCACGATTCTGAGAAGACTTTAGTTTTTGGAAAGTTACTATTTTTAGAAATTTAGGATATCATGTACTTACTATTTTTAGAAAATACATTTTCCCACCTCAAATTTTAATGAAAACAACTTCAGTGGAATAGGCTCACTTCCGGGACTTCGTGCTCAAAATTTCACTTTAATCCGCCTTCCAAAATTCTTGGAAATTGAAAAATCATGATCCAGGGTAGAAAAATAGGGTTTTTTACAATTAAATAATTATTGCATCTTTGAATTTGCTATTAGTTACTTATTAAAGGTGCCTGGGATGAAGAGAAACTGTGAATATCTCATTCAGATTCGTTCAATGGTTAGAACTATATGAATTTTGTATATTTTGGAGTATACAACAACTCTGGAGAAATTTAGGGAGACTTGTTTGGTTGTGAAGCTCAATTACTTCAGTTTAGCATGCTATATTAACCTTGCTGGAAAACACAGTAACCAAAATTGGTTATGAAGGGAACAACATCAGTTATGAAGCGACCGACATCTATCACCTATGATCGGCATCGGTCAGGAAAGTAGGAACTGACATTGGTTAGGGCTAACTGACATCGATTACCTATGTGTGAGTGTTTATTTAATTTATGGGAATTAGATATAATTTTATTATTAAAGCATATCTATTGATTGTAATTGCATGTTTAAGTTCCCTAAGTTTGTATATGCCTATATAAGCATGAAGCGAGGGTTTAGAAGGAGGGGATTGAGAGAGTTAATGATTGTTGTGAAAATAATTGTGAGAGAGAGAATTCTTGGAGAAGAAGGAAAATCTTGAGAGAGAGAAAGTATTGTACATCGTGAGAGGTGTGGAAGATTGTAAATAATTGTGAGAGAGAGAATTCTTGGAGAAGAAGGAAAATCTTGAGAGAGAGAAAGTATTGTACATCGTGACAGGTGTGGAAGATTGTAAATCTTCATTGTATATCTTCTGAAAGCTTTGGATAATGGATTCGATTATTTCTTTGGGAATGTAGACTACACTAGGTGAATCACGTTAAATCTGTTGTTGATTTATATCTCTTGTTTTGTATATTTATTCGGGTAGAATATCCATTTTATTGCATGTATGCTTAGATCTAATATATTATCTATATAACCTTATGTTAACCCCAACAAGACTATTTGGACAATTTGCAGGTTTCTTGGGTGTTTTAGAGCAACAAACAGGGATTCATGGAGAAAAAATGAGGTGGGAATAGTATATCTTGTGTTTAAATACTTTCACCAGCACTTTAGGTTTACGGGAGGTGAAGAAATGAGTAGAAGTGAGGTAAGATACTTAGTGAAATTTTAGGTTTTCAACCCACTTGGAATGGGGCGCATTTTATTTTCCCATTTCCCCCCATGGGACAAGGAGAGACAGGGCATAAAAATTCACCTTGATGTGAGCATGACAAGTGGTCGGGTTTGATTTTTTGATGGAGGAGAGAGGAAAAGCTATCAAATAGCACCCAAGGGATGAGACCAGGTCACATGAAGGATGATGGCATGAGCAAGGATGGGGTGTATTTTCACATCCCATCTTTCACCATATGATAGGGACAAAAGGAGTCAAAATAATTTCCTTGATATGGAGGTGAGAAGTGGCAAGTTGTGGTTTGATGAGGCAGAGAGAAGAAATGGCTTAAACATGTATTCAGAGCAAATTTCAAGTCATGTGAGGAACCATCAGCCAAGACATACATGGGTCACATTTTCTTGTCCCTAAGGGATAGGGACAATAGGGATAGAAAAATTATCCCTCACCCATGGTTGATAAGTGGCAAGCAGTGATTGCATAACCAAAGAGCTAGAAACAAGGAAAAAGTGTTTGCGAAGCCTGTTCATGGTCATGTGGAGATCCAAGGGCAATAATTGGGGCTGGGTGAATTTTCTTGTCCCATCTTTCCCTTAGGGATAGGGATATAAGGGACATTAAAATGTGCCTCAACCTTAGGTTGACATGCGTCCTCTTGTGAAAATGGCTGAGTCCAGAAAGCTTACCTTAAGAGGAACCTTTAAGATGAAGTTTCTAGAGCTTCAAGAGGACTGTTTTAGCACTTTTTTATATGAAATTTAGTCCCAAAAACCTTCCAAGATGAATGGGATGCGTCCCATGATCCAATTATTCTTGAAACCCCCTTAAAATAGTTTTTTTCTCGGGATAGTAGGGTGTGTTTGTTGAAAATGAGATGTGGAAAGAAGCTTTTGGGTCATGTGAAAAATATAATTTTGAATCATAATTTAGAGCATTGAAATTTATTTCCAATGATATATTTTTTCACCTCTAACTCCTTACGCAACTTCTAGAATCACCTTCATAATTTCAAGGACTATCTTAAACTACAAGTTCCATGACCCTAAAAAATCCGCTTTCATTGTTCTTATTCCTAAACCTTTGAAACCTTCATAAATCTTCATAAACTTGTTGCGTTGCATTATTAGCTCCTTGAAACCACTCCCGAGTGATTTGGAGCTTTCACATCTATGCCAGAGGATGCACACATGACCCGAAAAGACTAAAAATAACCTTCTTAGGTCTACTGAAGAATTTTCCTTGAGAAACATTGCATCAAAAGAATTTCGTGAACTTATTATCATGTTTCAAACACTTGGGAAAGTATATACAAAACATATAAAAACTTTCAAGGATAGGATATGCATGACATAGGGGAAAAACTGGTCTAGGGAGGCACTTAGGAGGGTTTTCAAACAAATTATTTTGACACTAGGGTAAAGTGGTCATGTTTTCAACTTGAATTTTGACCTTGCAAAAAACACATGACAACAAGTACATAAGAAATGGGTGATACCTGGTCCTTTTTTTGCTCATATAAGGTCTTCTTCTTGGTTGTTTGTAATTAGGGTGTTGATAATGAGCTCCCCCTTTTCCATTACATTTCCCATGGCAACCTGCACCAACTCCATCTTCCGCGTTCAATATGATTCCCACTTCATAACTAGCCACCTCTTTGGGAGTAAATAAAAAAATCAATATAAAATATTAGGGGTGCAATTTGGGGATGGTTTTTGGAGACAAAAATATTGTTTTGTCTCTAACTAATGCCTCTAAATACCCCTAATGTGAAACACGCTTTATATTCAAGTGTTCTATCTATTATCATATTTGTGGAAGATATCATTATTTTTTAGAGTTTTCCATGGATTTTTGAGGATCTTTATTTGATATGAGAATCGGAAATGTTTAGCTTTAATTATTCGCGATATATTTCAAATCCGACAAAGAACTCTTAAATTTGTTGTAGGCGTTGTTAGGGGTTGGGTGTTTTCTGGTAGCTTGTTTCAATCTTGTTTCTTTCGGTTTTTATTGTTGTATCCTGGCTTCGGGCCTTGTTGTCCCTGGTTAGGGCCCGAGTCAAAAAACCTTTTATCCTTAAAAAAAAATCAATGAGCATTAGTTCTTACATCTAATATAACAAACTTTAATAACTTCAGAAGACCACATACTTAAAAAAACATGATCGAGATCTATAATTCAACATAAATTATATTGATTCCGAGATCTAGGACCATCAAATTGTAGACTTTTTATTTATTTTTATATATCTTTGAAGATGCATTCGGTACTCTCTTTATATGCCACATTCATTAAATATGTTCTTCAATCCTATCATCCATTGTTGACCTATAATAGAAAATAATATCTCAATTAAATTAAATTAAAGTTTAGAACGTAAACATTCAACATATTGTGTGGACTCTCAAGCTCCCCACCGAAAGCACGCTACGGACACTTATTTTTGAGGGAGCTGGTGGACTCTTGAATAATCCCGCCATATACTTAGTATGTGAAGGTATTCATAATTATGCCAAAAAAAAAAATACAACATTTGCAACAACTACCACACGTGGACTATTAGATGCCATATTCAAATGCATGCATCTAACTAACCAGAATGACCGCTGAATCGTCGTCTAATCTTCAACGTCAATCTTAGCTGCTCAACATCTGCCGTTTTTCTGCATGGTAATTACACATACACTCCTCCTTACCACAGTCTAACCGTCTGCGTAACCTCCACAACAGGCCAGAATGTCCTCACAACTACTGAATCAGATATATTTGATGGTATATTTCTTAAAAGAGAGAGCATGAAGCAGATCTACGGTTGGCAATACGTTTGAGACAAGCAACTACAGGTATGCTATTTCAATATTTTTGTCAGATCAAGGTGCATTTTAATGAAGGTTTTTTAAGGAAATAGTTGGGGCCACTTAAAACTTTATTCCGTGAAGAGATTTCTTGATCATGCTCTCGGTTTGAATACTTTTTCTGTATGGTCTAACGTCTAAAGTATAGATCAGTGCACACATATAAGATCATAGAAATACTAGAATTAAAAAAAGGCACAAATCAGAGAGAAACTGGACCAGAAAACTTTAAAGAATTAAAGTATTATTTGAAATAAATTTGGTAAAACTTACAATACATTTACTGAAATGGAATCTCCAAGAAGTTTGTGGATTTAAATTAACATTTCATTAAAAAAAAATTGTACTAACTTTAAAATGTGAAATGCTTTCACAGTCCTCCAAACAAATTGAAGATTGTTTTGATGGAACTGTGTTTTAGAGTTATCTACATAAAATTTAATTAACTAGTTACAGCTTACTCGAACCACTTACAATTAATTTTTGTAATCAAATCACATCTAATTAATTTTTATAATTAGTCAAAATTTCAATTTCATTATTATATATTTGATAGAGTTTTTTTTTTTTTTTTATTTTTACACCATAAAAAGATTAGAGGTTTGAAAGACACCCATGAATTTCGTCCCTTATGTCCTTTGGACAATACAAGACAAAACAACAAACACAACCTTTGTCTTGTTTGTGTTGTCTCGCCTAAAGTACCGAAAGGACAGAAGACAGAACAACACAAACAAAACAAAAACCCCAGGGGCACCCCCTTGGGCCTTTGTCTTGTCTTGCCCAACCCTGTTTGTCTTATCTGAAGGACAGAAGATACGAAGTCCAAAGGACGAAGGATCCTTCTATCCGAAGGACAAGACAAGACAAAACAACAACGCCAAAGACAATGAGGGAATTGTAGTTTCACGTACAATAAAGAGGCAAGTCGGTAGCCCCTCCCCTCTTTAGTCATTATACAATCAAACATATATAATTAATATATCCTAAATTAAAATAGAAAAACGATAAGACATACAACAAATTAAGTTTAGACTACCCAATATACTTAAATATTTCTTCCATTCTTTGCAAGTATGTATAACAAATTGGTTCATGTCTTTTTCAAATCTCTTTCTTTTACATTATAAATAATCGAAACCAATTTAATTTTAAATTTATCAATTTAATTTTTAAAAAAAAAAATTTATTAAAATTCTAATTATAATATTCATTTAATATGTTTCAAATAAATTTAGAATATTTAAATGATGTTCTTTAACTAGAAAACATACTACACATTCAATTTTATGAGTTAGGTGCATATAATTTTACATTTAATTGTATAAGTCAGAATTTTGTATGAGTTAGTTGCACATAATTTTTAAGCTTAGTTAGCAAGAATTGAGGGAATTCCATTCCCTTAAATTTGTCAATGGCACACATATGACCTCATCTTTAATTTATAATTAGTATTTATCAATATTAATATGATAGTGAATAATTAACAATACCTTTCACACCATTTCATTAAACCCATTTAATAAGTTTTTATAATTTAATTTTAAAAAGTTAAAGTTTATGTTGACAAATTAATCTATAACAATTAAAAAAAAAAATTACTTTTATATTAATTACCAACATTTTAATATATTTTATTATCATTTAATTTTGATTTTTAAAAAAATATAAAATATTCAATTTCAAAATTTGTAAATTACTAATTACATTAAATTTTTCAGAAATAATTTTTTAAAATGATTTTTAAGAAGAAGTTGAATTTTTATTAACTTAAATAATATTTATATTTGAATGTGATTTACTAAATGATTTGGATGTCATAATTTTTTGTTGGAGAAGTCATTTGAACCCCTTTTAATTAGAATCTATATTTCATAGAGCTCAAACTTGATCTAGGCCACTAATGTGGTTAAGGGGTGTTTTTTAACCCTAAAAAAAATCACTATAAGGTCAAAACTATCACTTTTTATAGAATTTCATTTGAATGTTTTTTTCATTCATTTACAATTTCATTTTTAGGCTAAAATTTTACTTTCTTTTCTTTTTTTTAGAATTTTAAGAATTTATCGATTTAATATTTTTGTATTTGGGATATGAATTTGTGTTGTAAATCACTCTCATTAATTTAGATTTATTAAAAATAAGTGACAATTAATATTTTGATTTAAGTTTTAATGTAAATTTTTGTATCAAATTCAATTAATTCTAAGATTAGTTTTTTAAAATAATATTTAAATTTGTTTTTTAATTGTATATGATAATATTTTTATAAGTATAAATAGGTAAGGATATTGAAAGCTCCACATAACCTTATACAAACATCAAAAGATACACCAATGTTAAAGCAAACTAAAATATACACAAGTTCATGTCTAGACCAAGCACCCATCCCATGAACCAAATGAGAATAGTCTGCCAAAAATTAGAAAAGATGCCTTTGGAGATGCATAATTGTGATTCCATATTTACCCCTTGGATCTAGTTTGTGGGGTCTCTATCATTGCCATTTCTCACTTTTTTTAATATTTGTATTGAAGTTCCTTCTACTTTTTCTGAAAAACAACCCATGTCTCATTTTGTCTCTCCAGTTTAAAACTTCATGGAATATAGAATTCTAGGGTTTCTATTGACCAAAGTTTCTTTTGGGGGGTTGTTTGCCTTCCACAATTATATTAGCTGCAAGATGATCTAGACAATTTATCACCAAGAAAAATAAATCCTCATCTTTCTCCATCTTAACATATTTTTCTATTTGAGATAGAGGGGCCTCCAAAAAACCCTGAGGTTCCTCTTCAGGATATGAAGATAGCTATGGTACATTATAAACCAAGGTGGTGGGGAAGAGCATCTATCCACCAAGAGACTTGATGCACTATTTTTAGCAAAAACTTAAAATGGTCATAACTTTTGATCCGGGTGTCCATTTGAATCCATGCTTTTTAAACCACTTGTTGTGATGAGATGAACGCATTGGTCAATCAGATCTGCCATTTGGAGCCATTTTCAGGCCCAAAATCCACCATCTGGGGGGCAAAAATAAGGATTTAAGTTCCAATTCAGCTTTTTTCCTATTTTAGGGAATGAGTTATTTTTAGTCTCTTGCATACATTAGAGGTTGGAAAGTTGGAAATTCCTCTAATTTAGGCATATAAATATGTGGCAATTTTTATGCCCATACGAATAAGCATGCGAGCTTACTAAGAATAGCAGGTTCTAGTAAACTGTTAAAAATAGTTAATTTTGCCACCTAGAATAGATTTAATTAAAGTTAGTTAGGGTTTGCTTGGAAAATCAAGTTTATATTTATTTTCCTTTTAAGACGCATTATAATTCATCATTTAATAATGAAGAAGAGAATTTATTTTCTTTTAAGTTCAAGGTATTTTACAGTCTATTGAGTGTGTGTTTGAAGTTTGGCTACATTAAGACCAGATCAAGTCCCTTCCATTTTAAGCACTGACATTTTTTTTCCAATTTACCTAACACAAAATGCCATTAGCATTTGAAGACTAAACCTTCATAATCGAGAGATTTTAATACCAAGATCGATTCAGAACTTTTAGCCCAATAAGATATAGGAGATCAATAGACATTTGAATTCACCAAGATGGATGCGTAAGTAGGATGGGAAGAAACCTCAGTCACTTAATCAATAGCCAACATTGTTTCCAAAGAGTTACCAATGGAAATGAAACTATATTTTCTCCAAAATTGTAGTGGCAAGTGAGGCAATCTTACCAAATCACGTTTGATTCAAAAAGGGTTCAATGATTAGACTGAAAGATAGAACTTAGAAAGGTTTCATAAATAAAGAGTGGTTCTGATAGATCCAAATCTTATTACAGATAGTTTTCTCATCTTTAATGAGGTAAAAAACTACTCTGAAAAAATGTCTAGTTTAGGGGTAGATTTCTATATCATCTTCTTTAAGTGGCTACCAATGTTTAAATATTTCTAGCAATGAAGATAAGTTAGGCCAGGGAAACGTTCGTAGAACCTACAAATCATCCCTTTTATCATGATATAGCTCTCATTATATAAAACATCCTCCATAAATGAGACAAAGGGTATATATCTAGTGTTGGAGAAGGGTTTGGCTACAACATTGGATGTCCCACCTATAGGCATAATAGTAAATGCTCGGTGAATAGGGGAACTAGTGCCCTTGGAGAACCGAACACCTGCAGGAGAGAATTGATTTGGATCTAAAAACTTCCTCCTTGAAGGTGTCAGACGTGTTGAACCCCCCATCACTACATTCCATGATAGGGATCCACCACCGCCATTGTTAATGCTAATGCAGCTAGGGTTTATTTTTAGGGCTCCAACCATGATAAAATATTTATTATGTATGAAAATTTAACCTTTTAAGTGTAATTTTATTTAAAGACTCTTATGTATTAAATGTATGTAACAAAAATACAAATAATTCTCTTTTATTCAATAATATTTTGTACAATTAATTACATATTATTCCAATTACTACACTTTTAAATTCATAGTTATAATTAGTTTGTTAAAAACATATCATTATAGTTACGCACATTCTTATTTTCAATTATATGCTTCTATTATATATTAATAAATTATTCTTCAATATAAACTTATATTCAATCATATCTTTGAAAAAAAAAAAAAATTGTACCAAATATATATCTATAAACATAAACTTCATGTAATATGATTTCCTCTTTTAATAAGTCAATATTAGTTATAAAATAATTTATTTTGCAATAAAGGAGTTGAAAGAAAAAATTGAACTCTTTTCAAAGTGTCTTTGATGCAGAAGCATCCTTATAAGGTCACAGTAATCGTGCATATATATAATCGTAAAGTATGGGTCTGGTCAAAGTTAGAGAGTGTGTAAGATAGAAGTGGATGTGTTGTAGATTCAAGCATGGTGATTACACAAAAGTGTGGAAGTACTTTACACAATGGTTATCAGTAGGGAGTGCAATGTGTTTAGTGCACAATATATGATGGTCCACACCGGCAGATGGAAAGCTTGCATAGTAGAACATGTGTGGAATAATAATGCACAATGAAGTATGCAATATTGTGGTAGCATGGCGGATTTTTGGCTTATCTTGGTATGTTGGAGGCACCTACGAATTGTGAAGGAGTTATGCGCAGTAATAGTAAGTGTGTAAAAGGTATAAAGGAATGGAAAAAAGGATTGTGTAGTAACCATACTAGAAAAGAGACTCACAAGAGTTTTGTACAAAGCCCAAAATGCCCCAAGATAGTGTGTGATAGATGTTTATGGTAGAATTCGAGTATATGAGTGCACGGTAGCAAATGACAAATACGCGTCAGAAGAGTGAAAGAAAAGAGTGCATTGCAAAATGGGTAGTTTTCATAAATGATGGACATGTTAGTAATTTCTATTCTAGGTGGTTGACAGAAACCTAGCATTTCGAAAAGTTGTAGGAATAAGTAGAGGTAGGACTACATGACAACCAAGTGGCATTGAAATATCTCATGATGTTAATGAACTCAAGTGTAAATTTGAATCTGAAAAAGAAGGAGGAGTCAACACAGGGAGAGAAGGTGGAAGGCACAAATAAATGAAAAGGATTAGTTCATTTAGAAGAGAGGGAGGAAGGAATAAGGAATAGATTAGACACACTAAAGAAGAGCCCGATCAGGCCAAGGATGAGGTTGTTTAATATGGTTATGAGTACAAAGTCCATTCTAGTTTAGGTCTTTAGGAGAGACACCAAAGAGTCTGTAAATGTTCCATTACAGAGTTTGTATAAGCTCAACAAAAAGCAACTACATTTAGATGTTGTTAAGGCCATTGAAGTCGAAATAGAAGAAACCTTGTGTTTCTTTCTACTGTGTTGGACTCTACAAATAACACCAAATTGTTTCCATCTACCATGTTGTATTATTGTTTAACAAATGGATGAAGGATTTGGAAAATACTTAACATACAGATAAAAAACATACCTCAATATTAATATAAAAAAGCCATAATTTACCATATGCAACCCATACCTTACAATTGAAAAAATAAGGCAATCATATATATACACACTTCATGTAATGGGTTCTCTAAAAAAAAAAATCTCCAAGAATACAAAGGCATGTGTATAATCCTATGTAAACATACATAGGCTTATACACATGCCTTTGTATTCTCAAAGCTTATTTTTAAGAGAACCCACTATATGAGTTGAAAATAGAATTTTAAAAGATTTTATGTGCTTCGGTTTCCAGTGAACTACTATACATAAGTGTCTTTCTATCCATTTTTGTGGTGATAACACCAATGTGGCATGCTCTAGATTAATATGCAGAGAATGATGTTAAGACCCAGGGTGATGTTGAGTCTGTAACTATCGAAGAGATTGGCATTGCCTTAAGGATGATTATGTTGTTGTTACCAAAAGAGGATGTTTTCATCTAGAAGTATTCTATTGTGGCTACATTGTTAGGAATTGTAGGGCTGGACAAGAAGTTGGTACAATATTATGGTTTTTCTATAAATGGGATTTTTGTGACGTTTTAGAACTATACTTACTTTAGTGTGGATCGAGCATTTTATCTTTAGTGTTTCAAAATATATAGATGATTATTTTGATATGAAAATTTAGTAATGTTATTGACTTTTCTCAAGTTTGTATATATTGAGATTTTTCTAGCAGGTTAATAATATAATTATTTCTTAATTATAATTTATCAGAACATATTTTGCAGTGTTCCACGGAGTATCAGAATGGGGGACGATGAGATGGGTCTTAAAAACAAGGATTAAAGTATTAGGTTTGATGATGACGAAGGAATGATGGTAAGAAGACGATGCAAATATATATAGTACTTAAAAATTAGTTATAAAAAAGATATAAGATACAACAAATGAAACTTTGAAATATTACACACATTGCATTGAATAGTGAAAATGTCAAATATGAATTATAATTAATATTTATATTTGAAATTGTGATTATATTCATAATTCAATTAGAGTTGGTAAGTGGTTCAATGCCTCTAACGATTCTAATCATCCCTAAAGTCTATGCCAAACTCCTCATTACTTGAACCGCTAGACTCCTCAAAGTTGAAAACTTGAAACCTGAACAATTGAGCAATAAAGACTTGACAAGTGTACTTTTCTCTAACTCTTATTAGTACTTATTGCTAATGTTGTCATTCTTCCTTGTTAATGCTCTCACTCTTGCTTGTTATTACTCTCACCACTTCGCTCTTGCTTGCTAATGATTTCACTCTTGCTTTGAATTTTCAATTGTGATTTGGAGTGAGGGTGTAAATCTTATATATATATATATATATATATATATATATATATATATATATATATTGGAGTGTTTAGAGGTTCAATGGGGCTCATTGAATATGGGTTAGTGTTGGGAGCCATAATATACAAACAATTTAATGATTTAATAAAAAACATTAGAAAGACTTATGATGTTGGGGATGATTGGGAATATATAGGATGGGTTGAGAGACTTTTGGAAGTCTTCAAGGCGTCCCCAAGTCCTCATGAAGTCCCCAAACATTTTGCGGATGTCCTCATTTGACTGTTGGTGGTGGGGGGTTGGAGGGGATATGTCTCCCAACCATCCTCAAGTCTCAAAAGCAATCCGAATGTTTGAGATGTCACTCTTAAGAGGACGTGTCCCTGTGAAATTTTATTATTTTTTGAGTATACCTTTTAATACAAAATGTTAGTTGACATATATAAATTGTTAAAAAATAGTTTTAAAAATTTAATATATATTATAGTTATACCCTCCAAAATCCTTAACATGGATATATATATATACACACACACACATTGTCTTGATGTGAAGGAGTGGGGTATGAGTGTTTTAGTAAGATTTCAACTAATCCTGTACATTTTTAAAATGAAGTAACATTGGAAAAAAATGGAAACTATAAGCTGAAGGGATATGGTCTTATGGAAAAGTACATGACCAAAGTAAAAATATCGTGGATAATATTGTCTGATTTTGTAATAATTATTTATATTAATAGAATATAAATATTTTCTACGATGATGATTTCAAGACTGACTGGTATATATGTGATTTCTTCGAAGTTTATTCGAAGTGTATTTTTTTCAGAATTTTTATAAAGATGAATTCAAATGTGCATTTATATGATTTATTTGCTTATGCTGAAATTCAAATGATGTTTTCATTTTGGATGTTTGTTTGAGAAGGATTAAAATGTTTATCCTTATGCACGAGAATATTTGAACTTTTTTTTAGAAAATAATTGGGCATCTTGTACGTTGTGACAGAGGCGAAACATCAAATGTGGGTTGTGCAGTAACTCATTTCACTCGGTATATGCATTATGATCTCTCTGTATTGTTCGCAGATAGTTTTTAACTAGTCAAACTTGTTAGATAAGATTTCTCCAGTTAATTTGCAAGGACTCACTGATAACATTTTTCCCACCAGACTTTCTATTTGCATTGCGATCTCTCCGTAACTGATCAGACCTGCTACGGTAACTGTTATATGAGATTTTGCTTTTCTCCGTTTGCAAGATTCATTGATAATACTTTTTCCCACCATCAATTCTATTTTCTCCAATGTAGTAGCTTAAAGGTAGAGTGAAGCATAATGCAGAAGATATCTATGTGGATGGTCCATATGTTTGTGGATGGTACATAGAGATGGCTGATAAAAATGTTGTGGCAGGCCAAAAAATAGCCATTCACGCCCAGGTCATGTTTTGTGTTGTTTTTCTACTCAACCTTCTAAAGAAAGACGAGAGATTGGTATATCCAAGAGCATCACACATTGACTAATGATTTTTATAGTGTTTCAAAACACACAAGGAATATTAATTTCCCACGCTACATCGTATTCCTTCCTCTAACATTTTGGTTGATATCTTTATTTTTAATTATTATGTTAATTCATACTCAGATAAGTTTTTCTTTCAAACTTCAAATATATATTTTAGTACATTTAGATTTATACGAAAACAAAAACAATTTGGTTTATATCTTTGAGAAGTGTGTTTTTTACCATTAATAATTTAAACATTATAATTCTTGTTTTGGGTTTTTTTTGCCTTTTTTTTTGTTTTTTTTTGTTTTTTTGTGTCTACTTCAGCTTTTGGGATTGGGTTTGTCCCTTTGTTCTCTTATTGGCCTTGTTTGCTCTTGTTCCTTGTTGTCTCTTTCGAGCCTTGATGCTTATCTTTTGGCTATACAGGGTTTTTATCCATTCAAATCCAACATATTTACCTAATATAAATTTTTATTTAAACATTATAATTATATTTAAAAATAAAAAAATAAACTGTGTTGTAATTTTATTTAATTAATAAAATAATATTTTATATAAATTTTTTATATATTTAATATAATTATTAATTAATTTAAGAAATCTATTAAGTTATTTGAAATACTAATACAAAATTGTTTGTTTTAAAAGTTTTAGAATATATTTTAATTTTTTGTATTCTTAAATTTTTTTAATTTAATATGTTTTATTTAATATTATTATTTTAAAATAATAATAATTAAAACATTATTAAATTTAAATAAATATTTTTTTAATAATATTTTTTAAGATATAATCAATGAGATGTTGATGATTGAGTTGAATAGATTTTCATATTATATATCCAATCAAAAGTATCAATAAATTCAAAATATAAAAAATATGGTATAAAATTATAAGTTTAAATAAATGTAATTATTTGGTGATATGTACTCATTTTTCTTTATTTTTTCTCTTTTATCATTTTTTATTACTATAATAATTGATTTATTATGAATATGCTTGTAATTATCTAGGTCTTTTATTTTTCTCTACTATTTACATATTAACTAAGAAAAACAAATTCAATTATTTCGAAATACATGTCTTACTATCTATCTCATATTCTTCTTCATTGTCTTTTGTAATTGTTGTTATAACTCTAAAATCCACATTCATTCACAACAATAATCTTTGTATTTATTAAGGGTAAAGGTTTTTTGACTGAGATCCTACCCAAGAATAAAAAGTCTTGAAGCCAAGATACAATAGTAAAGATCAAGAGAAATAAAATAAGAACAAACTGCTAGGAAGCAACAACAATGCATTTCCAGCACCAATAATAAAAAACTACCATCAACCCAAAGCTGAAGAATGTGATTTGAGTGTCATATCAAATGGAACTGGTTATAGTTTAGAAGAGATATTTTCTTGTTCTGGACCATTGTCCACTCATCCTTACTATGCTTAACATTAGAAACATGATCTCTAGGATGATAATATAAAATGAGGAAATATGTCAAAAGGAGACCTAGCAGGAGAAGACGAGATTTCCCTCTCCTTGACCGCCTCAACAGGGGCATGAGGGATATGAGTCTTCGGTTCACTAAGAGGCTACTGAGAGGGTTTCACATTAGGGGAAGAGACAATCTGAGAATGGCTCGAAACAAAATCAGAAACAAGAGCAACAGGTGAATTGACATTGAAGTGAGAGGGTTGTGAATCCACCCACCAGGTATGATTGAAACCCTTTTTTTTCCTTAGAGAGTCCAAAATCTTCAAGCACGTGACCTATTTCAAAACACATGTGACAACGAAATGTCAATCTTTCATAGTCTAGTCTTTGGGTCCTAATTTTATCTCCAATCTACAAATTAATGTTCTCAGGAAGGTCCTAGGAGATGTCTAGATCCACTAGTATCCTAGCATAGGTAGTATGTAGTTGCAGGGTAGTAGTAGCATCAGTTTTCTCAAAGGCCCCTAGCTTGTTGCCAATAGATTCAACGTATGATTCATCCCAAAATTGCAATGGGAGGCCATGGAGTCTAACCCAGATGGGCATCATGTCAAATGAGTCTTTCAATGGATCAAATAAGGGATACCAGGGTTTAGTCATGAGATAGTATTAATCCCCCCAAACCCAATACACATTGTTTATGATTTCATGATCCTCTTTAGATTCAAAAACAACAACGAGATAAGATTTGGAGTAGGGTTAGAGTTCAATCTTACCATTGATTTTGGGGCTCCATTTTTTAGTGATCCATTCATGCAGCTGCGAAAGTTTGGGCCAAAAATTGTTGAACCTGCAAATGATCTTCAAGCATGGCTGTTATATGCCTCACAACAATCTTCAAGCATGGCTATTATATGCCTCACAATAATCTTGCAATACTTGGCAAAATTGGTTTATGGAAACATATAAACCCCAATATAACATGATCATTATGCCAATCAACACAATAAAAGTGACCCCCCTACTAACATAATAATTGATTGTATATTGTAGAAATTAATTCTTAAATAAGAATAATACAATTTACAACATTGTTATGCTTCTTGTTATTCAATATTATAACAATTTGTTTTAATTTACATCAACGTTAATTCAATTGAATACTTATTTGCACTATCAAAAAGTTATAATATTGAGATATTGAACTTATTATTGAATACATAAACTTTTTGGTAATGTATAAAGAATCATTTTATATCTAGGTCTATTGTATTATGAGTTTTTTTGGGTAGGTTTTCCTACTACTTTAGAGGGAATAAAAAATATTTAGTATATATTGCTTATAATGAGAATAGAAATGTGTAGTAATCAAATCTATTTAAGAATATTATTCACTATGAAAATAAAAAATATGTAGTTATACACATTTTTGAAGAGATGATTCAAGAACGAGTTTTTCTCTTAAAGAGTCTTTACCCCATATCTTTAGGTTTTTTTGGATAAGGTAAATATCGTTTGATTTTGAAGGGATAAAAAACATTTTACAAACCGAAAGATAAAAATCAAGGCACAATATCGAGACAAAATGAAGCGATCAACAAGACCATACAAGAGACAACCAAAAAAACCAATATCAGAAGCAGGAGAAAAACCACTAGAGAAAAGGAAGACCCCAGGAAGGTCAAAGCCACTTGACCACCACTGAGCCACAAAACTCTCATCCATGGTTTACCCCTCCATGAGACCGAAGGTTCATCTTTAGAGGTTCATTCAGAGTTTTGCCTTTCTTTTTCTTGTTCAAAACCTTCCATCCTTCACCCTTATTTGGATCTTCATTCTCATCTCGATGAATAGGTAGAAGAACTTCAATGGTATCCTTGTTTGTTGGGCTCTAAATCTTTGAGAAACTAGGAGATTGAGACGAAACAACAACCTCCTTTTCTTCACTATGCTTCAATTGTTGAACCGGGCTAGAGGAACCAAAATTTTCCCTACAATTTCTCTCTTCATGAATCTTGGAGGTATCTTCATGTCCATCAAAAACTTGCTCTAAAACAATATCCGAATAGTTTCTGAAACTTACGGTTTAAGAAATATTATTCAATATGAGAGAAAAAAAATGTGTAGTTATATTCATTTGTGAAGGGATGACCCAACAAAGAGTCTGTCTTCTTAAGAGTCTTTAGCACATCTCAATTTTGTACTAGGGGAGGCACGAATTATGTGGACATATATCTCAACAATATAAAACTCTTGAATTTTATGTTTTACCTCATTTATTAAGAATATTTGATGTTTTATCTCATATTTTTAATAAATTCTTATTTGAAATATATTTTTCTTGTAATCCTATTAATCTATTATAACACACACATAATGATTTATATAGATATTTACATTTCCTATATTATCTATTATGAAAATTATAATATACATAAAAAAAAAAAAACTATGAATAATGTTTCATCTCAGATTAAATTATTTTAATAATTTACAAAATTCAAATATTTATCTACAATAAATCCACATTTACTCATAGTTAATGAGAAGTTGTTCATAAATTAAGAATCCATCCCTAACAACTCTAATAAATGATCTATTTTATCACCCATCCCGTTGTAACTGCTCTCACTAATTTACCCTCCTGTGGTCCACGATATATATATTTTTATTTTGCGATGACTTTAAGCTGTCTCAGAGGAGATATTTCATAGAAGACTTTCAGTTAAATGCGTGAGTAATGCCGGCAGCTACCTTTCCATTGATGGTAGCTACGATTTCTTGTAACTTGTTCACAACGTGGGATGTATTTTCTCCATTCTCACCAAAACATTCCCTTATTTTCATCTCGTCCTTGATTTGCTGAAGGGTAGTTGAGGTTTCTCCTCTTAGAATGGCCGCTAAAAATTTCCCCAACGCCTCTTCTTCATTTTCTTACCTGCTCATATTCTTCTAATACGATCCCAATGACTATAAATTACCATAGCAATGATGTATAGAATAGCATCAACTCAAATCAGGTCATTCTTCCGCTCCCGATCAGTTAACTGGTCTTTGGAATTTGTGTAGATTAAGTCCACATGTCAGTAGAGAAAAGAATAAGTCTGTATTTGTTCTAGGGGTCTACTGTGGTTAGTGTAGGGAAGTAATTGACTTAAGTAAAAATGGGGAGGAAACCATGCTGCTCTAAACGAGAGGACCTCAACAGAGGAGCCTGGACTGCACATGAAGACATCACATTGACTAACTATATTCACACTCATGGCGAGATTGGTTGGAGATCTCTCCCCAAGAAAGCAGGTATATTATAGTCCCCTCAATTTTAACTACATTTTGGGAATTCAAATGCAAGTTTTTTAGCAGAATTAGGATTTTCAGCTAACTGTTAAGTTCGGTTATGGGCAGGTCTGAATCGTTGCGGGAAGAGTTGCAGATTGCGATGGTTGAATTATCTTCGGCCTGACATTAAACGGGGCAACATTTCTCCAGATGAGGAGGATCTTATTATCCGAATGCATCGCCTCCTCGGTAATCGGTATGAAAAAATGCCCACCATTTTACATTTTTACGAAGCAGCCCATTGTAGTAGTAAGATTTATTTGTAAAGTCGAAAATAGCTAAACAAAATTATGTATGACAGATGGGCACTTATTGCTGGGCGGTTACCTGGAAGAACTGATAATGAAATAAAGAACTACTGGAATACTCATTTGAGCAAGAAACTTGCTCTGAGTACTAGTACAGCCCCTATGCCTACCACTCATGTCCCATTGCAAAAATCTCATAGTTTTCCAGGCATGGAGAAACTGAGTCCTCCGTCACAGAATTACAGTGAAGATGATGGAGATAAACATTGTAAAATGAGATCGGCTTCGGATAATGAGATGAGTAGCGATGTTTTAGGTGGGATGATGCAGACATCCATTGGGGATGAGGAAGAAGCTGCATTGGATGTCTCCAGATCTTGGAGGCAGTTATTAGAGGAGTCACTCCTGGACGAGGATTCAGAGGTAGTTGAGAACCAAATTTTATCATCATCAAATTTGAATGATTCGTATCCTGTGGAGAGCTTCGATCCCCTCTCTTTTTCTTGTATTGATTTTGGCGTAGAACTAGAAGATATATATCCTGTTCAGATCACCCAGAATAACCCCTCTGATAATATTGATCACTCCGACTGCCTAGCAACTTATAATGCAGCTGAGCAAGCCGGAATTGCAGACAAATTGCAACAGGGTAATAATTGTGCTGAACAAATGAGGCAGATGGAATTGGGTCCATTAGATCCCCTCTTTTATTATGAAAAAAACTGGGAGGATTCAGTAGACATGACTGCTCTCTGCAAAAGTAGTGAAGAAGAATATCTAGACATTCTTGTAGATATTCCTAATTAGAGAATTCTATTATTTTGTTTGTTTTAAGTTGTACTAACTCATTTAAATATGGGGTTATTTTAGTAAGGTAACATATAACACGAGTGATTATGGTGTAAAGATGGAGCTATCTTTGTAAATTATAAAAAAACAACATAACATTTAAAATTCAGCGAATGTATTTCCAATTTAGGAAACTGTTAAAAAAATTATAATATAAAAATATATCGATATAAGGACAGCTTAATAAATGTCTTTAAATGATAATTAAAAAGCTTTAATTTTATTGTATTTTTAAAAAACATTATTCTGCAATTTTAAAAATATACCATTACAATTTACCAGTATTATTTATGTGTCTTGCTTAATATTGAAGACCGTTAGTTGATACCTCTTAACACAATAAATAATGGAGCTGTCTTCTTTGTGGTTGGCATTATTACAGATAATGAAATCTCAATGATCGACTACATCAAGAATGCCTTTGTTGGCATAGAATTAAATAGTGGGCATCGAAATTAATATGTATATTACCCTCACTTTAAAGTTTACACATTCATTTGTAAGAAATCATTCTATGCAAGTCCATACATATGGGTATCTATCACCTAAATTCATACGTGCCATTAGGTGTTTCTAGTAGGAGTCAAATATTAGTAACCAAAAAACATGTGGTTGGTTTTGATCTAAAATTAATAGCCTTCATCTATGAAATGATATTCAATATTCTTTTTATTTTTTTTCCAAGAATGGTTGTATATTTGTATATTTTTTCCATGGTAAAATTATAGTGATATTTGTAAATTTAATAAACTAGGAATTGCATATATTTGTGAGCTGAGTATATTGATACGTAGAGAAAATGTGAATATTTGTAGGAGGAAGTGGGGTGATGAAGAAGGAGAAACAAGGTTGAAAATTAAGGGGAAGAGAAAATGTTGGAGGGAAATAGATTTGAAATAAAAACATTTTTCCTTCAATACTCTCAATACCTAAGTCTATTCTTTGTTGGTAGGGTTGTCATCTCCTATGTAATTTTAGCATGCAACCTAGCATTTTTAGTATTATTTTTTCATATTCTCGGTGGAATTCAAGGCTTTAATGTTCACCTTTTTCTTGGCAAAGTATTTTTTATGGCACCATAAAATGCCACTCATAGAATTTTGTTGTAGAAAATGGAAGCATAAGTGGATTTAGAAGAACGATATACACTAGTCTTTGATTTCACACTTTATTTGCTATGTGCAACTATGTCATTCCATTGAAAAATGACTAATCTTTTTTTAAGGCGTTTGACAATAGACGAAAACAAATTCTCTTCTAAAAGTCTCGAGATTTTTTTTGTAAACTATATTTTAAAGGAATCATGATACATTTGACATGAGTTACAAACAATGCAAGTGGATTCAAAGAGGGTACAACCATTAAATCTAAGAGAGAAGGTTAGCGCATGTGATAAGCCCAAATAACTCAAATCTCTCCAATGTCATCAATTATCCTTGTCTTTCTTCTAGTAAGTCACATAGGATCTGCATGTCATTTTTGTGAACTACATGCTTGAAGAAAACCCGGATGAAAACTACGTGAAGGCTGTATGGAAAAATATGTTAGTGTGTATATCAATGCTATGTATTCTATATATTTTCATTCTTCCTTCCAACCAAAAATGACAAAAATGGATTCTTTATTATTTTGGCTATTCAAGATTGTAGTGCCCACTTCTCTTCGACACTACTTTTCATTATGTTGACATTATTGATGGATGGATACTTATACATTTTGATTATTATATATTGTTAAGTAGATGATAGATGTAATGCCAAAAATTTCAACGTTCTAAAATCACATTAAACCTTAAATAATTATCTACAAAGTTGTGGAAATTTTTTTGTTTAAAAGATTGCAAGGGTTTCAAACCCTATAATGTGTTTGATTAACTCCTACCAGCAACTGCTACATTACACTGGATGGATTAGGTCTAGATTAATAATTAAACATTCTTAACCCATTCCTAAAGTCAATTTCAGTTATAAGCCTCTAGAAATGTGCCCATTAATTCTTTTACTTGGTTGAATAGTTTTACCCCTCTTAAATTAACATTCCAACCCACATTTATTAAACCCTTATCTTTAGTTACCTTAATTCCCTTAAATTATTAGCCTTAATCTCCATTGAATCATTTACTAAAATATACTAGGAGAGTTACATAATTAACTTAACATACTAGGGTACTGAGAGACCCCATTCACCCATTTTCACATACACTTAAATTATTAAAAAACCCATAGCATATATATTCTCACCTAACAATTGTAGGGTTGATTCTTTACTCTTGGATTAAGTCCATTGTGACCACTAGATCCTAGATATCCAAGCTAACCCTAACCATCCTTATGAAATTTCATTTAACCTTTTCCCCTTGCCCTAGCCTGCTCATTTGGTCTCTTTTATTTTCTTTGATTTACATGTTGGAGGAGTGGAAGCCATGAAAACAAGGAGGGAAGCCATGGAGGGATTTATTTGGGTCTCAGCTTAGTTTAGTTTATTCATGGATTTGTTATTGTAATGTATTCTATTTGTTGGTTGTAGGGATTCTACCATAATATGGAGTAGTTGTTTAGCTATTTCAATTTTTTTGAGTTGTTTATTTGGGCAAACCACCATCACCATTAAATCTATGAAATTTAATACACTTAAATTCCCATTCAAGGATTGACATGTTTAAACAATGAGTTTGTTCCCTTAGAGTTTGCTGGTGGTTCTCTTTTTATGTTTTATAGGCTCAGATTTTAATTAAACCAAGTTCAAATTTGCACAGTCACAAATTTTAATTTTCTGCTGACAGTGATGAAACTGCCACATTGAGGAGGCCAATGGTCTTGTGACTTCTGCCCTTCCTGGGTGATAATTCAGAAACAGCCACCCTGCCTGGATGGCGGTTCAGAGACCGTCTTTCTAACCAAGTTGATGGTCTGAAGACCACCGCTTTAACCTTTAGTTTAACCTTTAGTTTAAGAAAATTTTACTAGGGTGACTTATAGTTTAACCTTAGCTTAAATTTATATGCCTAAAGTCACTAATTGAGAGGTTAATAACATTTATTCATTGCATGAATTAATCACTAAATGCATAGATTTTCTATTTCAATAGTATATAAGAATACAACTATGAGAATATTTTTCCAATAAAATTGCTTTCAATCTCAAATGAAGGAATGAAATTCAATCTATTTCTAAGTATCAATGCTTTCCTTTCCACAACAAGAATGTAATCCTTCAACAAAGTAATTCACTATAATTTAGTGCATTCTTCCATTACAACCACAACCATTTATTCAAAGAAAGAACAAACAACTATATTACATTTCAGATTTGCTAAGAATACATTCTCAATGATTTACAACTTCCAAGTTCTTTCTTCTTTCCTACAATAATGCAAAATTCTACAAGTAACAATGAACTTTCTTTTTCTTTTTCTTGAACATAGCTCATTTTATTACAATACAAAAATCTTTCTTTTCAACAATACATTACAACTTGCTAATACAACATACAATACAATGTTTTTTGTAAAATGAAAGATTACCAACCTTCCACATTAAGTGGGAACGACATGGAAAGTTTTTACAATAAAGGATTTCCTTTTGAATTCTACAAATGCTTCAAGTCCCAAATATTCAACAAGATCTCCACCATTTTATTCACTTCAAACAAAACAATAAATAATGGGGGTAGGCAACGCTTTCCATCCAACCAATAATCTAATGAGGAGAAGATGATATCCTCCTCATTAGCCCCCTAGCCCCAAACAAAGTGCAATAAGAAATGGAGACAACCCATGGAAACTAACACAATGCTTCCACATCACAATAAAAAATTTCACAACCATTCAACACAAATTCAATCACAAGATAACAAACACAAGAATGCAACTTCAAAAAATACACAAGGCTTGAAAACTCAAAGCCAATGGAGCAAAGAACTATAGGGAGATCACTTATGCCTTCCAATGGGATTAGGTTCCCACCTTAAAACCCTCCAAAAAACAACTCAAAACCCCTACACAACTCTTATTCCTCCCTCAAGATTCTCTTATGCCTCCCTACAATCTCGTATGTCTCCCTCAAAAGAACCATGTAAGAAAAGCAAGAAAATTTCCTATCAAAAGGTGGGGCACCCAACCCAACTCCCTCGCAAAACTTGAAACAAAACTCTTATGCCTCCCTTCAATAGAAAATTTCCATAACCTTCTACTACACCATACTTACGCATTGTACGCATGATTCCAACAAGCACACAGACCATTCACTTACATGCAATACACACATATAAAGAAATAAAATAAATGTGTAACTCCTACCTTTCCATAGTAAGAACTTGATCAAATAATCACACTCCAAGCACCTTCAAGCCCAGTCCAACTCCCACAAGATCAAAGACTTCCACAAGCACTCAAAAAACTATCTAACTCCAAAAATACAAGTGCACAATAAAATGAAGTAACCCATTAACCAAAAAATAAGCTTGCATATATAGAAAAATAGAAGAGGAGGGTGAGGTGGCTCCATGTAGGATGCCACATCACTTATATTCAACTCCACACACAAGTCAAACCTCAATCCCAAGGCACAATAAATTGGTGGTTGAGAGAAATGACAAGCCTCTTACACACATAACCTCATACCCACACCTCTAATGGACATAATTTAAAACTCATGTAAGAAGGTGCAATAAATATAACCTTTTACCTTACAATTCACATAATGGGGTCTATTTTTGACCCCCCATCCCATAGGTATAGTTGGTAAGTGAAATTAAGATGTGTGGGATAAGATTAACTTGTCCCACAAGCCTCCAAAAATGGCCCTTAAGACCAAATCGGAATTTCCCAAGCAAGGTAGAGTGCACAACAATCAAAGTCAAATACACTCAACTTAAATCACAAGATCCAAAGGACCAACTATTCTAATAAATGGATCCTTTTTTGACATCCCCAATTAACGTAATAAACATGATTAATCCACTTAATTAAGGCACATTAATAAACAATGAATAAAACATTTACATTACAAAATAAATCACATACTCCACAGTAAATAAAAGAAAAAGGGAAACATTACATACATAGCCCATGGTCACATTTTGAGGTCATCTCCCCCATGGGGGCCTCCTAACAATCTAATAACAAAACATCAAACATTACACAAATTTCCATTGTGATCATCATTATATCCATCCAATATTCCACTGTGGTTCGTCTCCTTATCCCCTTTTGTTTGTTACGATACAATTACATGAAAAATCACACAATACCTCCTTTGGCCTCATGGCCGCATCAAATATATCAAAGATAAAATATACACACATCCATCAATAAACATCCTCATATAACTAAATCATCATCTAAACTAAACAATGTTATCACTTGTCTATAATTTCAACAACATCTCGATTCTACCATTTCATCAATATTAGCAAGATCAAGAGATTAGTTCAAATGCTAAATCATATTAAACATGATGAGATTTATGAATGTCAGTAAATATATATTCTAACAACACATCATCATCAATATAAAATGCCTCTCTATGTCTCTAAGAATCCACACAAATCATAGTATGAATCACAATCCATCAATAGTCAGAATATCTTTATCATCTAACATCATGCTAAACAAAAAATATATGATAATATTCATGTCTCTAGTCAACAGTAATGAAAATAAAAATATAACATGTTGAAGAGAAGTGGGAACTATATACCCCTCCCCTTAGACTCAACTTCCTTCTGGAAGTCACTCAAATAGGTGTGGAAATTGGACTCGTAACAGTGTAATATCCTCCCATGTAACAACAGTATCATCATACCTGTCACACTGGACTCTCACCTGATCAATATATCAGCCTCGAAGTCCAAAGGTCCTATTCTCTAAAATACACATGGGCTCCACCATCATCTGCCCCTACTCTTGCACCTGCAATTCAGTCTAATCCAATACATGAGAAGGATATAGGATATATCTCCTAAGGATAGATACATGGAATACATCATGCACGTGAGACAAGCTGGGTGACAAGGCTAGACGATAAGCTAAGGTACCGATCCACTCCAAGATATCGAATGGACCCACAAATCTAGGAGATGAATTAGAGCCTTTTCTATAACGGATAAGACTCTTATAAGGTATGACATAAAGGAACACCTTCATGCCCACCTCATAACTACAGTCAACTCTCCTCTAATCTAAATACTTCTTCTTCCTATCATATGCCTCCTGTAACCTTTGTCGGATCAAAACAACCTGCTGCTCCATGTCCTATAACATAGCTAGCCTAAGAGATACTTTGTCCTCAAGTTTGTCCCAACTTAAAGGTGTCCTGCACTCCCTACCATAAAGTGCCTGAAATGGTGCCATCCCAATAGAAATCTGGAAGCTGTTGTTGTATGCAAACTCAACCAAGTACAAGTACTTATTCCACTTCGACTGATGATCCATGATGTACATCTAAATAATGTCCTCTAAAATATTGTTCATCTGCTCTGTCTGATCATCTGTGTCTGGGTGATATGTTGTAATGAAGTCGATACTCATCCCAAGGGCTTGTTGCATGGTAGTCTAAAAATGAGAAGTGTATAAGGGATCACGGTCATACATGATCTTCCATCGAATCTTATGTAGTTTAACAATCTCATCTAAGTACACTCTCACTACTGCACTAGTTGTATATGTGGTCTTCACTGGAGAAAAATGAGCCACTTTTATCAATCTATCCACCGTGACCATGATGACAATGTGGTGGTATCTCGACATTGGTAGCCCTACTATGAAATCCATGGAAATGGTGTCCCATTTCCACTCTAGTATAACATGTGGGTAAAGAAGGCCATCTAGATGTTGATGCTTAGCCTTTTCCCTTTGACACTCTAAACAGTGTGACATAAACTGGGCTACATATTTCTAAAAACCTCTCCAATGGTATAACTATCTCAAGGAGGCGTACATCTTCTTTACCCCTGGATGGATCGAATAAGGTGCACAGCGAGCCTCTGCCAAGATATCCTGTCTTAAACATCCATCCCTAAGAACATAGATCTAACCTTTGTTTCTGAGAATTCCATCTAACTCTAATGCAAAACCATCAAACTTCCCCTCAAGGGGTCATTGAGACTTAATCTCTAATCTAGCTGCAAGGTAGAAACTGTCATGTGGAAGTTGTTGCAAAATCTTGCGCCATAAATCTGTACCCACTAAAGTAGCCATAACCAAATGTCTTCGTTTACTCATAGCATCAACAATAACATTCTCCTTCCCCTTCACATGCTCTATCTTCATGTCGTACTCACATAACAACTCCATCCAATGCCACTAGTGAGTGTTTAGACTAGGTTGCATAAAGAGTTGACGTAAGCTTAAATGGTTAGTCGTGAGAATAAAACTCTTGCCTAAAAGGAAATGTCACCAATCACCAAATCATGCACAAATATTGAAAGCTCAAGGTCATGAGTAAGATAATTCAGCTCATGATCTTTGAGTTTGTGATACTCAAACACAATTACATGGCCATCCTGCATCAATACACCTCCTAATTTTGACAAAAAAACATTTGTACATATGAAGAACTCATCCTGTGGATCTAGTGCTGCAAGAATGAGTGTTGTCGTAAGGCATCCCTTTAGTGTACTGAAGGCCTGCTCACATCTATCAAAGCAAATAAAATTCTTACCTTTCTACTAAAGGGAAGTGATGGGGTGCACAATCTGAGAAAAAACCTGAACAAATCTTTTGTAGTAACCTATCAATCCCATGAAACTGCGTACCTTAGTCACACTGGTCGGTGTGGGCCAATACATAATATCTCTAATCTTGGAAGGATCGACTGCAATACCTTCCCTAGAAATGATGTGCCCCAAATACTGAACCTCTGACTGAAAGAATGCACACTTCTCCAGTTCCCGTAAAGTTGTTTCTCACGAAGACATTCCAGAACCTGTCAAAGGTGCTCCTCGTGCTCCTCATGTTTACATGAGTAAATAAAATTTTTATTAATAAATATTTGCAAAAAACAATCTAAAAATGTCCAAAATACCCCATTCATCAAACTCATGAATATTGCGGGGGAATTCGTCAGACCAAAAAGCACTAATGTGAAATCGTAGTGGCCATATCTCGTATGGAAGTATGTCTTATGAATATCTACCTTTGTGATCCTCAGCTTATAGTATCCAAACTTAAGGATTATCTTGGAAAATATCATGGCCCCCTTCATCTGATCAAGCAAATCATCACTATGTGGAAGGGGGTAATGATTCTTGATCGTTACTTTGTTCAGCTGACGGTAATCGATACACAATCAAAAATATTCGTCCTTATTATTTACAAAAATCACCAGTGCACCCCAAGGGGATACACTACTATGGATTATGAATTTCTCAAGAAGGCCCTCTAGCTAGAATTTGAGCTCACAGAGCTCAGGGGTAGTCATTCTATATAACACTCGTGAGATAGGCTCTTCTCTTGGAACCAAATCAATGTGAAAATATATCTCACATGGGGGAGGTAACCTTGAAAGATCCCTTGGAAAGACATCTGAAACTTCCCTCATGATATGATGATCATCAAGTGAAGGCCTACTAGACTCATCATTTGATATGTCGTTAACCATGGCAACATACAATTGATAACCTAGTCGCGCACACCGCTTAAGCTGCATAACGTATATGGTGTGAATAGAGGTGGGTATCCTAACTCCCACTATAACTATTTCAACTCCCAAATCATTTTCACATGATATTACCTGACTATAACAATAAACTATAGCCATGTGTGCAGATAACCAATCCATGCCCAAAATAATCCCATAGGAACCCAAATGAAGGATACAAAGATCCAAGGTCATGGAAAAAGGTCCTAGGTCAACTATCAACTCCTTGATTAATAATTCCACTATGAGATTGGCTCCAGAAGACATCTCCACATCCCAACTATAGATCTACCTAACTACCACCAGCCTACATCACTCTACTAAAAATGGAGAAATAAAATAATTTGAGGAGCCTGAATCAAATAAAACAAAAATAAAAATGCCATCAATGGTACCTATAGTCTCAATCACCATTCCCTGGTGCTCTATTGGTGATTCTTGATCACTACATATATCATGTGGATCCTAGCCATATCACCTACTATCGGCTCTAAAATAGTTCCCTTACCTCAATTAGAAACTCTCTCCAATGGTGCCCCTGTACACCTCACCCATAGCAACTAGCTAATCCCCTCCAATGAGAACTAGATCCTGTAGGTACTCTAGAGGTATGAGCCCTGGATGTTGATGATCCTCCTATGTACTCTTGTGGTTGCTACTGTTGAGATCCTATGGATTGAGCTCTAGATGTTTCCTGAGTCCTGACTGGTCCCCTAGGAGGAGGACCCATTGTATCAATTTATTGGTTAGTTATTGAAAGGGAATTCAAACTAACACTTTAATAGTTTCAAAACATGAACTAACTACATAAAGATCATCATGTTAAGATCTAAATAATACTAAATACCAACATCATGCATTAGAACTTAAAATAGAAATCAAACTAATATGCTAAGCATTTCAATCTCTACTCTTTAGATTACCAAAAACACTAAATGAACCTACATACATCCATATCAATAAAAGTTGATTGTTTGATCTTCAAGGGTTTGGGAATGGAAGCTCATCAAAGTATGGCTAAAAGACCATTTTGATTCTCTCCATATGACCCAAAATCTTTGATGAATGAAATGCAAGAATGAGGCTATTAGCTCAATGAAAGATGCTCTACGATAAAATGCCTATAGATTAGTTATAAGCATGAAAAGTGTAAAAGTGTAAATAGAAAGGTAGGAGGAGGGCTCCTTATGTAGCCCAATGGATAAAAGAATGTCTACAACCCTTTACATGTGGGATAATAGTTAGGTTGAGTTAGTTGTGGATAAGGATGGTTGAAAGGGGGTTGAGTCAACCTTAGGAGAGTTTATTTTGTCCTTTAGTGACTCATGGGGTTTGAGGGGATTTATTAATTAACCCAAGTGATTAATTAATAGGTGAGCAAGCTTATAAAAGCTTTTTAGAGGAATAATTAGCATGATTTAGACTATAGGAGGAATTTAATCAAATAAATGATGATTTTTTGATTTAATGGAAGAGGAAGCTAATTAATTAATATAGATAGAAAGGGGGATTAATTAACGAAAGGTCATTAATTGGTGTATTTGTTGGATAGAAGAGTTAATTAATTAATGTAATGTAAGTAATTAATGGTGATAGAAAAGAAAATGAGCATTTATTGACAATATATCGTCAATTTGTGGGAAATGATATAATTAACACAATTTAAGTATTTAAATTGCTCAGGATAAATTATAAGTGTCTACATTTACCCCTCTTTAGGGTGTCGTAAGTGACGCCACTTCAAAGATAGTAGACTGGTAATATTTTGAAGGGGTAGAAGAAAAATTAGTAGAATTGACAGATGCCCCTCGAGTGTCGATGGGGTGATGAAAGAAGGTGATCGACGACCAAAAAAGGTGAGAGAAATGGATAGAAGAATGGGTAGGGACAAGATTCCCCAGGTTAATTTGAAGAATAGTGTTGATAGGAGAATGATGTAGAAGAGGAATGAAGAAGGAAAGAAAAGATCAAGCTTTCATCCAGTGTATTGAAACAAATTTAGCGTCATCATATTGCAAAAGATCTACATCATCAGTCCTTATTAAAAATATAAGCATACGAAAAAAGTAGAATGACATGAAAATCCATACTATGAACAATTTTCCATTGCTGAAAATGCCAACTCCATGCAACATACAAAATATAATGCAATACGAGAAAGTAAAATATTCCTAATTCCTTACAACATACATAATGCAATGCAATACGAGGAAGTAAACACATTAATGTAACAGAGAAACATAATGCATTGTTTTTGTTAGCAAGCTTTGATTCCAACCTATGCAAATTAACGAAAAGGGTTATAAGATGGTGCCCAAAGCAAGGATACATGTAAGGGGAAAAAGTAAGGACACTTGGGTTCTATATAAATCAATTGTGCACTATGAAAAAGTGCCAAACAACTCATTGTGCCCCATAGTATAGACATAAAGAAAACCGACTATGTTGGTGGAGGTAGATGAAGATGATCCGCGAGTCATGCACAAGACCAGGCGATAACCAAAGAGAGATGTTTTGTAAGATGATTTTTATTTATTTTGATTTTTTAGAACCATATTTGAATCTTTTTTATTTTGAATGTTTTTTATTTTTAAAGTTTTCTGAAACTATGTACAGGAAAGTAAGAAACATGGATACCCCCAATGATAGATGGGATGTACAAGGGAATAATGCCACATGTGTGAGAAAGTGAAGATGTGACATGTCCTAATGATTAGGTGGGAATATTCAAAGGAAAAATCCTCACACATAGAAGGGGGATCAAGGATAATATAAAATAGGTTCAATCATAAAGGAGCAAGGATGCCCCTAACGTAAGCTGGGTAAGAAACACATGAGAGAAAGGAAGTTGGCTATTGATTTTTTAAAGGGGGAAAAATGTGTCCAAAAACATATCAAAAAGGCCATCCTATACACATGCATGTTCTAAATGATTTCATAAGAATAGAGGATGCTATGAAAATATTTAGAAGGCGGTCGATGAAAAAGTGATTAGACAAAGGTAAAAATCTTGAGACAAGACAAGCCCTAAAGCAAGAGTTTGAACAAGGTCCAAAAAGCAAGATATGGTAACATACTTATCCTATTTACTCATCGAGATCCCATTTGTGCACATGGAAATGAATTACCTCTTCAAGGAAAGAGTTTATAGACATCAAGTGAAGACACTAGCCAATGTGTAGAAATGATTTAGTGAAAGTTGATTTTTGAATGGATTGTAGAAGGAGAGCCATACATTGCTCTGGTGCCAGCCAGGTTTCCATAGTCCCAACGAAGATGCATTTGATTCTAATCACAACATTTCTCTACTACCAGTAAGGCGTCCATAGCCCTGATAGAGATTATTGGAAATACCCCAAGAGAGAGTTATATATCCATATGATTTTTCTTTTAGCTTTTGTTTTTTGATTGATTGATTTTGATTCTTTTTCTTTCTAAAATCTTATTTCACCTCTCTAGTTTGGCAATGGGTTAAGAACCACTGACAACTTGATGGAAGGATGTGGAAGTGATTGTGATGATGACCTTGGATAGTGTCAACAAATACTCCCAATAAGTTTATTATATGTAGATAGTGATAGGATCTCTAAGAGGTCAGTCATTCTTTAATTTACCAAGGTGATGAAAGACCAAGGTCAAATGGATACCATAGAGATAAATGCCACAAAATGCATATGAATAGGAAAACCACAATAACATCGAAGGAATTAAAATGGTGGATGACTTGTAGAGGAATATGAAAGAAAGGGAGGAAAGAACATCCATGTGTACGTAATACGTGATTATAATGTTTGATCTTTGTACCTTTGATTTTATTTTTGTAATGTTTTAATGTTTTCTCATTTTTTTGTATTTTTGAACTGTTTTATGATTTGTTTTTAGATTTTTTGGAAGTTGGGACCAACAATGTCACTCTGCATGATAGGATCCAATAATGATGTGTGCGAATTCCTTAATAAGGGAGACTAAGCGCGTTTGTTTATCAAGAGTGATACTATCCCAGATCTTGATGATCATGGTGAGTTCACACTCAACAATTGAATGTGATTTGTTTTGAAACATGGGTTTCATATATCAGAGCTTGAGTTCCCTACCCATATTTTTCATCACTTTACGCCATACTTGATGGGTGTGATTGTGTGCATTCTGGAATCATGTTTGATGTTGAATTTTTGGGTTGTTGGGAGATTTGGAAATCTTCAATGTTTTGGTCTTAGCTTGATAAAAACCTTGTCTGGGTTTCTTATAAGATAATGCATGACTTGTCTGGTCTCGAGAAGTGGGAGAATAACGTGGAAATTTAGAATTGATGGGAGGAATGTGAGAAATGATGGTGGGCTTGCCACAATCATTGATAGAATAATAATGTGATGGTCAAAAAGGACATGGTCCAAGAATTGAAGAAGAGGGGCTACGAGACGGTGAGCCACGAATAGAAGATGAAGGGCTACTAGGATGTGGCCCAAGAATAGAAGAATAAGGGCTACTAAGATGTAACCCATATATGTAAGATGATGGGCTACTAGGATGTGGCCCAAGAATAGAAGATGATGGAATACCCAGGGGTCACCCATACATAGAAGAAAAGAGGCTAGTTGGACGTGCCCGAATAATAGAAGATAGTGGAATTATTGAAAATGTCCCATAAATAGTAGAGGGAGGGCTACTATAAGGTGACCCACACCTAGAAAAAGATGAATGGATACTTGGCGTTAAACCCCTAAGAGATTGTGATTAAGGAATTATGATAAACAAAGAGTGATTGGGTGATGAGAAGATAGGCCATGGATCAATGCAATACCCAGGAGTTTCATCACATAATGAAGAATGTGAAGATGGAAGAATAAGAGGACAATCAAGTTGCATGATTTGAGGCTCATCCTCCATTTCTTAATAAAAGGAATCAACATTTTCCTCACAATTGGCGAATGCATCTAAGTCTAAAGAGAATCATTTCTCATAATATGCTAGATGAATATCTTTGTGTGCCCCTATAAATGTGTTGATTGTTTCTTCATTCTGAAAGATATCAATCGATATGAGTTATTGATTGACCACCATGGGTTGATTAGAAGAAAGAGTTTCAATTGTTATGGAAGAATTATAATATGTTTGATGATGATTGATATAAGAAGATGATGTGGGGGATGAAGAAAATGTGGAGCTAGATAGAAAAAGGTGGTGTGGACCTACCTATATGATGGTATATCATCTATAAACTATTAGGATTGAGTCCAAAGTCTATAAATTACGACACATGGGTCAATTCATAAGTTTGACTAGAAGGAATTTGAGTCACATGAATCTTCAAAGAAGGAAGACTTCTTGGGGGTGATTGATGAAGAAGGTCCTACAATGAAGGGGAGGATCATGATTCAAGAATCACATTAGATGTATAATAAAAAGGGTCCTATGAAGAAAGAGAAGACCGTGATTCAAGAATTGTATTATATGTTTGATTGAAGGGATTTGGAGCTGCGTGTATCTTCAAAGGAAGAAGACGTTGTTGAGGCGACTAATAAAAGGGGTTGTGAGAAGAAAGGGAGGACTGTGACATAAGAGTCGTATTAAATGTATGATGAAGAGGGTCATGCGAAGATAGGAAGGACCATGACGTAGGAGTCGCATTAGATGAATGATAAAGATAATTTGTGGCGGCACAAATCTTTAGAGGAGGAGAACAGTTTTTAGGTGACTGATAATAGAGGTCTTGCAAAGAAGGGGAGGACTGCAACTTAGGATTCAAATTAGATGAATCCAAATAGTATTTTGGATCAGAATTATTAGAAGATTCAGAGGAAATATTTGGATTGGAATCCTCAGAAGAAGAGGAAATGTTTAGATTAGAATCGTAAGAAGAGTGGGGGAACCCAAATAATAATTTGGGTAAGAAGTGTCCAAACCATAACACCAACTCTAAGATGAAGGTGGAGAACAGGTTACCCTAATGGGTTCTCTAACGTAAAGAACCAAAAGAGGTTTGATCATAATGGGCATATTTTGATGTGAACACTAAAAATGTGATTCTTTATTTTCCTATTTATAAGGGAACTTACGATAATTAGTCATTTTTGGAGTGTGTTCGGTTCAAAGGTCTAGACCTAGATTGTATGATCAAACTTCTTCAGAGTGAAGAAGGTTTCATGTTGATTTGGGCAACACAGCACCAACCAACTAGAAATTTTGTAAAGATGGGGATGCTTGTGTGATTTTCCAAAAGGGAAGCTAAGGAAAACATACATCGTGATGACTCAAGATTGATAATATAACAAGGTTTGGAGGTGTAAATGTCAAATGATTGATCAAAATTTTAGCAACATAAAGGATACAAAGGAAAGATTTCCTATGTTTGATTGATGCAAAATTTTCTTGATAGGAAATGTTTTTTCCAAGTTTTGAAAGATGTGTTAAAAAATGATCATGAACTTAGGAAAAAATAAAAAGATCAAGAAGATCAAAGACTCAAAGGATTGTCCTAGAAATGGGTTTATAAGGCAGATAAACACAAGGAAAAATCATGTAGGTTCAAAACAAAAAGATAAATTAATGACTAAAGAATAATGAATGATAAAGAATCAATGGATCAAAGTGATTTTCCTAAATGGATAAGTCAATATGATGAATGAGACACAATCACACAAAGATGTTTTTTTTAAACCAATCAATCATCGAATTACTTCCTAATTTTAATTCCAAATGATAGTTAGTGTTTCAAGATGATTAAAAAAATATCACCACTTATGTTAAGTTCAAATAAATGAACAAGGCGTAAGTAATAACAAAAAGTTAATGTGATCCCTAAAAAAAGTTTACTAAAAGCAAGCTTGAATCCTATCAAGACCTATATCATAAAAAGTGGTAGCTATGCTTGTGAACAACACAACAATATCGCCAAGATATGTTAACAAAACTTTACGAAAAATTAAGGTATTAATATCAAGATGATATTGATATAACACGCATAAGTGGTAACACTCAATACTTTTTAAAATCGAGGTAGTAATTGAAATAAAACTAAAGCTATAGTATACCTAGGAATTGTTAAAGTGTACATAGTGTAACATCACAATATTGATATTTAGGTTAGGTTTACAAGAAATAAGATGTAAATTTTGAAATTGTAGCGAGACGATATAAACAAGATAACAATTCAAAGGAAATTCAAGGTGATGAATCAATCCTAACTACAATGACAATCTTGACTTCGGTATCAAGATAAAAAAGTCTATCAATGATATGAGAATATATCCACACACTTGAGACGTTTAACAACTCAACCGAAAACATGGATGAGTGTAAACGGATAAAAAAGTGGAGAATACAATCAATTAGCAACACAAGGGTAGTCACTCTTCTTCTAATCAACAAAGTGTAAAAAGAAAGTGAAGAAAGTAGATCAATTAGGGGTGAAAAATGTTGGCCACATTTTTTATGAGTTTCACCTCACCTTAGGGCGAGTGAAAAACTAAGAAAAAGTAACGCTTCACACGTTTCATGATAAATAATGGATCTTTACTCAAATTGCTTTTTATATGGTACAAGTTGGGTCCTGGTCAAAGACAAATTCTTAGGTGGTTCACTTGACTAGGCATCAAAATTTATCTAAGATTAAGCTTGATTTGTTAAGAAAAGACACAATGACTAATTCTTGGAGTATCTCGGCTTTACTTTACCCCCTTCAAGTACAGTGGGTAATAAATGTGTCAATCATGTGCTCTCACTAGGGTCGCGATACAGATAACTTTGATGCTAAATATCACAAAGGTAAAACTATTCAAGTAGGTATGCAGAGTACTTCTTATTTCGTCCACAAGCTTCCCTCTTACGTAGACTACTTTGGGTTCTTAGGACCACCCCCATCGTTGTAGCTTAAGGCTTATGAAAAAGGGGTTATGTCATAGTTTTAAGTGGATGGGGCATACCATTATCTGAACCTGCAAATCAAGTGTTTTGAATGTGGTGTGTTTTTTATCTTTTAGAATTAATGTGGTTTAGTCATTTACCATTTGGCAACTTGCAACACACTTGTAGTTAGAAATTTTGTTTCGAACTCCTTTTTTTGACAAGCTTTTTTAGGTCTTGCACTCAAGCATTAGTAGTTCTCTAAGAAAATTACAATATTTAAAGGAGGATTCAAAGTTGCTTTTGATTCTCAAGATTATCTAAGGATGCAAGAGAAAAAATACACAAAAAATAATATAACTAAAAAGTGAAGGAAAAATTTGCAATTAATGAATCATACAAAAAAATTGATAAATGTTCATTCCCTTAAACAAAAAAATGAAAGATGAAGTTTCCAATTAACCAAATGTTAACAAATGAAGACTAAAGTTGCTTTTGATTCTCAAGATTATCTCAAGGTGCAAGAGAAGAGAATACACAAAATTTATCCCAACTAAATAGAAATAGAAAACTTTAAATCAAAGGACCATAAAAAATACTTTGTAAAAGGTTCATTCCCTTAAGCAAAATGAATAATCAAATTTCCAAGTTAATCCAAATGTTTAAAAGATAGAGATCAAAGTTATTTTTGATTCTCAAGATCACCAAAAGGTGCAAGAGAAGTGCATACAGAGGATTTTTTTCTAAATCAAGTAAAACATGTAAATACAACATTGATCAAAACATTAGACATGTTAGAAAATTACTATTATTGCAATAAAGGGAAAACCTGCAATTTCTGTAAGTATAAATCCCGAATTTATGTTTTCATTGCATATTTCACTTCAATAAATTTCCAATGTAAAAAAAATAGAGTCATTTCGATTTTGGGAGAAAAATTTATGGCCTGTGGAAGATGGGTTACACATATTTTCTTATGCTCACGGGTATGCACTTAACATGTACCCAAAAAATGTCAAAAAAATGTCACTTAATTTGCAAAATGGTCACATTTTTCTAGCCAAGATTCAATTTTGACAACCCATCATATTAATATATGAATAGAAGACTCAATGCTATCAAACATTAACATTCACGATAAAAAACTTAACAATTTTCAAGAAATTGACAAAACTAACATGTAGAATGTTGAAAAAGTAAGCTCTAAAAATGAAAACATGATGAAATGTTGAAATTTTCTCACCAAGATTCAATTTTGACATAAACCCACCACATTAATACGTAAATAGAAGACTTGGCACTATCAAACACTCACCTATATGCTCAAGAATTTAATATTTTTAAGAAATTGACAAAACTAGCATGTCTAGAATGTTGAAAAAGTAAGCTCTAAAAATGAAAACATGGAGAAATATTGAAGTTTTCCCATTAATTCTAATTTTTACAGGACTTCACCTCCTTTATACCTACAAGAAAGACTTAAGACATGCAAACTCAACAAAATAAGTTATGTCAATATATGTAAAAAGAGGGATCGTAACCAAAATTGAAACTTAACTACAACAACTTGAAATTAAGTGTGAAGGACAATGGAGTAAGTCCTACCGTGTGTGCTAAATGTATTAATGTATTAGTTAGCTATGCAAAGGGAATTCAAACTACCACCTTAATAGTTTCAAAATATGAACTAAATACACAAAGATCATCATGCTAATAGCTAAATAAGACTAAATACCAACATCATGCATTAGAACTTGAAATAGAAATCAAGCTAATATACTAAGCATTTGAATTTCTACTCTTTAGATCTCCAAATACACTAAATGAACCTAGATATATCCATGGAAATCAAAGTTGATTGTTTGATCTTCAAGGGTTTGGGAATAGAAGCTCATCAAAGTACGACTACAAGACCATTCTAATTCTCTCCATATGACCCAAAAGCTTGGATAAATGAAAAGCAAGAATGAGGCTATTAGCTCAAATTAAATATTCTCTAAGATAAAATGCCTATAGATTAGCTATAAGCATGCAAGGTGTAAAAGTGTAAATAGAAAGGTAGGAGTGCTCCTTATATAGCCCAATGAATAAAAGAATATCTACATCCCTTTACATATGGCATAATAGCTAGGTTGAGTTAGTTGTGGATAAGGATGGTTGAAAGGGGGTTGACTCAACCTGAGGAGAGTTTATTTTGTCCTTTAGTGACTCATGGGGTTTGAGGAAATTTATTAATTAATCCAAGTATTAATTAATAGTTGAGTAAGCTTATAAAAATTTTTTAGAGGAATAATTAACATGATTTAGACTGTGGGAGGAATTTAATCAAATAAATGATGATTTTTTGATTTAATGGAAGAGGAAGCTAATTAATTAATAATAATTAATTAGTCTAGATAGAAAGGGGTATTAATTAATGGAAGGTCGTTAATGTTATGTTTTTGGAGCCTATTTTCATGTTAGAGTGTGGTACACCTTCTATGTGTTACACTCGGGTATTTTTATGGCGGTCCTGCTCGCCGGTGAGCAGGTCAGGTGGGTTCCGGGGCGAAGCCCTCGAAGAAAATTTTCATGGGTGGTTTATTAACCCATGGGTAATGGGTAATCGTTCTGAGCTTTTTTTGGGCCCATGGTTTTTTGGTACCCATTGTTTTGTAAAACCGCCTCTTCGGCTACCCATAGGTTTATGCGACAGTTTTTTTTTTGCCCATTGTTTGATACCCACGGTTTTGTAAAAATGCTTAAGCAGTTGTCTATTTATATGGTCTTATGCATATGATAGATAGACAAGCAAATGTATTCTAGATGTGTTTTGAATTCGGGTGTGAATTCTGTAGAGTTTGTTGAGCATAGCTCCAAACGGATCTGGGTATTGTATTGAGAGAATGGAGGCTTGTAATAAAATTTGAGCAAGTGATTCTTGGTGGATGTAGCCCAAATTGGGTGAACCACATTAAATCTTGTCTCTCTATGTTGTGTTATTTATTCTGCACTTTTATTTGAGATCTGTAATATTTTCTACATATTAGTTTCTACTGTTGCGATTCTGTAAGGGATTATTCCACATATTTTATCTCTTATTTCCTAACAATTGGTATCAGAGCCTGGTTTGGTTTGCTAAAGTGTTGAATTGCAGGGAAAGTTTTATCTTGAGTGGGAGCTATGGCAGATAATGGAAGATATATGGTTGATAAATTCAATGGGCAAAATTTTAGTCTTTGGAAGATGCAGATAGAAGATTACCTTTATCAGAAGGATCTTTATGCTCCGTTGTCTGAGAAGGTGAACAAACCCTCGAGTATGAAAGATGCGGAATGGGATTTGTTGGATCGAAAGGCACTTGGAATGATCCTGCTGTGTCTTGAATCTTCTGTATTATTTAATGTTTCAAAGGAAAATACTACAAAAGATCTAATGGATTCATTAGGGAAGTTGTATGAAAAACCCTCTACTTCTAACAATATATTTTTAATGAAAAATTTGTTTAATATGAAGATGTCTGAGAACATTTCAGTAGCAGATCATTTAAATGATTTCAATACGGTTATGAATATGCTAGCTTCGGTTACAATAGAATTTGATGAAGAAGTTAGGGATTTATTAATTCTGTGCTCTTTACTTGAAAGTTGGAATAGCCTAGTAATGGCGGTAAGCAACTCGGTTCCAGCTAACTAGAAGTTGAAGTTTGAGGATGTTGTAGGGGTGATTCTAAGTGAGGAAATGCGAAGAAAAAGCTCCAAGGAATCTTCTACTTTAGGGAATGCTTTGATAGTGGAAAATAGAGGGAGATAAAAGAATAGAGGAAACCGTGGAAATTTGAAAGATCGGGCAAGTTCAAAATCTAAGAGCAAGATTGTATGTTGGAACTGTCGAAAGTCTAGGCATGCAAAGAAGGATTGTTGGGAGCTTCAGGACAAGAAGAAATAATAGGAAGAAAACAAGGAGGAAAATGTGGCATCGGGTAATGTATGTCAAGATGTTTTGACTCTATTTTTGTATAATATTACTGAATCTTAGATTTTAGATTCAGGGGATTATTTTCACGCTACTCCACATAGGCATTATTTTGTTGATTATGTTCAAGGGGATTTTGGGCATGTTGTTCTTGGTGATGATGAGCCTTGCAGTATAGTTGCAAAAGGTTATGTTCAGGTTAAGATGTAGAATGGGAATACATGGCTATTGAAGAATGTCAGACATGTGCATACATTAAGGAGAAATTTGATATCGGCGGGGCAATTGAGAAGTGATGGTTGTACTGTGATATTTACAGCTAACTCTTGGATGGTTACCAAGGGTGCTCTTGTGGTGGCAAGAGGTAAGAAGGTTGGAACCTTGTATTTAACTACTGATAGTACTAATGATTGTAATCTTGTGGCTTCAGATGCAGATACAATATTATGGAACTATAGGCTCGGTCATATGAGCCATAAGGGCATGAACATCATAAAGAAATTTTTTCCTGGATATACAGAAACAGGTTTGGATTTCTGTGAGAACTGCATATATATGAAATAGAAGTGAGTAAGGTTTCTCAAGGTTGGACCTACGAAGAAAGAGAGTAAGTTAGACCTAGTACATTCTGATGTGTGGGGGCCGGCTCATGTATCATCTCTTGGGGGTTCATGTTATTATGTTACTTTTATTGATGATACAACAAGAAAAGTTTGGGCTTATTATATTAGAAACAAATCTTATGTATTTGACACTTTTGTTAAATGGAAAGCCTTGGTAAAGAATGAAACAGGTCTTAAGATAAAATGTCTCAGGTCAGATAATGGAGGGGAGTATTGTAGCAATGAATTTAATGATTACTGTTCTAAGAATGGAATCTGTAAGTAAAAGATGGTTCTAGGAACTCCATAGAAGAATGGGGTATCAAAAAAGATGAACAGAACAATAATGGAACATGCTAGGAGCATGAGGTTACATGCAGGACTGCTTCTTTCTTTTTGGGTAGAAGTGGTGAGCATAGCTGTGTACTTGATAAACAGAGGAACCTCAAGTGCCTTGGATGGAGGCATACCTGAGGAGGAATGGTATGGTAAGAAAGTTGATTATTCATTTCTTAGAGTTTTTGGATGTGAGGTGTCTTTTCATATAGACAAGGATGATAGGACCAAGCTAGAGGCTAAATCAGAAAAATGTACTTTCATTGGTTATGGTGGTGATTAATTTAGATTTAAATGTTGGAGTATTAAGGACAATAAAATCATTTGGTCTAGGGATGTGGTATTTAATGAGAAAGTCATGTATAAGCAACAGTTGTAGGAAAATAGGGAAGAATCCAAGAAAGAATATGCAGTAGTAAAGGATCTTCTAGATGGGAAAGTGACCCATGAATCAGTTCAGGAACCTACTCAACAGGAACCCCAAACTCCTACAGTGAGGAGGTCTTCTAGGGTAAGAAAAGAACCTGAACGTTTTTCTCCTTCTGTTTATTATTTATTACTCACTGATAGTGGAGAGCTAGAGAGCTTTGATGACGTAATGCAGGTAGATGCCAGTAAGAAGTGGGAGCAAGCCATGGATGAGGAGCATAAGTATCTCATGGAGAACCATACTTGGGATTTAGTGAAGCTACCGGAAGGCAAAAGAGCATTATAGAACAAGTGGGTGTACAGATTTAAAGACAAAGAAGGAGGAAAGAAAAGATATAAGGCTCGGTTGGTGGCCAAGGGGTTTGCACAGAAACAAGTTATAGATTTTGATGAGATATTTTCTCCTGTAGTAAAAATGACTTATATTAGAACTGTTCTTGGAATAGTGGCAGTAGAAGACTTGCAGTTAAAATAGTTAGATGTAAAGACTACATTTCTCCATGGTGATTTGGAGGAGGAACTATATATGAAGCAACCAAAGGGCTATGAGGTCAAAGGTAAAGAGGAGATGGTGTGTAAACTGAAGAAGAGCTTGTATGGCTTGAAACAAGCTCAATGTCAATGGTATAAGAAGTTTGATAGCTTCATGATGGAGCAAGGTTATATTAGATGTCATTCTGACCATTTCTTGTATACAAATAAATTTGAGGACGGAAGTTATATTATCCTATTTTTGTATGTTGATGACATGTTGGTTGCAGGTAAAAACATGTAGGAAATAAAAGTACTCAAGAAACAACTAAGTGAATCCTTTGATATGAAGGATTTGGGGGCAGCCATACAAATCCTTGGTATGAGGATAACTTGCGATAGGAAGGAATGGAAGTTGAATTTATCTCAGGAAGAGTACATTAAGAAGGTATTTGATAGGTTTAACATGGAGGATGCTAAACCGGTTGGGACTCCTTTGGCAGGCCATTTTAAGTTATCAAAGGAGCAATGTCCAAGGATAGAGCAGGAAAGAAACCAGATGTCCAAGGTACCTTACTCATCAACAGTTGGCAGTTTGATGTATGTTATGGTGTGCACTAGGCCTGATATTGCCCATGCAGTGGGAGCTGTGAGTAGATTTATGAGTGATCTAGGTAAAGAGCATTGGCAAGAAGTAAAGTGGATCCTTTGGTATTTGAGAGGGACCATGGGGACAGTTTTGTGCTATAATGGATCAGACACCACTTTACGTGGTTATGTAGATTCAAACATGGCTTGAGATGTAGATAGCAGGAGGAGCATGACAGGTTATATTTACACTATAGGTGGGACAACAGTGAGTTGGATTTAATGACTACAGAAGCTGTTGGCTTTGTCAACCACGGAGGCTGAGTATGTTGCTGCCACAGAGGCAAGCAAAGAGATGATTTGGTTACAACAATTGCTTGAGGAGTTGGTACATAAGCAAGAGGAATGTAAGCTGCATAGTGATAGTCAGAGTGATATACACCTAGCTAAGAACTGTGCTTTTCAATCCATGATGAAGCATATACAGTTGATATTTCACGTCATCAAGACAGCTTTGGAGGAAGATAAGTTGAAGTTGGAGAAGATTCATACTAGTCAGAATCCTGCAAACATGATAACCAAGGTGGTCACAAGGGATAAACTAAAGCTATGTTCAACTTTGGTTGGCCTTCGTGGATGACCGTGAAGGGTTGAGAAGATTTCTCAGTGGAAATTAGTCTCCAAGTGGGAGATTGTTATGTTTGTGGAGCCTATTTTCATGTTAGAGTGTGGTACACCTTCTATGTGTTACACTCGAGTATTTTTACGGTGGTCTTGCTCACCGGCGAGTGGGTCAAGGGGGTTCAAGGGTGAATCCCCTGAAGCAAATTTTCCTTGGTGCTTTATTAACCCATGGGTAATGGGTAATCGTTATGGGCTGTTTTTGGGCCCATGGTTTTTTGGTACGCATTGTTTTGTAAAACCGCTTTTTCGGCTACCCATAGGTTTATGCGACGGTTTTGTTTTTTCCCATTGTTTGATACCCACTGCTTTGTAAAACTTCTTAAGCAGTTGTCTATTTATATGGTCTCATGCATATGATAGATAGACAAGCAAATGTATTGTAGATGTGTTTTGAATTAAGGTGTAAATTATGTAGAGTTTGTTGAGCATAGCTCCAAATGGATTTGGGTATTGTATTGAGAGAGTGGAGGCTTGTAATAAAATATGAGCAAGTGATTCTTGGTGGACGTAGCCCAAATTGGGTGAACCACATTAAATCTTGTCTCTCTATGTTTTGTTATTTATTCTGCACTTTTATTTGAGATCTGTAATATTTTCTACATATTAATTTCTACTGTTGCGATTCTGTAAGGGATTATTCCACATATTTTATCTCTTATTTCCTAACAATTGGTATCAGAGACTGGTTTGGTTGCTGAAGTGTTTAATTACAGGGAGAGTTTTATCTTGAGTGGGAGCTATGGCAGATGATGGAATATCTAGGGTTGATAAATTCAACGGGTAGAATTTCAGTCTTTGGAAGATGCAGATGAAAGATTACCTTTATCAGAAGGATCTTTATACTCCATTGTTTGAGAAGGTGAACAAACCCTCGAGTATGACAAATGAGATTTGTTGGATTGGAAGGCACTTGGAAAGATTTGGCTATGTCTTGCATATTCGGTATTATTTAATGTTTCAAAGGAAAAGACTACAAGAGATCTAATGGATTCATTAGGGAAGTTGTATGAAAAACCCTCTGCTTCTAACAAGATATTTTTAGTGAAAATTTTGTTAAATATGAAGATGTCTAAGAATAGTTCAGTAGTAGATCATTTAAATGATTTCAATACGGTTATGAATATGCTAGCTTCAGTTACAATAGAATTTGATGAAGAAGTTAGGGGTTTATTAATTCTGTGCTCTTTACCTGAAAGTTGGAATAGCCTGGTAATGACGGTAAGCAACTCAGTTCCAGCTAACTCGAAGTTGAAGTTTGAGGATGTTGTAGGGGTGATTCTAAGCGAGGAAATGCAAAGAAAAAGCTCTGGGGAATCTTCTACTTCAGGGAATGCTTTGACAGTGGAAACTAGAGGGAGACAGAAGAATAGAGGAAACCATGGAAAATCGAAAGATCGGGCAAGGTCAAAATCTAAGAGCAAGATTGTATGTTGGAACTATAGAAAGTATGGGAATGTAAAGAAGGATTATTGGGAGCTTCGGGACAAGAAGAAACAACAAGAAGAAAACAAGGAGGCAAATGTGGCATCGGGTAATGTATGTCAGGATGCTTTGATTCTTTCTTTGCATAATATTACTGAATCTTAGGTTTTACATTCAGGGGATTCTTTTCATGCTACTCCATATAGGCATTATTTTGTTGATTATGTTCAAGGGGATTTTGGGCATGTTGTTCTTGGTGATGATGAGCCTTGTAGTATAGTTGGAAAAGGTTCTGTTCAGGTTAAGATGCAGAATGGGAATAAATGGCTATTGAAGGATGTCAGACATGTGCCTACATTAAGGAAAAATTTGATATCGGCGGGGAAATTGGGAAGTGATGGTTGTAGTGTGATATTTATAGCTAACTCTTAGAAGGTTACCAAGGGTGCTCTTGTGGTGGCAAGAGGTAAGAAGGTTGGAACCTTTTATTTAACCACTGATAGTACTAATGATTGTAATCTTGTGGCTTCAGATGCAGATACAACATTATGGAACTATAGGCTCAGTCATATGAGCCATAAGGGCATGAACATCATAAAGAAGAATTTACCTGGATATATAGAAATAGGTTTGGATTTATGTGAGAACTGCATATATGGGAAACAGAAGTGAGTAAGGTTTCTCAAGGTTGGACCTACGAAGAAAGAGAGTAAGGTAGAGCTGGTACATTTTGATGTGTGGGTGCTGGCTCAGGTACCATCTCTTGGGGGTTCAAGTTATTATGTTACTTTTATTGATGATACAACAAGAAAAGTTTGGGTTTATTATATTAGAAACAAATCTTATGTATTTGACACTTTTGTTAAATGGAAAGCCTTGGTAGAGAATGAAATAGGTCTTAAGCTAAAATGTCTCAGGTTAGATAATGGAGGGGAGTATTGCAGCAATGAATTTAATGATTACTATTCTAAGAATTGAATCCATAGGCAAAAGATGGTTCTAGGAACTCCACAGTAGAATGGGGTATCAGAAAGGATGAACAGAACAATAATGGAACATGCTAGGAGCATGAGGTTACATACAGGACTGCTTCTTTCTTTTTGGGCAGAAGTTGTGAGCACAACTGTGTACTTGATAAACAGAGGACCCTCAAGTGACTTGGATGGAGGCATACTTGAGGAGGCATGGTATGGTAAGAAATTTGATTATTCATTTCTTAGAGTTTTTGGATGTGAGGTGTTTATTCATATAGAAAAGGATGATAGGACTAAGCTAGAGGCTAAATCAGAAAAATGTACTTTCATTGGTTATGGTGGTGATGAATTTTGATTTAAATGTTGGAGTGTTAAGGACAATAAAATCATTTGGTCTAGGAATGTGGTATTTAATGAGAAATTCATGTATAAGAAACAGTTGTAGGAAAACAAGGAAGAATCCAAGAAATAATATGCAGTGGTAGAGGATCTTCCGAATGGGAAAGTGACCCATGAATCAGTTCAGGAACCTACTCAACAAGAACCCCAAACTCCTACAGTGAGGAGGTCTTCTAGGGTAAGAAAAGAACCTGAACGTTTTTCTCCTTCTCTTTATTATTTATTACTCACTGATAGTGGAGAGCTAGAGTGCTTTGATGAAGCAATGTAGGTAGATGCTAGTAAGAAGTGGGAGCAAGCCATGGATGAGGCTCATAAGTCTCTCATGGAGAACCAGACTTGGGATTTGGTGAAGCTATCGGAAGGAAAAAGAGCATTACAGAACAAGTGGGTGTACAGATTTAAAGACAAAGAAGGAGGAAAGAAAAGATATAAGGCTCGGTTGGTGGTCAAGGGGTTTGCACATAAACAAGGTATAGATTTTGATGAGATATTTTCTCCTGTAGTAAAAATGACTTATATTAGAACTGTTCTTGGAATAGTGGCAGTAGAAGACTTGCATTTAAAATAGTTAGATGTAAAGACTGCATTTCTCCATGGTGATTTGGAGGAGGAACTATATATGCAGCAACCAAAGGGCTATGAGGTCAAAGGTAAAGAGGAGATGGTGTGTAAACTGAAGAAGAGCTTGTATGGCTTGAAACAAGCTCAATGTCAATGGTATAAGAAGTTTGATAGCTTCATGATGAAGCAAGGTTATATTAGATGTCATTCTGACCATTGCGTGTATACAAAGAAATTTGAGGATGGAAGTTATATTTTCCTGTGTTTGTATGTTCATGACATGTTGGTTGTAGGTAAAAACATGCAGGAAATAAAAGTACTCAAGAAACAACTAAGTGAATCCTTTGATATGAAGGATTTGGGGGCAGCCATACAAATCCTTGGTATGAGGATAACTTGGGATAGGAAGGAATGGAAGTTGACTTTATCTCAGGAAGAGTACATTAAGAAGGTATTTGACATGTTTAACATGTAGGATGCTAAACCGGTTGGGACTCCTTTAGCATGTCATTTTAAGTTATCAAAGGAGCAGTGTCCCAAGACTGAGCAGGAAAGAAACCAGATGTTCAAGGTACCTTACTCATCAGCAGTTGGAAGTTTGATGTATGTTATGGGGTGCACTAGGCCTTATATTTCCCATGGAGTGGGAGCTGTGAGTAGATTTATGAGTGATCCAGGTAAAGAGCATTGGCAAGTAGTAAAGTGGATCCTTTGGTATTTGAGAGGGACCATGGGGACAGTTTTGTGCTATAATGGATCAGACACCACTTTATGTGGTTATGTAGATTCAGACATGGCTGGAGATGTAGATAGCAAGAGGAGCACGACAGGTTATATTTACACTTTAGGTGGGACAGCAGTGAGTTGGATTTCACGATTACAGAAGCTGTTGGCTTTGTCAACCACAGAGGCTGAGTATGTTGCTGCCATAGAGGCAAGCAAAGAGATGATTTGGTTACAAAAATTTCTTGAGGAGTTGAGGCATAAGCAAGAGGAATGTAAGCTTCATAGTGATAGTCAGAGTGTTATACACCTAGCTAAGAACTCTGCTTTCCACTCCAGGATGAAGCATATATAGTTGAGATATCACTTCATCAGGACAACTTTGGAGGAAGATAAGTTGAAGTTGGAGAAGATTCATACTAGTCAGAATCCTGCAAACATGATGACCAAGGTGGTCACAAGGGATAAACTAAAGCTATGTTCAGCTTTGGTTGGCCTTCACGGATGACAGTGAAGAGTTGAGAAGCTTGCTTAGTGGAAATCAGTCTCCAAGTGAGAGATTGTTATGTTTGTGGATCCTATTTTTATGTTAGAGTGTGGTACACCTTCTATGTGTTACACTCGGGTATTTTTACTGTGGTCCCGCTCATCGGCGAGCGGGTCAGGGGGGTTCGGGGGAAAAGCCCCCGAAGCAAATTTTCCTAGGTGGTTTATTAATCCATGGGTAATGGGTAATCGTTATGGGATGTTTTTGGGCCCATCGTTCTGCCTCTTCGGCTACCCATAGGTTTTTGCGATGGTTTTTTTTTGCCCATTGTTTGATACCCACGGTTTTGTAAAACTGCTTAAGTAGTTGTCTATTTATATGGTCTTATGCATATGATAGATAGACAAGCAAATGTATTGCAGATGTGTTTTGAATTCGGGTGTGAATTATGTAGATTTTGTTGAGCATAGCTCCAAATGGATCTGGGTATTATATTGAGAGAGTGGAGGCTTGTAATAAAATATGAGCAAGTGATTTTTGGTGGGTGTTGCCCAAATTGGGTGAACCACATTAAATCTTATCTCTCTGTGTTGTGTTATTTATTCTGCACTTTTATTTGAGATCTGTAATATTTTCTGCATATTAGTTTCTACTGTTGTGATTCTGTAAGGGATTATTCCACATATTTTATCTCTTATTTCCTAATAGTTAATTGGTGTATTTACTAGATAGAAGAGTTAATTAATTAATTTAATGTAAGTAATTAACAGTGATAGAAGAGAAAATGAGAATTTATTGATGATATGTCATCAATTTGTGGGAAAGGATATAATTAGGAAAATTTAAGTATTTAAATTTCTTTGACTAAATTATAGGTGTCTAAGCCCACACTACATCCCGTATGATATTAAATCTCTATGGAGGTCTATACGGTGGATGAGTTTGTTGTTGAGGATGCTAAGGTGGCCTAAATGAAGACTGTGCAGAACCATGTTTGCCAGAAGGAGGATGAGGTGACCCCCTCGACCTGTTTTCCTACATATGTTGGATGTGGCTCCACACTCTATCTTTGGCATGTTGCATCTTCCCCCTAATCTCCTCCACAATGTAGGCCTTCTCAACAACCTTTTCTAAGGTCTACAGAAAATGAATGCGCACTGTCCCTCCTAAGTCTAGGTTCAAGACCTTGATGAACTTATGGATCCTCACATGTTTGTCCTACCTGTAGTCGGCGTACTCAAATAATTCTAGAAACTGACTCTCATACTCTGCCAGTGTCATTGATGCCTGACGTGGGTCATGGAACTCATCTATCCTCTTCTAAATGAACCTCCTAGACAAGTAGAGACTCTTGAAATGATCCTTAAAGAGATCCCACATAACTATCTTAGAATCCACATGGTAATTTTTCTCCTCTTTCCTCCACCAAACCCCAATTCTATCTCTAATGAGGTGGATCGAAACACGAGCCTTCATGTTGTTGTTACAAAACATAGCTTGAAGCATCCACTCAGTTTGACCAACCATGCCTCTATTTGAAATCCCCTAGTGTCCCCAAAAAATGATATGGATGGAGTTTTAGAATCTCTCTGATGTGATCTATCGCTGTAGACTATCTACCTCTAGGTCTCTCAACACGATCATTATGTTGCTGAGGGATCCTAGATCTGTCTCTGTGTCCTATAGCCCTGTCTCCATGACCCCTCTATGGTGAATCTCATCTAGCTGACTCCACATGGGATTTCTCTTCCCTATATTCATCACTATGTTAGTAAGGTGAACGAGTCTCCATTGATGGCTCTCTATCCTGTCTACTAGGCCGCCCTCCTAAAAATCCTCCACGTCTAGTGACATTAACATCTTGTAGTGTCTGAAGTATTTGAGGCAATATGGATACTACTGCTTGATCTAGGGGTGGTAATTCTATGTCCATATGTAAGAACCCCTTGTCTAGTCTGCAACTCTTGAATAAACAAAGATGGGAATTAGTTAATTATCATCTAGGTTTTTTTCAATTTTCTAATTTTTCTACATTTTAAAACATCATGCAATGTTGTGTTTTCTAGGTTTAGAGTTGTGTAAGGTTTTCTTGTTATGTCCTATGTTTCCAATTATGCTTAGGGTCCAAGCCGTGAACCCACGAATCTGATACCAAGTGTAATCCACACAAATTTTGACATTTTAAAACCACATTAAACCTTAAATAATTATCTAGAAATTTTCTTCTTTTTTTGTTTAAAAGATTGCAAGGGTGTCAAACCCTATAATAAATTTTATTAACTCCTACCAGTAACTGCTACATTACACTGGATGGATCAGGTCTACATTAATAATTAAATATTCTTAACCCATTTCTAAAGTCAATTTTAGTTACAATCCTCTAGAAATGTGTCCATACATTCTTTTACCTGGTTGAATAGTTTCCCCCTCTTAAGTTAACATTCAAACCTGCATTTATTAAAACCTTATCATTAGTTACCTTAAATTATTAGCCTTAATGTCCATTTAATAATTTACTAAAACATACTAGGAGAGTTACATAATTAACCTAATATACTAGGTTACTAAGAGGCCCCATTAACCCATTTTCATATACACTTAAATTATTTAAAATCCCATAACATATGTATTCTCACCTAACAATTGTAGGGTTGATTCTTAACCCTTGGATTTAGTCAATTGTGGCCACTAGATCCTAAAGATCCAAGTTGACCCTAACCATCCTTATGAAATTTTATTTATCATTTTTCCTTTACCCTAGCCTCCTCATTCGGTCTCTTTTCTTTTCTTTGATTTGCAGGTTAGAGGAGTGGAATCCATGAAAGTAAGGAGGGAAGCCATAGAGGGATTCATTTGGGTCTTAGCTTAGTTTAGTTTATTCATGGATTTGTTATTGTAATGTCTTATATTTGTTGATTGTAGGGATTCCACCCTAATCTGGAGTAGTTATTTAGCTATTTCAATTTTTTTGAGTTATTTATTTGGGAAAACCACCATCACCATTGAATCTATGAGATTTAATACACTTAAATGCCCATTTAAAGATTTACATGTTTAAACAATGAGTTCATTCACTTAGAGTTTGTTGGTGGTTCTCTTTTTATGTTTTATAGGCTCATATTTTAATTAAACCAAGTTAAAATTTGCACAATCATGGATTTTACTTTTCTACCGACAGTGATGAAACCATTGCCCTAAGTAGGCTAGTGGTACTATGACCACCGCCCTTTCTAGGTGATGATTCAAAAACCACCACCCTGCCTGGGTGGTGATTTAGAGACCGCCACTCTAAATAGGTCCATGGTCCAAAGACTGCCGCTCTGTACAAGGCAGCGGTCCTATTCTTCTGAAACAAAACCATCATTTCATCTATTTTTACAAAATAAAAATTTACTAGCATGATTTATAGTTTAACATTTCATTAAATTTATATTCCTAAAGTCACTAGTTGAGAGGTTAATAACATTTATTCATTTCATGACTTAATCACTAAATGCATGGATTTTCTATTTCAATAGTATATAAGAATAAAACTACAGAAAAAAGTTTTCAATAAAATTGATTTCAATCTCAAATGAAAGAATGAAATTCAATCTATTTCTAAGTATCACTGCTTTCCTTTCCACAACAGGAATGTGTTGTTCCAAAAATGTATCGGGCGGACAGATCTATGGATAGACAAGCCAACAGTGTGCAGGGCATAGCCCCTCTTTGAGACACCAAAGTGAAACTGGTATATTGCTATTCTACCAGCAGGAATCTGTGCAAGTCCAACAGTATTCTACCTTCAGGGGTTTTAGATCTCATCCCAGTTGGGGTATCTCTGACTGTGAAAAGAAGGGAATGAATCAGGGAGAGGAGATAGGATAGATCTGAAGGGAGAAAAGAAATGAATTCCAAAGCAGAAAGGTCATAGGGTTTATGTTTAGGGCTGGTGGTAAACAGAGCCAAACCTACTTGCATAAACGAACAAAGCAATACTGATGACCAAATGACAAAAAATTAGAGATAGATCTAACAGAATAAACATACAAATCTTACATAAGAAAGGTGTGATTCATAACACATGTATTCAGCACAAAGTCTCAATATTTGTACTAATATTTTCTTCTGTTACAAAAAGTACAAAATCTTTTCTTCTCACTTCTATTTTTCATCTAAAAAGTGTCCACCACCTTAAATACAACAAGCATTCCAGTATATATAGAAGAGGAAGGAGAGAAAAGGCAAAAAGAAACCAAAAACTAACTAAAAAATATTTACAATATATCTAAAAGTCAACTGCTGACTTTGGGTAACTTAGTGGATAACAACATCCCATGATGCAACATAGATGATGTCATCATTTGTGCCAACATACTTTTAAATATTACAAAAATAAATTCAAGAAGAGGAAGGCTATTTGTCGTCGTCTCGCGGTTGAAAGGGAGTATCCTGCTTCTGCTCAGGAGAGGAAATGTGGAATTGGGCCCGGGTACTCCATGAATTTGCTGATCATTGGCTGGATTTGATTCTATGTGGGACCCTTGCTGTGATCGCCAATGACTTCACAAGTCTCCCATTCATCTCTAAGTTTTTCTGGGAGTTTGAAGTATTCATTACCTACCTCCATCAGGTATCCCACAAAGTTGCGGCAGGCCAGAAGGTTATTGATGGATTCAGCGTCAAAAGTAGCTTCTGGACCTAACCCTTGCGAGATGATATCTTTTAAGATCCGGATAGTTTCATCTGCCTTCTTCAAGGTGAATGATGGAGTGAGAAAGCCTGGAGACATTCTTAGGACAATTTTCTCCATCTGATGTATTGCATCCAGGGCTTCCTCTTTGACCTTGTCAATCTTCTCCAGGACAAATTCCATCTAATCGACCCGGTAGTCCAAAGCAGCAAGGACTTTGTTGGGTGCTCTAGGGTGATTGAAGACGCCAAATTTAACTAAATCATCGACTGAGTAGTCAAGAATATTCTAGAATCTCTCATGTTGCAACCTAGCATGGTCCAACTCTTCGGAGATAGGTCCTGCAATCGCCTAGAGTTCCTTGTTCGCTTGACCATTATTCTGATATAACTCGATGAACTTGACAATTACTTCCTCACTATCTTTGAGGATCTAGTCTCTCCAGGTGGATACTTCCATGCCTTTTTCTCCAAGCTTGGTGTACTTGTTTATCTTATCTTGACTAAGGGCCTCAAGAGTTTCAGTAACAGTTGTAGGAGGTGCACTGCCCATTTTCTGTAGGGCTTGGAGAAGATGTTTATTTTTCTCTTTTAGTATCCTCTTCTCTTCCTTTGCTTCCTAAAGCTTCTTATAAAGGGCATCCACTGCAGATAGGGCCTCCCCTTGTAGGACCTCAGAGGACATTCCCATTGTGACCTGTGTCACTATATAATTTGTACGAGACATATCCTTTTTATCTTTTGTGGGATCGGGATACGTGATCTCCATTACTCTTTCACCTGAGGTGCTCTGAGAGAAACAGGTTATTGGATTTTCCTTCTTAGCTCCTTTTTTTGGGATGATGGAGAAGTCCATAGGTGCAATGGGGACTTTCCTCTTGTGTTAGCTCAGGTGTTAGGATATCCATGCTGGACTTAAGGGAGTGGGACCAGCGGGAGAAGAAGGAACGGTGGAAGAAGGAGTAACTACAATGTACTCAGAGAAATGGGTTGAGACGCTTGGTGGTGGAATTGATAAAGAAGTCAAACCTCCAACACTCACAGGGGTAGGAGTTACTATAGGCGAGGAAATTATAGGGGCGGAAGGGAGCTGAGAGATGAGGGAAGAAATACTGGGGGACAGCTCTGCAAGGGAAGAGAAGATGGAAGAAGAGGAAAGGGGAATAGTAGAAGATGGGGGAGAAGACACAACCAAAGGAATGGTTGCTTGAGTGACATGAGGAGGGGAAAGAGGAGTGGGAGAAGGGATGATGGGAACCTTGGTGGTTATAGCAGTGGCAACATCCTGAGTGGATGTGCTCATTGGAACACTTATTTCTATTTCCTTTTTTGGGGAGGCAGGGCGCATCACCTGCTCTTGGGTGGCGGGAGGAGGAATCTTGGGAGCTTGTTCTTGGGTGGCACTTAAATCTCCATCCTTATCTTTCCCTTTGCCCTTTTGTAAATTTTTCGGCCTAGCAGGTGCATTGCCTAGGAGGGACGTGGTGAAGTCCACCTTGAGATAAATGAGACCATTAAATCTACACCAATGTTCTGTGTGTTGTAAGGTGCCCTTTACCTTCTCCTCAATAGTCTGAGGTGCCCTTGTTCTGTCTATTTCAGAAAATGGCCAGTTTTCCCCATCCGTATCTAAATATACCTGATCAACTTCTTGATCAGTCATTTGGAAACCTTTCAAAACAATGGCCATGCCATAATGAATAATTTCTACCAGGGCCAGACAGGAGTGATCCTTTCTCCTAAGTTTGACCTCATGATACATGTCAATGTAGATTTCCTCGATCTGTGGAACATGGATTGGATTGAGCTTTGCCTTTTGGAGGTAATTTCATGGATCAAAGGTCGGCCTTGTAGGGAAATTGTGCTTCAGGTTGAGCAGCTCCAGTTTTGTAAACATTTCTCAGGCCTTGGTGTGAGAAGTGCATGTGTACCTGCCCATTGTGAGGGGGAATGGAGTTCCACCCTTCTTTCTATTTAGGCACTTCTTGTGATATGTTATGAGCTTCCTGGATAGCTCCAACAGGATCAACTTTGGCCCCACATATCTTGGCAACCTAGTGGGCTCACCCAAGAAGTTGGCTGCTCTGAGATAAGTAAAGGTGGGGAATTGCGTAAATAACACCCCCCACTTCTTTGTTTCAGTCACAATGCTCTTGGTCATCTAACCGTGAGTCATATTGGGCCTCAAAAGGCAAATGATGTCATAGAAGAAGGCATTGTTGATGTTGGTGAACTGCGGAATGTTGTTTTCCAGTCTCAATTCTAGATAATATTCAAATATTTTTACCTGGGGCCATACCCTGCTTTGGCTTAGTGCCGAATAATCTCTCTCAGAGGCAGTAGCATAGACCACGTAGGAGTTCATGTAGAAACTCCCTGTTATTGTGAGTTGTTGGAGCTGCTCAAAGATGGTGCTACTGATGATTTATGCCCACTCAAAACGTTGATCAGGCACATTTTTGTTCATCATTTCAGATACCTGAGCATCCATTTATGGAAGTAATGGGCGTCAGGAAGCCCAAAAACTCTTCTCAAGAAAGTAATGGTGTCACTCAGCTCCTCCGAAAATTCGTTGCGATGAATAACCTGGGACCACCAAGTTATTACCTTTTTATTCTTTAGGTATACCTCATTCATTAACTACATACATTTGTCTTCATTTTCTTCCCATGCCTTAATGTAGTCTTCCTGACTCAAGGCCACAAAGTGCCGGTGGTGGGGGATACCCAGCATGATCTCGAAGTGTCGGGCAGTGAGCTTGATTATAACCTCGCCCTTCTCGTTCTTGACACACCTTGTGTCTTTGTTATAGTAGTGGGCCACCACCATCATGAACTCATTATTCACCATGCTAATGGGGATTCCCCTAACAAAGTGTAGACCACTACCCACTAGTTTTTCCATCCATGGACTACCTATGACCCTTCTGGCCCTGGCCCAAAAATCCTCCATGTCTATATGGCCAAGTTTGGCATCTCTGATGTCCAAGTCACATTCTGCAAGGGACTCGGGCATCCTGACCCTTTGATACTTGTATTTCATTTCTTCCTCTATGATTTTTGCCTTACCCTTTGACTTGGTTGGTCTCTTGCTTAATGTAGACATATGCGATTCTAAGTTTAGCTACTGATCTGAAAGAAGGAGTGAAGTCCAACATAGAAGAGCCATGTTAGCTATTAGATCATCCATCAAAGCTTTACAGAATGAGGAGTTAGTAATTTAAAAGCTTCTGAGCGCAAGGCATGGGAATACTACAAACTGCAGGCTTAGAAAAGCAAGGCACACTGATGCAGAGTGTTGCAAGGAAGAAAATAGTGCCAAAGGGTGCAGGGCGCAGGAATACTACACACAACATTCAGTGTTGATGTAGGAGGATTTGCGCCTGCACCGTTGTGTAGGGTTTAAACTAGGCGCAAATAATTTTTAGTGTTGCATGACAGCAGGATGTGCCAATGGCGTAGATATTGATCATGTTGCAAACATTTTTGGTATGCTAAAGGGTGTGGGATTAAAGGATGTATCACCAAATTTAGGTGCGCCGAGGGGATTTTTGGCTTTGGCGTAGCGCAAGAAAAGTTTACATGACATTCATTGTTGATGTAAGTGGGATTGTGCTGGTGCCATGAGTTAAGTTTATAGGAATTTCAAAGGGTGCAGGGAAGGTGCATGCTGTAGGTAGGGATAGTGTGCCCTTTGGCACAACTTTGTTTTATGTAACAGGGATGACATTTGTGCCAAAGGAAAACCACGGGTTTTGGGTTGTGATAACCTTAAATTTTCTCTTCTCCTGGACAGGTTTGTGGTTTTCAGGCCTCATTAACATGGATCTAGGCAATGAGAGGACAAATGGGCAAAGAGGATCCTAGATCTGATGAAAAAAAATCCCTCAAGGCCAGCAGATCTAGACAGAGGGTAAACCAGTTTGGGGGGAGCCTCTTAGGTTCATTTTATTATTTTCGTAAAAAGAATAACCACATTAAACCAACACACAAAAATCACAAGAAAAGCAAGGACCACTTACTGGAGATATATAGAAAGAAAGGAATGATGTGGGGTCCACGAATGTGATGTAAAATGACACGAGGATGACAGAGGTGCTGACAGGTGCAGAGGAATAAACTTTCACATGTTTTACAATTGTGAAAATGACAGGGCAGATGCACCTATATATAGCAAAAGGTGCAATAAATGTGCCACCAACTTTTTCAAAGGGCACACCAAAACTTATGTCGACATGAAAAAACTTGCGCCTTTGGCACGGTTATGCGTCTGTCAGCAATAAACTACTTGCACCTTTGGCGCGAATTTTTGGCTGTCGACACGATCTTTTTAGTGCCTTGGCACATCGTTTAGGGGCACAACAATTTTATTGTTAACACTCCAAAGGGTGTGCCAAAGGAAATGAAGGGGGAAAAAATTCATTCTATGTTGCATGAATAAAATCTGCGCCCGTCCAAGAAAGGACCAAAATAACTAAGTTCGAAAAACCAAATTCTCTGGAAAGTGATTTTATGCCATTCTGAATGCTGAGGGACCCTAGCAGGGATTCAAAACAAAATTTTGGTATGGTTACCTGTAAAATTTCCCTTGTCAATTTTACAGGATAACAGCTGGCTCTTTCTAGGGACTATCTTTGAACAGAGCTCAAAAGGTAGAGAATCCTAGATCAACATGTGTCTATCCATTGGGTTACAGAGTCAAAAACAAGGGTGACAATAAAAGGAAAACATGCAACCGACAAAAGAAAACACATGACGAAAAGCAAACACACAACATAAAGTCAAACTGTACAAAGAAGAGAGCAAGCTCTACTTCCTAAATATTTTGAAATGCTGCTTGCTATAGGGAAGTGGGATATCAGTTCCGTCTAGATACGAGAGATAGAAGCTATTCTCTCCATTGAGCTGCTTGATCTTGAAAGGTCCTCTCCATAGGGAATCAAATTTCCCGTGCATGCCCTTTGGCTCTCTTTGCGTATCCCACAAAAGGACGAGATCTCCTACCTAGAAATATCTCTGCTTGGCCTTTTTATCAAACAACTTCTTGACTTGATTTTGATGTTCGATGATCCTGTCAACCACTCTTACCCTCTTTTCTTCAAGCTCTGCTAGATACATGATCCTCTTTTCAAGAGAATTTTGGAAACTTTCATCTTCGATCGTTTGTGACAAGTGCAAAGCGGGAATTTCCACAGAGATGGGGCGCTCAACATCAATTCCATATAATACTTGAAAAGGTGACATACTGAGAGACCTCTTTGGAGTAACGCGGTCTACCCATAAAGTGTCATACAATGACTTGTGCCACGACCGTTGATTCTCATCAACTAGCTTTCATATGATGGTCACTAAGTTTTTATTACTGGATTCATCCTGACCATTTCCCTGGGGTTAATAATCTGAGGCATGGGCCAAGGTTATCCCGTATTCATAATAAAAACTGATAACTTCCCATGAGGAGAATTTGGAAGCATTATCAGCAATAATCTTGTTTGGAATGCCGAACCTTACAATGATATTTTCTTTGACGAAATTACAAACTTCAGAGGTGGCATTCTTAATAGGTATGGCCTCCACCCATTTGGTGAAGTAATCTATTGCTGTAAGGACATAACTATGTCCAACACTTGATTTTGGATGTAGTGCTCTGATAAAGTCAATTCCACATTGCTTGAAGGGCTCATCAATAACAACTGGCCTGAGGGGAAAAGTAGCCAATTTTGGTTTGCCAACAAATTTTTGGTAGAGCTCACATTTTGCTACCCAGGTGGCTGTATCCTGAAATAGCATTGGCCAATAGTACCTGGCCCGGATGATCTTGTGTGCTGTCATGGAAGAGGAAAAATGACCACCGCAGGCTGAGTCATGGAAACTCTTAAGTAACTTTACCTGCTACGGTTTGTCGACGCATCACAAGAAGACGCCATCAATTCTGCATTTGTATAGACCCTCATCCCAAATGACATATCTGGCTGCTCTAAGATTTATAGTACGCTTCTCCTTCAAAGTTAGATGAGCTAGGCACTCACCATAAGTGAGAAAGAAAGTGATATTAGAATACCACTCGTTGCTAGTTGCAACAAATAGAACCATAGGCAGAGAATCAAATTTATTCAGTTGATCCCACATTCCATCGATCTAGTCATCCTTTTCTTCAGGAACCTCTGAATCTTTGTTTTCAGCAATAAGATGACATAGGCCCTTGCCTTTTACCAGCTTGGTTGGCTTTATATCTAGATCATACTCTTGGACCTTTGCGATCCAATTCCCTCGCAAGCTTCCTAACTCTTGCTGAGTTAAGATTGACTTGACTGCCATGTCAGGAACCATCACTACTGTATGCGAGTTTAGGATGTAATACCATAAGTTCTTAACTGCTTTGACAATGGCGAAGGCATGTTTTTCCAACTGAGACATCTTCAATTCATGAGGCTTGATGGGAGAGATCATGAACATGATCGAAGATTCAACATCCTCAGAATTCTTTTGCATTAGGATGGCTGATACAGTATGCTCAGATGCATAGTTGTACATGATAAAATCCTTGGAGAAATCGGGACATACTAGAATTGGTGCATGGGCCATGGAGGCTTTTATATCTTTAAATGACTTATTTCCTTCTTTGTTCCATCAGAAATTTTGTGACCCTTTCATCATATTTGATATGTGGTGAGTCTTTTTAGAAAAGTCAGGAACAAAGAACTTGAGAAAATTCACTTTTTCGAAGGATTGAACGCCAATCTTACTTATGGGTAAAGTAAGGTTTTGAATAGCCCTAACCCTTTCGACATCTATCTTTGTCCCTTCCTTGCTGACAACGTGTCCTAACAACTTTCCTTTAGTGACCCCAAAAATAGACTTTTTAAGATTTAGGGAGATCCCGTGTTCTCGACATCTAATATATACTTGCTCCAAATGATCACAATGATCACTTCCCTGTTTAGAGAACACTGTCAAGTCATCTAAATAAACTACGATAACCTTTCTCATCATACCTTTAAACATGAAGTCCATTGCTCACTGAAAGGTGGCACTAGCGTTGGTCAAACTAAAGGGCATCTTGCTATAGGCGAACGTGCCCCAGGGAGTAGCAAATGTTGGTTTGAATCGATCTTTAGGCAAGACTTCGATCTAATTGTAGCATGAAAAATAGTCAAGCATGGACAACATTTCTGAACTAGTTACTACCTCCAGAACCTGGTCCATTATGGGAAGTGTGTAATTATCCTTCAAGGACGCCTGGTTCAAGTTGTGAAAATCTACGCATATGCGTATCTCGCCATTTTTCTTGCATACTGGCACGATGTTTGCGACCCAAGTACTGTGATGGATAAGAAAAATGATCCTTGCATCCAACATCTTCTGTATTTCAGCCTGGATGGTACCTGAGATATTGGGATTATAATGCCTTTGTTTCTGGCGAAAGTGTTTGACATCTTCTTTCAAAGGGATGTCATGCTGGATGTCCTTCAGTTTGAAAGACTTTAGATCAGCATAAGATCATGCCAATACATCTATATATTTCTTCAGCAATTTGACAAACTTCCGCTTTTCTTTGGGTGTGCAACACCTCCCGATGTTTACAAACTACGGATGCTCCACAGTACCTAGATTGACTGGCTCAGTTTCTAGAGAGGATTTAGGATTATCTTGCCACTTCTTCCTGAAAAAATGGTCATGTCTGTCAAATAATCGTTCCAGGGAAACTAAACCTTTTGGGATTTTATTTCCTTTGAGCTGACATATGCTGTCACCTCCTTTTGATTCGTTTGCTTGACTAGTGACAGATTCACGGCATGTAGAAGTAGATCCTTCAAAATGAAGCTCACAAAAATTTTCTGCTTTCTCCAAAAAGGTGATAAGTTGATTGTCATCATTGAATACCTGTCAGTGCTGAGAATTGTCTAGCATGCTTGGGCAGAACACTACCTTAATGGTATATGTGTCTGTCTTCAATCCTGGGTGAGGGAGCATGAAGGACGCTGAGATGGCCAATGAATCGACCATATCGTTCTGAGCTCTCAGAACGAATTTAATTGAAAAAGCGTCAAACTCGTCAATATTGTCCCATACCACATTGTGGTAATGCCTGAGCCTTTCATTCTTCACTTGATATATCCTTTTTACTTGATTCACAACCAGCTCGGCATCGCCTTGCACTTTTAGGTTCTTGATTCCCCTTTCTTTCGTAGCTTGCATGCCAAGTAGAAAAGATTCATACTCAGTAGTATTATTCATGTTGAAAAACTACAACTTGAAAGAGAGAGGAAAAATCTCCTCCTCAGGAGATATTAGCACGGCTCCAGCACCACATCCACTAGTTGCACAGCTGCCATCAAACTGCAATGTCCAAACCTTGCTAATGTCTTCTTCCTGGACGAGGATGTCCATTTGTAAAACTCAGTAGATAAGAAGTAATTCCCCATCCCTAATGATTCGAAGAGAATTTGTGCTTGGGGGTTGTTAGAATTGGTGACCAAGTACTTCTTTTGTGATTCAGGCTCCAATGTCTGCATTACACCTTTGATGGGGATTTTGGCTTTGGACCAGTCCATATAAATCTCTCCACCAACCTCTTTGCAAAAGCTCCTTCCTAGTAGAATTCCATATGCTGCAGGGATATCGGCAACGAGGATGGTCATCTTTACTCTTTTATCTGGGAATGCCGCAAAGGAAAACTGTACGTCTTTGATCTGACCAATCAATGGAACCTGTTTGGTTTCCAAGGAATAACATCTTCCAAAAGGCTTGGTAAGAGTGAGGCCCAAAGCATGGGAAAATTTTTCTGGCATGACATTGTCAGAAGCCCTAGAATCAATTATGCAATTGCTTAGCTTGTGACCATTGATTAGGAGGGAGAGATAAAAAGGTTCAATTTTTCCTAATGCAGAAGTCGAGGCAACATTTATACGAGATGCACGAGGAGTGGAAAGGATTCCTTTTGGGGAGAATTGAGAATTTATGATAGCTTGGCTTTGAATATATTCGGTCAATCTTACTAGTTGTTCAGGGTTTGACTAAAGATACTCTACTTCAGACATTTGGATCTTGGTCTTTTTAGCATGATCGATTATGTCGAATGTGGACAAGGGTTGCTTTGATGAAGGAATGAGTCCCTCATTTTTCGATGGTAGGGTAGGATTACTGGTCTTTAAGGGAATCGAAGAAGGCTGATTCGAAGGGGAGATAGGGGAAATAGATTTCTTCGTAAAAGACTTAATAAGATGTTGAGCAGGAAGATGATTACCTCTTTTTGCAATGGTTGGAGGTGTGTTTATCTTGGCCTTCTCTTTTTATATCCTGGTAGCAACTTCTACTTCTTTTCCTTGAGAGCGGGTGAAACAAGCATATGACTGCCCACTTGCATATCCTTCGGTACCCTCTTCTTCATCAGATTCCTCCTTTTCAAATTCCATATACCCGATAGTAGAGTCACCAGCCGGTTCACCGACATCTTGATCATCTTCATCTTGGGGTGAGGGTTCTTCATAATTTCACTCGTCTTCTTCAATCTTAACTAGGGCATTGACCAGAGGAGCCTTGAGTGCCAAACAATGAGCAGTTGCAGGTAAATGCGGCCTTTGGGGGGCATTGTTGGAAGTGAAATTTCTCCGCGGGATATCTCGATATGAAGTGCTATGAGAAGCTTGAGCTAACTTCTTTTTTAACACGAGAAAGTCGTTCGCCATCTTCTGGAATGTCAGATCTGATGAAGTGGCTTGAGAAGGAGTTGAATCTTTTAACTTGGATGGCTCTTGTTTTAATTCTCCAGAGATGAGCAAGTTATCTTCTATTTGAATGACACTGGCTTGAGCAAGAACCAAAGTAGTGACTTGTTCTTACAAGAGTAAGAAACTTACTCTCGAGCTCATGGCGTTCATGAAGAAACACTTCTAATTTTCTGGTGTTGGTAGCATGGCAGGCGACACACGGTTGATTAGTGAATTGAAATGGGTGATGAAATCGTACATTGTTTCATTGACTTCCTTCTTCAAGTGAGTGATCTTTTATAGTAACATGAACGCGTCCTCTGAAGGCTTATACCTTTCTTCAAATGCATTCCATAATGTGGCCCAACTGGTGATAGATCCGGCTAGCAAATGTTGGAACCACTCCACCGTGGGTCCTTGCAAGGTCTCTAGAAAGAGGAAAACCGACACATCTTCATGGGTAACATCTAGGATGCTACATGACATGATGAATGTAGATATATGCGAGTCCATGCTTTGGTTTCTGCTTCCATCAATTTTTGGAAAATTCTTTCGGTTTCCATGAGGGAGTGTGTGAACAGGATGTGGCAAAGCAAGAGGGCCCATAGCATTTCCCCATGGTATTGCCATTTGAAAAGATGGAAAAAGGACACAAGCTGGAAGCGTAGTTCCACTGAGCAACAAAGCACTACAAAGGGAGGCAGATGTTCCTTGTGAAAATTGGCTCCTTCGCGGAGGTGAGACACTTCTAGTTGACCGGTCAGCTGAACTCAGTGATGAGAAGTGTGCTGGTGTAATACTGAAGTTGTGCCTTTGAAGTAGATCAAAAGTAGGATCAACTTCTCCATGAGCTCTCCTGTTATGAGTAAATGGTTCACCCACCAGTGGATCTTTCAGATTTACAATATTTTGGAGCAGATTTAAAAACTCTTTTTCGTTGTACTTGCTGATTTTCTGATTTTTTTAGCAAAAATCAGCAGCATGTACTTTTCTAAATATTTAATTTTATCCCCTTTCGAAAATTGATTGTGGTTTAATGACAAAGATTAATGAGGATAAAATTATGGTTAACTTAGCAAGCTAATTTTTAGATCTTAGAGTTGACTTTTTGCAAGGGTTTTGAAATTTTTGTAAATTGTCAGAAACTCAGATCTATGAAAAAATATAGGTTTTCGTAAAAAACTAAGTGAACTAAAGATCTCTAACTAGTCCATATCTATGGATCTCTGAAGAAAATTTTCAGTTTGGAGCACTTTTGCGAAAATTTTGGATCTTAAGCCAAAAAGTTAAAATTTGCAAATAGGTAGTGGTTTCTACGGTTTTATTGATTTTCTGACAAAGCACAACCATAGATCTGGTTCGATATCCCCAGTAGAGTCACCAAAAGCTGTTGGTATGAAAATCTATTGGGCAGACAGATCTATGGATAGACGAGCCAACAGTGTGTAGGCTATAGCCCCTCTTTGAAACAACAAAGTGAAACTGGTTTATTGCTATTCTACCAATAGGAATCTATGCAAGTCCAACAGTATTCTACCTTCAGGATTTTTAGATCTCATCCCAGTTGGGGTATCTCTAACTATAAAAAGAAGGGAATGAAGCGGGGAGAGGAGATAGGATAGATTTGAAGGGAGAAAAGAAATGAATTCCAAAGTAGAAAGGTCAGAGGGTTTATGTTTTGGGCTGGTAGTAAACAGAGCCAAACCTACTTTCATAAACGAACAAAGCAATACTGATGAGCAAATGACAAAAAAGTAGAGATAGATCTAACAGAATAAACATACAGATCTAACATAAGAAAGGTTTGATGTATAATACATGTATTCAACACAAAGTCTCAATATTTGTATTAATATTTTCTTCTGTTACAAAAAGTACAAATTCTTTTCTTCTCACTTCTATTTTTCATCTAAAAAGTGTCCACCACCTGAATACAACAAGTATTCAAATATATATAGAAGAAGAAGGAGAGAGAAGGCAAAAAGAAACCAACAACTAATTACAAAATATTTACAAAATATCTAAAAGTCAATTGTTGACTTTGGGTAACTTGGTGGATAAAAACATCCCATGGTGCAACATGGATGATGTCATCATTTGTGCCAACATACTTTTAAATATTACAAAAATAAAGCCAAGAAGAGGAAGGCTATTCGTCGTCGTCTCACAGCTGAAAGGGAGTATCCTACTTATGCTCAGGAGAGGCAATGTGGAATTAGGCCCGGTACCCCATGAATTTGCTGATCATTGGCTGGAATTGATCCTATGCAGGACCCTTGGTTTGATCACCAATGACTTCACAAGTCTCCCGTTCATCTCTGAGTTTTTCTAGGAGTTTGAAGTATTCATTACCTGCCTCCATCAGGTATCCCACAAAGTCACGACAGGCTAGAAGGTAGTTGATGGATTCAATGTCAAAAGTAGCTTCTGGCCCTAACCCTTGTGAGATGATCTCTTTGAAGATCCAAATAGTTTCATCAACCTTCCTCAAGGTGAATGATGGAGTGAGCAAGCCCGGAGACATTCTTAAGACAATTTTTTCCATCTGATGTATTGCATCCAGGGCTTCCTCTTTGACCTTGTCAATCTTTTCCAGGACAAATTCCATCTAATCGACCCGGTAGTCCAAAGCAGCAAGGACTTTGTTGGGTGCTCTAGGGTGATCGAAGACACCGAATTTGACTAAATCATTGACTGAGTAGTCGAGCATCTTATAGAATGTCTCATGTTGTAACCTAGCATGGTCCAACTCTTCGGAGATAGGTCCTACAATCGCCTGGAGTTCCTTGTTCGCTTGACCAATATTCTAATATAACTCGATGAACTTGACGATTACTTCCTCACTATCTTTGAGGATCTGTTCTTTCCAAGCGGATACTATCATGCCTTGTTCACCAATCTTGGTGTATTTGTTTATCTTATCCTAACTAAGGGCCTCAGGAGTCTCAGTGGCAATTGTAGGAGGTGCACTGCCCATTTTCTGTAGGACTTGGAGAAGATGTTTATTTTGCTCTTTTAGTATCCTCTTCTCTTCCTTTGCTTCCTGAAGCTTCTTACAAAGGGCATCCACTACAGCTAGGGCCTCCCCTTATAGGCTCTCGGAGGACATTCCCATTGTGACCTGTGTCACTATATAATTTGTAGGATACAAATCCTTTTTATCCTTTTTGGGATCGGGATATGTGATCTCCATTACTCTTTCACCTGAGGTGCTCTGAGAGAAGTGGGTTATTGGCTTCTACTTCTTATCTCCTTTTGTTGGAATGAAAGAGAATTCCATAGGTGAAATGGGGACTTTCCTCTTGTTTTGGCTCAGGTGTTGGGAGATCCATGCTGGAATTAAGGGAGTGGGACCAGCAGGAGAAGAAGGAACAACTACAGTGTACTTAGGGAAATGGGTTGGGATGCTTGGTAGCGGCATTGATAAAGAAGCCAAACCTCCAATGCTCATAGGGGTAGGAGTTACTATAGGAGAGGAAACTATGGGGGTAGAAAGGAGTTGAGAGATGAGGGAAGAAATATTGGGGGACAACTCCAAGAGGGAAGAGAAGATGGAAGAAGAGGAAAGGGGAATAGTAGAAGATGGGGAAGAAGACACAACCAAAGGAATGGTTGCTTGAGAGACATGAGGAGGGGAAGGAAGAGTGGGAGAAGGGATGGTGGGAACCTCGATGGTTGTAGTAGTGGCAACATCCTGAGTGGATGTGCTCGTTAGAAAACTTACTGCTGCTTCCTTTTCGGAGGAGGTAGAGTGCATGACCTGCTCTTGGGTAGTGGGAGGAGGATTCTCAGGATCTTGTTCTTAGGCAGCACTTGACTCTCCTTCCTTATCTTTCCCTTTGCCCTTTGGAAAATGTTTTGGCTTGGTAGGTGCATTGCCTAAGGGGGACGTCATGAAGTCCACCCTGAGATAAAATGAGACCATTAAATCTACACCAATGTTCTGTGTGCTGCAAGGTGCCCTTTACCCTCTCATGAATATTCTGAGGTGCCCTTGTTCTATCTATTTTGGCAAATGGCTAGTTTTTCTTGTCCATAACTAAATATACCTAATCAACTTCTTGAACAGTCATTTGGAAACCTTTCAAAACAATGCTCACACCATATTGGATAATTTTTGTTAGGGCCAGATGGGAGTGATCCTTTCTCTTGAGTTCGACCTCATGATACAAGTCGATGTAGATGTCCTCAATCTGTGGAACATGGATCGGATTGAGTTTTGCCTTTGGGAGGAAATTTCGTGGATCAAAGGTCGGCCTTACTGGGAAATTGTGCTTCAGGTTGAACAGCTCTAGTTCTGTAAACATTTCCCAAGCCTTAGTGTGAGAAGTGCATGTGTACCTACTCACTATGAGGGGGAATGGAGTTCCACCCTTCTTTCTCTTTAGGCACTTCTCGTGATATGTTATGATATTCCTGCATAGCTCCAACAGGATCAACTTTGGCCCCGCATATCTTGGAACCTTGGTGGGCTCCCCCAAGAATTTGGCTACTCTGGGATAAGTAAAGGTGGGGAATTACATAAATAATTCCCCCCACTTCTCTATTGCAGTCAAAATTCTCTTGGTCATCCGAATGTGAGTCATATTGGGCCTCAAAAGGTAAATGATGTCGTAGAAGAGGACATCGTTGATCTTGGTGAATTGCGGAATGTTGTTTTCCTGTCTCAATTCTGGATAATATTCAAATATTTTTACCTAGGACCATACCCCACATCGGCTCAGTGCCAAATAATCTCTCTCAAAGGCAGTAGCATAGGCCATGTAGGAGTTCATGTAGAACCTCCCCGTTGTTGTGAGTTGTTGGACCTGCTCAGAGATGGTGCTGCTGATGATTTCTGCCCACTCAAAACGTTGATCAAGCACATTTTTGTTCATCGTTTCCATATACCTGAGCATCCATTTGTGGAAGTAATGAGCATCAGGAAGCCAAAAACTCTTCTTAGGAAGGTAATGGTGTCACTCAGCTCCTCTGAAAAGTTGCTGCGATGAATAACCTGGGGCCACCTGGTTATTACCTTTTTATTCTGTAGGTATACCTCATTCATTAACTACATACATTTGTCTTCATTTTCCTCCCATGCTGTAATGTAGTCTTCCTGACTCACGGCCTCAAAGTGTCATTGGTGGGGGATACCTAGAATGATCTCAAAGTTCTGAGCAGTGAGGTTGATTATAACCTCTCCCTTCTCATTCTTGACACACCTTGTGTCTTTGTTATAGTAGTGCACCACCACCATCATGAACTCATTATTCACTATGCTAACGGGGATTCCCCCAGTGAAGTGTAGACCACTTCCTACTAGTTTTTCCATCCATGTACTGCCTGTGACCCTTATGGTTCTGGCCCAAAAATCCTCCATATCTATATGGCCAAGTTCGGCATCTCTGATGTCCAAGTCACATTCTACATGGGACTCGGGCATCCTGACCCTTTGATACTTGTATTTCATTTCTTCCTCTATGAGTTTGGCCTTACCCTTTGACTTGGTTGGTCTCTTTCTTGATGTAGACATATGTGATTCTGAGTTTAGCTACTGATCTGCAAGAAGAAGGAGCGAAGTCCAACGTAGAAGAGTCATGTTAGCTATTAGATCGTCCATCAAATCTTTATAGAATGAGGAGTTAGAAATTTAAAAGATTATGGGCGTAGGGCGCGGGAATACCAAAGACTGCAGGCTCAAAAAATCAAGGTGCACTGATGCAGAGTGTTGCAAGGAAGAAAACAATGCCAAAGGGTGTAGGGCGCAGGAATACTACAGACAACATTCAGTGTTGATGTAGGAGGATTTGTGCCTGTATCATTGTGTAGGGTTTAAACTGGGCACAAATAAATTTTTTTTTGCATGGCGGAAGGATGTGCCAATGGCGCAGATATTGATCGTGTTGCAAACATTTTTGGTGCACCAAAGGGTGAGGGATTAAAGGATCTATCACCAACTTTAGATGCGCTGAGGGGCTTTTTGGCTTTGGCGCAGCACAGGAAAAGTTTACATGACATTCAGTGTTGATGTAAGCGGGATTGCGCTGGTGCCATGAGTTAGGTTTATAAGAATTTCAAAGGGTGCAAGGAAGGTGCATGCTACAGGTAGGGACAATGTGCCCTTTGGTGCAACTGTGTTTTATGCAACAAGGATGACATTTACACCAAAGGAAAACCACAGGTTTTGGGTTGTGATAACCTTAAATTTTCTCTTCTCCTAGACAGGTTTGTGGTTTTTAGGCCTCATTAACATGGATCTGGGCAGTGAGAGGACAAATGGGCAAAGAGGATCTTGGATCTTATGAAACAAAAAGCCCTCAATGCCAACAGATCTAGACAAAGGGTAAACCAATTTGGGGGGAGCCTCCTAGGTTCATTTTATTATTTTCATAATAAGCACAACCATAGAAAACCAACACACAAAAATCACAAGAAAAGCAAGGACCACTTACCGGAGATATATAGAAAGAAAGGAACGATGCGGTGTCCACGAATGTGATTCAAAATGACATGAGGATGACGGAGGCACTGACAGGTGTAGAGGAATAAACTTTTCACGTGTTTTACAATTGTGAAAATGACAGGGTGGATGCACCTATATATAGCAAAAGGCGCAATAAATATGCCACAAATTTTTCAAAGGGTGCACCAAAACTTATGTCTACATGAAAAAACTTGCACCTTTGGCGCGGTTATGCGTTTGTCAGCAATAAACTACTTGCGCCTTTGGCATGAATTTTTGGCTGTCGACACGAGCTTTTCAGCACCTTGGTGCACCGTTTAGGGGCACAACAATTTTAGTGTCAACAGGGAGGCGCATGCGCCTTTGGTGCATGTAAGAAAGGTGCATCATGGGGAGGTGCAACAATTTTAGTGTTAACACTCCAAAGGGTGCGCAAAAGGAAATGAAGGGGGCACAAATTCATTCTATGTTGCATGAATAAAATCTATGCCCGGCCAAGAAAGGACCAAAATAACTAAGTTCGAAAAAACTAGATTCTTCGGAAAGGGATTTTATGCCATTCGGAACACTGAGGGACCCTGACAGGGATTCAAAAAAAAAAATTTGGTATGGTTACCTGTAAAATTTCCCTTGTCAATTTTACAGGATAATAGAATGTAATGCTTCAAAAAATTAATTAACTATAATATAGTGCATTCTTCCATTACGACCACAACCATTTATTCAAAGAAATCACAAGAAACTATATTACATTTTGGATTTTCTAAGAATACATTCTCAATAATTTACAACTTCTAAATTCTTCCTTCATTACTACAATAATGCAAACTTCTATAAGTAACAATGAACTTTTTTTATTGAACATAGCTCATTTTATTACAATACAAAAAGCTATCTTTTCAACAATACGTTACAACTTGATAAATAAAATATACAATACAACTTTTCTTTTAAAATGCAAGATTACTAGCCTTCCACCTTAAGTGGGGACTACATGGAAATGTTTTACTATAAAGGATTTCCTTTTGACTTCTAAAAATACTCCAAGTCCCAAATCTTCAACAAGAGCCCCACCATTTTCTTCACTTAAAACACAACAACAATTAAGGGGGGTAGGCAATGCTCTCTACCCAACCAATAATCCATTGAGGAGAAGAAGCTATCCTCCTCATTAGCCCCTAAGCCCCAACCAATGTGCAATAAGAAATTGAGACAACCCATGGTAACTATCACAATTTTTCCACCTCACAATGCAAAATTTCACAACCATTCAACACACATTCAATCACAAGATAACAATCATAAGAATGTAACTTTAAAAAATACACAAGGCTTGAAAACTCAAAGCCAATGGAGCAAGGAACTATGGGGAGATCACTAATGTATCCCAATGGGATTATGTGCCCACTTTAAAACCCTCCAAAACATAACTCAAAATAGATACACAACTCTTATGCCTCCCTCAATATCTTCTTATGCCTCCCACATTTCTTGTCTCCCTATAATCTCTTATGTCTCCCTTAAAAGAACCATGTAAGAAAAGTAAGCATTTTTATTATCAAAAGGTGGGTCACCCAACCCAAATCCCTCCTAAAACATAAAACAAAACTTTATGCCTCCATTCAAAAGTAAATCCCCATAGCATTCTCCTACATCATACTTAGGCATTCTACCCATGATCCCAAAAAGCACACAAACCATTCACTTACATGCAATACACACATATAAAAAAATAAATAAAAGGTGTAACTCTTACCTTTCTATAGTAAGAATTTGATCAAATAATCACACTCCAAGTTCCTTCAAGCCCAATCCAACTCCCACAAGCTCCAAGACTTCCACAAGCACCCCCAAAACTCTATAACTCCAAAAATACAAGTTCACAATAAAATGAAGTAACCCCATAACCAACAAATAAAATTGGATATATAGAAAAAGAGAAGAGGGTGAGGTGGCTCCATGTAATATGCCACATCACTTATCCTCAACTCCACACACAAGTCAAACCTCAACCCCAAGGTACAATAAATTGGTGGTTGAGAGAAATGACAAGCCTCTTATACACACAACCTCATACCCACACTTCTAAAGGACATAATTTAAAACTCATGTAAGAAGGTGTAATAAATATCACCTTTTACCTTATAATTCACATAATGGGGTCTATTTTTGACCCCCTAAACCATAGGTATAGTTATTAAGTGAAATTGAGAGGTGTGGGAAAAACTTAACTTGTCCCATAAGCCTCCAAAAATGGCCCTTAAGACCAAATCCGAATTTCCCAAGCAAGGTAGAGTGCAGAACACTCAAATTCAAATACACTCAACTTAAATCAGAGATCTAGCGATGGAGAGATCTACGAGGACACGGTTTCCGCAGTTTCTTTGGCTGCAGAATGTCTGCGAACCACGGTTAAAAATGCTGAGGAAAGGCTGAGCTATAGCCCATGTAGGGCGTTTGAAGACACGGGTAAGAAAGTCGAAAAAGCGGGAGGTACTGCCAGTGCGGTCTCTGCAGTTCTGGCTGCGGAAATTCTGCGCAATATGACAAAACTTGCTGAGGAAAAGCAGATCTCAGACTGCAATCGGACGGCTAGCAGAGAAAAGGAGGAAATACTGAGATCCACACCTTTGGCTTGGAATAAGCTTTTTCAAAGCCCTAACCTCAAGGTGGGTCCGAAAAGCACTGAACAGTTCACATGGGAAATGGACAAAGAGGGTGCCACCTGTCTTAGGGTCCCAGATGGTTTTGTTGATAGAGCTTTAAACAAAACAAACCTCTCCCTCGTTGGTAAGTTTCTTGGCTCTAGACCTAATATTGATTTCATTAGAAAATGGGCTATGAGAAAATGGAAACCCAAGGGAGCCCTAAGCATTACCATTATGCCAAAAGGTTTTTTCTTGGCTAAATTTAACCAACAAGAGGATTTAGATTCGGTGTTACTTGGAGGCCCCTGGTGGTTGGGAAATATGGGTCTTTTTTTGAAAAAATGGTATCCGGGTTTTGATCCAAATACAGAAAACATAAACACCATTCCTATCTGGTGTAGGCTACCAGGATTGCCATTGCATCTTTGGGATGATGAAATACTGTTAAATATTGCAAAATCCCTTGGCTCACCTATTGGATTAGATGGACCCACAAGAAACAGATCCAGGCTTGCTTTTGCTCGGTTCTGCATTGTCTCAGCCATTGATCAGGAGTTTCCAGAGCACATAATATTGAAAACTAGATTTGGATCCTGGACTCAAAGAATTGAAGTTGAGACCTTAAGATGTAAGCGATGCCAAAGCATTGGTCACTCTGACGAAAACTGCAACAAGAAGAAGACCCCTCTTTTGGTTTCTGTTCAGCCTGAGATTGACGCAGATCTAAACAAAGTCAACAAGGATCCAAGCCAGGAAAGGAAAACTGAAGATAAAGGTCCCAGCCAGAGAAATGTGCAGTTAAATAGCAGGGGGAAAAAAAAGAAAAAAGGGGGTTTTAGAACTCATATTAAGAAACATCTTGTCTGGCGTCCCAAAGATGCTACAATAGCTTCCCCCAACAATGAAGTAGTGGTCAAAACTATGAAGGCATCTCCGGACAAACCTTTTGAAACTTCTGTGAAGGATGACCTTGCTAAGGATTCCTTGGAAGTGAACGAACAAGAAGGTTTAATCCCTTCTGGTTCAGATGAGAAAGAAATCCTGACATTCATTAGAGAGGAAGCTTGCAACAAGGAGAATATGGATGTGAGTGAACCCCTGGCGATCCTCTCTTCTGGAGAGACAGGAAATGCGGATCCGCTGCCATACCTCAGCATTTCAACAGCGACTGCGCAGGACTGTTGCAGCCTCAAAACTGCTTCTGGTCATACTCCTGACAGTATCCATAAGGAACAAAAGGTAGGGGGGATCACGCCTACCATGGAAAAGAAGACCTATTTAATCCCTTCTGGTTCAGAAGAGAAAGAAATCCTGCCTTTCGTTAGAAAGGAAGCTTGTATCAAGGAGGATATGAGGGTGTTTGAGCCCCTGGAGTCTCTCCCTACTGGAGAGAAAGGAATTGAGGATCCGCTGCCATACCTCAGCATGTCAACAGTGACTGAGCAGGTCTGTTGCAATCACACTCCTGTCAATATTCATAAGGAACAAGAGGAAGGGGAGATTACGCCTGCCAAGGAAAAGGAAGATCCAGACTCTGGGTTCACTTTGGTCATCTCAAAAAAGAAAAAAAAAAGAATGGAAGGCTTTGAAAGGATCCCAGAATCACTTTATAGTGAAAAGAAAAAGGAAATTGACAATTGGGACACCTCTACCTCCAGAAAAACCAGATCTTCAGTTAGACGATTAGCTGATTTTGGAGGAAGCTCAAAAAGAGGAAGACCCTCTAAAAAAACTCTCAGAGCTAAGAAAACAGAGAGGGATATTGCAGATGGTGTTCAGCGACAACTGAACCACCAAGCAAATCCAACTACCAACCATTCCATATGAAGATCATATCTTGGAATATTAGAGGCCTTAACGGTTACTCTAAGCAAAGAAACATCAAGGAGTTACGGGACTCCAGTAACCCCAGCATTTTGATTCTTCAAGAAACTAAGATGAAAGCAATGACCATGGATAATATTAAAAATAATTTTTGGGATAGCTCTGAAATGGCGGCTGTTGATTCTCAGGGTGCTTCCGGAGGGCTGGCAACTCTTTGGGATAAAAGGCACTGTACTGGTATGATCCTTAGTGATAATTTTAATCATCTTGCAATTAAGTTTGTCACTATTGAAAAAAAGTGTGAATGGATCTTGTCTAATATCTATGCCCCTAACTCTGCTAGTGGTAGAAGAAAACTATGGGCTGATCTTAAAATCTTTAGAAACCAGCACAGTTCTGCTAACTGGCTTATCATGGGAGATTTCAACTCCCCTCTAAACCCAGGCGAAAAGTTTGGGGGAACCCCCACCTTCTCTAATGGTATGGAGGATTTTGCTGATTTTATCACTGAACAAAACCTCATTGATGTGGATCTGCATGGTAATAAGTATACTTGGAACAATAGAAGGGTGGGAAAGGGGCTCATTCAGGTGAGACTGGACAGGGCTCTTATCTCGGCAAACTGGATTCTTAGCCAAGACTTTTACCTCTCTTCCCTGCCCAGAATTGGATCGGATCATAATCCGATTGCTTTAAGCTTTCTAAATTGGACCAAACCTGCAAGAAGCTCATTCAAATTTGAAAAAATGTGGATGGAGCACGTTGATATCTATGATAGAATAAAGGAATGGTGGGATTGGAATGGGGAAGGCACTGCCCAGTACAGATTGGTCCAAAAACTCAAAAATGTCAAAAAGCAAGTCAAACTTTGGAACAAAAATGTTTTTGGAAACATCTTCGGAAAAAAGAAAGAATTAAAACAGAAGCTTCAGGATCTTGAGTTAAAAATGGATACTATGGGGAGATCAGTTGAAGATGAAGTAAATGAAAAGAGAATTCTTTCTGAGTTACACACGATATGCAGTAGAGAAGAATCCTTTTGGCGCCTTAAATCAAGGGCTATCTGGCTTAAAGAGGGGGACAGGAATACAAAGTTCTTTCACATGACCACTCTAAAGCACAGAGCCAGTAATAGGATATTAGAGGTTTCTAAAAGCAACGGAAGTATTACTAAAAATCCAAACAGCATTAAGAAGCAAGCACTTGAATTCTACAAAAATCTTCTTAGAGAGAGTAATGTCAGCAATCCGGAAGCTATTTCCTTCATGCTAGAGGCAATCCCCCAGAATGATATTGAAGACCAGAAATTCAGAGATATCACTAAAGCGGTCGCGCTTGATGAGCTAAAAAAGGCTGTTTTTTCTCTTGAGGGGGATAAGGCTCCTGGACCGGATGGATTCTCCATTAATTTTTTTCAGAAATTCTAGGAAATATGCTCGGAGGATCTTCTCAAAGCGGTTAATGAATTTTTTAGATCGGGAAATCTTCTAAAAGAACTCAATAACACACACATTGTGCTGGCACCTAAGAAAATGAATGCAAAAGATTTCAAGGATTTCAGACCCATCAGTCTGGTTAATGCTATTTTTCGAATCTTCACCAAAATTATTGCTTCTAGGCTGCAGCTCATAATGAAGGATCTCATCTCAAAGCAGCAGAGTGGCTTCATTAAAGGCAGGATAATACAAGACGGTGTGATTATGGTACACGAAACTATGCATTCTATGGAAAATAACAAAAAGGCAAACATGATCCTTAAGCTCGACATGAATAAAGCCTTTGACAAAGTTTCTTGGGTCTTCCTTGACAGGATTCTATCTAAATTTGGGTTCACAGAAAAGTTTAGAAAAATTGTTAAATCATGTATATCTACAGCCAGGTTCTCTGTGGTTGTTAATGGAGAGCCTGTGGGATTCTTCACCAGCAGCAGAGGTCTAAGGCAGGGAGACCCCATCTCCCCCCTTCTCTTCATCCTTCTGGCTGACAGCCTTAGTAGAACAATTAGCAGAGCGGTGGAAGACGGCCTTTTAAATGGTTCTAAACCCACTTCTCTCAGCCAAGCTGTCTCTCATCAACAGTTTGCAGACGACACTATCCTTCTTCTTCTGGCCTCAGTGGTTGAAGCTAAAGCTATCAAGGCTCTTCTGCAGCTTTATGAATCTGCTTCCGGGCAAGAGATCAATTACGACAAAAGCATCCTTTTTTTCTTTAACACCCCTGGGGAAAGACAACTCAAGATTGCTAAAATTCTGGGCTGTAAAATTGGTACTCTTCCAGCAACGTACTTAGGCCTCCCTCTTGGCACGAAGAAAGTCTCTCACACGGTGTGGGATGATTTATTGACGAGATTTCAGAAAAAAATGGCCGGTTGGAAAGGGACCACTCTCTCTAGTGCTGGTAAGTGCCTTCTCATTAAAAGCACACTCCAAAGTTTGCCCATATATATCATGTCACTATTCAAAATTCCTTCCTCCTTCAGAGAGAAAATTGAAAGGATTCAGAAAATTTTTTTATGGCAAGGCATGGAAGAAAAGTTCAGATTTCACCTTGTGGCCTGGGATAAAGTCTGCACCCCTAAATCTAGGGGAGGGCTGGGAATAAAAAATATTGAGAAAATGAATGAGGCACTCATTGCTAAGATGGGCTGGAGATTGCTTTCTGAGAAACAACCCTGGATTGATGTCATTAAAACAAAATACTTGAATCAGCAAGCTGTTTACTCCTATCTGCATGATGAGCAACTCCCCAATGGTTCCATTTTTTGGAATAATCTGGTTAAGAGTAGAAACTTCATTAAGAAGGGAAGCAAATGGAAAATTGGGGATGGCAGCGACATTAACTTCTGGGAGGATAACTGGTCCAATGATAATCTCTTGGAGAGATTTGGGACTGCTAAGGACAGTCTTATAAGAAAATATGGAACTAAAGTCAAGGACTACATTGATGGAAATGGCACCAACAAGAATTGGAAAAGACTTACTATGGAGAGTATTGAACTGAAACAGACTATTTCCTCCCTCCAAGACCTTTTGGATCTCTTCCCTTTGTGTCAGCTGGATTCCAAGGATGAGCTGATCTGGAGCAATTCACACGAGGGTAAATACTCAGTCAAATCTGGTTATACCAGTCTTTTCCACAGTAACCAATCAGACTTTAACTGGAACTTGATCTGGATGCCTGAGTTAACCCCCAAAATAAATTTTTTTCTTTGGCTGGCCATCAGAGGCAAAATTCTCACCACTGACAATTTGATGAAAAGAGGATTTATCATTCCCAATTGGTGCCACCTTTGTAGGAATAACTATGAAGACATTAGACATCTGTTCATACACTGTGATTATGCCTTTAGAGTTTGGAACTTTGTCCTTTCCAAATTTGAAGCTCTCTGGGTGATGCCGGAGGATCTTACTCAGCTGTGGAACCAATGGAACCCACCATTCAGACATTGTGCTATCAGAAGAATCTGGAAATTAGCCATCCCGCATTTAATTTGGAGGATCTGGAAGGATAGAAATAATATAGTTTTTAGAAATAAGAAGCAGAATTTTAAACTCACTACTGGCAAGATCTCCCAAGGCATCAAAGAGGACATGGCCAGATTTAAACCTCCTAAGAACAATTGTTACCCTGAAAATGAAAAGCACATCTTATCAAATTGGCAGATCGGATATTGGAGCAACCCCGGGAATAGTGTGGATAGATCTTTGGTCAAATGGCATCCCCCTGAATCCAATTGGTTCAAGCTGAACTTTGATGGTGCCTCTAAGGGGAACCCTGGAACAGCAGCTGGAGGAGGAGCAATACGGGACCATAAAGGTAATTTGATTGTTGCATATGCTGGAAAAATGGGAATCCAAACCAATCATTTTGCAGAAGCTTTATCTGTTCTCTGGGGTTTGAGAGTTGCTCGGGCCCAAAATATCCAGAACCTCATTGTTGAAGGGGACTCCCTTAATATTATTAATCTGCTTAATCAGTCCTCTTCTCCTAGCTGGAATATCAAAGATTTTATCTCTGAGTCCATAAGCATCAGTCATACCTTCAACAGCATCAGAATCATACATACTTACAGGGAAGGTAACAAGCTGGCCGATGCAATGGCCAATTATGGCATTAATATAAATTTCACTATTTGGGATAATGATAGTATCCCTAATCAGCTTCACAACAGCATACATGCGGACCTTCACACGCAAACAATCTCTAAAGATATGCTTTAATCTTTGGAGGAAATCCATAAATTCTTCCACAGGTGCTGTTTTAGTTTATTTGGCGTGGCATATGATATCTACTCCAAATGATGGCAAGATTTTGTTTAGGAACTTCAAGTGGAGTTGTCTAAATTTAAAAACAGCGCACGCGGGAAGTACAATAGCTGTTGATATTCGGTTGCCAAGCTCCGCGAAAACCGAAGATAACTACAAGGTGAAAGCTGACAGGATAAGGGTTTTCACGCGCGACTTCACGCAGACTCAGATCGGCAATCCTACAGCCGTTCGTGGGAGGACCAACGGCTACAGTTCCCATTTTTATGCGACCCGCAACGGTGAGAAACGAACCACTCTCAACGCCCAAAGGTATTTTGAAAATTGTTGTAACCAGCACATCCTTGTGAAGATGGGAGGGCCTCCCTGCCAGATTGAGCCGTGTGCAGACCCTGACTGGAAAGATAACACTGAGCTCTGGAACATTCTTAGTATTGGCGGATTCACCAACTTTGTGGAGAGAGTGCAAGGGCATGATCAAAGCATCTCTGTTCGCTTTGCCAAGGATTGGAATGAGAGGATGGTCGACTATGGAGGGCAGAAGATTCTTATTAATGACGAACTCATAGCCGAAGCGACTGGCCTCAGCTTGGAAGGATACCGCTTCTTCAACAAGAGGGTTATCAAAGAGGCTGAAGAGAGAAGATTTGTGGAGGAGGAGGAGAAGCTTATATTCAACACCGCGGGTCTGCTTGTTAATTCAATTCCTTCTCCGTATGATGAAGTCACCCGCATGATGATTCGCTACATATCCTTGGAAGGCAGGTTTGTTACTGTCCCTGCCAAGCACCTTGTCTTTTTGAATCACTTTCGTAGGAGTAGGTTGGTTTGCTTCCCCCACTATCTGTTAAACTCTCTTGAGCGCTCCATTTTGGAGTTCCAGAAGCATACCCGGGCGGTTCCCCTTCACCAAGGGCTTATTCTGCTTATTCACAAGCACTGCCTTATTAAATTCCCCGGTCTCCCTTCCTCTCCCGGCCTGGCTTTGTTGGGCTCCGTTGCTGCCAGTCCTGTCTCCCCTGCTGTCCCTGCTGCTGCCCCCCGCCTCCGGTGCTGATGCCCCCATGCAGGCTGCTCATGCTTCTCCTTCTTTTCCTCCTGCTGCTGCCCCTGCCACCCACACTGTCTCTACTTCTAAACGTGTCACCAGGGCTTCTAGGAGACTCAACCTTGAGTCTACTGCTGAGGGGGATGAACCTTTGGATGACATTGCTCGTGATCTGCTGAACATTAGTAGTGCCAGTCCCCAGGCGGCACCAACGGATAACCCTTCTAGAAGATTGGAGGCCTTAGAGGCTGAGCTTAAATTGCTGAAGGATGAGGTAAAAAATCTTGCTAAGCAAAAAGGCAAAAAAAGCATTGAGGGAGAAGGGAGCATTGGCAATAGCCAGCTTGATGAAATATACAAAAAACTGACCTCCCTAGACTCCCGCCTTGGGAAAACGAAGACTAGGCATGAGTATAATATTGCAGCATTCAGGGCCATAGAGGAATTCATCGAAGGTCATGCAAGAAGTGTTTCGCATCTCAGCGGTGTCCCGATGACTCTTTGGGGCAATGAGAAAGAGAGTAAAAGAACCAGAGAGGAGCTCGATAAGATGGATGCTGCTCATATGACCACGCTGGGTATGTACCATGCTTGGAAAAAAGTAAAGATGAGTATTGATCAAGCGGCCAAGAAGTAGTCCAGTTTTACTACTGCTTCTTGGCTGTAGGCTTGCTGTTTTGTTGCCGTTGTTTTGCTGTTAAGTCTCGTTTGTGTTGCTGTTTCTAGGCTTCGGTGTTCTTTGCTGTAACTTTTGTGCTTTGATACAGCTTCTCTGCTCCTCTCTCTTATTCAGGCTTTTAGGCCTCCTTTTGTACACAAGGGTATAGTCCCTTTCAAAAAACTATTTACCAATATTAAAAAAAAATCAACATTGAATGAATTAAATACATCACAAAATAAAGCACATACTCCATAATAAATAAAAGAAAAGGGGAAACATTAAACACATAGCCCATGGTCACATTTGGAGGTCAGTTCCCCCATTGGGGCCTCCTAAAAATCTAATAAAAAAACATCAAACATTACATAAGTTGTCATGGTGACTGTCATTTTATGCATCCAATATTCCGATGTGGTTGGTCTCCTAACCCCCTTTTTTGTTGTGATACAATTACCTGTAAAATCACACACACCTCCTTCGGCCTCGTGGCCACATCAAATAAAGCAAAGATAAAATATACGCACATCCATCAGTAAAAATCCTCATATAACTAAATCATCATCTAAACTAAACAATGTTGTCATTTGTCTATAATTTCAACAACATCTCAATTCTACCATTTCATCGATATCAACGTGATCATGAGATTATTTCAAATGTTAAATCATAGTCAACATGACAAGAATTTTGAATGTCTGTAAATATATATGCTAACACATCATCATCATTAATATAAAATTTCTCTTTGTCTCTAAGAATCCACACAAATTATACTATAAATCACAATCCATCAATACTCAAAATATCTCTATCATCTAACATCATGCTAAACAAAAATAATATGATAATATCCATGTCTATAGTCAATAGTAATCAAAATCAAAATATAATAAGTTTCGAAGTAAAGTAGGCACTACAATATACTATGTAGATATTTGGAATATTGACATGTTCTGATTCACATTTTGATTATGATACACTAGATGCCATTGGTAGATAGTTTGATATAATTTTATTTGCATTATTTGGATTTTATACTGAAACATTATACTCTGGATGTTCTGAGTAGAACTACAATCTCATGGATGTTAGAATCGAATCATTTGACATGTTGATAGATCATAGAATTACTTAACTTTGGATGAAGATCGTTGATTTCCATGTATTTATTATTTTTCAATGTTGTTGATGTAGTCGTGAGGCCAGAGAGGTATTTTTTTGTGTTGCAGGGATATTTTATCACATACATTGAAATGGGATAGGATACCAACCATAGAAGGATGTCGGGGGTTTTGTAACATGGCTGAATTTGAAAATTATTTCTAATGTTTATGTGGTGTTATTGCATGCCTAGTAAGGAGGTTTCCCATTGGGGGTTGACATCACATATGTGGCCATGGGGTGTAATGTTTTCTCTTTCTTTTAATTTTGTGTGTATTTTATTTGTGTATATGTATTTAATTATTGGAAATTGTTGTCACTTTATTAACAATTATTAATGTGTCTTAATTGTCTAATCCAACTTATTTGTTAACTAAAATGAGGATGTGACAATTGGATAATTATGAGGGTAGATTGTCCTTGAAATCTTGTGGATGTAAGTTGGACTTGTGTTGGTTTTTGTGTTGTGTACTCTTTCCCAACTTCAAAATTCAGATTTTGACTTGGGAGGATTTTTTGGAGGCTTGTGGGACAAGTTAATCTTGTCCCATGCCTCTTAAATTCTCCCAAAAACCATACCTATGGTATGGTGAGTTAATTTTAGACTTATTTGTGTATTTTGGAGTTTAAAAAGTAAAAATAATTGCACTTTCCTACTCACCACAATTAATTTGTCCTTGGTAGGCTTGGTGTGAAATTTTGAGTGTCATGTGGGCTTGTCATAAGTCTTACATGTTCATTTATTATCTTGGGCATGGTGTTTGACTTGAGTGTTGGAATAGAGGAGTGATGAATTAGCATCCTATATGGAGTCACCTCATCATCCTCACATCCCATTACTATTTATTGATGGAATTTGATGGATTTGGGGTTACTTGCTCAATTTATTTCTATTGCACTTTTGGAATTAGGAGCTTGTTGGAGTTATTTTTGGAGTGTGTTTGGCTTGATGGTGTAAAAATTCTTGTGGAGTGAATACTCTTGGAATCTTGATGGAGAGGTAGGATCTCCACCTTTGTTATCTTCTTATTTATGTTTGTATATGTGAAAATTGTGCTTGTTTAATATTGTATGAGTGTTGTGAATTTATTTTTTGTGTGGTTGGGTAGTTTTACTTAAGAAGGGAGTGGGAGATGGAAATATGGGACCATTGGGGAGGGAAAAAGGAGTTTTGAGGCATGCATTTTGGAGGGAGTGTGATTGGAAGTTTCACCTATGGGGAGTGAAAAGGAAAACATGGACATATTTTTACATACTTGCAAGGGGAGATATAAGGATGTGTTGTTATTTGTATTGTGCACATGGAGGCTTTGGGTGAAACTCCTAATTCAATTGGGAGGCAAAATCATGTGGTTATCATATTCCTTTCTCCTTTTTGGTTTGATATGAAGCCTATGTGTTGTTTAAGAAAGTTGTAAATTTTGTTGAGTATGTCCATTTAGATGTGTTGAATGTTTTGGATTGTACGTTTTTGTGGAATCCTTTCTTATTAAAAAATTTGTTAAATGTTACTCAAGATCCCTCATTGTTCTTTGGTTGGGACTCGGGGGCCAATAATGGGATGGCTTCTCGCCTTATTAGATTAAAGGTTGGGCAGAGAGCGTCACCTATTCCCCGTTCCTTTGTATTGTGGTCCAAGATTTTGAAAGATTGAAGAATGTAAGATTGAAGCTACAAGTTGGGAGAATACTTGTGTGTTGTCCTTATTGAAGAATCTCTATGTTGTATTTGATCATATTATTAGTCCAAATTTGAGTGGAAGATTGTAACTTTGTATGTTTGAAAGAAAGTTGTAATATTTCATTTATTCCAAGTTGAAATGATTTAGTGAATGTAGAAAGACCTCTTGGTTCCTTATCTTGTTGGGAAGGAATTTTCTTAGTGAAAGAAATGAATTTGAAGTCCTTTTATTGTAAAAGAATGATATAGAAAATTGGTAGTTTCCATATTTGTATTGTAATGTTATAGTGAAAGGAAATCTTAAGTGTATAGTTGCTTGAAATGAAACTCTCCTAAATTTGTATGTTTTTAAGGTTACAATATATATACATGTATATTTTGAAAACAAAGATGTAATGAAAGGGAGGATGTTGAATTCTTGTTGTTTTGGTGGAAAAATGGAATATATGAAAGAGAATGAATTGTAGCAATGTTATAAAAAAAATTTACATTTTATAGAAAAGGAAAAAATAGAGAATGAGTTGATGTTTTGTAGTTGAGTATACAACTAGAAATGTTATCACTTTACCAACCAATGAATGGAATACACCCTCATTAAAATTAATATTACATTAAACATCAACTTAAGAAGAAAAAAATGTGAAAAAAATGTATTGTTGAAGGTTCTATTTTCGGCGAACATTACCGCCACATTGTGTAGAGCAGCAGTTTCAGAACCGCCACCTAGCATAGAGTGGAGGTCGATGAACCACACCCTATGAAGGGTGGTGGTTTCTTCACTTTTGACAGAAAAATAAAAATTCGTTCGTGAATGAACCCAATTTTAAAATTAAGTAAAATCTAAGCTTAAAACCACAAGGAAACTTCCAGCAACTAGGAATCAATTAAATTTTTTTTTCAAGCCTTCCAATCTCTTTTATGAAACCCAAATGTGTAAAACCTATAGATTTAAAAGAAATGGGGTTTTCCCCAATAGTTGAACTCAAAAACAAGAAAATGATTTCTTTAAATAACAAAATAGATCCATGGTAGTATATCTACATTTAACAAATGGGAAACATTACAATGGAAAATTATTACAACTAATATCAAGAGAAATTTTGTCATGGTTTCTCCTCTTGCTCTCATAGCTCCTCCTCTTTCTCCTCTTCCAAAACCTGTAAATAAGAAAAGTGCAAATGAGGTTTTTTGGAAAAAATAGAAATTTAAAAAGAGAACCATAAGGAAATTTAGGGCAACCTAAATCTAAGGGCGATGATAGATTCAATCCTATGCCCCAAATTAAACCCCACCTCACTTAAGTGGGAAGGAATTTTGTGGGAATGTAACTTTAAATAAAAAGAAAGAATATGGGTAATGAGGTGAATGGGGCCACTTAGTGGCTAGGTAAAACAATTAAGCCTTTGAGTTAGAAAATAATGTAACCTTGGTGCTTGATAACTAATTTAACTAATGGAGCTTAGTAGAAGCCTTAAACTATAAATATAGCTTAGGAAGTAAATTATAATATTTAATTATTAATTTAATTCCATTTTTCACAAGCTTGTTTAGAAAGTATCTAACCGAGAAATTTATTCAGTGAGAAAATTCCTAACCTTGCAAACACTGCTAAACAAAAAAACTATTGCCGTAAACTTGACTATTAATTTATTAATTCTCTTTGTTTTGAGAGTAGAAAATTGTGCATGTTACAAAGATACTAGATTTCATTCAAACATGGGACCTAAAATCATATAGATAGAAATTTTTGACTAGGGAGATGAATTTGTATGGAAATGGCATTCTACGTGGGACCTTAAATACCAAGGAAAACATAAAATAAATTGTAATTTGCACATATATCTTGTTATGATTTTTCGTCACACCAAAATCTTGAATTGACGGTGGAGAGGGATCTCATCGTGTTAACTAGCTGCTATGCCAACACACCCTCACACGATAGAGCTGGATGAAACCATGTGAGCTTTGGGCCCACTACGTATTCACTCAATTAGGCGCAAAGACATTACGAGGCAATGACATCGGGACTTCCTGAGAGGTCACCCATCCAAGTACTACTCCAGATCGGGCATGCTTAACTTCCTGGCTCTGATACCATGTTATGATTTTTTGTCACACCAAAAGCTCAAACTGATGGTGGAGAGGGATCTCATCTTGTTAAGCAGCTACTACACCAACATATCTTAGGTGTAGAGGTGGGTTGATGAGAGGAGGGTACAAGGTGGATGAATTCAATGAAAGTAGAAAACAAAAAACAAATAAACATTGAATGCATGTCGTTTTATAAAAAATATATATTTGACCTCAAGATCAATGGTCTATATCTTGTAAATCACCTTTATTCCTTCCAAAAATAAATAACCAAAATGGATTAATTATAACTATAGATTTTCATGACATTTGCTTCCATTTTCCAACCTCTTTTGTTGCATGAAACAAAAGTAGTCTCAAGCGGCTATCTTTGGCCACACAACATTTCATCCAGTCTAATGAAGAAAGAAGTGACAACTCATCATGTCGTTTTCCATTTAAAGGTGACAAGTTCAATGTAAAATTGGTTCAAAATTTGTGCCTTTTATTACATTTCTAACAAAAATCTACACCTTTGATTTTATTTCTAACAAATCCTCACAAACTGGGCATGACTCACACACAATGCGAGTTGACCTGAAGAGGGTCTAGAGACAAATAATAAGGGGAAATATGGGTAGCCTAGTTGAAATTTCCTAACAACTAAAATACCTTCACTAACATCTCTCGAAGACCATAAAACTGAAAAATAATTGATTAAAACTTCTCTTTAATCTTCAATTGTCAAGAGATGAAAGATATAGCTTGATTGAATTCCCCTCTACACTAGTGAACCAAATATGTGTGACAAAATTATATTTTTCAATTTTCCATCTTCCTCACCATATTTTAAGAATTTTAGGAGGTGAAAAAGAAAGGATGGATAAACTTTTAATTCGACCATATTTTACAATTGAGTAATTGTATATGGTAAATAAAAACATTTGGCCAATTTCAACATATTTTATAAAGAATTTATAAGTACAAATTAAAAATAATCCTAAAATTTTAGTCAACTCTACTTGTCAAATGAAAATTTCATGACACTTAAATTGAATTTCATAATTCATTTTCTTTCAAATTTTCACTCTAAAAAAACTTTATAGAATTAATAAGTTTACCATTACAATAAAAATTTAACAATAATAAGAAGAGGATTGTTAGAATCTATGAAAATTTGAAACATATAGACCATGGTGGTCATGTCTGCTAGAAAACAAAAACATTCCATTATTGGAAATATTCTCATTGATGTCAAAAGAATGTTGATAAAGGAATCAACTTACATGCTACATATGTTATAAATATTTTTCATTGTGTTCTGACTTCTTGATCCACAGCTAAATGTGAGAGCTTCCTTTTGTCTAGGAGGAACTACCTGTAATAGAAAACAAGACCATAAAAGATAGTTAATTGATATATGACAGTGGACTTCCTAGCGTATGTTAGTTATGGGAAGTGTGATACTCCCTAGATGGTTGTCAATCCACTGTTTAAAACAAATTAATGCGAGAAATAAACAAATTCCTACTATAGTTGATATGATTTAGGTATCTCATTCAAGTACAATAAGCAAATCTAATCATAACAGGCTAGGCTATAGTTAGATCTAAGATGAGGTAGGTGTCAGGGTACTGGGACTGGTCAGGGTCAGATTCTGGGTTGTTTAGGTCAACTAGTGAAATGATTGTTGGGTTTGTTCTTGGTCAAGGTATAAAACACAGAGACTGACGTCGGTCTGGTATAACCAATGACAGTTTAGGTAGAACCGATGGTAATGGTTGTGGGATAACCGGCATCGGTATGGTTGAGGTAAAAGAAACTCGAATAGATCAAATGGTTCTAGGGGGGTCATCGGTATGGTTGGGGTGAAGGGAAGGTCAAATGAGGTTGTGGGGATTGGAGTGGATCTGATAAGGTCTGTGGAGAGGTCTCAGGTATACTCAGAAATGGATATTAGGTTCAGAATGGGTGATTTGGTGGTGTGGGTAAAGGAAATGGTTGAGTTACAAGCTAATAAGCAATGGAGGAATGAACATGCAAAGTATAAACTAATGAACAGGAATAATAAAAAGTTAACTATGCTGAAATAGACAATGCTGGTAGAGATGTACTTACTGTGATGTAGATTTTGATGGCTGGTGGAGGTGGTTTGATCAGAAGAATGGTGTTGGATATCATAGCAGTGGCTCCCAGAATGATTCCATGTGAGTGCAATGCTTCAATATCTATCCTGAGTGATGGCTCTGGATGTCTGGATACGTGAAAGGATGTTGGTTTTTGCTTGCATGCAGCTCTGATCTCCTTTCTTGCTCTCAAAATGTGTCAACCCAAAAACAAGGTTGTTTGGGTGAATAAATGGTAACCAACGATGGTTCCAGGTTGACCGGCATCAGTTTAGGGGTGACCAATGTCAGTTAAGGTGGAATTCCCTAGGTTTACTAAAATGGGTATATCTTTATAATTTCTTGGGCCCAGTTAGTTTATTCCCATGGATTAGAATGGAAACTTCCCTTCTAATGAGTGGGAATGTGGTTAGAGATATTTTAGGGATTGATTTTAGGGTTAGACCAAATCTTAGCTCATTAAGGCAAGTAAGACTTAGTTATTGTTAGTTATGGAAACATGCCAAGAATAGGTCTAGGGTGAGGTGGCTGGATGAGGTGTCTCAGTGAGGTGGTGGGGTAGAAATTAAGGTAATTAGATGATAAATATTGTGAGGATATATATTAATTTAATTAAATTAATGGTGATGTGGGGTGGAAGGGGCCATGGTTAGATGAGTATGTTTGAGTTGGTTATTTGACAAGGGACCAAGGGGAGTGTGACCCAATTTTGGTGTCTACATTTTTCCCCTTTTTGTTGCGTAGCTTGTATTGGTAAGCGACGCTGACAAAAATAAGATGTGGTTGCCCCATGTGTGGGTGAAGGTGATCCCCCTCAAACTAGGAACTGATGAGGTAGAAGACAGAATCAGTGAGTGGTTTGATAAAAGGTGGATGTGATGAAGAGGAAGGTGGACAATGGGGGTAATTGGGTAAAGGTCCAATCAGGTAATCAAGGTAATGGGCCAGGGTCAAAGGTAGTGACAGTCAAATGCACGCACATGTATAAACTATGGCATGGTACCAGGTTGAAGAGCATGCAAACTCTACATCATCTAAGGTCGATAGGTTTATCCAAACAAGGTTGAGGTGATTCTGGTATCCAAGGTATAGGATATGGTGTGGAAGCACTTCACAGGTCAGGTGCAGGAATGTTTAGGTATGTTCTGGTACACCAAAGGTAAGGTCAGGATAAACGGCATGGCAATAGGCAAAGTAAGGTCATTAGGTCAAACAACACGGGTAACAGTGTCACAAGGTATAGCGAGCACATGAGTTCATAGGTCACTAACAATGTTCTGGGTCCAGGTAGCTAGGTCATTGCATGGGTAGGGCCAAGGTATGGGTAAAATAACAAGTCCCAAAATGTAATTAAGGACAGGTATAGGTAAGGTAGGCTTGGAGGTAGGTTGCAATAAGGGTGGGTAAGGTCAAACGGTGGCTGGGTTGGTTAAGTTGGGTCAGAAATGGGGAAATGGTATGGGACAAGAGTATGACAGGTAACCGATGCTAGTCATACGTAACCAGTGACGGTCTATGTAAGCCAATCACGAGTTACTAAGGTAGATGACCGATGTTGGTTTGGGTATAACTGACCACAGTGTGCTAGGGCACAAGACCGATGTCAGTTTAGGTATAACCGACATCGGTCAGGTCGACGTGGGTATATAAAAAGAAAAAATCCATATAATACGGATTCATTTGTATGTTTTGGATTTTGTGAAAATGACAGAGCACTGAACGAGTTGTGCTTTTTCGGGAGGAAAGGACGAGGGATGATATCCTACTGAGGTGGAGAGATCTGGTTGGTTAGAGGAGCCAGGTAGATGGGTCCACAGCACAGGGGGATCGATTGTGATTAGGTGGAGGTCAGGAGGATTGGATTTGGTGATTGGACATGGCAGAGGTGGGAGAGGGATCGGGTGGACCACCGGTGTAGTGGCTCGACATGCCACCACAGAGATGACAATGGGATGAGGTAAGATTCAATCCCTTGCCTTGTTTTGTGAGGTAGATTGGGTATATAGGTCAGGTAAGGAAAATGGTTTTGGGGGGAAAAGGGGATTTTGAATTTGGGAAGGAAAATTGGGTAAAATAGGAATGGGGAGAGGTGTGGTTAGGTGAATGATGGGTGGGGATGAGTTGAGGGTAGATTTAGGTAGGAATGGGTGGATAGAAAGGTAGAAGAAGGGAGTTTTTAGGAAGAAAGGGGTTTGGGTGTCACAGATTTTGGCGAACAGTGACCGACATCGGGGGGTGGCCGACGTCGTGGTGTCGAGCTGGTATCGGTCACAGATAAGGTGACCGATGCCAGTTTGGGAGAGACCATGGTGGTTGGTTAGGGGTAACCGGTACCGGTCATCATGTGGAGAAAAAGGGTCCAAAAGAGCCCTAGGGTGGGTGGGTGAGATAGATAGTGGGAAAAGAAGATGTTGTTGATGAAAAACATAGCATGGGTAAGAGGTTGAAATAGGTATGGTTTGAGTGATAGTGGGTGAGGGTTGGGGTGGGTAGATAGAATATGTGATAAGAAGGTAAGTTGTGAGGGGAAAAAGAGGGAGGGTAATAGGTGTAGGTGAGGTGTCAAGAATGATTGTGGGTATGATCAAGGTGTATTAATGTGATGTTTTGTTGGATGCAGGCGAGAGATCAGCTGTGGATGTGAGATAGGGTGTTGCCCCTGCTCGTGATGGTTCAAGGAGGTGTGACAGTTGAGGATTGGTGGCATGTTGTAGAGGTTGGCCTGATTGGGGTCAGACGCTACCGACATGTAGTCTGGGAAGTCAGTTTGATGGTCACCCTCATCGACAGATGGGATTCAACGACCAACACATTCCATCTACTGACGGGTGAGATCACAGTCACCCTGGAGGATGTGTACAGGATCCTGCAGTTGCCGATAGTGGGGGCGCAGGTATATTCTATCTCCTCAGAGGTGTCTGAGGAGTTGATGCTGACAGTATTTGGTGAGGGGTTGGTAGAGTTGAGGTTCCATAGTGCCAGACTGAGCTATGGAGAGATGTACCAGGCCCATCCAGAGGAGACTAGGCTTGTTGTGTTGTTGATGGAGGTAGTCTACTATTTTGCACTGCCAGATGCAGAGGGTGGGAGATTCCCATGATCATTGATGGGGGTCCTGCATGATATGGTGATAGACAAGACCCATTTTTCATGGGCACCAACATTCCTGGTGCAGCTATACAGGGAATTATGGGCTTATGGGTGACTACAGAGGTTCAGCTTATGTTACACTTTCCTACTTCATTGTTGGGCATATGAGCAAATTGTGTGTGTGCACAGTTGGTATGCCCCGGGCTGATGCATTCGAGCCAGGTTTTGTTCGGTGGGTTACAGGTGATGGGTGCCTGTTATTGGGGAGCATCAAGTGACTAGGGTGACACATGATGTCAGCCTACTACAGGTGATTTATTAGAGGGGTTGTCTGGCATGGACATCATTTGGAGGCCCTATGTGGGTTTTCCATCATATGGGTAGATGGCCACTGAGGAGCTAGATGGATTACAGCTACTTAGATGGATAGAGGGGTGATGTGTAGGAGAGCACGAGATGATACCCATGGACAGGGTTAGATGGCAGTTTGGGGATGCTTCAGGATATACCGCCACCTTTCCCACAGTACAGGAGGGATGACATGGAGAGGCCTCTACCTCTACCACAGCTGACAGTGCCGACAGGGTAGGAGGAGTAGGTGAGAGACCGGTGGATTGATGATGTCAGGGTTACAGATAGATACAGACAGTGGTGGGCTACACACTTACGAGTAGTACCACCGAGGCCGGGGCAGCCAGATTTAGCCACCATCACAGTGCAGAGGGATGCCCTACAGGGGCAGGTGGCTGACCCTGATTACACAGTTGGGTATAGTGCAGGGGTAGTTGACAGGCTCAGAGGCACAGGTTGTTATTTTACAGGCACAGGTGGCCACTCTACAGGCCCAGGTAGCACAGGGACAGGTACCCGCACAGGTGGAGATGGAGATGGGGTACAGGTGGCCACCCTACAGGCATAGATTACAGGTTTACAGGGCCAGTTGGCCACTGCACAGGTGCAGGTTGTGGCCCTTCAGGCCCAGATACAGGTAGGAGCGGGACAGGGTCCCTCAAGATAGGCACAGGTACAGGGACAGGGTCCCTCATTACAGGTACCAGTGGGACAGGGTCCCGAGAGATAGGTACAGGGACCGAGGCTGATGGCACCACCACAGACAGTACCAATAGGCTAGGTTGAGAGATGCCTTAGGTGAGGTCTGGTATTATCAGGATATTTTGATGGCCACAGGGATAGATTTTCTATCCTATGGGGAGTATAGAGCACAACAGGCCTCGAGTGAGAGGACGAGGTCACACACCCACAGTGTGGAGAGCACAGGGGGCCATCGAGCCCTGAGACAGGGTCAGGGTGAGGCCACCAGTTCACAGAGGCCAGCCCCAGGTGAGGTACCAGCAGAGATCCGGCCAGGACCGATGATGGGTGGTGAGATGCTAGCTGGATGTCATACAGGGGCAGAGGAGGAGGAGGAGATAGGTGAGATAGATATGGAGGATATCTAGTAGGGTGATGTCTGATAGCCATATGTACCTCCTATTTTGTATAGTTGTTTATTTTTGATATATACCAGCCTGCGTGCCGAAGAGAGTGAGGATGTATATGAGAGATTTGAGATGATTGTGATTATTATTGGTATATATGTTCACATGTATGTTTTATACAGACTTTCTATATTTATAGCTGAAGATGGTGAGGATTTATATGAGTATTTGAGATGATTTGATTATTATTTTTATATGTTCACATGTATTTTTATACATACTTTCTGATTTATAGATGATGGTGTTTATAGTATGAATGGTGTACATGTTTTAATTTCATTGTTATATATATATAGTTGGAAATCAAGTGGATTAGGCATGTAGGCATAGAGTCAAGGCATGGATGGAGTGTAGGCATGGTGGAGTCAGGTCAATTAGGCATGGATTGAGTTAGGTCATAGGCATGGATTGAGTCAGGTCATAGGCATGGATTGAGTCAGGTTGACGTAGGCATGATTGAGTTAGGTTGGTTTAGGAATGGTTGAGTTAGGTTGGTTTAGGCATGGTTGAGTTTCTAATTCATTAATTTGTGTAATTAATGATGATGTGGATCATGTTAAGATGTTTTGTAGGAAAATGTATGATAATGGTAAAGAAATGGTAGACAAGATGAAATGAATGTATGAGTGATGATGGTAAAGATGTTAAGCAATTGTTGTTTGTTGGTTTAATTTCCAATTATTGATATAAAAGGAAACTAACTAGGGTAGAATGTGAATAGGAAAGGGGAAGAGGGAATTGGTTAGGGTAGAGAGTGGCCGAGCTAACCTCCAAGGGCCCCATGCCCTCGAGTGCTGCCTACATAGTCCCGACGAAAAGGGACCTCAGGCCGATGTAGTTCTCCCATAAGCTAGGGAAGATTAGGGTGAAATAGTGGAATGGGTTGATAGGTGCTAGGCATGGGTGATGTAGGTCATAGGCATGATTGAGTTTAGGTTATAGGCATGGTTGAGTGATTTTTAAATACAGTGTATTGGATCTGGTCCTGTATAGGATAATCAATAAGTAATGAGGAAGGTGAATGGTAAGAGGTGGTAAAAGAGCTGCTTAATTGATAAGAACCCTAATGAGTCTACCATACCCCAGATGGGCTTATGAATGTAAGACCCTACAGGCCTTGCATAATGGACTATTCTAAGGGTGAAGAAAAGTCACATGATCACGAAATGTCACGTTTGTGGCAAGTCCCTTGAGTAACGAGGAATTTAGGTGAAAAAGGAAAGGAGGTGAGAATGGGAGGTTTAGCATAACTTAGTGTACGACGATGTGTATTTCAGGAACAAGAAACCCAGAATCCAAAATAGGCAAGTCCATGACAAAAATTTCATCTTTTTCCTCCTTTTTTTTTTTTTTTTAATAGACTGATCGATGTGGGAAGTCTATGTGGGATGGGTATATTATCTCCTTGAGGTCTTCGTGAAGCTGATCGATGCGGGAAGCTTCTGAATAGTTATTATTTTTTTGTAATGACCTTATATAGTTGTCCTTCAAGGGAGCAGTCTATTGATAGTGGTAGAATATAAAGAAGAGATGTCCCTTTTGAGGGAGTCATCTTTTGCTGGAAGTTTGACTCAAGGAGTTGTATCCCTTTTTGTTTTTAGACGTTTAAGTCATGGACAAGACTATAGAGGATGATTAGGTTCTTGTTTTAGAAGACAAGATCATAGTACACAAAGATTAACTATGAAAGAGGTGGTTTCGAGTGATGAATGACCATGGGATTCCATCTTGAAGAAGATGAAAAGTATCCATGAGAATCATGCTATGAGTAGAGCCGTGGTACTCATATTGAAGACAAGGCTAAAAGGTGATGGGTAATCACATGATTCTTGTTTAGTCATGGATCCTCAAAATGGGTAATATGGAAGGTGAACAACACTCAAGGGATGAGCAATCAATTGACAGAAAGTGATATAGGACTTGATATCAACAATAAAATGGTCAAAGATGCAAGGCATTAAGGGGCTCAGGTTCAGGTTTACCTTCGAGTGAAGACAAATGATAAGCACCTGATCCATAGGCATGGGTAACGATATAGGGTCCAAGCCAATTAGGAGAAAATTTTCCCCATTTACTTTTCTCCTCTTTGGTTACATGTTGATTTTCCTTCAGGACGAGGTCACCAACCTGAAAGGTTCATTTCGTGAACACATTTTTCATAGGCACATTTGATACATTTTTGGTAGATTTGGAGATGGTCAAGAGCATTGAGATGACGTTCATCTAATAATTCAAGTTGCACCAAATGATCCTGGTGAAATTCATCGTCATTGAGCATGTCTTGTAGTGAGATGCAGAGAGATGGAATCTAGACTTCGAGAGGTAAGACAACCTCAGTACCGTAGACCAGAGAAAAGGGGGTGGCAGCAGTCGAAGTGTGAATACTAGTGCGATAAGCCCACAAGGTGAAAGGAATGTGCGTATGCCAATCCTTCCCAGTATCGTTGACTACCTTCATAAGAATTTTGTTCAAGGTTTTATTGGTTGATTCAGGCTTGACCATTGGTTTGTGGGTAATAAGGTGATGAGAAACTGAGTTGGATGCCAAAATCATCACATAGTTTGCGTAGGGTTTTGTTTTTGAATTGTTTTCCATTATCAGTGATAATGCGGTGAGGGACACCAAAGTGACAAATGATGTGATGGTTGATGAATTCACATATTTTCTCAGCTTTGGTGGAAATGAGGGGAATGGCTTCTACCCATTTAGTGTAATATTCAGTAGCGGTTATGATCCATTGGTGGCATTGTGAAGAATGGGGGTTGATCTCACCGACAAGATCCAAACCCCATTGAGAGAAAGGCCAAAGGTCTCGCGTGACCTGTAAGGCATGACTAGGGTGTGATGGAGATTAGCATGTTGTTGGCATTTTACGCAACATTTGACATAATCACAACAGTCATGGTTTAGGGTTGGCCAATAATAGCCTAGGTGAAGAATGTGTTTTGCGACAGCCAAACCACTAAAGTGACCTCCACAAATTCCATCGTGGACTTCCTTAATGGTGTAAGGAATTTCAGAACTTGTAAGGCATCGTAAGAGAATGTTGTCGAAACCACATTTGTAAAGAAGACCACCCATGATGACATAACGGGAGACACTTTTAAGAAAGGCACGTTGTCCATTACGAGTGAGATCAGTGGGTAAAATGGAAAGGGAAAGATAGTCTGCATATTTGCTTATACCAAAGGTCACTTGGGTCAGGGGCAACGGTTCCGATAGAGTAGACTTCACGAGGTAAATAAGAGGGTGATTGTAGCCTTTGTATGGTGACAAATATTTTAGAGTCAGCGGGTGAAGCAGGTATCTGAGAAGCCAAGCAGGCCATGGTATCTACAAATTTATTGGTAGAACGTGGGGTGGTTTGAAGTGCGTAACGGTCAAAGGTGGTCAAAAGTATGTCCACGTGATGCTTATACTTTTGAAGTATCTCATTACGACACTGGTATATACCATTGACTTGGTTTATGACCAACTGAGAATCACCAAAGATGTTGATTGACTTAACATCTAAGGCATAAGCAGCCTGGAGACCCAATACGAGTGCTTCGTATTCAGCAATATTGTTTGTACAATCAAAATCAAGTTTGAAAGACAAAGGCATAGGTTCACCATCAAGTGGAATGAGGATAACACCAGCCCCACCCCCACGCTGACACTTGGAGCCATCGAAGAAGAGTGTCATTTGGTAAGTGGGTTCATCCAGGGAAAGGGTAGCTATAGACTCATCTGGGAAAGTCAAAGTTAGAGGGTTGATTCCCAGAAATAGGTGCGTCAGCCAATTGGTCGGTGATAGCCTTGGCCCTTGATGGAATTTTGATGGATGAATTCAAGGTCGAGGTCAGCCAGAAGCATAAGCCAACGTGTGGCACATTGATTTTGATAAGGTTTGGCATACATATAGTGTAATGGGTCAGTATTAGTAATGACGAAGGTTTTGTGGTTGAGTAGGTAATGGCAGAGTTTGGTGGTGATGAAAACTAAGGCTAGGAAAAGTTTTTTGGCATGGGTATATCTAGTTTCATAGTCAAGAAGGGTATGGCTTATGTAATAAACCACTTGCTCTCGGTGTTGGTCATCGCGATGAGCGAGCATGGCACCTAGAGAATGGTCAGTGGTGAAATATATAGGTAGAAGGGCTGGTCATCCTTAGGAGGAATGAGCACTGGTGGTTGAAGGAGGTATTGTTTCAAGGCTTTGAAGGCTTTATGGCATTCATCATCCCATTTGAATGAAACATCTTTCTTGAGAAGATGATGGAATGGTTGACAGTGGTCAGAAAGCTGCGAGATAAAATGATGAATTGATTGCAACTTTCCTTGTAGGCTGCGAAGTTGATGGAGATTAGTGGGTGGCGGCATTTCAAGAATAGCCTTGACTTTAGCAGGATCAACTTCTATGCCACACAAAAGAAATGATGAAACCTAGGAGTTTTCTGGAAAGTACCGCAAAGACGCACTTTTTTGGTTGAAGATGAACACAATACTTGATGAGGTGGTCAAAGATGACTTTAAGAATGGGTAGGTGTTTGGTTCGATGCTTGGATTTGGCAAGCAGATCATCTACATAATCCTCCAATATGTGATGCATGATGTCATGGAAGATGTAAGTCATGGCTCGCTGATATGTAGCACCAACATTTTTGAGGCCAAAGGGCATGACTCGATAGCAGAAAGTCCCCCAAGGGGTGATGAAGGTAGTCTTGTGTTGATCCTCTGGGAGCTAGTAATATTTGATTGTAGCCCGAGAAACCATCCATGAGTGATAACATTTCATGGCCAGCAGTGAGATCAACTAGTTGGTCAATGCCTGGTAGTGGGAAATCATCTTTGGGACAGGTGAGGTTGAGGTCATGGAAATCCATGCAAATGTGGAGTCCCCCTGTCACTTTCATGATAGGAACGATGTTAGAAATCCATTGGGGATAATCAATGGGTAGAATGAAGGAAACTGAGAGAAGGCATTGAAGCTCTTCTTTGACCAGAAGAGCAATGCGAGGATGCATTTTCCGCAGCTTTTGTTTGATGGGTTTGGCATCAGGAATGGTTACGATATTGTGAACCATGATTTTTGGGTCAATACCAGGCATATCGGCATAGGACCAGGAAAATGCATTGCTATGGTCCCGAAGGAAAGAGGTGAAGGCTTCCTATTCAGTAGCATCTAAGGATTGGCCGATCTTTAGAATGTGTGGGTCATCCTGAGTATTAATGTTGATTTCGATGGTCGATTCATTCAACATGGTTTGCATCTCAGAGGGTAACGACCGATGAATATAAGAGTCTTCTGCACCAAGGTAGGTGAGGATGGACTCATCATCCTGACATTGAATGACATTAATTGAAGGTGTATCGTCATCGATCATGTCAGGATACAGGAATGGGAGAGAAGAGGGAGCCTCACCATCACGTTGATAGGTCAGCGGTCCCAGGGAAATGGTGTTTACGAAAAAAAAAAGTTAGGAGGAATAGATTCAGGATCTATGGACTCCGTGGGTGAAGATGGTAATGTGGGTGAATGAGAGGGGGAAGATTTCTCATCCTGGATAAGGTCGATGTGAACCTTCTTAGAGGATGGAGCATCAAAACCAATTTCACTACGGTCATTGTGTTTACGAGAGGTACAGAAATGACAGTGTGGTGGCCTTGTTCATAAAAACCAAAGCCAAATCCTTTCCACATGTACCGGTGGAGGAAAGTGTGAGTGAAGTGGTGGTTAGTGAGGGAGTGTAGGTCAGATGAAAATGGTTGGGTTTGGGATGGAGGTTTGGGTTTATAGGTGGCCATATCAAGTCCCCCATACGTTAGGTTGGTGCGAAGGTGGGGAGGGCCATAAGGGAAAATGTCACCAATGTGGATGTCATAGCTGGGGTGTTGACACAGATTCCCATACTCTTGTGGGGTGAGGAAGGTATCGATATTGTATAGGTGGTATTCCCCCAGAGTGAGGCATTGAAAAACACCTTCTAAGGGATCAGTAGTTGGTATGTGGGTAGCGGGTATAGATGGCTCACTAGATGAAGGGGAAACAGGGGTGTCGGTGGTAGAGGCTATAACTGCAGTGGGGATAGCAAGGTTAGATGCAGCAGAAGTAGTGGCAATTTTGGTGGATGGGCTCATGGGTGATGGTGAAGTGGTTGATGGTGGCAGATGCCTTGACCGGTACAAGCACATCATTGGGTCGATATAGCATGTTACAGGTCTTGAAAGGTGAGGGGTCAGTAGGGATGGTGTAATTATGTCCCTCATGTTCAAATTTGAGGCATCGATGTAAAGTCGAAGGGACACAACCCATAGCATGGATCCAAGGTCGGCCAAGCAACAAGTTATACTGGAACTCCCCTTCTAGGACATAGAAAAGTTCTGGGATGGTGCGGGGACCTACGCAGACATGGAGAACAATGGTACCTAGGGTAGAGGTCATGGTCATTGAAGGAACACAACATAATGGGGTTACCATGCATGTAATTGGTAGGTATTTGCATTTGGTCATATGCATGGGAGGAGATGATGTTAATGCTAGCACCACCATCGATCATAACACATCGTATGCATATATTATCGATAAAGATGGAGATGAAAAGAGTGGGGTCAGGGTCATCAGACTGGAAGGGAGTGATCTCTTCATCTGAAAAGCTGAGGGTGGCCACTTGGCGAGTGGGTGGAGGTGTAGAGGAAGGTGAAGACCTAGTGAGAGAGGCTACGTGGTGAGGGGTAATGATGGAGGCTATGGGTGTGGGGTCATTTGGTAAGACTTCAATAGATTGAAGGACCTCCATGAGGGCTTGACGATGTGACTCTGAGGTTTGGATGAGGTCATATAAAGACATTTTGAGGGGGGATTGGTGTAGTTGTTTTAGCATTGTGTGATGTGTGACCCCATCAGAAATGGGATATGCAGGACCTCGAATGATGACTTTGGGTATGGGTGTGGATGGTATATTGGGTACAGGGTTGGTTGATGGGCCAGTTGCTTTTTCCTTGCCCTTGTCTTTCTGAGCACGGGTGGCAATGTTGATCATGTTAATCTGAGGGGAGGTGGATGAAGAGGGTGTGTCATGGAAGGTATAGTGGCATGAGGGACAAAACCCTAGTGGTGGATACGATCCTTGTGAAATGAGTAGGGTGCATTGGCATTTGGGTGGTGGTTTGGCCAACTCTCTTATACGAACCATGTTAATCTCGAATCTCGGGGATGGATCAAAGAGTTGTGGGGGTGGAGATTTTGGTCACTGAGTAGGTAATGGGAGAAGATCTGTGGAAATTGGTGAAGGTGAAATGGGGTCCTCATCAAGAAGATCATCATCATCAAAATTTTCTTCAGGAGGACACAATTGGACAAGAGTGGTTTTTAAAGCCTTACAGTTCTCTACATCGTGTCCTGGCACATGATGGTAGGCACAAATTTTGGTTTCATCAAACCCTTTTGGTTTGGGTTTGAGTGGGTCGTAAGGTCTAAGAGGTGGTAATGTGATGACAAAAGTTTCGAGGAGATTGGTTAATTTTTGGCATAGGACCCTGCTAGTGGATCACAATGGGAGGTGAATGTGGGTTTGGGTACAGGTATGGCTGATTGTGGAGGAAGAGGCTTTACAAGAGGGGGAGTAGGTTGGGCTACTAGTTTGGTGTGTGGTGTGGTCTTAGGTGTTGGTCGTATCTGCTTGGGTAGGGGCATGGTAGAAGAACTGGCAATGGAAGGTTTGGTTGGTTTAACTACCTTATTGGAGGGTAGCAGATTTTTAGCTTTAGGTTGCATCATTTTGGGTAAAGGTGATACAGGTGTACGAGATGTGGAGGGAAAAGTAATGGTGGAAGAGGGCGGTTACCCATGGGGGTAACCGAGGTGCTGTGGAGGTAGGTGGTGTAGGTTGGGCAGGAGGCGTGAGTGAAAGAGAAGAAAGTGTCATGGGTAGTGAAGAAGTTATTGATGGTAGTGGAGGTATGGGTGGTAAGAAGGTTACGGGTGAGGGTGGAGGTTGTGTGGGTCACTTGGGTATATTAGAGGTCTGTGATGGGGAAATGGGTTGTTGCATTCTTGGTTTACCGGTGGATGGGGGTTTCTTGGCCAGGGTCGAGGGGTGAGGTCCTAGGATGGACGGAAGGGGTGAAGGTGATAAGGGCATGGTAGGTGAGGTTGGTGTATGAGGTCTAGGAGATTGGATCTTCTTTTTAGGGGCTCGGGTTAAGTTTAGTGTTAGTTTTGGAAGATGTGGCTAAATCTAATTTGATGGGTGGGTGAGTAAGGCTAGCTGTCGGTATGACCCCTAAGGTAGTGATAGGTTTAGGTAAGGGAGATGATATAGGCATGGGTAGGTGTTTGGGTGTAGATGTATGTTGGGCTATGGGAAGAGGTGTGAGTTGGGCCATGGTGGTGACATGGAAGGTATTGCAATAGTTGTGGTTGTGTTTGGTTTGGTTGCTTGAAACACTTTTGGATAGATAGTGGAGGTGTCAGCAAGTGACAACTGCATTTGTGTTGAAACAGGAAGTAGAAGGCATCCCCAAAGTAAGGCTCTATCGACATAGTCCAGGTGATCAGCCAAGCATGAGAATGGTACTGTTGTAAGTGGGGCCAACGTGGATCGAGTGGAAATCCCCGTAAAATGTGTTTGAGATACAGGGAAATGGCTAGCCTCAGACTCTGTGGGTAAGAGAGCCGAAAGTAGATCAACAGGATCTTGAAGGTCTGATGGTGAATGGTCATCTAAAGGTAGTGGTACTTCTATAGTATCCTCCATGGGTAGAGGAGAGGATGGGCCAGCCAAAGTGGACTCTCCTTGTGTTGGTGTAGGTGGTGGACCTGCATCTTCTATGAGTAGGAGAGGTGCCACTGACAACTGCTCAGAATTTTGAGGGGTCAAAGGTGGCGTGCTAATTATAGGCTCTTCCACGGGTGAAGAAGGGAAATGAAGGGGGTTCCTCTATGGGTAGAGGAGTAGATGAAATAGGTTCTTGTGCAAGTAGGGGAGCTCGGGCTAAGATTTCATCTATGGAAGGAACATGAGGCAATTGGGAAGCAACTGGTATGTCATTGAAAATAGCATGGACCTCACAGACATTGCTATCATTGTTTGAGGTATCACCAGCTTGGTTGGAAGATGGGGCATGATTAGGGAATGGCTTCTTGAAGATATGTAGGTTTTGGTTAGCGGGTGCATTCAGGCTATCCAAGACTAGATCTCCATTGTCTAACATTTCTTGGATGATATTCTTGAAGGTGATGCAGTTATTGTCACTATGACCTTTGACACGATGATAGTTGCAAAATTCATGTTCCTTATACCATGTGGGCATGGGTCACTCAGGGTCAAAACCAGTATGTGGTTTTATAGGTGGAAGGGTAATGGCACCAGCCTTAACAAGCTTTTCCAAAATAGAAGAATAAGATTCTCCTATGGAAGTGTACTTTCATTGTTCTCATCTGAACTGGAAAGCTTGGACAAGAGAGAGATTAGAAGGGGGTTTGGCTGGGTTTGATTGATGAGGGGGGCCAACCTTGAGAACTACGGCATTAGCAGACCCTTTGGGTTTTGAATAGTTGTTTTGGGGTTTCAAAGATGAAGAAGCATCATTTGATTTGAACGTGATGTTCTTGTTACGAAGTTGAATCTTCTTTTCTTCGATAGCACAAATTTCCAATTTCCATGCCATGGTGAATGCCTCATCAAAAGTGTGAAAGGTTTACACCTGTAGGGTTGGTGAGATGTGTCTAGCACAAGCCCGAGTAAATAACTCTATAAGCTCAGTTTGAGGTAATTGAAATGTGAGTTGGTTAATTAGGCTGCGCCAACGAGTGACAAAGTCAGTGATAGACTCATCGTCATACTGTCGAGTGGAATAAAGATCAGTCATGGTAACCTTCTTGACAATGTTGATGGAGAAGTGATCTAGGAAGGCTTGGGCTACTTGATTAAATGAGTAGATGGAGTGTCTTGGTAGCCCATTGTACCAGTCTAATGCAAGTCTTGTTAGGGACATTGGGAAAGTCCTCAAAAGTAAAGCGTCATCATGGGAATCAGGTAACACCCATGTTTAAAGGACCACAAATGTTGTTGTGGATCTTCTTTGCTATTGAAGTGGTTGAATTTTGGCATTTCCCAATGTATGGGGTATGGTCGAATAGGAATGGATGGGTGAATAGGCTCATTACAAATTTCATCATAGGTGAGGGAATTGCATGAGCCAGAAACCGATGCTTCTAGTGTCTGCATCTTTTCCATCATCAACTTGATGAGGTCATTGGTAGGTTGTGATGGAGGGACACCTCCTGTGGCATAAGGGGGTGGATATTGAACCTGATAGGGAGGTTGAGAATAGGGAACTGACATAGAAGGCACATATCCAGAATGGGTGACAGATGAGATAGGGGGTTGTTGATAGTATGTGTATGTAGGTGGGATGGTCATCATGACTCTAGTAGTGATTGGGGGTAGTGTTTGTGGGATGGAGAGGACAAGATTCTGGAATGGAGTAGGGGTCACCGACACCATGGGTGGTTGTGTTGCAATGGGTATTTGTGAGACAATGGGTGTGGACTGGGCTATGGTCTGGGTGGTCGATGAGGGGACAACAGATACGACAGGCATGAGTGAAACTGCAGATGCAATGGTCATGGCGGGTATGGGTCCTAGCTGTGAAACTACCAGGGGTGAAGCAGGTGAGGGTAATGCCACATTATTAGGGGCTGATGCAGAAGCAGGAATAAGGGCAGGAGAGATGGATACAGGCATGTCGTATATCAACTGACCTGAGGAGTCTCGGGTGGAAGAGTGGGAAAGGTAGAACTGTAAGGCACGGGATTCTGATCAAGGAGTCGTGCAAACTCTTCATCACCTACAGCAATGGTGGTAGGTAAGGTTGGATCCATGGGTGACAGGATGGAAGGTGGTGAGGGACTAGGTGGGAGTGGTTGACGACTAGCATGTGGAATATGAGGGCGTTAGTCTGGCTGCGAGTCAGCACCATGTGAACAAGTGCTGACCTGGTAAGACTGTATTCTGTAGATGACACAGAAAATAGTAGAAATAGAGAATAATGGGGTCTGGGAGGTGAATCTGGTCAATGTCTAGATTTTTGAAAATCAAACACAGGAAACCAACGACGATGGTCAGGTTGACCGGTGACGGTTGAGGGAAAACCGATGATGGTCAAACCGGTGATGGTGAGGGAAAACTGAACACCGATGATGGTTTTGAAACTGATACCGGTCACTGTGGAAGAAAACCAGTCTCAAAGAATGAAACAAGAATGTTGGATGTGTACTTGAGAAAATTGTGTATGACAGTAGGTATCAACAGGGGAGAAATATGATGATGCCCTGAGGGCCAGAAATAGAACAGAAAGAGTGATGAAGGCTATTCTAGGTAAAGTAACTAGAAAGCCAGAAGCTGACACTGGTTAGGGTTTAACCGAAAACGATGGTCAGATGTGAACCAACGATGGTCACTGGACCGACGTCGGTGACTGTGAAATTAGAAAGAAATGAAGAAAATTGGTTTTGTGAATTAAATTAAGTGAAGAATCAAACTCAGAAACCTGAGAATGAGGAGATGGGGCCCTGACACACTCAGAAAAAGTCAGAATACTCCAACTACGATGGTGGAGTGTGCAAGGAAGAAGAAAAATGGAGAGTCATAGTCTCACACCTCAAAACACAAGTCAAGAAGAATGCTAAGAAAAAGCATGATCCTAACAGTGATTTTCTTATGTTTGTTTAGCTTATGCTATTTAGGACTGACTGTGTGTATTTAGAATAGAATTTTTTGGTTAGGAAGGCGTCCTATGAAGAAGGATATCTAAAAGGAGAGGTTTCAGGTATGTTATGGTGGTAGGTATGTTATGGTGGGGGCAGGCCATCCTCTGAGATGATGACTCAACAGAGGCAACGAGCTGGGGAGTACCTGCCAATCAGATTGTGTGATCACTGACAGATGTTCCTGGGTAAGATGTTGTTTAAGAAAGATGTGTATATTTTGATTTTGTGCAAGTTTGGTAAGACAGACAGAGAGAGAAAAATGTGCTTTCTACGATTCTTTGTGTTAACCATCAGCTGGGCATGACTTCCAGCATATAGGTTTCCCTCATTTTAATGTGAGCTAATAATGCAACAAATCAGAATGTAATGCAAGTGTTTTAAACCCAAATCAAAATGTTATGTTTGATGACACAAATGGTGAATAGGAGAGGGTATGCTCTTTCACTAATGCAATGCAAAAGAAAGGAAGAATGGTTCTTTTTAAATGCACCAAAAAAATGTATCCTTTAGAGAAATTAGAAAGAAGAGAAGATTACCAAGGAAGAAAATTAATGTGTAAGCTTTTTGAAGGGAAAAAAAACACACAAATTTTACCTAGGAATGAAAAAAATGAAAAAGAACCCCTGATGGGTCCCACCGGGCGTGCCAAAATGTTTCACCATTTTCTTTACCTTTTCGAAATGATGAAACAAATAAGGGTAAGGGCCAAGGAGGAATACCTGTTAAATGCTGGTCGGTTGATGGTTGTTGCGCGCGTTCTGACTTCTTGATCCACAGCTGATTGTGAGAGCTTCCTTTTGGCTAGGAGGAACTACCTGTAATAGAAAACAAGACCACAAAAAGGATAGTTAAATGATATATGACAGTGGACTACCTAGCATGTGCTAGATCCAGGAAGTGTGATACTTCCTAGATGGTTGTCAATCCACTGTTTATGACAAATTAATGTGAGAAATAAAAAAGTCCTACTATAGTTGATATGATTTAGGTATCTCATTCAAGTACAATAAGAAAATCTTAACATAACAGGCTAGGCTATGGTCAGATCAGAAAGGTAGGTAGTTGTCAGGGTGTTGGAACTGGTCAGGGTCAGATTCTGGGTTGTTTAGGTCAACTGGTGAGATGATTGTTGGGTCTATTCTTGGTCAAGGTGTAAAACAAAGAGACCGATTGGTCAGGTATGACTGATGACAGTTTAGGTAGAACCGACGATGGTTATGGGTAACTAGGTCACGTCGGTATGGTCGAGGTAAAAGAAACTCGAATAGATCAAATGGTAGGGGATGATTTGAGGTCAAATGGGGTTGGGAGAGTGGATGAGAAGGTCTGTGGAGATCTCTGGTATACTCAGAAATGGATATTAGGTCAGAATGGTGATTTGGTGGTGTGGGTAAGGGAATGGTTGAATTACAAGCTAATAAGCAATGGAGGAATGAACATGCAAAGTATAAACTAATGACAGGAATGAAAAAAGTTAACTATGCTGAAATAGACAATGCTGGTAGAGATGTACTTACTGTGATGTAGATTTTGATGGCTGAATGGAGGTGGCTGTTGATCAGAAGAATAGTGTTGGATATCGTAGCAGTGGCTCCCAGAATGATTCTGTGAGTGCAATGCTTCCAAAATCTGTCCTGGTGATGGCTCTGGATGTCTGGATACATGAAAGGATGCTGGTTTTACTTGCATGCAGCTCTGATCTCCTTTTCTCTTGCTCTCAGAATGTGCCAACCCAAAAACAAGGTTGTTTAGGTGAATAAATGGTAACCGACGATGGTTCCGTCTTGACCGATGTTAGTTTAAGGGGTGACCGACATCGGTTAAGGTGGGATTCCCTAGGTTTACTAAAATGGGCAAGATCTTTCTAATTTTTTGGGCCCAGTTCAGTTTCCTTCTCGCGGATTAGAACATAAACTTCCCTTCTAATGAGTGGGAATGTGGTTAGAGATATTTTAGGGATTGATTTTAGGGTTAGACCAAATCTTAGCTCATTAAGGCAAGTAAGACTTAGTTATTATTAGTTATGGAAACATGCCAAGAATAGGTCTAGGGTGAGGTGGCTAGGTGAGGTGTCTAGGTGAGGTGGAAATTAGGTCAATTAATGTAATTAAAATGATGAATATTGTGAGGATAGGTATTAATTTAATTTAATTAATTAAATTAATATTAATGTGGGGTGGAAGGGGCCATGGGTCAAAGGTAGTAATGGTCAAATGCACGCACACGTATAAACTGACACACAGTACCAGGTTGAAGAGAAGACAAAATATAAATTTTATAAGGTTGATAGGTTTATCTAAACAAGGTTGGGGTGATTCCGGTATCCAACGTATAGGATATGGTGTGGAAGCAAATTGTAGGTCAAGTGTAGGAACATTTAGGTATGTTTTGGTACACTAAAGTTTGGGTCAGGATAAATGGTCATGACAATAGGAAAATTAAGGTCATTAGGCCAAACAACACAGGTAATAGTGTCGCAAGGTATAGCGAGCATATGAGTTCACAGGTCACTAACAATGTTCTGGGTCCAAGTAGCTAGGTCATGATACGGGTAGGGCCGAGGTATGGGTAAAATAATAAGTCCCTAAATGTAATTAAGGACAAGGATAGGTAATGTAGGATTGGAGGTAGGTTGTGATAAGGGTGGGTAAGGCCAAATGGCGGTTGGGTTAGTTAAGTTGGGTCAGAAATGGGGAAAGGGTAGTTAACATGAGCATGTTGGGTAACCGATGCTGGTAAGAAGTAACCGGTGATGGTCTAGGTAAGATGATCAGGGTTTATTAGGGTAGATGATAGATGTTGGTTTGGGTATAACCAACCACAGTTTGCTAGGGAATAGGACTGATGTCGGTTTAGGTATAAACATCGTTGGTCAGGTCAATGTGGGTATATAAAAAGAAAAAATCCATATAATGCAGATTCATTTGTACGTTTTCACTCTTGTGAAAATGACAGAGAACTGAATGAGTTGTGTCTTTTTAAGAGGAAAAGATGAGTGATGATATCCTACTGAGGTGGAGAGATTCTGTTTGTGAGAGGAACCAAGTAGATGGGTTCACAAGCATAAGGGGATTGATTATGATTAGGTGGAGGTCAGGAGGATTAGATTTGGTGATTGGACATGACAGAGGTGGGAGAGGGATCGGATGGACCACTGGTGTAGCGGCCCGACATGCCACCATGGAGACAGAATCACGATGAGGTAAGATTCTATCTCTTGCATTGGTTTGGGGGTAGATTGGGTATATAGGTCAGGGAAGGAAAATGGGTTTGGGGGGAAAAAAGGGATTTGGAATGTGGGGAGGAAAATTGGGTAAAATAGGAATGGGGAGAGGAGTGGTTGGGTGAATGAGGGGTGGGGAGGAGTTGACTGTAGAGTTAGGTAGGAATGGGTGAGAGGAAGGGAGTGTTTTAAGAAAAAGGGGGTTTTGGCATCATGGATTTCAACATGGCAATGACCGCGTCAGTTAATGGGTGGCCGATGTCGATGGTGTCGAGCTAGTATCAGTCATGGATAAGGTGACCAATGCTAGTTTAGGAGAGACTGTGGTCAGTTATGGGCAATTGGTACCAGTCATCATGTGCTGAAAAAGGGTCCAAAAGAGTCCTAGGGTGGGTGGGTGAGGTAGAGAGTGGGCAAAGAAGATGTTTTTGATGAAAAACATAACATGGGTAAGAGGTTGAAATAAGTATGGTTTGAGTGATAGTGGGTGAGGGTTGAGGTGGGTAGATAGAATATGTGCTAAGAAGGTAAGTTGCAAGCGGGAAAAGAGGAAGGGTAATTGGTGTAGGTGAGGTGTCAAGAATGATTGTGGGTATGATCAAGGTTTATTAGTGTGATGTTTTGTTGCATGCAAGTAAGAGATCAGTTGTGGGTGCAATATAGGGTGCCACATCTACTCGTGAAGGTTCGAGGAGGTGTGAAAGCCGAGGATTGGTAGCATGTTGTAGAGGTTAGCTTGATTAGAGTTAGACACTACTGGCATGTAATCTGGTAGATGAGTTTGATGGTCAGTCTCATCGACAAATGGGATTCAGTGACCAATACATTTCATCTACCAATGGGTGAGATCACAATCACCTTGGAGGATGTTTATAGGATCATGCGTTTACCGATATTGGGGATGTAATTATATTCGATCTCCTCAGAGGTGTCTGAGGAGTTGATGCTGACAGTATTTGGCAAGGGGTTGGTAGAGATGAGGTTTCATAGTGCCAACATGAGCTATGGAGAGATGTACTTGGCTCATCCAGAGGAGACTAGGCTAGTAGTGTTGCTGATGGAGGCAGTTTACTATTTTTCACTGCCAGATGTAGAGGGTGGGAGATTCCCATGATCATTGAAGGGGGTCTTGTATGATATGGTTGTGGACAAGACTTGTTTTCCACAGGTGCCAACATTCCTGGTGCAACTATATAGGGAGTTATGGGCGACTATAGAGGTTCAAATTATGCTGCACTTTCCTACTTCATTGTTGGGCATATGAGCACATTGTGTGCATGCACTCAGTTGGTCTACCCCAGGATGATGCATTTAAGCCAAGTTTTGTTCAAGTGGGCTATATGTGATGGGTGCCTATTATCAGAGAGCATTGAGAAACTAGGGTGACTCATGATGTCACCTACTATAAGCATTTATTGGAGGATTTTTCCCACATGGACATCATTCAGAGGCCCTAGGTGTGTTATCCATCATATTTGAAGATGGCTAGCAGAGCTATAAGAGCTAAAAATTCTTAGATGGATAGAGGGGTGCTGTGTAGGAGAGCACGAGATGATATCTATGGACAGGTTTAGACAATATTTTGGGCTACTTCAGGATATACCACCACCTTTCCCACAATATAAGAGGGATGACATGGAGAGGCCTTTACCTCTTCCATAGATGATAGTGCCGACAGGGTAGGAGGAGTAGGTGAGAGACTAGTGGATTGATGATGCCAGGGTTACAGATAGATACAAATAGTGGTGGGTTGCACACTTACAAGCAATAATGCAGAGGCCTGGGCAACCATATTTAACCACCATCACAATGTAAAGGGACACCCTACAGGGGTAGGTGGTGACTTTGATTACACAGTTAGGTATAGTGCATGGGTAGTTGACAGGCTCAGAGGCACAAGTGGCCACTCTACAGGCCCAAGTAGCTCAGGGATATGTACCCGCATAGGGTGGAGATGCAGATATAGATGGATATGGGGTGCAGGTGGCCTCCTTACAGACTACAAATTATAGGTTTACGGGGCTAGTTGGCCACTACACATGTGTAGGTTGTGACTCTTTAGGCCCAGATACAGGCAGGAGTGAGATAGGGTCCGTCAGGATAGGTATAGGCATAGGGACATGGTCCCTCTTTACAGGTACCAGTGGGATAGGGTCCTGAGATACAGGTATAAGGGCCAAGGCTGATGGCACCACCACAGACAGACCAATAGGCTGGTTAAGAGATGCCTTAGACAAGGTCTGGTATTATCAGGACATTTTGATTGCCTTGAGTGAGAGGACAAGGTCACACACCCACATTGTGGAGAGTATAGGGGCCATTGATCCCTGAGACAAGGTTAGGGTGAGGCCACCAATGTACGGAGGCCAGCTCTAGGTGCAGTACCAGTAAGGACCCAACCATGACCCATGATGGGTGGTGAGATGTTAGTAGGCCACCGTATAAGGAAAAAGGAGGGGGAGGAGATAGGTGAGACAGATACGAAGGATATCCAATAGGGTGATATCTGATAGCAGTATGTACCTCTTGTTTTGTATAGTTATTTGTTTTTTATATATACTGGCCTACATGCCGAAGATGGTGAGGATGTACATGAGGGTTTTTGAGAGTTTTGTATGATATATCATCCTGCATGCCGAAGATGGTGAGGATGTACATGAGGATTTTGAGATGATTATGATTATTGTTGGGATATATGTTCACATGTATTTTTATATAGACTTTCCGATTTGTAGATGATGGTGTTTATAGTATGAATGGTGTCATGTTTTAATTTTCATGGTTATATATATAGGTGGATATCAGGTGGAGTAGGTATGCTAGAGTCAAGGTCGTGTAGGCATGGTGGAATCAGGTCAGTTCAGGCATGATGGAGTTAGGTCCTAGGCATGGATTGAGTCAGGTTAGTTTAGACATGTATCAAGTCAGGTTTTGTGGTTGATTGAATTTCTAATTCATTAATGTGTGTAATTTGTGATGGTATGGATTGTGTTAAGATGATTTATAGGAAAATGTATGATTATGGTAGAGAAATGGTAGATGGATGAAATGAACATGTAAATTATGATGGTAAATATGTTTACAATTGTTACTTGTGTGGTTTAATTTCTAGTTATTGATATAGAAAGTAAACTAAACAGGGTAGAATGTGAATAGGAAAGGAAAGGGAAAGGGGGGAATTGATTAGGGTAGGGAGTGGCCGAGCTAACCTCCAAGGGCCCCATGCCCTCAAAGTGCTACCTACATAGTCCTAATGAAAAGGGACCTCAAGCCGATGTAGTTATCCCATAAACTAGGGAAGACTAGGGTGAAATAGTGGAATGGGTTGATAGGTGTTAGGCATGGTTAAATGTAGGTCATAGGCATGATTGAGTTTAGGTTGTAAGCATGATTGAGTTTAGGTTGTAGGCATGGTTGAGTGATTTTTTTTTTAAATACATGATTTGATGATTTAGCCCTGTATAAGATATTCAACAAGTAATGAGGAAGGTGAATGGTAAGAGGTGGTAAAATAACTTCTTAATTGATAATAACCCTAGTTAGTTGATCATACCTAAGATAGGATCATGAACAAAAGACCCTAAAGGTGTTGCATAATAGACTTTTCTAAGGGTGAATAAAATTCACATGATCATGAAATGGTGCATTTGCCGCAAGTCCCTTGAGTAATGAGGAAATCAGGGAGAAAAAGGAAAGGTGGTGAGAATGGGAGGTTTAGTCATAACTTAGTGTACGATGACATGAATTTTCAAAATAAGAAACCCATAATCCATAATACACAAGTCCACGATGAAAATTTCATCTTTTTCTTGATTGGTTTATTTTTTTAATAAAATTATCAATGCGGGAAGTCTATATGGGATTAATATATTATCTCCTTGAGGTCTTCATGAAGTCTGATCGATGTAGGAAGCTTATGGATATTTATTTTATTTTTGTAATGACCGTATATAGCTGTCCTTCGAGGGAGCATTCTATTGATAGTGGTAGAATATGGAGAAGAGATGTCCCTTTTGAGGGAATTCATCTTTTTCTGGAAGTTTGAATCAAGGAGTTTTATCCCTTTTTGTTTTTAGACGTTTAATTCATGAACAATACTATAGAGGAAGATTAGGTTCTTATTTAGAAGACAAGACTGTAGCACACACAGAGTAACCATGAAAGAGGTGGTTTCGAGTGATGAATGCCCATGGGATTCCATCTTGAAGAAGACGAAAAGTATCCATGAGAATCATGCTATGAGTAGAGTTGTGGTACTCATATTGAAGATAAGGCTAAAAAGGTGACGGTTAATCACATGATTCTTTTTTAATCGTGGATCCTCAAAATGGGTAATATGGAAGGTGAACAATGCTCAAGGGACGAGCAATGAAATGACATAAAGTGATATAGGACTTGATATCAACAATAAAATGGTCAAAGATGTAGGGAATTAAGGGGCTTAGGTTTAGGGTTACCTTTGAGTGAAGACAAATGATAAGCACCTAATCTATAGGCATGGGTAATGATATAGGGTCTGAGCCAATTAGGATAAAATTTTCCCCAGTTATTTTTTTCCTCTTTGGTTACATGTTGATTTTCCTTCAAGAAGAGGTCACTGACCTGAAAGGTTCATTTGTGAACACGTTTTTCATAGGCACATTTGATACGTTTTTGGTAGATTTGGCGATGGTCAAGACTGTTGAGATGACGTTCATCTAATAATTCAAGTTATGCCAAACGATCCTAGTGAAATTCATCGTCGTTGAGCATGTCTTGTAGTGAGATGTGAAGAGATGGAATTTGGACTTCCAAAGGTAATACAACCTTGGTACCGTATACCAAAGAAAAGGGGGTGGCAGTAGTTGAAGTTTGAATACTAGTACGGTAATCCCACAGGGTGAAAGGAATGTGCGTATGAAAATCCTTCCCAGTATCGTTGACTACCTTCATAAGAATTTTGTTCAATGTTTTATTGGTTGATTCAGCTTGACCGTTGGTTTGCGGGTAATAGGGTGATGAGAAATTTAGTTAGATTCCAAAATCATCACATAGTTTATGTAGGGTTTTGTTTTTGAATTGTTTTCCATTATCCGTAATAATGCGGTGAGGTACACCAAAGTGACAGATGATGTGATGGTTGAATTAAAATATTTTCTTGGCTTTGGTGGAAATGAGGGGAATGGCTTCTACCCATTTAGTGTAGCATTCAGTAGTGGTTATGATCCATTGGTGGTGTTGTGAAGAATGGGGGTTGATATCACTGACAAGATCCAAACCCCATTGAGAAAAAGGGTAAAGGTATCACACAACCTATAAGGCATGATTAGGGGTGTGATGGAGATTAACATATTGCTGGAATTTTACATAGTATTTGACATAATCACAACAGTCACAGTTTAGGGTTGGCCAGTAATAGCCTACGTGAAGAATGCATTTTGCGAAAGTGAGACCACTAAAGTGACCTCCATAAATTCCATTGTGGACTTCCTTAATGGTGTAAGGAATTTCAGAACTTGTAAGGCATCGCAAGAGAATGCTGTCAAAACTACGTTTGTAAAGAAGACCACCCATGATGACATAACACAAGACACTTTTAAGAAAGGCACGTTGTCTATTACGAGTGAGATCTATGGGTAAAATGGAAAGGAAAAGATATTCTATATATTGCTTATACCAAAGGTCACTTGGTTTAGGAGCAACAGTTCCGATAGAGTAGACTTCATGAGGAAAATAAGATGATGATTGTAGTCTTTATATGGTGACAAGATTTTAGAGTCAGTGGGAAAAGCATGTATATGAGAAGCCAAGAAGACCATGGTATCTGCAAATTTATTGGTAGAACGTGGGGTGGTTTTAAGTGCATAATGGTCTAAGGTGGTCAAAAGTATGTCCACGTGATGCTTATACTTTTGAAGTATCTCATTACGACACTGGTATATACCATTGACTTGGTTTATGATCAGCTGAGAATCACTAAATATGTTGATTTATTTAACATCTAAGGCATCAGCAGCCTGGAGACCCAATACGAGTGCTTTGTATTCAACAATATTGTTTGTACAATCAAAATTGAGTTTGAAAGACAAAGGCATAGCTTCACCATCAAGTGAAATGAGGATAACACCATCCCCACCCCCACGCTGACACTTGGAGCCATCAAAGAAGAGTTTCATTTGGTAAGCAGGTTCATTTAGGGAAAGGGTAGCTATAGACTCATTTGGGAAGTTGAATTTAGAGGGTTGATTCCTAGAAATAGGTGCGTCAGCCAATTGGTCAGTGATAGTCGTAGCCCTTGATGGACTTTTGATGGATGAATTTGAGGTCGAGGTCGGCCAGAAGCATAAGCCAACGTAAAACACATTGATTTTGATAAGGTTTGGCATACATGTAGTGTAATGGGTTAGTATTAGTAATGACGAAGGTTTTTTGGCTGAGTAGGTAATGGAGGAGTTTGGTGTAAATGAAAACTAAGGCTAGGAAAAAAAAATTCGGCATGGGTATATCTAGTTTCGTAGTCAAGAAGGGTATGGTTTATGTAATAAATTGCTTTCTCTCAGTGTTGGTTGTCATGATGAGTGAGCATGGCACCTAGAGAATGGTCAGTGGAAAAAATATATAGGTAAAAGGGTTGGTCATCCTTAGGAGGAATGAGAACTGGTGGTTGAATTAGGTATTGTTTCAAGGCTTCAAAGGATTTTTTGCATTCATCATCCCATTTGAATGAAATGTCTTTCTTGAGAAGATGATGGAATGGTTGATAGTGATCGGAAAGCTATGAGATAAAATGAAAAATTGAATGCAACTTTCCTTGTAGGCTACGAAGTTGATTGAGATTAGTGGGTAGAGGCATTTCAAGAATAGCCATGACTTTGGCAGGATCAACTTCTATGCCACACAAAGAAACAATAAAATGTAGGAGTTTTCCGGAAAGTACCGCAAAGACACACTTCTTGGGTTGAAGATGAACACAATACTTGATGAGGTGGTCAAAGATGACTTTAAGAATAAACAAGTGTTCGGTTTGATGCTTGGATTTGGTAAGAAGATCATCTACGTAATCCTCCAATATGTGATGCATGATTTCATGGAAGATGTAAGTCATGGTCTGATGATATGTAGCACCATTGTTTTTTAGGCTAAAAGGCATGAATCAATAGCAGAAATTCCCCCAAGGGGTGATGAAGGCAGTCTTGTGTTGATCCTCTGGGGCTAGTAATATTTGATTGTAGATTGAGAAACCATCCATGAGCAATAACATTTCATGGCCAGCAGTGAGATCAACTAGTTGGTCAATTTTGGGTAGTGGGAAATCATCTTTGGGACATATGAGGTTAATATCATAGAAATCTATGTAAATGGGGAGTCCCCCTATGGCTTTCGTGATAGGAACAATGTTAGAAATCCATCGGGGATAATTAATGGGTAGAATGAAGGAAAGTGAGAGAAGGCATTGAATCTCTTCTTTGACTAGAAGAGCAATGCGAGGATGCATTTTCCACAACTTTTGTTTGATGGGTTTGGCATTAGGAATGGTTACTATATTGTGAACCATGATTTTTGGGTCAATATCGGGCATATTGGCATAGGACTTGGAAAATACATTGCTATGATCCCAGAGGAAAAAAGTGAAGGCTTCCTATTCAGTAGCATCCAAGGATTGGCCGATCTTTAGAATATGCAGGTCTTCCTGAGTATTAATGTTGATTTCAATGGTCAATTCATTCAACATTGTTTGTGCCTCTAAGGGTAACGACCGATGAATATAAGAGTCTTTTGCACCAAGGTAGGTGAGGATAGACTCATCGTCTTGACATTGAATGCTGTTAATTAAAGATGTATCATCAAAAATCATGTCAGGATACAGGAATGGGAGAGAAGAGGGAGCCTCATCATCACGTTGATAGGTCAACGGTCCCAGGGAAATGGTGTTTATGAATTTTTTTTAGGAGGAATAGATTCAGGATCTATGGACTCTGTGGGTGAAGATGGTAATGTAGGTGAATGAGGGGATGAAATTTTCTCATCCTAGATAAGGTCAACGTTAACCTTCTTGGAGGGTGGATCATCAAATCCAATGCCACTATGGTCATTGTGTTTACAAGAGGTACATGAAATGATAGTATGACAACCTTGTTCATAAAAAAAGAAGCCAAATCCTTTCCCCGTGCACCATTGGAGGAAAGTGTGAGTAAAGCATTGGTTAGTGACGGATTTTAGGTCAGACAAAAATGGTTGGGCTTAGGATGGAGGTTATAGGTGGAAATATCAAGCCCCCCATATGTTAGATTGGTGATAAAGTGGGGAGGGCCATAAGGGAAAACGTCACTAATGTGGATGTCATAACTGGGGTGTTGATGCAGATTCCCATACTCTTGTGGGGTGAGGAAGGTATCGATATTTTATAGGCGGTATTCCCCCAGAGTGAGGCATTGAAAAACACCCTCTAAGGGATCAATAGTTGGTATGTGGGTAACGAGTAGGGATGGTTTGCTAGAGGAAGGTGCACCAGCAGTAGAGGCTATAGTTGTAGTGGGGATAACAACGTTAGATGTAACAGAAGTAGTGGAAATTTTGGTGGAGGTACTCGTGGGTGAAGGTGAAGTGGTTGTGGTGGCGGATTCCTTGACCGATACAAGCACATCATTGGGTTGACATAACATGTTATAGGACTTTAAAGGTGAGGAGTTAGTAAGGATGGTGTAATTATGTCCCTCGTGTTCAAATTTGAGGCATCGAAGTAATGTCGAAGGGACACAACCCATAGCATAGATCTAAGGTTGGTGAAGCAACAAGTTATACTAGAACTCCCCTTCTAGGACATAGAAAAGTTCTGGGATGATGCAGGGACCCACTCGGACATGGAGAACAATTGTACCTAGGGTAGAGGTCATGGCGTCATTGAAGGAGCATAACATAACTAGGTTATCATGCATGTAATTGGTAGGTATTTGCATTTGGTCATATACATGGGAGGAGATGATGTTAATGCTAGCACCACCATCGATCATAACACGTCGTATGCGTATATTATCAATAAAGACAGAGATGAAAAGTGTAGGGTTGAGGTCATCAGACTAGAAGAGAGAAATCTCTTCATCTGAAAAGCTAAGGGCAGCCACTAAGCAAGTAGGTGGAGGTGTAGAGGAAAGTGAAGACCTAGTGAGAGAGGCCACTTGATGGGGGTAATAATGGAAGCTAAGGGCAGCCACGTTGTATGCGTATATTATCAATAAAGACAGAGATGAAAAGTGCAAGGTTGAGGTCATCAGACTAGAAGAGAGAAATCTCTTCATCTGAAAAGCTAAGGGCGGCCACTAAGCAAGTAGGTGGAGGTGTAAAAGAAGGTGAAGACCTAGAGAGAGAGGACACATGGTGAGGGGTAATGATGGAAGGCTACAGGTGTGGGGTCATTTGGTAAGACTTTGATAGATTGAAGAACCTCCATGAGGGCTTGACAATGTGACTCTGACATTTGGATGAGGTCATATGAATACATTTTGAGGGGGGATTTGTGTAGTTGTTTTAGCATTGTGCGATGTGTGACCCCATTGGAAATGGGATATGCAGGACCTCGAATGATGACTTTGGGTGTGGGTGTGGATGGTATATTAGGTACGGGGTTGGTTGATGGGCCACTTGCTTTTTCCTTACCCTTGTCTTTTTGACCACAGGTGGCAATGTTGATCATGTTAATCTGAGGGGAGGTGGATGAAGAGGGTGTCTCATGAGAAGGTATAGCGGCAAGAGGGACAAAACCCTAATGGTGGATATGAGCCATGTGAGATGAGTAGGGCGCATTGAAATTTGGGTGGTGGTTTGGCCAACTCTCTTATGCAAAACCATGTTGATTTTGAATCTCGGGAATGGATCAAAGAATTGTGAGGGTGGAGATCTTGGTTGCTAAGTAGGTGACAGGAAAATATCTGTGGAAATTGGTGAAGGCAAAATGAGGTCCTCATTAAGAAGATCATCGTCATCAAAATTTTCTTTGGGAGGACATAGCTGGACTAGGGAAATTTTCAAAGCCTTGTAGTTCTCTATGTCATGTCATGGTACATGATGGTAGGCGCAAATTTTGGTTTCTTCAAACCCTCTTGGTTTGGGTTTGAGTGGGTCATAAGGTCTTAGAGGCGGTAATGTTATGATAGAAGTTTCAAGGAGATTGGTAAAAAATTTGGCGTAGGACACCGCTAGTGGATCATAATGGGAGGTGAATGTGGGTTTGGGTACAGATACAGCTGATTGTGGAGGAAGAGGCTTGATAGGTGAAGGAATAGGTTGGTTCACTAGTTGGGTATGTGGAGTGGTCTTAGGTATTGGTTACATCTTCTTGGGTATGGGCGTAAGGAAGAAGAGTTAGACAATGGAAGGCTTGGTTGGTTTAACTACCTTATTAGAGGGTAGCATATTTTTAGCTTTAGGTTACATCTTTTTTTGGCAAAGGTGACATGTGTGTATGATATGTAGAGGGAAAAGAATATTTTGGAAAATGACAGGTTACCCACGGGGGTAATTGAGGTGTTGTGGGTGTAGGTAGTGTAGGTTGGGCAGGAGGCATGAGTGAAAGAGAAGGAAATTTCATGGGTAGTGAGGTATTTATAGATGGTAGTGGTGGTATGGGTGGTAAGAAGGTTACGAGTGATGACAGATGTTGTGTGAGTCTCTTGGGTACATTAGAGGTTCATGATGAGGAGGTGGGTTGTTGCATTCTTGGTTTACCGATGGACAGGGGTTGTTTTGCCAAGGTATGAGGGGTGAGGTCCTATGATGGATGATAGAGGTGAAGGTGATAATGGTGTGGTAGGAGAGGTATGAGGTCTAGGAGGTTGGGTCTTCTTTTTAGGGGCCAGAGGTGAGTTTTAGTGTCTATTTTGGAGGATGTGGATAAATCTAATTTAAAGGGTGGGTGAGTAAGGCTAGTTGTTGGTATGACCCCTAAGGTAGTGATAGGTTTAGGCAAGGGAGATGAAATAGGTATGGGTAGGTATTTGGGTATTGATGTATGTTGGGCTATAGGAAGAGGTGTCGGTTGGGCTAGGGGTGTTGACATGGAAGGTGTTGCAATAGTCATGATTGTGTTTGGTTTGGTTGTTTGAAACACTTCTGGATAGATAGTTGAGGCATCAGCGAGCGACAACTGCATTTGTGTTGAAATAGGAAGTAGAAAGCGTCCCTAAATTAAGGCTCTATCGACATAGTCTAGATGATCAACCAAGCGTGATAATGGTACTGACGTAGGTGGGGTCGACGTGGATCTAGTGGTAATCCTCAGTAAAATGTGTTTGAGATACAGGGAAATGGCTAGCCTCAAACTCTGTGGGTAAGAGAGTCGAAAGCATATCAGCGGGATCTTGAAAGTCCAATGGTGACTGGTCATATAAAGGTAGTAGTATTTCTATAGGATTCTCCATAGGTAGAGGGGAGGACAGGCCAACTGAAGTGGACTCTCCTTGTGTTGGTGTAGGCGGTGGACCTACATCTTCTATGAGTAGATGTGGTATCACTGATAACTGATCAGAATTTTGAGGTGTCAAAGGCGGCGTGAAAATTATAGGCTCTTTAATAGGTGAAGAATTAAATGAAGGGGGTGTCTCCATGGGTGGGGGAGTAGATGACATTGGTTCTTGTGTAGGTAGGGGAGCTTGGGCTAATATCTCATCTATGGAAGGAACATGAGGAAATTGGGAAGCAATTGGTATGCCATCGAAAATAGCATGGACCTCGCGAACATTTCCATCGTTGTTTGAAGTTTCACCATCTTGGTTGTAAGACATGGCATGATTAGGGAATGACTTCTTGAAGATGTGTAGGTTTTTGTTAGCGGGTGCATTTGAACTATCCAAGACTAGATCTTCGTTATCTAACATTTCTTTGACAATATTCTTGAAAGTGACCTAGTTATTGTCGCTATGACCTTTAACATGATGATAGTTACAAAATCCATGTTCCTTATACCATGAAGGCATGGGTCACTCAGGGTCAAAACCAGTATGTGGTTTTATAGGTGGAAGGGTAATGACACTAGCCTTAACAAGATTTTCCAACACAGAAGAATAAAATTCTCCTATGGAAGTGTACTTTCGTTGCTTCCCGTCTAAACTAGAAAGCTTGGACATGAGAGAGATTAGAAGGGGGATTGGCTAGAGTTTAATTGATGAGGGGGACCGAATTTGAGAACTACGACATTAGCAAATCCTTTGGGTTTTAAATAGTTTTTTTGGGGTTTCGCAGATGAAGAAGCATCGTTTGATTTGAACGTGATGTTCTTGTTACGAAGCTGAATCTTCTTCTCTTTGATAGCACAAATTTCCAATTTTTGTGCCATAGTGAATGCCTCGTCAAAAGTACGGAAGGTTTGTACCTGTAGGGTTAGTGAGATGTGTCTTGTGCAGGCTTGAGTAAATAACTCTATGAGTTCAGTTTGAGGCAGTTGAAATGTGAATTGATTGATCAGGTTACGCCAACAAGCAACAAAGTTAGCGATAGACTCATCATCGTACTATCGCAGTGGAATAAAGATCAGTCATGGTAACCTTTTTGACAATATTAATTGAGAAGTGTTCTAAGAAGGCCTGAGCTACTTGATTGAAAAAGTAGATGGAATGTCATTTGTAGCCCACTATACCAGTCTAATGTAGGTCCATTCAAGGACATTGGGAAAGTGCTTCAAAATTAAAGCATGCATCATGGGTAATCAGGTAACACCCATGTTTAAAGTACCACAAGTGTTATTGTATATCCTCTTTTCTATTGAAGCAGTTGAACTTTGGAGTTTCCCAATGTACAGGCTATGGTCGAATAGGAATGGACTAGTGAATAGGCTCATTACAAATTTCATCATAGGTGAGAGAATTGCCATGAGTCGGAAACCGATGCTTCCAGTGTCTACATATTTTCCATCATCAATTTGATGAGGTCATTGGTAGGATGTGATGAAGGGACAACCTCCTGTGGCATAAGGGGGCAGATATTGAGCCTGATAGGGAGGTTAAGAATAGGGCACCGATATAGAAGGACACATATCTAGAATGAGTGACAAGACGAGATAGGGGGTGGTTGATAGTATGTGTATGTAGGTGGGACGGTCGTGGTGACTCTAGTAGTGATTGGGGCTAATGTTTATGGGATGGAGAGGACAGGGTTCTGGAATGGCAGTAGGGGTTATCGACACCACAAGTGGTTGTGTTTGCAATGGGTATTTGTGAGGTAATGGGTGCAAACTAGGCTATAGACAGAGGTGGTTAACGAGGGGATAATAGACACGACAAGTGTGAGCGATACTACAGACGCAGATGGTCATGGAAGGTATGGGTTCATAACTACGAAACTACTGAGGGGTGAAGTAGGTGAGGGTAACATTGCCACATCATTAGGGATTGATGCAGTAGCATCAATAATAAGGGCTGGAGAGATGGATACTGGTATGTTGTATATCAACTAACATGAGGAGTCTCTAGGTGGAAGAGTGAGAAAGGTAGAACTGTAAGGCCACAGGATTCTAATCCAAGGAGTCGTGCAAACTCTTCGTTGCCTGCAGACAATGGTGGTAGGTAAGGTTGGATCCATGGGTGACAGGATGAAAGGCGGTGGATGGACTAGGTGGGAGTTGTTGATGAACTAGCCTGGAATATGAGGGCGTCAGTCTGGCTGCGAAGTCAGCACCATCTGAATAAGTTCTGATCTGGTAAGACTTTATTCTGTAGATGACATAGAAAATAGTAGAAACAAATAATAATGGGGTCTGAGATGGGAATCTTGTCAATGTCTGGATTTTGAAAATCAAACATAGGCAACCGATGACGAGTCAGGTTGACCGGTAATGACAGTTGAGGGAAAACCGATGACGATCAGGTTGACCAATGATGGTTGAGAGAAAGAACGATAACAGTTTCTGAAACTAATAACTAGTCACTTGTGGAAGAAAACCAGTCGTAAAGAATGAAACCAGGAATGTTGGATATGTATTGAGAAATTTAGCGTATGACAATAGGTATCAACAGTGGAAAAATATGATGATGCCTTGAGGGCCATAAACAGAACAGAAAGAGTGATGAAGGCTATTCTGGGTAAAGTAACTAGAAAGCCACAATCCATACACTAGTTAGGGTTTAACTGACAACAATCAGATGTGAACCGGCGACAGTCGTTGGATTGACGTCGGTGATTGTGAAATTAGAAAGAAATGAAGAAAATGGGTTTTGTGAATTAAATTAAGTGAAGAATCAAACTCAGAAATCCTAAGAATGAGGAGATGGGGCCCTGAAACACTTAGACAAAGTCAGAATACTCCAAGTAGGATGGTGGAGTGTGCAAGGAAGAAGAAAAATGGAGAGTTCATAGTCTCACACCTTAAAACACAAGTAAAAAAGAACACTAAGAAAAAGCATGATCCTAACCAGTGATTTTCTTTTGTTTGTTTAGCTTATGCTATTTAGGACCGACTATGTGTATTTAGAATGAAATGTGTTTGGTTAGGAAGGCAGTCCTACGAAGAAGGATATCTAAAAGGAGAGGTTTCAGGTATGTTATGGTGGGGGTGGGCCATCCTATGAGATGATGACTTGAAAGAGGCAACATGAGATGGGGAGTACCTGCCAATCGGATCATGTGATCACTGACAAATGTTCCCAGGTAAGATGTTATTTAAGAAAGATGTGTATATTTTGATTTTGTGCAAGTTTGGTAAGACACAGAGAGAGAGATAAAAATGTGCTTTCTATGATTCTTTGTGTCAACCATCAGCTGGGCATGACTTCCAGCATATAGGTTTCCCTTGGTTTTAATGTGAGCTAATAATGCAACAAATCAGAATGCAATGCAAGTGTTTTAAACCCAAATCAAAGTATGATTATTTGATGTAGCAAGTGATAAACAGGAAGAGGGATGCTCTTTCACTAATGCAATGCAAAATAAAGGAAGATGTGTTCTTTTTAAAGCACCAAAAATATGATTGTTTTTAGACAATAGAAAGAAGGATAAATGATTCCAAAGAAGAAAATTAATGTGGAAGATTTTCAAAGGGAAAAAAACACACGACTTTCACCTAGGAATGAATAAATGTAAAAGAACCCTTGATGGGTCCCACTGGGCGTGCCAAAATGTTTCACTGTTTTCTTTACGTTTTCAAAGTGACAAAATATATAAGGGTAAAAGGCCAAGGAGGAATACCTGTTAAATGTTGGTCGGTTAATGGTTGTTGCGTGCATTCTAACTTCTTGATCCATAGCTAAATGTGAGAGTTTCCTTTTGGATAGGAGGAACTACCTGTAATAAAAAAACAAGACCACAAAAAGATAGTTAAATGACATATGACAGTGGACTACCTAATGTATGATAGTTTCGAGAAGTGTGATACTTCCTAGATGGTTTTCAATCCAATTTTTTTTAAAATTTAATGTAAGAAAGAAACAAATTCCTACTGTGGTTGATATGATTTAGGTATCTTATTCAAGTACAATAAATAAATCTTAACATAACAGGCAAGGCTATGGTCATATCAGAAAGATAGGTAGTTGGTAAGGTACTGGAACTGGTCAGGGTCAGATTCTAGGTTGTTTAGGTCAACTGGTGAGATTATTGTTGGGTCGGTTCTTGGTCAAGGTGTAAAACATAGAGACTGATGTAACTGATGATGATTTAGGAAAACTGGCGACGGTTAGGTTTCGGGTTGTTTAGGTCACTTGGTAAAAGGTTGTTTGGTTTTGTTATTGGAAAATGTGTAAAACATAGAGACTTATATTGGTTGGGTATAGCCGATGATGGTTCTGGGTATCCGGCATCAGTATGGTCGAGGCGAAGGGAACTTAATGAAATCTAGTTATGGGGATTGAGTTGGAGCTAAAAAAATGGAAGGGTAGAGAGGGAGGTAGATAAAGATCTCAGATATGCTAAGAGGTGGGTAACAGGTGAGAATGGGTGATTTTGTGGTGTGGGTAGAAGAATGGTTGAGTCTATAAGTAGGTAAGAGGTGGAAAATGGACATGCAATGTATAAACTGATAAGAAAACTAACAAAAGCCTATATATTGAAATAGACTATGCTGGTAGAAAGTATACTTACTATGATGTAGATTTAGATGGTTGAATGGAGGTGGCTATTGATTAGAAGAATGGTGTTGGATGTTGTAGCCGTGGCTGCCAGAATGATTCTGTGAGTGCAATGCCTCCATAATCTATCCTGATGTTGGCACTGGATGTATGGATACATGAAAGGATGTTGGTTTCACTTGCATGAAACTTTGGTCTCCTTTCTTTGCTCTTAGAATGTGCTAACCCAAAGACAAGGTTGTTTGGGTCAATAAATGGTAACCTACAACGGTTTCATCTTGAATGGCATCGGTTTACAGTGACCAATTTCAGTTAAGGTGGGATTCCCTAGGTTTACTAAAATTGGTAGATCTTGCCTCTTTTAGCTCAAGTTCATTCCTTGATCCATGGATTTGGAATGGACGTTGTGTTTTTTATGAGTGGGAAGGTGGCTAGGGATATTTTAGGCATTGATTTTAAGAGTTGGACTAAATCTTAACTCATTAAGGCAAGTAATATTAGGTCTTAGTTAGTTATGGAAACATGCCAAGAATAGGTCTAGGGTGAGGTGGTTGGATGAGGTGTCTAAGTGAGGTGGTAATTAGGTCAATTAATGTAAATAAATGATGAATATTGTGAGGATGGGTATTATTTTAATTTAATTAATTATATTAATATTAATGTGGGATGAAAGGGGTCATGGTTAGGTGAATATGTTTGCGTTGGTTATTTGACAATGGACCAAGGGGAGTGTGACCCAATTTTTGTGTCTACACCAACGGGTAGTAGAAGGAGAATAACATGATATAGAGGAAAATGCAAAGGAATGCCACATAGGTCATAGAAATGTAGCGTAAGTTTGCGGGATGCCGTAAAGATAAACAAAATTCTATAGAAGTCAAGGAATGTTGCCTATGTCAAAGAAACTATGCGAAGGTCATGTAAAAAATGCAAAATAAAGAAAAAATAGGGGAATTCTATGGAATCCTAAGAGAATATCATAAATTCAAATATCAATCTAGAAAATATGACTCAAACTAAGTATCAAAAAGAATGTTTTTTTGGCTGACTCTTGGAAAGTTATCACATTTTTTGAAGAAGTAAACAATATATATAAATGAATTCAATTGAAAACTCAAAGTGCATAAAAGTATGATGATATAGAATTACTAAAAGAGGAGAGAATGAAGAGAGGAGAAGATAAGAACAAGTAATGAAGATATATGCAGAAGATTTATGAATGAGAAGGAAGAGAAAACTCAAGTAGATTAGAGTGCAACATTGTTAAAGAGTAAGGAAGAGAAAATAGTGTATGGAATAAGAAAAATGTGAAAAGTGAGGGTATACGAAGAAAACAAGTGAAGTGAAGTATGATATGAATTCCATCATTAGGTTGAAGATGTAACTACAAAAGGTGGAACTTTTTATAGTTTATGTTGGTGCCTCATACAATTGGGGATTGGTGTCTCTAGTGAGTTGGTGCTCATAAAGTAGATGAATTAGTGCTTGTCATTGGGGATTGGTGTCTCTGATGAGTTTGTGCTCAGAAATTAATTTATTTTTGTCTTACGCATTAGGGATTGGTGTCTTCAGTGAGTTGGTTCTCATAAAGTAGTTGATTTGGTTCTTGGCATTTGGGGACTGGTGTCTCTAGTAGGTTTCCACTTACAAATATTTTTAAAGAAATAAATTTTGTGACTGGATTTATACTATAGCTCCAAGAATTCTTTTCTCCATGGATTTCTCCTGAAATGGTTTCGACATAAATCATGTGTTGTATAATTGTTAAATATTTTATCATTTTTATTGTTGTGGATGTTAAGGATTTAAATAAGTGAAATATTTTATAATACTAATTCACCCCCCATTTTCAATATCTTTATGTCTTCTACAATTGGAATTAGAGAGGGTTCCTTACAAAATAGTTTAAAAGATATAATGTATTTCTCAGAAGCACACATGACAACTCAAGAAGGATCCTTCTAAAAAAAATATCCATTATTTGATGGAACTAATTATGATTTTTGGACCATAAGGATGCACACTTAGTTAATGGCCCTAGAGTTTGATATTTGGCAATCTTTTGTAAGTGGTTATATAGTTCCAACAATTCCTCCGATAGATCAATCTGGAATGAAGGCAAGAGAGATCAATGAAAAGGATGTGAATGAAATAATATGTGGATTTTCTAAGGCATATTTTGTTAAAGTGATGTATTGTGGTTTCAGAGAAGGATATATGGGATAAATTCAATAACATTTATAAAGGAGATGACAAAGTAAATTCAGCAAAAATCCAAATCCATAGAGGTCAAATTGTTGGATTAAAGATGAAGGATGATGATTAAATTACAGCCTAATTTATTTGGATAAATGGAGTTATCAATACCATTAGAGGCCTTGAAGAAGACATTAAGGATGAATTTATAGTGTAGAAAGTGTTAAGATCTATTCCTTTAATGTTTTATTCCAAAGTGTCTTCATTGAAGAGATTTAGGATTTAAGCATCTTAAACTGAATGGGTTGCATGGAATCCTCATAGCAAATGAGATAAGGAATGAATAATATAAATCATCAAAGTGAGAGGTTGCACTCAAACCATCAAAGAAGGTGAAGAGAAAGAAACTTGAATCACACAATTATTCCAGCAATGAGTCGGATGAGGAGGAAGCTCACTTTGTCAGGAGGATGAAGAAATGGTTTGGAAAATACAAAGGTTCATTTCTTTGTTGCATCTTTCATCCATTTTCATCTATAAATTCTTGTGTAGGTTCAATCATCACCAAGAATTTCATTTGTATTTGTTCAACCTTTGTTTCCATTTACAGGTCTTCATTTCAGCCCATCTATTTTTGTCCAAGTCTAGCTCAGCCCCAGTCAATGTCAATCCTATCCAGTCACTTTTGACCCAGCCTCCACTACATTATTTTATCTTCCATTCATATATACAACCATATATTTTTGTTTCTACATCCATCCGCTTCCCAAATCTAGTCATTTTGTTTGATTATCATCTCAGATTCATTTTTTTAACCTCCAGTCACTGCTGAACTAGCCTAGTCACCGCTGAACTAGCGTAGTCACCATCGACCCAGTCCATTTTTTCAGTACTAACCCTTATATATCTACTTTTCTTGCATCCTTTCTAAATTTCTCCCTATTCTAGACATTATACAATTTTTTGTTTATCATTGTAGTACTCCACCAGTCATAGATCTGTCATCAGAGATTCTAGATCTACATTTTACATCACTATCAACTAGCCCTCAGCAGTCTTGGGTAGTTGTCAACCCAATCAGGTTTGATTTATCTTGTGTTGACTTGTATCAGATCTGCTTTTATCATCTTAGATCTAACATTTTAGTTTTTATTTTACTTGATATTTGACATTTATATCAGATCCATATTCCATTTATTTTATCTATCTTTATCAAACATGAGGGTTGACATCCATCCTAGGAAGTTATTACTTCTAATGACTGAATTTGTTAGGAAACCCTCCCATCTATCTATTAATCGATCCTCTATTGATTTTTTTGATTTACAGGTCACTTGACTTACTGCGGAGGAGGATCTTTCATTTACACCAGTCTATATTGTCATCCCATCTCAAGGTACCATAAATCCTTCATATTTCAAGTCTTTTTATTTTATTTAGTAGTAGTTCCCTAATCTAAGTAGGAATGAGGAAATTTTTTCCAACATTTTGGCATGCCCAATGAGACCCACCCTTTCTAGGTGAGTATTTCATATGTTCTTCATTTCATTTTCTTGTATCATCTTCTACTAACCTCACAAGTAGGAGCATTGTTTTGTTTCTTGAGTTGCATCATGGGTTGTTTAGATTGGATTTTTCTTGGTTTCTTTCTTTGAAGATTAGATAAAAAGGAATAGCATATTCCAGGTATTCCTTGTTTTTTCCCCATCTCTTTCTTTATCGCACTGCATCACTTTTTTTTTTGTCCTCATCGAATGCACAAGTTTTGTTTTTGGATCTAAAAAGAACCCTTTCATCCTTACTTGGAAATCTAGTTTAACTAAGGGTTTAACACATTGCACACACACTCCATCACACACATACAAATGCATGAGACAACTTACATATCTAAACACCCCTTACCAGGTGGAACTATTTGGATTTTATCACCCAATTGGAAATACGCTGTGGTATTCTAGCTGAATTAGAAATTTATCATAGATTTAGGCCTCACGTACCTTTGGGTATATCGATGACTCCAAAGGAAAAACCACATAAAATGAGCCTTAGATCGGCCATTTTCCTTGGTTACCCCCTTTCAACCTTCTTCTTTTCTTTTCTTACATTCTTTTAATAAACATGATGATATTAAATTTGTTACTTTATTTGATTTTTAATAAACTACATAAAAAATGTTTATCTACTTCATTCTTGTTATTGTTATCCAATTTTTCCCTTTGGCATAAATTAGATAACAGGAGAACAACTGAGATAGGTACTAGAAAGAGCTCACACATGCAACTCAGGGATTCATGAGAAAATCCATGTCCTAAGAAGCATCTACTGGAAAAATAAGTAAAAACACGACAAACATCAAAATTCCCCGCATGCACTTCTGATCATGCCTTTAACACGAAAAGATTCAAAAAAATTCAAAAGACAAGAGCTACAGGGTCAAAATTTGTATGTTGGGCCTCAAAGGGGCACCGAGATGAGAATTGTGATAAAGGTGGTTTCAAGTTGAGGTTGATCGGTCAAGCTCCTTAGTGAGCTCAATGAGATTGTGGCACAATGGGGAGCCCGAGGTTGAAAGAACCATGCGAAAGTGGGTCAAGGATGGGCTCGTGCAAGGAACATGATCTCAGACTGAGGTGAATTAGAAGTTTACCAAGCCATTTCCAAATGCAAGGACAAGGAGGTAACTTAGCCATAGAAAAAGTGGATGTGGTAGGAATCTCAGTCCAAAGGTGAGCTTGTGATAATTGCAGGTCACATTGTAAAGTAAACTCATAAGTGACTCATCAATATAGAATACACTGCCATGAGGGCTAGGACAATATGAAATGGTGCTTATAGAAAATGAAATAATTGGAGGAAATATTTCAACAACAAGATTGCTATAGAAAATGGACTATAGGGTTGTCAGGTAATTTAGTTAAACAAGGTGTGTAGGCCTAGCATGAGATAAAGAAATTGACCTTGTGAGAGACAAAGCAAAGGACTCGACACATGTGTGAAGCTTAGTGAAAGAGCCATGACGAGAAGGATTCAAGTCACCAAGGCCAAATGGGATGGAGATCTCATTTTCATGAGCTATTTATTGAGCCATTGATTCACAAGGGGGCTGATTTAGGTCGGCAAGGCATGTGGAAGGAAGCTCGACTCAACGAGTTATGAGTTTTGGTCGAGCAAGGAGCTCTTGCATTACAAAGAGGAGCCGAGTTTGGTGTTGACTCGGTTTGATGAATATGACGCGTTGAATTAAGTAGTGAAAGAAGTTGGGAACCAAATTTTGAAGGTTTGAGACTTTAGGCATTTCATGTTTCGGGGTTCACAGCCAAACAAGAGGTAAAAATGAGTCGAATCCTTGAAAGCTCAAAAGATCAAAACCCAAAAGGGTGAGGGTGATGTGGCAGGATGTGAGTAGTTGAGGGTCAAATCTCTTTTGGGGTTAATGTAAGAGAAATTTTGAGGTTTTGGGGGCACAAAAACCCAAAACATTGGAGGTGAGATATCCAAAATGGATGGGCTCAAAAATCTGAAAGCATTTAAACACTCTCCTAAAACAAGAAATACACATCAAGTTGTAAAGGAGGATGAGCTGACAAGTTGACACATAGAGACATCCTAAAATAGCTTTGAAAAGGTGGTCTTCGATCTCGCAAAGTGTAACGAAATGGGTGGGAATTGGTATGCATTTGGTGAGTCAAATGGCTATGTAGAACCCAACGTAAGATAGTGAGTTACTAACTGTTGCATGAAGAAAATAAGAAAATATGTGGGGTTACAAATGGTGGAAGCTTTGCGTTGAATTTTTGAGATAATTTAGTGGCTCAGTCAAGTTTTGCATGCAGCTCGATAGTGAACTAGATTTTGCGGGGCCAAATGAGCTCACAAAAAATGAAGAAGGGTGAGCCGATTTGCCAACACAATACAATGCATGCTCAGAAAACACAAACCCCTTCTAACTCAAAGAACCATATTTTAAGCATCAAGAGTCCATTTCTTGCAAGAGTATAGTCAATGCAAAGCTGAGAAGAAGCCTGACATGATCGAGACATGAAAAGTGAGATCTTTTAGGTTTTCTAAACCCCAAAATTACAGAGTGTAGTAAACCTCAAAATGTCATAACTTTTTCTCCTGATCTCTATTTCACAAAAAAGGCTAGTTATTGGAATCGTGAGAAGAATCTCTATAGCATGGAACCATTAAATTTGGGCTTCCAAAGGTCTTGCACTTACAAAATTAGGTAAAAGTGAGTAGTAAGGTAAATTACATTAATGAAGGTTTGCAGGAGAGTAGGTAATGTTGATGCTATAGGAGCTATACTTAGGAAGCTATCAAACCTATTTTCCCCTCAGGCCCATTGTAGATTAAAAATTCATTTTTATGGGTTTTGGGGAAATTTTAGGATTTCATCTCTCTCTTCCGTTTCCTAAAATTTCTTCTATAAATAAGTTGAAGGGTTGTATAAGTAAGTGGTTATTCATTTTCCCCCTCTTCTACACCCCTATTCTCCATTCCTTTGGTTGAGTTGTTGTGAATTTCATGGGGCTTAAGGACTTCTTCTCAAATTTGTAATGGCATTTTTTGACTTTCCCCTACTGAAATTTATTGTGAAAATTCATATGGAGCAATGAAACTTTGTTTTTGTTAAAGTCTTCTAACCTTTCATGGTTTTATTTTTTTTCCTCTCCTTTCATTACTATTGATTATTTTGAGTAAATCCCATTGTTCATTGCAAGTTTTGGGTGTAATATGCTTATTTGGAAATGATGTATTTAGTGTGACTTAGTTTTTGGTGCATGCCCACCCTTCTTGGGTTCATTTATTCATTATTTTACAGGTTAGAGAAGTGGCTAGCACTCATTTTTTGGTATATCATCATTCTTAGTGTAGGTTTTAATTTCATGCATCTGTTTCCCTATCCCCTTGGAAGTTTTAGATTAAGATTAGTTAGTTTTTTTTCCTGCACTAGGAGTAGTTTATGGTAGGTAGTTTAGGAGAAGGAACCGTAATTCTCCATAGAGCTATCCCATTTCGCATTATCCCACACTTAGGATAGCTCAATGTTATGAAATCACACTGAATGCCCCATCTCAAACTAGGCCATTTGGGGGATGCTATGATTATGCATTAATAGTTTTGGCACACCCAGTGGGACTGGAAGTATGAGTTCTCATTCTTACAAGTGTTCCGCCATCGTAGTCCTTGTTGTCGTGAAGACCAAGTTTAAAGAAAGACATTTTCGGAGTTTCCCTGTCATTACAGAGTCTATAAATTGAAAATTTTAGATTTTAGAGATTCCACCTACAGGGTCTAACTCTAGAATCATTTTTCAGAGGGTTTTCATGTGCAAAACAAGCCCAAACATCACTAATAGATAGATTTGTGAAATGGGTATCCAAAACTAGCCTTAAATCTCATTTTCAAAATTTCATACTTTTTTACATTTCTGGATTTCAGATTTTTGACTTTGGGGATTTCAGAGGTTTTGAAATTTCAAGCTTTCAAAATTTTGGGTTTCGGGGGTTTCAGAATTTTGGAGGTCTTCATTTTGGAGTTTTAGAAGTTGTTCAAGTTTCAGATTTTGGAGTTTCCTTACTTCGAGCTTTGGAACCTAGGGAATTTCAGGTTGGTATATGTACAAGTAGTCACTTCACTTCATCAATATGATATACTCTTGGTGAAGATTTCATCCTTCAAATTGAAAATTTTAAGCATAGCTAGTGACTTCATTGATTCCGTAGCATCCTATCTCTAGTTGCAAACTTATTTTCATTTTTTCACTTCATTCATGGATCTCCAAGGAGTTGTTATCCAATTTTTACCCTCAGGTGAAATTAGACAAACATAACCCCATAGAGAAACAATGAGAGATTGATTTGGCCAAGGGAGATCACACTTCAAGATTGGCCAAATAGATTAGGCATGCTAAGCAAATTACTGAGGAGTTTGAGAAATGAAGAAGCTCCAATGTCAGAAATTAAGACTTTGGAGGTGAGGGTGTTCGGAGGTAGGTTGAAATGAAATTGGGTGACTCAGCAGAAAGAAGCGTGAAAAAAGAGTGGGAAATCCAAAACCCGAAGTCTAAAATTCAGACTTTAGGGTTTCAAAGTTTCAGAGGTTTCATGAGTTTAAAGTGATGAATAGTTTCATGTGGAGGAGGGGCAAAGGTCCAAAACACAAAGTCTGAATTTTAGACTTTGGGGTTTTGGAATTTCAGAGATATGTGCCACCTGGATGAGTAAGAAGTCTTGAATCCCCAAAACCCAAAGTCTCGAATCCCTGAAACCCAAAGTACAGAATCCTTGAAACCCAAAAGGTTTGAAACCTAAATTCCAAATTTCATACTTTGGGGTTAAAACATTTCGGAAGTTTCATGGACCCATTTGGATGAACAGTAACTCAAACTTTGAAACCAAAAATCCCTAAGTCCTGAATCCTGAAAGTCTAAAATTTTAGATTTCAGACGTTGCAATGCAAGTTCAAAGTCCAAAAATATAGAGATCACCACCCGCATTTATTGCAGTATGACATCCTCATCTTCAGATACCCATAACTTTTGACTGTGACCTCATATTTGCACAATAAGACTTTTCTGAAATCTCTCAGTAAGACTAAGTATTTCAAAATGAGGAAATACAATTTGCCATTTTAGAGGGTGCTTCCATATTTCTCACCTACCAAAATGATGGGTATGGGCTTCTTTTTTTCCCCAACAAGGCAAGTACATGGAGGTATGGGTTTTGTAGTGGTACCTATCATTGTTGAAGGCGATTTCAATGCAGTTTTGGGTGGTTGAAGCAAGATATATAATTCCTCTCTCTCCCTTTCTCTCATAATTCTTATATATTTTATGGAGAGGATCATTTTAAAAAGTTAGACACCTTGTATATGCCCCTCCCTTCTTCTTCTTGTCTGTAAGATACTTTGTGGAGATTCCAAAAATCCCTACGGGACATTGTAATGAAAAATATGTGCCTTTGAGCTTGAGTGTGGTGTATTGTATCAATTTCCAATGAAATAGAAACACATTTGTGGATGTTTTAAACACGCTTTTGTGTTTTGTTACATCCATTCCACTCTTTCATCACATGAAAATTATTTTGCACTGATGTGTTTTCATTGTAACATTATAGTTGTGTTGTGTTTATTGTGTTGGTTGTCTAAACACTCCTTGGTGCATCACCTTCCCTTAGACTAGGTTTTGATTTTCCTACATTTTTCTCTATCTTTGTCTCCTTGAAAACATTATATTAGTGTTAGATCTACAACTCTCTGCACTTTGGAGTATTTGGCACTAGGATAGGATAGGAAGTCGGCCTTCTCTGAAGGGTTATCCAAATTACAAATTCCCTTACTTTGGGATAACTCCATGTTTGACGAATCACACTAACTTCCTCAACCATTCACTTGCGAGAAATCAAGGGTGATATGATTACACCATAATATGAGCTCTTCCATTCCATCATTTTAGTTCCAATCCTCTTCATTTACAATAGTAAGATGTCAACCCTTAAGTTTCCTTAAAAAATATACCTCTCTTCTATGGAAATGGAGATCAATCCCCGATTGATCACATTCAAGATATCGTAAACCACTGTTCCATTCACACCATCATAGAGGAAAATATTTTCCTTAGACTCCTAGTTACATCTCTCAAAGGAAAAACAAAATATTTCTATGTCAGTTTAACACCACAATCCATCTCTACTTGGAGTCAACTGGGAAAACAACCACAAAAAAGTTTCAAGGAGAATGTGGATGTAATTTACCTCATATAACACCTCAGCAAGATACAATGGGATCTAACAAAATTCATTCTGTATTTTAACCTCAGATTCACAAGGACCTAGAAAATAATCCCTCAAGAATATAGACTCTCTCAAGGTTTGGCATTTTTGTATTATCTAAGGTCCTTTGATGTTGACTTAGCTATATTAATCCAATCACCAAGGGGTAGTAGTTTTCCTTGGGTATTTTCCATTGCATCACAAGCCGAGAAGATTTTTATTCAGGCTGACAAGAAAATTTCAATCCATGATGCTGGAATCTCTCCTTCACCACCTCATATTCTTCCTTCCCCATGTGAAAGCAAAGGAAAATCCATCTTTCCTTGCCAAAATGAGAAAATTTAGAGATTCATCATTCCTTTCCAAAATCAAGAAACCTCTCATTTTCCTCATTCTTCATTTGATTTCTAGAAATTTTTCCATACACAAGGCATTCCCTAAGCTTCACAAAAGCCCCTCCCATCTCCACCTAGGGTAATATCTGATTTCCCTAAATCATGCACTAAGATTCTCAGGAATTGTGGAATTCAGTATGGCGTCCCTACCTTCTATCCATATATTACCAAGAAGATGTATCATATAAAATTGGTAGAAAGGTAGAAATATTATACCATTGGAGAAAGGTGCATGCCTATACAACACCCCAAACAAAAAAAATTCAAGCAAAATCATATTGTTGTTTCGGAGGCAACATACCGGAAAACTGGGGGGCATGTTTCGAAGGATTATTTGGCTTCTTAAAATGGAAAAATAAAGTTACTTGAACATAAATTACCATTACACAAGCATGAGAGAAAAAAATATCTTTCACACACTTCCCCTTGAACCAATTCTATCAAAAATGAAAATGTTGTGACGGTTGAAGATTGGTCCGATTTGGATTGGAAAGATGAGCAGGTGCTAATTTCAAGGAAGGAGTTTCATGTCAAAATAGGGAAGGAAGGTAAGGAAGAGGATGTAAATGGTGAAGTTAGGGGGGAAGAAGTGTTCTTAAACACTATTCATTCCCAAGGCCTTAAGGGAGAATTCAGTGAAAATGAGGAAAGTGACTTGTTTGAATGTAGTGATCCTTATTGCTCTGCATGTCTAGAACTGTCAACACTTTTGTTGGAAAACCGTGATGAAATAGGGAGTGAGGAATCCCATGAAGAACTACCCCCAAAATTAGTAGTTGAAAAAGTGGAAACAAATTTTCTTGTACAAGTTAAGTAAGGCACAATTCAGCTTGCAAGCAGATCCCTTCAAATAGAACGTCTGAGGATGCCCATATTTATGGGGAAGAGTCTCAAGAGAATAGGAAGGTCAAAATAATTAGTCCTTTCCCAATTCGATACATGGATTCATTGGAGCCAACAAAGAAGCCAAAACTATGTGTTCCCACTTCAGGGCATGAGGTAGGAGTTCAAGGCACTAAGGGTCAGTGTCAAAGCCTCAAGGAGTTCAATACAAGTCATCTTGAGGGGTTGTATCTCTTGCTCATTTCTGGTACCTTGGTTTCCGAAATAGAAAGTCAACTTTGGGACAACTTTCCAATGTTGTCAAGATCCATGGTCAATGCCAAATCACATGCATGGTTACAAGTTTTAAGGAAGGGTAACTACTTCCCACAACCCATTGCATGATTTATTTGAAGTCCCCTTGCTTCCGGTTAGTGTAGGATAGGAATAGGATTTGTTTCTAGCATCACAAGTGCTTTATATACTCTGAATGTCCACTTGGACATGTATGATTTGATATTTTATATATAGTTTTTGTTTCATAGTTTTTGTTTTATGATTTGATTTGATAGTACATGGTGTTTCATTAGGCATCCTGCATACAAAAGAAGTTCATACTTGTGGGAAATAGTTGAAGATCCAAAAAGAAAATAAATGTAGATAAACTAAAATCAAGGTTAAGGAAAGATTTTGATGAGTTCTCACTTTTCAAGTCCTTCATGATCAATCACAGGTGAACTTCTAGCATCCTCCGACATGTTAGAAAGAAACCAACCTCTAGCAGTGAGCCAGAATGAAACATTTGGAAGAAATAGGAAGGATCAAGTTTAATAGAGTTCCATGATGTAAAAAATTAATAATCATCTTGTTTAAAAATCTTTAGCATACAATACATGCCAAGCAATCATCAGTTATGTGCTCCATACTTGGAAGGATCAGGCTTCTGGATAGTCCATTTTAGTCTCACATAAAAAGGTTACAGAGAGGAACATGTGAAAATTATGAGTTAAGATAATTTTCCACTCTCACAATATTTATTTTGAGAACTTCTTATGAGAATTGAGAGTGCAAACAATGGAACAAGTTTAGGTTCAAAAATTTGCAGGAGGTCTCCACATTTTAATTCAAAGGTTCAGGGTCAATCTGTAGGAATATAGTGATGCCATGCTTAATGGAAATATCGAGGCTACTAGTATAGAACATCTAGCAAGTAGATGTCCCCGCGAGTCGCCAAATTGTTATCCAATTTTTCCCTTAAGGCTGAATTGGACAACAAGAGAACAAATGAACTAGGCACTAGAAAGAGCTCACACATTCAACTTGGGTTTTCATCGTAAAATTCATGGCCTAAGAATCATCTACAAGAAAAATAAGTAAAAACACAAAAAACATCAAAATTCCTTGCATGCACTTCCGGTCAGGCCTCTAATACGAGAAGATTCGAAAAAGTTCAAAAGACAAGATCTCTAGGGTCAAAATTTGTATGTTGGGCCTCAAAGGGGTACCAAGATGAGAATCATGCTAAAGGATATTTCGAGCTAAGGTAGCTCGATCGAGATTCTTAGTTACTTTGATGATCTCATGGCACAATGGGGAGCCTGGGGTTGAAAGAACCATGCGAAGGTGGGCTGGGGATGAGCTCATGAAAGAAGCTCGATCCTAGGCCAAGGTGAATTGGAAGCTTACCGAGCCATTTCCAAATGTAAGGACAAGGAGGAAAATCAGCCATATACCAATTGGATGTGGTACGAATCTTAGCAAAGAGGCGATCTCAAGACAATAGCAGGTCACAATGCAAAACAAACTCATAGGTGGCTCATAAATATAGAATACACTACCATGAGGGTTGGGGAAATATGAAATGGTTCTCATACAAAATGAAATAGTTGGAGGCACAAGTTCAACAACAATATCCCAAAAGAAAATGGACTCAGGCATTCAAACTAGGAAAAGGTTAAAACCGGGGGCTCATCCAAGCTATGGGTTGTCGGGGCATTTAGTTGAACAAGGTCCGTAGGCCTAGCACGAGATTAATAAGCCAAGCTCGCGAGAGATAGAGAAAAAGACTTGACACAGGTGTGAAGCTCGGTGAACAAGCCATAGTGGGAAGGATTCAGGTCATCAAGTCCAAATGGGATGGATAGATCATTTCCACGAGCTATTTATTGATCTAATGAGTCATAAGGGGGCTGAATTAGGTCGGCAAGGCATATGGAAGGAAGCGTGACTCAGCGAGCTATAAGTTTCAGCCGAGAAAGGAGCTCATGCATTGCAAAGAGGAGATGAGTTTAGTTTTGAATCATTCTAATGAACTCAACACATCAAGCTAAGTAGGAAGGGAATTTGGGAGCCAAATTTTGAAGGTTTTAGACTTCAGAGATTTTGCATTTTGGGGTTCACCGCTGAGAAAGAGTTAAAACCAAGTCGAACCCCTGAAATCTTGAAATCCCAAAACCCAAAAGGGTGGGGGAGACATGACACGATGTGATAAGTTCAGGGGTCAAAGCTATTTTGGGGTCAATATAGGAGACAATTAGGGGTTTTGGGGACACAAAAATATGAAACATTGGAGGCAAGATATGTGAAATGGTTGGGCTGTAAAATATGAAAGTGTTTAAACTCCTGCCCAAAATAATTAATGCATGTTGATTTGTAAAGGATGAGGAGTTGGCAAGTTGATGTGTGGAGATGTCTATAAATAGCTCGGTGGAGGTGTTCTTAAAGCTCACCAAGTGTAAGGAAATGAGTGGGAATTGGTACATATTCCCTGAGTCAAATGTCTACGTAGAAACCAATGTAGGGTAGCGAGTTACCAACCATTGTATGAAGAAAATATGAAAATATCTGGGGTTAAGAAAATATGTGGGGTTATAAATGGTGGAAGCTCAGTGTTGAATTTTGGAGATAATTTATTGGATCGTCTAGGGGTTCTCATGGAGCTCGATGGTGAACTAGAGTTTGGGGGCTCAAATGATATCACATAAAATGAAGAAGGGTGAGATGGTTTACCAACACAATGCAATGCAAGCCTAGAAAACACAAACCCCCTAACTTAAAGAACCATATTTCAAGCATCAGGAGTCCATTTCTTGCAAGAGTGTAGTCAATGGATAGTTGAGAAGAATCTTGACATGATGGAGACATGAAAAGTGATATTTTTTAGGTTTTATAAATCCCAAAATTACAAAGTCCACTAAATCATGAAACGACATAAATTTTTCTCTAAATATTTGTTTCAAAAAGAAGACCAGACACCAGAATCATGAGAATAATCTCTACAACATGGAGCCATTAAATTCAATATTTTGGAGGTTTTTCACTTATGATATTCGAAAATAGTGAGTAGTAGGTGAAGGCTTTTAATGAAGGTTAGTGGGAGAGTAGGTAATGATGAGGCTAAAGGAGCTAGGAGCTATACTCAGGAAGCTATCAAAGATATTTTCCCTTTGCACAAGTCAATACCATTAACGAAGCAAGGATTTTGGAAGATCTTCAAGGACCCATTGCAGATAAAAAAATCATTTTTATGGGTTTTGGGGTAATTTCAGGATTTCATCTCTCTCTTCTATGTCCTATAATTTCTTCTATAAATACATTGGAGGGTTGAAAAATAAATTGGTTAGTCATTTTCACCCTTCTTTGCACCCATACTCTCCATTCCTTCAGTTGAACTATTGTGAATTTCATAGGGCTTAAGGCCTTCATCTCAAATTTGTAATGGCATTTCTTTCCTTTCCCCTAATGAAATGTATTGTGTGAATTCATATGTAGCAATGAAATTGTGTTTGTGTTAAATTCTTCTAATATTTCATGGTATGGATGTTCTTCCTTTCCTTTCATTACTATCAGGTGTTCTGTGCAAATACCATTGCTCATTGTAGGTTTTGGGTGTGATGTGCTTGTTTGGAAATGATGTATTGGGTTTGACTGATTTTGTGGTGCAGAACCACCCTTTCTAGGTTCATTTATTCATTATTTTTGTAGGTTGGAGAAGTGGCTAGCACTCCATTTCTAGTGTATCTATGATCTTAGTGTAGGTTTTCATTTCATGCATATATTTCCTTGTCCTATTGGAAGCTATATATTAGGATTAGTTAGTATTTTTTCCTACATTAGGAGTAGTTTGTGGTAGGTAGGTTAGGAGCAGGAACCGACCTTCTCTAAAGAGCTATCCCATTTCAAATTGTCTCACACTTAGGATATCTCAATGATATGCAATCACGCCAAATGCCCCATCTCAAATTTGGCCATTTGGGGGGTGCTATGATTTTACATTGACAGTTATCACTCCTTCTCAGGACAAGAAAACACAAAAATACACCTCATCTAATGACATTCCTTCTTCCAATGATCTTTCCCAACAAGCTTATGAACGTGAGACAACACCTTTGAGCTCCAAATTTTTTTTTTATATGGTCTTACTTGATGAAGACCATGTCATCCAAAATTATCCTCATATTGAAACCAAATCCTTCTATCTCTCATCAATCCATTTCCTCTAGACCAGCTACACCTCCCTTTTCTTCTTGTTTAGAGACTTTTGGACCTCCTACTATCCTTCATGGTTGTTCATAGTTTCAAGAACTCCTTGATGTTAATCCTATTTCCATTTATGAATATATATCTCATAATTCATCCATAATCCCTCAACCCCATCGATTTACTCAATTGGTGGATCCTATTCTACCCAACTTATCTCATATCAAATCCATCCCCGCTTCTTCCAATACCATCACTAGTATGCCTATTCAATCATCTCAAGAATCACACATTATTCCTCCTACATCCAAACAACATAACACAACCTTACCCTTTATCTCTACTTCACATTTCCACGCCAATGTAATCATATTGAAACAACCTCTATCCGAATCAATGAAAACTTATCAACCTCCTCGTCAAGGTGATTATCATTAGATACTTCCTACTAAACCAATTCAATTATCCTAACCACCTATCACTTACATCCTAACCAACCCCATAAAAAATAATTTAACATTCTCATTTCACAAAAACCAACTCAATCAAACCAATATTATCATATCCCCATATCTCAACATCAACCTTTATCTTTACCCATTCAATTGCAACCCCTTAATTATATTTCCCCTTATCAAATTCTTCCACCAACACCAACCTATCCCCAAACATATCAAACTAATCAAAAACCCAACCCATCCATGTCATATGCATCTCAAACTAATCCTTCAACATCTTAACCAGTTAATGATACCTTATAAGAATTATTGAGTAGAATGGATAACCTTGAAGCTGTAAATTTGGGATCTACATCCACATTTTCATATAAAAAAAATTGTAATGAACCCATCAATCCATTCATCCCCGTGAAACCATATCCTCCTAATTCGGAATTGCTAAAAATTTCCAAGTTCAATAGTAAAGAGGATCCCCAACAAAACCTTCGAGATTTCATACATGCATGTTACCTTATCACCCCTAATTAACAACTAATGCTTTGTACATTTCCCATGGCATTAGTCGATCCCACATTGGACTAGTAAAACAATATTCCACATCATTCATTATTCACCTTCACTCAACTCACATAATTGTTCCTTGAACATTTCTTGATTAGCATTGCATGTAAGATTATCATCACATACCTCTATTCCATTTGATATTTTGATGATGACTCGATCACATATTTTGTCCCACGATGGCATAACGTCATTAACCAACTATCATTCACTCTTCCACATAATGAACTCATTAGAAATTTTTCACGGTCTTGTGTCAATTAAATCTCTTCAACTCTTCAAATTAAATATTTCCAAACATTTGAAGAGGCATTCACTATGGCTCACAAACTTGAACTTTGTGCCCTTGAGAAAGGCCACTTTAAGCTTCAATCAAACAAACCTAAAATAGAGTTCACTAAATCCTCCATGCATGGTGACACATATAAAAACATCACTAATGTCATCATGGTTAAATCTTCATCTACATCCACTTCTCACATATATCCTCCACAAAGAGATCCTAGATCACTTCCTAATTATACTCCCTGGTGGAATCATATAGTTTTGTATTTGACAAGTTGATTGTTGTCCATCTTATTCAACTTCCTCCCATCCGACCTTTTAATGACTCGCGACCCAAACCTGTATAATATCACCAGGGGAATTATTGTAAGTATCATCAATTCCAATGGAAGGACATTGATAATTTTCATTCCTTCAAATATCGTGTCCAAAAACTTATAAATTAGGGGCATCTCCAAGTATACTATCTTCACACACCACCCAATAAACCCCTTATGTCTATAAATAGTCATTCCCCAATCATACATCATCAAATCATATTCCATCCCCCACATATTATGAACCTAATGCTCACACAATTAACACCATAAATCAATAGCCTACATTATTTACCCCATTATCTACCACATCTACCGTTACTTTAGACAATTCTTCTACAACAATAACCTCTGTGATATCCATGCATATCTCTACACCTATTACATCTCAACCTATCATAGCTAGTCCTTCATCAACATATATGTCAAATACTCCTACTATGGAATCTGCACCACCTATGTCTACAACCATCTCAGTCATACCCACTACCACTGCATCCCAATCTATCATATCCAATTCTTCATCAACATCTACCTTTCCTACATCTATACCTACTTACACAAAAATCATAACTAATAGCATAACCATACCCACATCTACATATTAATCTACACATATATCTATGTTACTCCTTGAAAATTTTGTTACCCAAACATCCTCACTTAAGACTACCCAAAATGATATTCTTACCCCATCTCTAAAACCAATTTCTCTTACACCAACCAATCCTAAACATATACAATCTGCAACACCTTTTGATCCCATCAAGTGCATCATTCAAAACCTTCTTTCATCTCAAATATCAACATCTATAATGCAACATACATAATCTAATATAGACCCCTCAATTGAGATCATCATCATTCCTTCCAAAGGAAAATCCTCACAACCAAAGTATAAGAACCTTGACATACCCACCCAAAAATATATCACACATCCTCACAAAATGTTGGAGCTCCCTCCTCCCAAGCCTAAGAAAACTAATGAATACATCATCACTCTTAGGATAATCTCCATCTATCTTAGGACTAGGAAATTCATCTAATACACCCATCATAATCTGACCTAAATCTAATAAATCTAACCGTTATCTAAATTTAATCCCCCTTCAACATCATCTAAGTCCTAATTCATCAAAAACAAATCACATTTATCTACTCCTTCCTCTAAGATTATATCTAAATGAAAGGCTTTCATGAAGCCTCATCAAAGAGATTCATTCTTATTTAATTCATTTACCATTCCCAAATTAATTTCATTTACGAGCTCTTATTCAATAACCACTATCAGGTCCTATATTGAATCCTTTCAATAAATCCTTCAAGCATCTGCTATCTCCCTTCCTCCTATCAAACCTTTTGATCCACATAATCAAAATCCATATTGGTTTGACTCTAACACCATGTGTACTAATCATCTCACCCCAAGTCATGACATTAAGCATTATAAGGCCCTTCAAACTCTCAACCATACTTTATTGGTAGAGGATGACCTTCATATTAACAAATACCATCCTATTCCTTCCATATCATCCACATCCAAACCCAATCCTGCCATCAAACCCTCACCTCTTAAGGAATATAAATTGGGTCCTTAACCTAAATCATTTTTCGTAATCCCTCCCCTAAGCTCTTCATTGATTCCATCCCATTACTGATCCTCCTCGTGATTCTCAATCATCTATCCAAGAAAAACCTAGAGGCATCATCACTGCCTCTTGTAACAATCCTACCCAATCTCCTTTTGTGTCCTCTAACTTATCCATATATGCATCCAAGTTTCATAAAGTGATGCAACATCCCTCACTAAGGTAGAATCCATTCCTCTCTCTTAGTCCTCTCACGTATCCTCCTTCATCCAACCATCTCATGGAAATCAATGAAAGTGTGTATATTTTTCCGTAATTCTTTAAAACTCCACAATAACTGTAAGAGAATCATACTATCATGACATGTGTCTTCCTCTTAATTCCCACATCATCCCATCTAATCAAATCTAATCCCATATAAATCTATTTAAACCTCATCTCAGCCAATTCTTTATCTTATCTTATCCAATCCACTTATATGCTATTGCATATCATTCCAAGTCCACCTTTTTGGATATCTTTGTGCCTCTCTTGGGGCACCATACCTCATCATAAGCCCACTTTTGTGGCCTTCTTTTTCTCACAGTGGAACCATACTCCCTCAATATTCAAAAGACAATGCATAAAATTTTACCTCCTCTTATCTATCTCACCTCATCTTATCTTCCACAAGTTATCATCTTATCCCATGCACTCAAACATCTCAAGGAGCATGACTTTAACATCAGTGATCTTGTCCTTAGATAAAATAAAAATGTCACTACTCTAGAAAGGAACCAATGTGGTAATTTTCTCCTAACTATATTAGACCATACATTATCATGCATAAGTATGGGTCTGGGGCCTATCGTTTGGATTTAATTGATGGCAAAATGTAAATAGAACCTCTTAACACATTGCACTTTCAGCCTTTGTACTATTAACATATATACCGATTTGAACTTGGCTATCCCATTGGTAATCCATCCATCATTAGTCTCTTCCATATTTTATCGTAATGATTTGGAATTATGTGGTCTACTGTCAGTTTCTTAGGTGTGACCTTGAATATGGGAACCATGAATCTAATCATATCATATTCCTTATCATTAGGTTATTTCTTCTTGGTGAGAACTCTATGATTATTACATCCATTACCCTCTTATTTACCTACTAGAACCACGCTAAATGTCCATGGGTGTCACTTGTACATTCATTATCCAACCTAAGTGGTATACTTAACTATTCCTAGCTCTTCCCTAAAAAGTTCAAAATTCCATGGATGTTCATATCTAAAAGTCAAAATAAAAAATACTTCTCCCTCAAAGGACAATTTTTCATAAAAAGCAAAAAAAAATCAAAATTATAGATTGATCTCTCGAAGGACAACTATCATGCATATATATTATCCATGTCATCTATAACAAAAATAAATCTCAATGTCAAACATTTTACAGAAAAAAGTAGACCACTCATTCGAAGGATGGCTACCCCCTTTATATCATGGTAGAGAAGGTTTCTCGTGTTGATCAACCTAATATCTCATAAAAAAAATCATAAAAAATCAAGATCAAGCATCCTCCGAAAGCTTCCCACATCGATCAACTTTCTTGTCTATAGAAAAATTCCCATATTGATCAATTTACATCCCATCACCCAGAGCTGGGGCATACACCTAAGGAAACCTGCCTATGGAGAACCTATATTCCCACATATAAGTCACATCTAAATACCTTCGTCATGTCAATATTAGTTTCATAAGTTCAATTTCCATATTGTCCTCATGATCCTTGGAATAACTAACTATCAGTGGTTATGTGTTAACACCTACTATTGGCTGCAATTGCATTGGCTTCAGTGGCACCTTTTCTTGTTTACCTCCAAGGTAAGTGCATGGAAATGGGGGGCCAAAAGATGGTCTTAAGTGGACACGTTTTTTTTTAATAATAAAAAACTTCAACTTGTACGAATTATTTGAGATAGTTACACTCAAAATTTGAAGATGTTATAAGAACATGAATGAATTTCATGTCTAGTTTCTAAACTACTAATTATTTGTGAAAATGGTTAAGTGCAAGTGGGTTAACTATCATAAATGTAGATTGAGAAACAGGGACGGAAGCCTGTGTTATTTTATTAATCTCAATCAAGTAAAAAAGTATAGAGGATGGGCTGCAATATTTATAGATATTGCACAACCAAATACATCCGGGAAAATGAGTTGCACAGGTGCAACCAAAAACCAGAATAAACAAGCTTCCAAATCACCCGGGAAGCAACATTTACATAAAAACAAATATATTGTTTATAACAATATAACAATGTGCATACAGACAAATATGGTTGATTAACCATGTAACAATATAACCATTTATTATTTAATTAATAAAATTAATTAAATAATCTAACTATGCATAATTAATATTTAGGATAATAAAATTTATCCTAACATTCCCCCCCTTAATTGTACATTGTCTGAAGAGATGAGGAGAGAAATGCTCTGAACAACTCGAACTTGTCACGTGCAAGTGACTTTGTGAAAATATCTGCTCGTTGTTCAGCTGTTGGACAAAACTGAAGCTGGATGTTGTGCTTCAACACATGTTCGCGTATGAAATGAACCTGAACTTCAATGTGCTTTGTTCTCTCATGAAAAACTGGATTGCGAACAAGTTTGAGAACACCTTCATTGTCTACATACATGGTAGTCGGTTTGTCCTGTGGTATTCCAAGTCCTTCCAGTATGCGACGTAGCCAAATCGCTTCACAGACAGCTTCTCCTGCAGAACGATACTCAGCTTCTATGGAAGAGCGAGAAACAAAGTGTTGTTTCTTACTTCCCCATGATATTGGTCCAGATCCCATAAAGAATACAAATCCAGAAGTGGATTTTCTATCATCAATGTTACCTGCATGATCTGAATCCGAATATCCAGTCAAGAAGAAGTTTTCATTCTTCTTGTATTCTAGACCAAGATCCACTGATCCTTTGAGATATCTCAAAATGCGCTTTGCTGCTTTCCAATGACAAATTTTGGGTTCCTGCATGAACCTGGATAGATAGCTCACTGCAAAGCTGATATCTGGTCTAGTGTAGGTCAGGTAAATGAGACTCCCAATCAGCTGCCGATAGAGAGTGGCACTTACCTCAGGAGATGGATCTGAACGAGATAACTGTAATCTGTTCTCCATAGGTGTAGTAATTGGTGTGCAATCCATCATCCTAAACTTCTCGAGCGTTGTCTTGGTATATTTCATCTGAGAAACAAAGATATGATTCTCTTTCTGCCATACTTCCAGTCCAAGACAGTAGTGCATAAGCCCGAGATCTGTCATGTCGAATGATCGCTTAAGATCTTTCTTTGTTTCATCAATCATCTTCACTGAACTGCCAGTGATGACTAGATCATCGACATAAACTACAACAATCACCATCTCCCCCCCTTGATTTTTGAGGTAGAGATTGGGATCGTATGGATTTCTAACGAATCCATGTTGTACGAGATGCTCATCAATCTTGATGTACCATGCCCGGGGTGCCTGTTTGAGGCCATACAGAGATTTCCAGAGTCTGCATACCTTTTCTTCTTGACCAGGTACAATATATCCCTTAGGTTGAGTCATGTAGACTTCTTCTTGCAAATCTCCATTCAGGAAGGCACTTTTTACGTCCATTTGGTGAACTTTCCATCCAAACTGTGCAGCTAGAGCAAAGATCATCCTGATCATTTTGATCTTAGCTGTGGGAGCAAATGTCTCCTCATAGTCAATGCCTTCTTTCTGTGCATACCCCTTTGCTACAAGTCTTGCTTTGCACTTGTCCACTGTCCCATCTGCTTTGTACTTAGTTTTGAATATCCATCTGCATCCAATGGGTTTCTTCCCTGGTGGAAGATCAACAAGCTGCCAAGTGTTATTCTTCATCACTGATTGATATTCAGAATCCATGGCATTTTTCCAAGCTTTTGACTGTAGGGCTTCCTGGACTGTAGAGGGCTCGTCTGATTCAATGACTCTACTCATCAAAGCAAAGTTAACTTCTTCTCTTGCTTTACTGTGAGTCCGTGGTCCAGGGGTGGATGTATCCAGTGGAGCATCCAGTCTTGCATCTCGTAATGTGCTTGTACACCATTTAGGCATACGTTGAGCTGTTCCCATGGGTTGTGGTTCTATCTGATCAACACCATCATCCCCATCATCACTTTCATCTTCTGAGGGAACATTAGTTTCAGTTTTTACAACTGGTGAAAAATCTACATCTTGCGAGTCCGGAGGAGGAGTCTCTGCTTCCTTCTTCTCGAAAAACTCAACATCTCTGCTTGTGTAGACTTTTCTGGTCTTAGGATCCATCAGTCTATACCCAAGAGTCTCTTCACTGTATCCAATGAAGATGAGATTTTGTGACTTCATGTCCAATTTCTTTCTGTTCTGTTTGGGTATGTGCATGCTGGCTTTGCACCCGAATACTCTGAGGTGTGCAATGGATGGTTTCCTTTTTGACCATGCTTCTTGTGGTGTAATTCCATCAAGAGCAGTTGTGGGTGCTCTGTTTAACAAATACACTGCTGTTTTTGCTGCTTCTGCCCAAAATGTCTTTGCAAGGTCCGGAATCATCGATCATGCATCGCACCATTTCCATGATAGTACGATTTCTTCTCTCAACAACACCATTTTGCTGCGGTGTGTGTGGAGGAGGCATTTGTCGACGAATCCCGTGAGTTTGTAGATAGTCTCTGAACTCATCACTGGTGAATTCCCCCCCTTGATCTGAGCGGAGAGTTCTGATGTGACGACCAGTTTCTTTCTCAACTGCCACTTTGAACTTTTTGAATGTTTCAAAGGCTTCACTTTTCTTGCGAAGACAAAAAATCCACATTTTGCGTGAATAGTCGTCAACACAGAGCATGAAGTACTGGAACCCTGAATGACTTGGCTGCATTGGACCGCACAGATCGGTATGAACCAGGTCAAGTTTACCATGAGCTCGAAAAGTACTCGTTTGGAATGAAACTCTGTGTTGTTTTCCTGCTAAGCAGTGAGGACACTTCTCTGTATCCTTCTGAAGAGATGGTAGCCCATGTACCATATTACACCGGCGAAGTGTTTCGAGATATTTGAAACTTACATGACCAAATCTCTGATGCCACAACTGAGCTGAGGTGGAGTTTTTAGCCACAAGTGCTTGATCATTTTTGTGAATGAAATCAAGTTGAAACATTCGTCCCACATTTGAGGCTTTTGCAATTATTTTCGAGCCTCTGGATTTATCTCGAATCAAACACATTTTCTTGCCGGATTGACTATCAAAGTCAATTTTCAGGTTGTGATCTAGGAGTTGACTGACCGAAAGAAGGTTCTTTGTCAACCCAGGGACATATAGAACATCTGATAGTCTGCATTTGCGTGAACCAAGGGGTAGAGAAATGTTTCCAATCCCCTGAACTGTATATGAAGAATCATCTCCCAACGAAACATGATTTTTCGATGGCGTGTCCCTCATTGAAATAAACCAGTCTCTGTGGCCGGTCATGTGTCGAGTGGCTCCCGAATCAACATACCAGACGTCACTAGATGACGTGGATGGTTCACTTGATCGAGCAGTGAACAAGAAGTCTTCATTGTCTGACTGATCTTGTTGCTCAGCAATATTACCTTGCTGGTGGGGTCTTCTTTTCCAGTTCCCCTTTTTCTGCCCGTGATAGTTGTTTGAATGTCCCTTGTAAGTTTGTTGTTGTTGTGGTCCAGAATTGCTTGATGAACCTTTCTTATATGTGTTAAACCAACATTCTTGCAAGTCATGTCCTCTTTTGCAAATTGGACATCGCTTCTTCTGTTGATTGTCCCCATGATACTGATTCTGATGTGGGGACTTTTGATAGGATTTAGGTTTTCCTTTACCTTTTCCTTTCCATTTTTGATGTGAAGACAGTGCCTGCTCCTCTTCATCATCCTTGTTGTACATTGCTTCCTCTTGTTGCAGTAGGTTTACTAGCTTGTCAAAACTAATTGTTGTATCTGACAAGTTTAGAGTTGTGACAAAAATGCGGTAAGAAGAGGGGAGAGCTCTCAGAACAATGGGAACGAGAGATTCATCTTTGACCTCTTCTCCTAGGGCTAGAAGTGAAGCCCTCAACTCTGCAACTCTTCTTAGGAAGGCTTCAATTTTCTCATTCTGTTTGAATTTCAATGTATGTAACTGACTCTGCAAATTGAGTATGACATTCTTATTCTTGGCCTCATATATTGTGCTCAGCTTATCCCAAGCTTCTTTTGCTGATGTGGCATCTCGAATGTGGGCTTGCACATCGTCGGACACTCCAAACAAGATGATGAGTTTTGCTTTCTGATCTGCTCTATCAAATTGTCGTTGTTGTGTTGCATCCGTTGGTGATCTGGTTAGAGTACCAGTCACAACAGGCCATATTTCTTCAAACTCAAGTTGTGTTTTTATTTTTGTCTTCCAAGCAGCATAGTTGCTTCCTCTGAGCAATTGTGAATCCGGAAGAAAAAATTTGGGGGCATTGGTGCCCATTTTGCAGAGATCACTGATAGGGTTTGGCTCTTATCACTCCAGGTATAAGGTCTCCCAATCTATATACCGTCAGTCCGATATACCGAACCTTTCTATATACGCGCCCTTCCGATATACCCGTCGGTACGTGGAAGAAGCTCGCCCTTTCTATATACCCGGCGGTACGTGAAAGAGGTGTTAACGTACATGAAAGAATTCGATACGTGGTACCAAGACAGTACTGATGGGGTCTGTGTGATTATTGACACTGGCTCAAAGAAATATCCTCATACGCGCGCGTAACTTCGCTATATACTCGGATAATTTCTCAGTCCGGATTTATGTCTTGCAATCGTTCACAGACGGATGGGATGGTTCATAGTGTGTGCACTGTGACCTTATTACTCCCCGTCAATTTATAGGGACGATGCCCAGACGACGTTGTTGCAGCTATATTAGGCGTTAAGTGCAGTAGTAGTCGCGACGGCTTTACCTGTAAGCGCTTCCCAGAGGCACTGTATATACCGAACGCTGTGAATGAGATCTAGGATCTCGTGAGTGTTACAGAACCAATTTTACTGTTTTTTATTACAATTCTGCCAGTTTCTGAGCAGTTACAAAGTTTTGCAGTTGACTATGGCAACCTGCAAATTAGTACAATATACAGTACAATTTGAATGACAGGAAAAAAAAAATTCAGTTTCGGGGTCCTGGTGACCTCCTGAACCCAAAATGCTAAAAATTGCAAAAAAATAGCTGAAAATGCAATTTTTAGGTGGGTCTCCTTTTGCAAAAAATGTCTGGAATGAGAAACAGACCAGATAGGAGAAATTTTTTTTTTTTTTTACCCTAAGTTAGGGATTTCTCCGCTAAATTTAGTTAGCTGTAACTAAATTCAAAAAAGCCTGCTAAATTTAGCAGTTCCGCCAAAATTTCCGCCAGATGCAAAAGGAGAGTTTTTGAGTGTTTTTGGTGGGATTTGATCCTCAAACCTCTCACTCCCAAGGCACATGCACTAACCAACTTGCCCACTTGGGGCGCTTGGACTATGAAAGGAAGGAATTTGTATTTATTGACAAATAAATTGACTTACCTCTAAAAAAATGCAACTTGGTGAGCCTCCACATGGCGCATGCTAGTGAAGGGGCGTTTTTAGGGTTGTATTTGCCTAAAAAACGGATTTGAAGCTTTTCTTTTCACCTCCACGCCTTTGTATTCTCCTATGGCCGCGCGTTTTTTTTCCTTTCCACGCACTGTTTTGCATGTACAGGCCACGTTTTTTGTGTTTGGGCGTGTTTTTCCTTCCTTGGCCGCGTTTTTTCCTTGGCCGCTGTTTTTTATTCCCGTGGCCACATTTTTTGGTGCCTGTATAGGCCATATTTTTTACTGCCTATTGCACTATTTTTCCTTATTTGGGCGCGTCTTTTTTGTTGTTTTCTCTTGTACAGGCCGCATTTTTTACAATGTAAGCCTTCATTTGCTTGTTGTAACCTTGTATTTCCTTGTGCAGGTCGCTGGGAGGCAGTAAATGGCACGGGGAGAATGGCGACTTTTTGCTTCCGTTTTTCTTGTGCAGGCCGCGCAGGTGCGCATATACAAGAAAAAAACGTTTTTATCTCCTTTGTGTAGGCGTAGGAGGACAGGGATCTGATAGTCGCTGTTTTCTTTATTGCAAGGCTTTCCTCTTCTTTGGCCGCCTATTCTCCTTTTCCACTGTATATTTTGTGCAGGTCCAGCGTGGGCGCCTCCTTCTCCTTTTTTTTATTATTCTTTGCTCTGTTTGATTCTTGATCACTGCAGGTACATATACAGACCTCCAAAACAAGCCAAGCAAATTCCAAATACAGTAAAACAAAACCCTTATTGGGAAATTTTTTTTTTATTATTATTATCAATACCTGGAGCAATTTTTGCCTGGTGCTGAGTGCGCCAGTGCAAAAAAAATTTGCGTTCCAAACACCTGGAACGAACTGGGGGATGTGGAAAGGCAGAGATGAGGCTGGGAGGTTGCAGGAGGCTGCACAGGCTCTCTATTGCTGCATACTCTTCTCCAATCTTCTCTCTCTCTGCTGCTCTCTCTTCCACACCTTCACAGGGCCAAAATTTCACTCTGGTACCAAATGTAGATTGAGAAACAGGGACGGAAGCCTGTGTTATTTTATTAATCTCAATCAAGTAAAAAAGTACAGAGGATGGGCTGCAATATTTATAGATATTGCACAGCCAAATACATCCGGGAAAATGAGTTGCACAGGTGCAACCAAAAACCAGAATAAACAAGCTTCCAAATCACCCGGGAAGCAACATTTACATAAAAACAAATATATTGTTTATAACAATATAACAATGTGCATACAGACAAATATGGTTGATTAACCATATAACAATATAACAATTTATTATTTAATTAATAAAATTAATTAAATAATCTAACTATGCATAATTAATATTTAGGATAATAAAATTTATCCTAACAATAAATGTCAATAGGTTTTGTAAAAAAAACACAGTAGACATTTTTTCGTGCCCCTTCCATTTTTTAACACTATTTATTATTTTTTAATACCCTTTGGTAGAAAGAAAAATAGGAGCATCTTGTTTGGGATAGAATTTTTCTAACATTTATGTAGTGAGTATTTTTTTTTGTGATTTTTCGATCACAAGGATTTTGAAAATTAAAAAATAACGAATAGCTGATCGTTCCCCCCTAACAACCTAAAAAAATCAAAAATTAGAATTGTTTCTTGAATATGTATAGAAGTAGGCCTAGTTTGAGATTGTATAATTTTTTTTTTCAATTCGGAGAAGTGAAAAAAAAGATACATGAGAAAATATAAGCATTTACAATCACTAAAAACAGAGATATAAAAGATATAGTTTGAAATAAATATAAATGGAAACCTTAGAATAGTCAAAAAATATAAAAACTATATATTTAAAAAAGGATAGTTTTCTTGGCGTTGTAGGAAATATTTTAAGAAAGATAGAATTTTTTTTGTAGGATTTAACATGGTGGAAGGTGAGTTTTTGCATATTTTGTCAAAAACACATAGGTTGTTGTGTTTTTATAGGTCCAAGGCACATGTTTGGGAAACCAAAGAAATTCCAAGCCTATAAATTCTTGGTTTTGGGCATAATAAAGGAAACATGTACGCGTTAAAAATCGTACATGTTCTATATAGTATAAGAATTATATATGTTTCTAGAATTATTTTATTTACAAAAATAAATGTTTGAGTATAATTTTTAATTTATTATTATTTTATTTACTTTAAATTTATTTTAGTAAATATTAGAAATTAGAGTCACTCTGCACCTTATAGAACTAGTCTCACAACTCCATGATTCACATTTTAGGAGATAGTTTTTAATATTATAATCTGGTCAGTAGATAGGTAATTTTCAATATTTCAGCATTCATCCTAAATCTTTTAGGGATTAAATTCTATAATCTATGTCTATTTTGACAACGTATATAGTCATTATTTAGGTTTCTGAGCCTTTTAGATTGTTTGCTGACATTTGTAGGAGTGTTAGATGTGTCACAATTATATTTTACAAACCTCAAAAATCTCAAAGGAAATAATGGCTACTCAAATATATGCACTCATGAGATTCCTTATAATACATAACAAATCAAAACACATGTGTTGGACATAGTGTCATTGGTGTTTTCATTGATGTCAAGTTGCATCAATGGAAAAGGGTGTCCAGGTGGCATCGGAGTCAGCATAATCATCAAGAATCATGAAGGTTGATTAGTAGTCCCATGTTTTGGTGTCATGAATTGTTGCATTGGTGAAGTGTTGATTTGGAACATAAAAGGAAAGCTTCATTGTTTTAAAATTCTTCATGAAAAATTCAAGCCTTAGAGAAAAATATACGTCTCCAACATGTAGAGGATTTATGTAGCTTTCCAATTCCTATTTATTTTCCTTATAACTCCTTACAAAGCTCCTGGAATCTTCTAGAGAAGTTAGGTTTTACCATTAGAGTGTTTGTTCCCTGGACCTAGAAAACCCGATGTTGAGCATATATTCATTGAATAATAAAACCTTTCTTAAATTACCTTCAACACTTCCATTATTACCCAACATCACCTGTTGATGTTTAAGATCTTTCCTAAACTCTCCCAGAGGGTGTTTTGATAGTTTTATAATTGACAAAATAACTAGCATGGAAATTGAAATTTTTAAAGCATGACAACCAAGCCCTTAATTGAAAATAAGGTTCTTAATCACTATGCATCCTTCCTCTGGTGATGTAGGAACATCTTGTCTATAATAAAATTTAGCTTTCTTAGGTGACTAGGGGTATATTGGGTCCACTTGAGATGGCCATAGCTTTACTATTCCATCTGGACGCTATAGGAAAGAATACAAAGTTTCCCTCCAAATGTATAATTTCAATATTTTAACTAGCTCTAGGTATGTTATAGGCTTAGGTGTTAAGTGACATAGTCCTTTCAGACTGAGATATCAGGTTCAGAGGTTAGAGACTATTTTGTAAAGCATTTTCACATGTAAATATCTTGTTTTGGATTGTATTCTTATCTATAGTGTTGTTTAAGGCTTCATGGAACCCTCACAATGTCCAGGGAATGGAAAATAGATAGAAAGAATTACTCATACCAGACTATACCCTATTTTAGAATTTTAGTAGTATGTAGCATGAACATAATGATTCAATGAAATCCTCGAGTCTATTTCAGGGCATTGATTACAAGTAATTGGTGTTGAAAAAGTCAAGAAAAGGTAATAATCCATTTAAAGGAGGATTTCTTAAATTAAACTTGTGTTCACAATCCTAACTGTGCGTGACTAGTCTTAAGGGCCTAGAGTATAAAATTCATTGTAAAATTTAATACTTATGCTTGTTATAGTCCTTGATAAGTGTAGAGAAAGGTAATAAGAAGACCAAGAGTTTCAAAATACCTATTATAGGTTAGAATAAGAATAAAAGGAAAGGAATGTGCAAATACAGTCTAGTAGTATTAATGCCCAGTTTGAGGGCTAGGAAAGATGCAATTTTAGAAAAATAGTCTTTATTCCATGTGTTTTAAGTTTTTGGAGCCTCTGAGAAGTTAGAGGAAGGAATAAGGGCATTAATGACTCATAAAATTAGGGCATAAGGATAGAGTATTGAGTGGTTAGTAGGTAAAGGAAGAAATGTACAATCATGCTTATTTTTTGTGACTGTTAAGACCAACCTTGAGAAATAGTTTTCTTAGGAAAGAAAATCACAAATAATTTTCATCTATCATTGAGGGAGTGGTGTTATAATTGTTTTAATCCTTGAGGAATAGGGAAAAATCCTTATACAAATTTAATCAAGAATACCTATTGACTATCATGCACAATTCCATAAAGAAGCCAAGAGAGAATAAGGGTTTGTATGAAAAGGCTTAAGTGGAAGAGGAAGAGTTGAGTGATTTTCATTATTGATTAGGAGAGATGTAAGAAAAGTGAGATGAGTGAAAATAATATTGAGTAAAATTCAAAGTGAAGGTGAAAAACAAAGTTGAGAATATTGTTTAGAGCTTGAGCAAACAAGTAGTCTTAAAAAGCTAAAATTTGAAAATCTAGTAAGATGATGGATAAATGAGTAATGGAGAATTAAGGTGTGCTTGAGTAAGTTTTATGGGTGTGTTGAAATATGGATGTAAGGATGAAACATGTGGTAATCCATTAAACCCTTATTTTCTCTTTCAAACCCTAACTAGACCTACTTGAAATAGGGAAAAAGGAGAAAGTTGAATTGGGGAAGCTATACTTTGAGTTGAAGTTATATAAAGAGGATTACAGGGTACTTTGTATCATCTGGACAACCTATCATTAGTTCAACATTCACCCTGGATCAAAGGAAAATCCTAATAAGTTCATTTAGTGTGTTTCAGTGTGTAGGTAATAGTGTCTAAGGTGATTGATCATCTCATTTAGTTTTGATGAGAATCTACTTTCTCTGAAGGCCTAAAAAATCCATTTTTGGCCATTTTGTAGCTAATTGAACACCCTTCAAAAAAATTTAAAATAAAATATTAAGCATATTAAGGTGATTTCAAAGATAATTGAATATGTCTAAGTAAATTTAGGAAATTTTAGGAAATAAAATCTCATTCAGGAGTAATATGTTTAACACTGAGTTTTTAGGTGTAAGGAATGAAAGGTAAAATGGTGAAAGCTAACTTCTCTGGATGATTCCAAGATTTATGGAAATATTTAGGATGAAAAAAATATGCATTTGAATGATATTAGGATACTCTACGAGGTGGAATAATCAATATTTATTCAAGACTTAAATATTTATTTAGGTACTACAAAACTCTGTAGTTGCCCCTCCCAGTTCAAAATGAAATAAGACATAAATTTTGATTCCCAAGAAAATTTATATTTTTAGTATAGTGTCATTGATCATAAAATTTGATTTGTAGTGTTTTATTGAAGTATGGAGGTCAAGGACATGTATCTAATCCTCAAATTTCATTCAAGGATTCATCCCCTATTTAGAGGAGGAAACTCATTTCCATGAGGAACAACTTGAGAAAAAAGGTGTCCATGTACCATAAGCATGCTTACATCTAGGTGTCATCTTGGTCAATAAATTGAATTTTTAAGGATTCATCATTTTTTTAGGTAAAATTTGGAGCTCATGAAGGAGTGACTTGATGATCATCATATCCTGACTCTTTCATTGTACCCAAATCTCTCCAATGAACAAGCTAAAATGAGTTAGTCATGCCACCGAGGTATCCAAAAAAATTATGTGTGACTTATTATTAAGGAATATTATATCTACATGAGAGACATATGAGAAAAAAATGTATGAGAGTCATGAATTTGATTCCTTGAAAGGATGATTTTAGAGCTAGGAAAGGTGAGGGGATGATCTTTATATGAAGCACACAATTTCTAAGAATGAGAAATCATACGAGTTAACTTGATGAAATTCACTTGGTACTATTTGTAGACACCCTAATTTCACACCTCTTCCAAATCAATTAATTTACCCAATCCCTTTTCCACAAAAATCCCCACTGAATTAATCGATGTTAATTGGTTAATTAATTTGTTTCAACCCCTAAATTAAACCCAATCTTCCTCACATGCCAAATATTCCCTATGTCCCCCAATTTTAGAATTAAAAATACAAGTGTAATCCTCACCCACTCTTTGTGGCCCCCGCTCACCTAATCATGCCCACATTTTCAAACTGTAAATACTTAAACTCCTCTAAGTTAATTCATTTTCTAGGATATAAATACAACCTTACCCCCTCTCTTTAAACAAGCCTGAATATCATGTCATATTTCTTTCATCCTTTGAGTATAGAACATCCCTCCACCTCGTCCTGATGCCCAAATAGCCCCATTTTGATCATCCCATATCCATTATCCCCTTTATCCACTGGTTTAAAGTAAGTTTATCTTGTTATAGATAAGGCCTTGCTCTAGTTTGGGGGAAGCACTTACATTTCACACAATCTAGGCTCATCCATACTTCATTTCCCATTCCAAGGTTTGCCAAGGAATCATAGAGAAGGAAGTGTCTGGCTAGTTTCTTTAATTTCTTATTATCAATGTATTTTCTTAGCTCACACTATTCATAAAAACACATTCAACACTGAGTATCTTGATCACATATTAAGGAGGAGGCAAATTACAATGACCTAATTTTGGCCATAGGATAGGAATCCCATTTAGGGAGAAATCCTCTATCTACAAAGTGAGGATTTAAGTTAGTAAGAAGTAGAAAAACATCATAGAGTTGATTCGTGATCACTAAAGTTAATTATGGACCAAATTTCAATATTGGTACCAACTCAAGTAGTGGTAGGGCCAAAATCCAATCTAGAAGGTAAAAAAACCTACAAAACGACTATATATTTTCATAAAATAAAGACCAACTACAATATATATGCTATGAAATTTTTAGGTCCTTACTGAAATCTTTAAAATGAGTAACTACTGACCAAATTAGATTTTTAAAAACTATCTTCTAGATTATAACTTTTAGAGATACGGGACCACTTCCATTAGGTGCAATGTGGCCCTAATTTATTATATTTAATAAAATAAATCTTATACTTAAAATTTATTATAGTAAATATGACTCCTCTGGGCCCTTCTAAACTTCATATAACTCAAAACACGTCCACATTTCCTAACTCTAGAAACGTGTACACATTCAAATGCATATGCATTTTAGGTTTGGGAAATACCAAACCTATCAAATCATAACCCATACGTCTTTTTGGCTAATTTCAAGTTTTTGTCCACTTTTTGGCCCCCCAGATTAGTGCACTTGCCCTCCAATCTGGTTCAAAGCATTGTTTCCTTGTACGCTCCTTGTTATGATTATGTTTCATTTATATCACTTTGGTCACCTTTTATCGAAGTTGCATCCTTTCTCTTACACTAAGCATATAATTCCTAAACCATTTCACTTATGCATATGTGTTTACTTTTAATATAACCTTAATCATATCCACATCATCCATATTGGACCATATTTTTCTTATTTTCATCCATTTATACATAGTCACGTCATAATCATACCCATACACTAAACATAAATCCATATACCGTAAACCATTACATATATATCTAATCCATATCTAACATTCATATCTAAAATCACAATCCATAAGATCATCATCTAAGTCTAATATATCATAAACATGATTCAACATCATAATCAAACATTTACATCTACACCTAACATCAACGTTATCAAAACCATAAATCATCACATAATAAACACATCATGAATCATTACCAAAAACCAAAATCATCATCATCATATATATATATATATATATATATATATATATCATCATGAGTCCAAAATACATCAATACATCATATGTCGTAGCTATATAAGGGTCATGTCTAAGTGCTGATACATCATTAAGATAAGTAAACTATACATCTAACAATATCAAGTCCGGTCCTCCTAGGGTAGGTGATTATATAAATCTAAAGGCCTCATAACCTCCATCATGTCCCACATCTCGTTGTGGCTATGCCACGCTCACCGTCGCTCCATCCCTAGTCGCCACCTCATGCACCCAGTCACCATTGACCCAACCTTGCATTTTTCACCAATCTCCATTTTTTCTCAACTGGATTATTTCTTCCTTTCAAAATTATCTTTTCTTCCACTTATTACTTCAATTGGTTTTCATCTTGCATCCTTATTGTATCCCACTCAGTCTTCCTTATATGTCACATCTTTATGTTTATCATCTTTCCCTTGTGGCCGTCCTTGTGTTCCCTCTTGGGGCATGATTATTTTACCTCCTTTTTTGTCCCACCTCAAAGACATCTTTTTCAAATCCTCCTATCAGCAAGATATCTCATTCACTTTTTCTCACCCCTATCTTGTATTCGCAAACCTTTTCTCAACCATTTTTTGCATTTTCTTGCACATCTTTGATGTTTTCCTTTGACCCATTGGTCTCACGGTTCGCACATCCATTTGAGAAAATTCGTCTTGTTTTCCTTCATTTTATTATGGTTTATGCCGACTCATAGGTCTATAGGACATTATTATCGTCTCCATAAAGACCGTACTTTTTTCCCTACTGAAGGGATTCCAGAATCACTACCATCCTTTTATTTTACTTTTTACTTTTTTTTCAATCCTCGTATGGGATATCTTATCCCCTCATCTTCTTTTTTTTTCCTTTCCATCCTTCTTCACCTATATCTTTCAAACTCATGATTGTCTTCCTTTCGTGTCATCGACCCCAATTTTTAGGGGGAGAACCTAATCAATTATATTTCCCATCCTTATCATTATTTTGTTTTGTTTTTCCCAACACAAACCACTCAACAAAAAGGGGAAAATGTAGACACCTATTTTTTATATCGCTTCTCTTTTACCCCATATTCATTGTTTGTCACCTTTTCAAATTATCCACTTTCCCTTCTAAATTCAATTCATCCCATTTTCCCACATTTAATTCCCTTTCATCCATCCCATATCATTATTTTCCCCTCATTAATTAATCCCTCAATAACTTTCCCTAATCATCCTTAATTAATTCTAATCCTTCATTAACTCATTTCCTCTCTCTAGATCCCTCCATTTTATCATTTCTATGCTCTCACCCAACCCCATTCAATGTTTACATATTTCTCTTACCTTTATTTACTCCATTTCAAACCTCACCTATCCATTTAACTTCCCTAGGCAACCCTAGTTTGTCCTTACTACCCACAACCCTAATCAGATGTCTTTGGGCTCATTGCTCGTCAAGTTGGGCACCCTACCTTTTCCCAAATGGATGGCTCTCCACATTTGTAGGTGAATTACCTATGATATCGTCAACCATATAAAGCCACCTTTACCCCTCCTTTTCTAGGGATGCAACTTTGAAATATTTATCTAATTTGCAATCTTGTCTTCATATTTGAGTGCCTTTTGTAGCTTCCTACCAATCTTGGAGTCTTCTTGCAGCCTTTGGACATCAACTTGAGATATTTTGGGAGTTATATTTCCCCCTTTTCATTCTTCATTTCTTTGTTTCATATTTCATCCATTTTCATCTCTAACTCCTTGTGTAGGTTCAAGTATCACCAATAACTTCATTTTTTTCTTTTCAACCTATGTTTCCATTTACAGGTCTTCATTTCAGCCCATATATTTTCATCTAAGTCTATCTCATACCCATTTGACATCAAATCTATCTAGTCACAGTTGACCCAACCTCTATTGCGTTAGTTTCTCTTCCATTTAGATATACAACCATATGTTTTCTGTTTCTATATCCGTCAACTTCACAAATCCAGTAATTTTATCCCTCTGTTGTCTCAACTTCATTCTATTAACCCCCCATCACTGCCAACCCAAACTAGTCACCATAGACCTAGTCTTTATTTTTAGTATTTACCCTTATATCTCTAATTCTATTACATCCTTTTTGTTTCTCCTTGTTCTACACATTCTGCAAGTTTCTATTTATCATCTCAAAACTATACCAATCACAAATCTACCATAAGATATTTTAGAAGTGTATTTTTCATTGATTTCTTGGTTTACCTACCCTCGATTGGCCATCTGCAATCTCGAGTCATCGTCCACCCACTCAGGTTTGATTTATCTTATGTTTACTTAGATAAGATCTACTTATATCATCTTAGATCCAACATTTTAGTTTCTATTTTACTTCAGATTCTTCATTTATATCAGATCCATATTCCATTTATTTTATCTATCTTTATCAAATACAAGGATTGACATCCATCCTAGGAAGATCTTACTTCTCGAGACTAAATTTGTCAGGAAACCCTTCCATATATCTACTAATCCATCCTATATTGAGTTTGTTTGATTAATAGGTGACTTGAATCACTGTAGAGGAGGATATTTCATTTGCGTCCATCCATATCATCATCCCATATCAAGGTACCATAAACCCTTCATATTTCGAGTCACTTTATTTTCTTTAGTACTAGTTCAGTAATCTAAGCAAGAATGATGAAATTTTGTCCAATATCTACTACTAGATTATCCATAGTCCTCATACATCGGTAATTTAATCACACTATATTAAATGTTTATTTAGAAGTAGTTGAGGAGGTATTGGGAAGAAGTAGAAGTTTTTCTTAAGAGGTTTCGTAGGTTGTAGTGGAGATATAATTAAGATATGATTTTAAAGTGATCACTATAGAAATAATTTATCAAATAGAAATATATAGTATATTCTCACAGGATATTATTAGGATCAAGAAGGATAATTATTTTAATTTTATATTGAGTTTATTATTCCTAGCTAAAAGTTCTTTTATTGTAATTGCATAAAAATATGATATTCTAATAATATACATGATACAAAAAAAATTACGATATGAAGAAAACCTTGATAAGTATGAAACTGATGAGATTGTAAAAATCGAAAACCCTATGGATAAGGTATGAATCCATAAGATATATGTAGTTTTAAATAAGCAAGTTCAACAAAAATTAATTTCAAATAAAGCTAGATACATTAACTGCACGTATTGGTTATATGAGATTGCATTAATTTACTACAAGATATGGAGTGATAGTGATATGAACGTGTGTAAAAATGTTTTGTAGAGTTTCATTGATATGCATTAAAAATATGGGAGTGTAAAATTCAGAGGAGGTCAAAGTAGTATGGTATAACTATGTGTATCTAAAGAATTCAAAGATACATTAATATTGAAGGTCATATCTTGAATTTTCCACATAAAATTTTGATTAACATAACAATAAAGAAAAACACATGCACACACATGCATAAAGACGTAGAAAATTAAAGTTTGTGTGATTAAAAAAACTAATACATTTCTCCTATAATTTCAAGGTGAATGATACCCATACATGCATAATAATTGTGGTGAAACATTGTCCCAAAATAGGTTAGAATACATTTTATAAGATGATTAGAAAAACCATTATAGGAAATTATATAAATATTGAGTTGACCGACTAACACATATTTTCACACAATTAGTCATTTTTTAAGAGGACCAAATACTAGTTAAGTGAAATGGATATGATCAAAATCTTAATGATTTATTAATGTAAAGGAGAAAAAATTATACAAGACGGAGGAGAGAATACAAAGGAAAATGCTAAAAATAATGGAATACTCTACCTGACAATTCTACCATTCATAACAGACCCTGAAAAATAGTCCCTACAATTTTGCTACACTAACAACTAGCTCTAATACGCTAACATTCCCCCCTTATTACATTATTTTCACAAATTTATTCTCTAATCAATTTAAATTTCATATTTCCAAGGGATTTGGTGAATATATAAGCTAAATGTGCATCTTTTGGGTAGTACTGGATATGAATGTGGTGGTTTAAAACTTTTTCTTGAATGTAGTGACATTCAACCTCAATATGCTTGGTCCTTTTATGAAAAACAATATTCTTCAAAAGCTTCAACACACCCCAATTATCACAATGAAGGATAGGTGACTATTCTTTATGAATGTTCAGATCACCCAAAATGTGACATAATCATATTACCTTGCACATAGCTCCATATGTGGCATGATAATTTGCCTCAGTGGATGAAATGGAAACAAAAGTTTGTTTCTTACTGATCCATAAGATTGGTCTAGATCCGAGATGAAATATGTATCCTGATGTTGACTTTCTATCATCAAAAGATCCAACATAGTTTGAGTCGGTGTATCCCTACAAGAAGAACTGATTATTTTTCTTTTATTCCAGACCATATCCAAGTGTACCTCAGACATATCTCAAAACATGCTATGTTGCAACCTAGTTACACTTCTTTGGATCCTACATGAATCTTGAGAGATAGCTCATAACAATGCATATCTCTGGTCCAATGCAAATCAAGTAGATGATACTCCTAACAAGTTGTTTATAGAGAGTTGCATCCACTTACGGTGAGTCTTGGAATCAAGAGAGTTGTAAACCTTTCTCCGTTGTTATTGAAATAAGTTTACAATCTGAAATTCTATATTTTTCTAGGTGTTTCTTGAAATATTTTATTTACGAGATAAAAATAAGATTTTGTTTCTTCCATATCTCCAAGCCAAGACAATAATGGAGTATCCCCAATTTGGTCATGTTGGAATATTTTTTGACATCATTCTTCACAATATAAACATGATCTTTTGAAATTCCAGTGATCACAATATCATCCACATATAAAACAAGAATGACGATTTATGCTCCCACCTTCTTTATGTACAAGTTAGAATCTAAGGAGCTACATGTGAAACCATGTTGAAAAAGGTGATCATATATCTTGATGTACCATGTCCTAGGAGCTTGGTTCAGTCCATACTATGATTTGATGAGATGTCATACCTTTTTAGGATTTTTTTCGTCAACAAATCCTTCCAGTTTGGTCATGTACACTTATTCTTTGAGATCACCATTGAGGAAATCACTCTTGACATCCATGTGATAAAGTTTAAATCCATTTTGTGTTGTTAGTGCACATACAACCCTAATCGTTTTGATCTTCGTAGTGGGTGTAGAGGTTTATTCATAGTCAATTCCTTCTTTCTAAGCATATACCTTTTCTACAAGTTGTTCTTTATGATTATCGATGGATATTTCTACCTTATATTTAATTTTGAAAACTTATTTTCAACCTATGGGTTTCATTCCAATAGGCAGATTGACATGTTCCCACGTCTGATTCTGAATGATTATGTCATGCTCTTCATTCATGGATTTCTTCCATTGAGTTTCTCTTAGTGATTCTTGAACATTATTAGGTTCGGAGATATCAACTACTCTAGTCACGAGTGTAAAATTTACCTCATTTCTTACTTAACTCCTCATTCTAACTTCAGAAGAAGTATTAGGAGAGATTTTCATACCCATTTTGGATGAAAACTTTGTTACTGATGTGAAGAACTACCTGGTGGATGTATGGTAACATTTTCTAATTTTCCAAGATCAACATATAAGTCCCATTACAACTCATCATTTTTGTGAGAAATATCCTCTTGCTAATCATCTGACTTAGAGATAAATTGGTGAGAGGTGGTTAGTATCGATTCTTATTTCTACATTACTCAGTCAAAGGGTGACTCATCACAAACCACATCTCAAATTTGGTAGATTGTTTTTGTCTTAGGATCCATAAGAAAATATTCTTTTGAGGTAGTTCTATAGTCTAGTAAGATGCATGGGAGTGTTTTTGGTTGGATCTTATTTCTTTTTTAAGCTAGAGAATACATATATATTGTGCAACTAAATACTCGTAGATGAAAAATTGATGGATTTTTACTCTGAACTACTTCTACCCAATATCGTTCCTCCAGCATGCAGCGAGCCATCTCCATTACAATACAATTATGGCACTCAACAATGCCATTCTGTTGGGACATGTAAGGAGCACTCAAATTCTGTTTTATTCTTTTTTGGTTCAGAAATACTAAGAAACTCTTTGATGTGAATTCACCATATTGATTTGAGTGGAGTAGAAGAAGATTTTTTTTGGTCTCCTTTGTAACACGTTGATAGAAGAATTGGAAATGATGAAGGTCCTCACTCTTCTGCTTTAGAAAAAAACATGTATTTCGAGAGTGGTCATCCACGAATAGTTGGAAGTACTTGTATCTTGAAAAAAAAAGTAGGTAATGGTCTGAGAAGATCGCTATGAACAACCTACAAATGTTTCTTGGCATGAAAGGTTCTTGTCTTGAATAGATCATTGTCTTGAATTGGACAAATTGGGAATTCCATATATACCATTGTCTTTGAACTCATCTCGTATAAAGATGCAACAGTGAGATGACCCAAACAGTAGTGCCAAAGGGTTGAATATTTTGTCGTAGATGCAAATAGAGCTACTATAGAAGATGAAAAAACATCTAATGTAAATACTTTATCTTGAAAAAAATATCTAGCAACAATTGTACCTTGTCATGAGATCAAGCAGAATTCAATGCCATTATCAAAAATAAATTACACCTTTAGAAAATGATTCAAAAGATGAATGAATGATAAGAAATTGGATGTTAATCTAGGAACATATAATACCTTTGTGATTGTACATTTGCGTGTTCTGAGAGAAATGATGAATTGGCTGAATCCTTTTGCAACATAATATTTATTGTCACTGATCCTTACCTGATCTCTAATGGGTTAGTCTATCAGTGAATCAAACACCTTCCTATGACCTAACATGTGTTTATTTCCACCTAATTTTATCAATTAGACATTACTCATGGGTTTTGAGGTCTAGGAGATGAGCACTAAGTTCATATTTGCAGCACAATTGGATTCTTTAGGTGTCTCATCATAAGATCCATCATCTTGTTGAGATGCAAGATGTCCCTTTTGATTATGCCGGTAGGGATGCCTTGTTTATTTCTAATAATTTTTGTGCCCTTATGTGTTTTCTTGATAAAAGGCCCTTGTTTCAAGCCATTATACCAATAGTTATCTATGGCATGCGTGTTTGTTCGACATATGTGACACCCACCTCTTCTAATTTTAAGATTTATACTATTGTGGAGATTATTTTTTCCATTTTTTTGTGGTTGCTTCATTGGGGGTCCCTTGCAGAACTCCTTACCACGTTACAAATTTGAGATAAAGGATTTGTCTTACAACTCATCCTAGACTGAGTTGATGGCTTATTCCTGTTGTAGTAGGTTCATAAATTCTTTGAATGAAACTATCCACTCAGAGACGTTCAATGTCATGATGAACACTCTGTATTGGAAAGGGAGAGTTATCAAGGTGATGAATACCAATATTTTTTCCTTTATTGTATCATTGAGTGCTAAAATTTACGTTCATAGCTTAGCCAGGTGATGATAATTCCTCAAATTTTTCATCTGACCACATAGATAAGTTGTGAAGCCTCGACTGCAGATGGAGAATCTTCATATGATTTTTCACCTCATAAATTGTCACCAATTTATTCCACATTGCCTTTGTGGTCAATGCATCCTAGAAATGTGGTTGCACGTCACCAGTGATGTTTAACATAATCATTTTTAAGGCTTTAGCACCATCCCTTACATACTTCATTAGCTTATCAAGGTCAGTAGGGACTGGCTCAGTTCTACTGATGATGCTCAATAGTGCTTCAAACTGAAGGATGGTATGCATCTTTGTTTTCTAGGTGGTATATTTTAGCCCTTTGAGAATTTGGGCATCAAAAAGAAGCAATTTTTAAGAATACATTGTAATTTTTTATTTTATTGCTTATGAGAGAAAATTACAAGTGTTTTGACTGAAAGGAATGATAACCAGATCGTACCAAGCCAAGAACACAGATGCTAATCAAACACCACGATCAATAAGATGAAAGCAATTCACCAGAATAACTTTACATAAAACCTTTGCAAAAAAATGAGCAGCAATATCATATATTATTATGGAACTTAATGTAATACATTGAGAGTGGGCCTTTCTTAAATAGGCAAGGAATAAAAATCTAAGAACCAGTCAAGGTCATAGATCAAGCCATAAATCAAGGAAATAACTAGTCATCAAAGAACTAGTCAGGACCATAGATTTAGGAGAGAACTAGACATCAAGGATCTAGTCAATACCATAGATCAAGGAAAGAACTATACCTAACAACTAGATAATATCTCCTAATATCTAAATAAGATAAAAGAAATATCCACACACATAAGTGGGTGAGGATATATACAATAAAGGTAAATAAAGTACCTAGGTGAACATGAGCTAAGGTAAATACCTACTCTAACATTGACTTACTGGAAAGAGAATCAATCTTGGATATGAGCTCCGTAATCACAAGCTGAGAGATGAGGATGCTTATTGGGGCATTCAACATTCTCTTCTTAGTTTTTGGACCACTTCCAACTTCAATTCCTTCTCGTATTCTATATGCTTGGAAGTGTACATTAAACAAAAAGTGTTCCATAAGTCCTTTGCGGATGATCTCGTCAAAGTGAATGTTATTGTATCCATGTATTAGTTAGCTAAGCTAAGAGAATTGAAACTAACACCTAATGGTTCCAAAAAAAAGATAACTAATCCTAGATGATCATGCTAAGAGCTTAAAGATATTAAATATCAACAACATGCCTAGAACTTTGAAGGAAAATCAACATGTTAATCATTATTCTCTACTCTTTGAAAGCTAAACTAGAAATGGACTTATGTAGATCCTTAACAATCAAAATGTGATTGTTTGTTTGATCCCAAGGGTTTAAGAATGGAGTCTCATCAAGACATGGCTACAAGGTCATTTTGATTCTCTCCCTATGACTCAAAACCTTGGATGGATGAAATGCAAGATGAAGACACCTAGCTCAACACTAATGAAGGATGTTCAAAGATGATAATTCCTATAGTTTATGCTATATGCATGCAAAGGTGTAAGAAGAAAGGTAGGAGGAGGTTTACTTATATAGCCCATTGGTTTCAAGAAGTTTTGAATCCTATTTTATGTGGGATAATAACAAATATAGGTTAGTTAGGGATAAACATACTTTGATTTTGCTTTACGGGAGATTAATATATCATTAGTGATTCAAGGGAGTTGAGGGGGGTGTATTAATTAATCAAGAGTGATTTAAAAATAGGTAGGTGTAGCTTATAGAATCTTTTTAGAGGAAAGTTAGCATGAGCTGGGTTATGAGGGGATTTTAATCCAATAAATGAAGACTTATTGATTAAACATAAGGGGAAGTCAATTAATTAATATAGATAGAAAGGAACACTAATTAAGGGATGGTCATTAATTGGAATCTTGGGTGATAAAAGAGTTAATTAATTAGCATAATGTAATTAATCAATGGTGATAGAAAAGAAAAGGCGTGTTATTTGATGATATGTTGTCAATTTTCTAGAAGAAATAATATGAGGCAGGATCTCCTAAAATTAATAAAAATGTATCCATGTATTAGTTTGCTAAGTTAAGAGAATTGAAACTAACACCTAATAGTTCCAAAGAAAAGTTAAATAAACCTAGATCATCATGTTAATAACTTAAAGAGACTAAATATCAACAACATGCATAGAAATTTGAAGGAAAATCAAACCAACATGTTAAGCATTATTCTCTACTCTTTGAAAGCTAAACTAGAAATAGACCTATGTATATCCTTAGCAATCAAAATGTGATTGTTTGTTTTATCCTAACGGTTTAAGAATGGAATCTCATCAAGACATGGCTACACGACCATTTTAATTCTCTCCATATGACTCAAAACCTTGGATGGATGAAATGGAAGATGATTATACCTAGCTCAACACTAGTGGAGGATGTTCAAAGATGATAATGCATATAGTTTATGCTAGATGCATGCAGAGCTAGAAGAAGAAAGGTAGGAGGAGGGTTCCTAATATAACCCATTGGTTTGAAGAAGCTTTGCATCCTATTGTATCTGGGATAATAACAAAGCTGGGCTAGTTAGGGATAAGCATACTTTGAGTTTTCTTTAGGGGAGATTAATATATCATTAGTGATTCAAGGTAGTTGAGATGGTGTATTAATTAATCAAGAGTGATTAAGTAATAGGTAGGTGAAGGTTATAAAATATTTTTAGAGGAAATTTAGCATGATTTGGGTTATGAGAGGATTTTAATCTAATAAATGAAGACTTATTGATTAAACAAAAGGGGAAGTTAATTAATTAATCTATATAGAAAGGAACACTAATTAATAGAAGGTTGTTAATTAGTGTCTTACGTGATAGAAGATTTAATTAATTAACATAATGTAATTAATCAGCCATGATAAAAATGAAAAGGAGCATTATTTAATGATATGTTGTCAATTTTCAGGAAAGGGTATAATTAGCACATTTTTAGCATTTAAATTACTCGTTCCAAATTATTGGTGGCTACAGTTATCGCTATCACAAAGCTCTTCTAGGAAGGTAAATTAGAAACTGGAGCTTTCCTTAGCATCACAACAGTTTTTCACAACCTGCGAGTCTCCTTGGTGGCTTTCAACAGTCCCAAAAATTTCTTTCATGCTTGACATACACACTAGGGGTTCATCATTACTTGGTCGATATGCAAGACTCAAATTGATCCTAGTTGGATTTGTGTAGGGTTCTTCATGATTCCACTATGCTGGTAGAGATTCTCTTATGAAGGGATAAATGACATCAAGGATTAGCTTTACTAATTTTGTAAGTCGATTTGATAGAGCATGAGAGGTCACTTTTGTTGGTTATTCAATCAAAAACTACATACCAAAAAAATAAATTTAGACGCCAAGGAATGGAAACAACATGCCAAACAAATATTTATCAGACCCTACAACAAAAAAATTCACAGGTTTGAATACAACCACTAGGGAAATTAGATGCAAGTCCTCAAATCATCCATTGATGGTCTTTAACAGGTATCCAACTACTTTTAAATCTCCACGTATTGGTTTTTGAATCTCTCTATAGGTCTATCTATAACAACAAAAAATAAAACCACGTGAAAATAACCAGATGAAAGCCAAAAAAGGAGCAAAAATAAAAAAAGAAACTTAGACGGCTTGAGTAGAAAAGGATCTCCATGCAAGTCTAATTGCACATGTCCTCCTCAAAATGATCTTCACATGACTTCTCTCATCCATTTGAACTACACCCCTTCAGTATATTCTAGATCTCCATGCAAGGACAACACAGAAACAACTGCATCTTTCCTAAAGGAAGGAAAATGAAGAAAAATGCTGCAAAAGACTACTTCTCCACAATAAAAATTACTTTGATACGAAATCTTAATCGAAATCTTGATGATTTATTAATGCTAAGGAGAAGTATTTATACAAGATGAAGGAGAGACTACAAAGGAAGATACTAATAGTAATGGAATAGTCTACCTGATCGATCTTGTAATGCCCACTCCTCTCAAACATTTATCTCGTTATGATTTTGATTAATGTGGACTAGAGACATGGACATTATTTTTATATTTTTATTAGCATGTTGATAGACAATACAGACACTTGTGATTTTTAATATGTTATGAATCATATTATAGATGGTATGGACTACTAACAAAAATTTATAAATGATAATCTAGTGTTGTTTCAATGTATATTGATGTTCTGGGATTCTTGACAATGATGATTAAATTTAGATGTTTGGACTGACCTTATGATATTATTTATGTTATGAACTATAAAATTGAGATGTTCAGTGATTGGAAATAATTGATAGAAATTCCTAATGTTGATGATGATGATATAGCTACGTGTATGATGGTGTTGGATGATATGTATGTGTGTTTTATTTTTTGATGTATTTGATGCGGCCTTGAGGCCAAAGGGGTATTATTTGATTGGTTACAAGAAATTATATCAATACAACAAGAAGGGGCTAGGAGACTAAAAATGGAGGAATATTGGGTATTTGCAATAAGGTCACCATGACAACTTCATGTCATGTGTATGGTTGTGTTTTTTAGGAGGACCCATGGGGGGTTGACCTCATGTGTGACCAAGGGGTTTGAATGATTGTTTTATTTCCTTTATTTTATTTATTTAGTTGTGTATGTGATTTATTTATCATGATGTAATTCTAACTTTATTATGGCTTAATTAATGTGCTCTTGTTTAGTTGATTAATCTTGTGATTAAGTTAAATTGATATGTGACTATGTGGAGCAAATTTAATAGATAGTCCTTGTTCTTTTCTTTAATTTTGATGGATTTCATTGATTTTGAGTTGTGTTCTCAACCCCACTTTTCAAATCTCGAATTTGGGCTTGGAGCCCACTTTTAGAGGCTTGTGGGACAAGTTAAACTCGTCCCATACCCATTAAACTTACCCACTAACAATACCTATGAAGTAAGGGGGAAAATTTACCCCTCATGGTGTATTTTTGAATGAAAAGGGGGAAGTTAATGTCACCTTTTTACTTACCCTCTTAATTGTGTCCTTGGAAATATGGAGTAGAGGTTGTTTGTTGAAATGAAATTTTTCATACCCTCACCCACCCATTTATGAGTCTTGGTCTTTGTGTATGACTTAGTGAGGTGGATTGAAGGAGAATTGATGTAGTTTCCTACATATATCAACATCCTCTCCACATTTTCTATTTGTGTGAGTTATTTCATAATTTTTGAGGTTACTTTATTTGGTTGCACACATGCATATTTTTGGATTTTTCGTTTGAGTTACTTATTATTTTGGAGCTTGGGAGCTTTCTTTTGGATTTGGCTTAGACTTAGAGGAAGCTCAAAGTTGTTTTTTTTGGATTGAAGGTTCTTACAATGGTAAGGTAGGGTCTATAACCTTGCATTTTATTTTACTTGTTGCATATTGAATTGTAAAATGAATACATGTGTTTTTTTTTCGATTTGGGGTAGTATGACGTTAAGTATGGTATGGGGAGAAGGAAAATGGGGATCTGTGAGGGAGGGATAAGATTTTTGGGTGCGTATTTGAAGGGATTTTGGGTTATCTCACCTTGTGAAGATAAGGTAGTTTTCTTTCTTATCTTGGCATGTTTAAATGAGGGAGTGATAATATATTTTAGGGAGTGATAGGATATTGAGGGAGGGATAAGAGTTTTTCTTGTATGGATGAACTTTTGGAGGTTCTCAAGGTGGACACTTAACTCATTTGGAGGTATAAGGGATTCCCCATATTTTTCTTCTCCCTTGGCTTAAATTTTAAGCCTATGTGTTTTGAAAATTTTATATTGTTGACTATTAATGTTATTGTGCTTATATGTGTTGTAAGTTTTGTTGGAATGAGTGTATGTATTGTTGAAGAATTTGTGAAGAGTTTTCATGGTTGCTTAATGTCCCTTATTTATCTATTGTCGGGGCTCGAGGGCCAATGAGAAGGGAGGGTTCCCCTTCTCATTGGAAACACGGTTGGGAGGTGAGTGTTTCCTATGCTCCCTTCCTTGTTGTTGTGATTTGAAGATGAAGAAAAAGCTTATGGAGTTGAAAGTTTTTCATGGGATGAATACATGTGTATCGAGAACATAAGAAAGAGTTCTATTTTTATAAATTTATCATGTTGTCTCCACCTTTGAGTGGAGGGATTTGACATACTTGTATTTTAAAGCAGAGTATCTTGTAATTTGATTATCAAAATATGTAATGTAAGTGGTTGAAATAAGAAATTGTAAGTTGTATTTTAGTGGAAATGTAACTAATTCGAATCTGGAATTTAATCAAAAGGTTTCATTTTTTTTTTATCTTGAAAGTGGGTTTCTTGAAATTGGAAATACTTGCAAATATATGTTTGTTTCTCCCTTGTATTGTTTGTCATTCTTGTTTATAAAAGAAAAAGGAACTTATACTTAGTTGATGATTAAATTTATTGCTTTCTTATTTTAAAATATGCATTTGAGGTTGAAATATACCCTTTTTGTCAAATTATAAATAATGTTGTAAAAGAAAATGGATACATTTAGTTCTCCTAATTAAGAAAGAAGTATAATTTCCATTTGTATATTCTATTAAAGAAATCAGTCAGTTAGAGCTTTGTTTACACACACACATACACACACACACACATTGGTTAATATATATGTTTATACATATTCATTTTTCAAAATTTCTGTTTCCACAGTGAAAAGTGCCAGTTGGTCAGCTGGTGTCGGCACCCTTGAAATCGACATCAATTACTGAGACCTATTATAGTTTCATATTTTCAACTTTTAAACTTAGTTACATGATTATCATGTTGAAAACAATATAACAGAGACTTTACAATATTTGAACTATGATAAAAATGTATACATATGTATATGTGTGTGTGTGTGTGTGTGTGTTTATATAAAATGCACCAAAATTATAGAAACCGGCGTAGGCAGTGTAACCGACATCGGTAACATAGAGAGAACTGCGACCGGTTAAGTGACTGACACCGGTCACCTGTGCGTGATCTCTTTTAAAAAAAACATTATTTGTAATCTGAACCAACATTTTAATGGAATATAATTAAACATAATGTAGATCTAGCTTATATATAGATATGTATACATGTGTATGCATATATACCTATATGTATGTATATATACACATACATATATATATATGCAAGTGTGTGTGTGTGTATGCGTAAGTGCATGTACTCCATCTCTATATATGTTTATATAAAATGCACTAGATTTACAAAAACCAACGTCAACAATGTAACCGACGTCAGTAACATAGAGAGAACTGTGACCGGTTAAGCGTCTAACACCGGTCACCTGTGCGTGATCTCTTTTTTAAAATACATGATTTGGCAATCCAAACCAACATTGTAATGAAATATAATTAAACATAATGTATATATATATAGACACACACACACACACACACACACACACACACAAGTATATATGCATACACATATATACATATCTATATATAAGCTAGATCTACATTATGTTTAATTATAATGTAGATCTAGCTTATATATAGATATGTATATATGTGTATGCATATATACTTGTGTGTGTGTGTGTGTGTGTGTGTGTGTGTGTGTGTGTGTGTGTGTGTGTGTGTGTGTGTGTATAAGTGCATGTAATCCTAGATCAACCAAAATGGATTTACCCAAATGATTCATCTCAAGAAAATTTGAGCATACAAAGAACCCACAACCAGATTATGGTTAGATCTTTTCAATAAAATTAAAGAAGAAGATAACTACACTCTATAATCCTAAGAAAAAATAATAAAATGGAGGAAGAGGTTCCTCCCATTTACAAAACTTGAACCCAAGAAAACCTTAATGGTTTTGCTCAAGTTTCTATGGCCTCCCCCTCCTTCAACCTAGAAAACCCAAAAGAGAAAATGAATGGATTAGGGAAAAGAAAAGAATAAAAAATGCATCATAAGGATATTTAGGGCTTTTAGGAAAAACCTAAAATCTAAGGACCAATACTAATTTAATATAATGGTGGAAATTTTTCCCTTCATCTTTTAAGTTGTTGGAATTTTTTGGGGAATGGGTATAATTTAAAATTAAGTGAATAGGGCCACCTAGTGTATTTGGACATGGGCATTAGTTGGTTAGAATAAGTGTGACCCTTTTTATTATGGATCAACAAATAAATAAAGGACATTTGAAAATGGGCTAAATAATAAATATTGTGCATGAGAGTTTTAGATAATGATCTATAAGGGTTAAATTAATTAAAAGTAAAATGTAAAGTTAAAAAATTAAATGATGGGCATGGATGTTAAGTTATTATGGGAAATAAATTTAAAACAACTTAGGAAATGATTATTTTATAAATTTAAGAGGATTTAAAATGAGTAAAATAATGAGATTAATCTAGCCAATATGTTAAATAAAAATTAATGGGAACCTTAGAAAAGGATTAATTTCCGATATGGATTTTGGAAAATAAATAATAATATTTAATTAATAAATTGGTTCCGACTACTCTATGGATGTGTAGAAATTATTAAACGGGAATTAATTAAAGGTACTTGATTTTTATCACCCTTGCAACATTTAAAAAAAAAAAATCCCTAGACTTTCCTAAGTGATTAATAGATTTTTATTCAGTTTTGGTGCATCTATTTGTGGGAGTTACATTTGGTATCAGAGCCGTGGTTTCAATGCTTGGACCCTGGGAAAACATGGGAACACAACAACCATTTATCAAAACTTAAACCTAGGACACTTGAACCTCTGGGATTAAAATAATAATAACAAAAGTTAAACTTGTATAGATTGTTGTATTCTCCTAAGTAAGCATCTTGTCGAACCTGGTTATGGGGAAATTTTAATTCAATTTTATATTCTTATGAACTTCATGATGGGTAATAGGAATTTAGTTCCTTACGAAGATGTTAGTTGATGTGTTCCTAGCTCTTGGTTATGGTCGTGTGGTGGTGTTGACCCCATAGAGACCTTCCCTTATTTGGATTGCCATTTTTGTTTGGTGAAACTCTTAGGAATTAGTGCTAGAAGTAATGTTTAGGGGCCAATATTGAGGAGATCCAGAAATTAATTATTTGTTTAGAACTCCCCTTTTTCTTCAGTGGTTAGGAAATTTGGGTTTTGTTTGTCGGTGGCTATAGACTTTTGGTGATGTTCGTCACTTTGAGTACTTAACCCCCATATGGGAGAGTAGATATCATGACTTGATGTCATATTAGATCCAGTTTGGTATTTATATCCTTCGATTTGAGATCAATGTAGAGTACCCCTACAGTGGTCCACGAAGGGCTACAAAGTGATTGCGATGTGGATATTTCATGTGTTTTATATTTGTAAACTCAGATTCTTTTATCAAGGACCAGAATTTTATTTTAATGATTTTTTGAGAAGATATGAGGCTATTCTTATTATTTTATCTTATTGCAAGATTTTATGAAGGTTAAAATGCTAATAATTAGCCATTTATTTTTATTGCTGATATTTCTTAGATTTTATCTATGTTTGGTGACTCGGAGCATGTTTGCCTCGATGGCCACTTGGCTAAATGTCATCAAGAATGCTACATGGTTCTAACTTTTCTACTAAAGAGTTGGTTCTATTTTGTTGGTATTGTGTTCTCTCTTCATATAGGGGTATATCCTAGGTGTCTTGATTGTTATCCTAGGTTCTTCAAATCAGGCTTTTGGTTTTGAAGTGAAAAGACTTTGTGTGTCTAGGACCTTGGAGTGGCCCCCTTGGAGTGCCCCCTTTCGATACTCAGCTTTCCTAGGAAGAGGGTTTTTTATGTTGTACAATATAGTTGGTAGTTTTGACAGTGATTATGTATCTTCTTACACTCTCGAATAAGTTGTTTCCTTCTTCAGGATAGATGTGATACTCACTATGAACTTATGGATTATTTCATGGATGGGTAACTCTTAGATAACTATAGTTTTATGGTGGATAGTATATTTTTGGGATATGATGGTTCACCGATGGGCATACTGGAGTCCTAAATCAATTTATTTTTGTAAATTAGGAAAATATCGACATTTTGGACTATAAATACCCTGGATAAATATGGTTATACTCAAGCTCCTTTGAGCTTTGTTCTTAAATAAGTATGCTTGTTTTGATATTGAGGGCCAATAGATAGATATAACTTTGTCTTAATGTCTTAAATTGTTTGAATTATACCATATTATAGTCTATTAGTATCAATTATGTTTAGAAAGATATGGATACATTGGGCTCCTTGGAATTTGTACTTAGAAATATTGGTTTTACTGGTCTTAAGTTCCCAACCTTGTGTTCATTGCATTCTCGTGATCTCTCATTGCAATTTTGGCTAAGTGTGCATGTTAAATTGTGTTGCATATTTAATGGTCTTTGTTTAATGGTGAATGAATTCATAATAATTGGTTAACTTATGTTGATGTTCATCCTCTCCAATCTTGTTTCACTTCCATTCCCATGTAAGGAAAGTTATTCAACATTCATTTTGGTTCATCACCTCCTATAGATTAGGTTTAATTTCTTGTAATTTTTCCAACCCTGTATCCTTGGCAAGTTAGCATAGATTTTAGGATAGAACCTCTGTAATTTGACTGTGTGTATGCAAAATAGTAGGAATACGACATCAGCCTTCATCTAGAGAGCTCTCTCAATTGCAAATCTCCCACACTTTGGGAAAAGCTCCATGTTAATGCAATCACACTGAGATCTTTCAATCTATCGAGTTACAAATAATCAAGGGTGTTGTGATTACGCATCAATTAGCCTTTTAGGGATGACCAGTGGGACTTGAAGTCATTCTTTGAGCTCCGTAAAGGAGCCATTTTCAAGAAATTCATGATCTTAGAAAACTACATATTTCTTCAATCTTCAGACTTTCCACCTCTTAGGATGAACTCCAAAATATATTTTCAATGGTGCTTGGACTTGCTCAAAACAAGACCAAATTTCAAGCATTAGATAGATCAAAGGCTAATCTTCAAAAGGTGTCATTTTTAGTTTTTTGAAATTTTGACTTTCAAAATTTCAACAGTTCCCTTTTGAAATTCTGGGTTTCATAGATTTCAGTATTTCAGACATGCTCAGGAATTCAGATTCCTGGTATTGAACCAATGAGTTCTCTAACACTTCGGATTTCAGGGTTTTGGACTATCTCAAAGGTCTTATCATTTCAAGACTTACTCTTATGAGGGCTATTCATTCTCAAAACAATTTTCAATCCTCCAAAATATCAAATCATACAGGTCCTGTCAAAGTTCCATTCTAATTTTGTCGAATTTGGTGTGTGACCCCTGACACGACCGAGAATGACCCTGACCTGGTCTTCATGGCTTTAAAAAAACCCTAAATTACATATGGCGATATCTTGTCAATAAAGGGATAAACAGATGATTTTATTTGTTCTATCAACATAAGTCTCACCCAAGTACATGAGAAGAATTCAAACTCAGGTATGATACTAGAGAAGAGGGACTATCCTTTGGTTCCCACTTGCAAGCTTACCAATAGGTCAGACTCGTGATATTTCTCAGAGGAAGAAGCACTGACAAAGGATCACCATCTCCACCTAATAGGACTTTAATAAAATCTACACCTCCACCTGGTAGACCTTTAAAACTAATCAACCAGGGTTCTGTAGGCCAATCATTAATGGCAACATCTACAATTAATGCATTACCACCTCATGGACCGTTCTAATCCGCCTTTGTCAACTTCATGGGTAGTAGTCTGCTTTCCCTAAATGTTCAAAATCCAATTCGTGGTTGTAGGCACTGGGAGAACATTCCTGTATTTTTTCCATATTTTAGAACATCATACTACTTTTGGCCATATTGACCACATCTATCCGACTTTTGACTTATCAACATCGAGCTTGACACATGAATCAACCATTCTAAGTGCTAGCGAATATGTATAATAATTAGTGTGAATCTTGTAACGGACTTTTTAAGTTGAAACCCTGATAATCAAAGTAATCTGATGTCCCTCTTCCCCTCTCCTTACATCAAACAATAAGCATAAGTATAATGTTGCAGGTCTCGGGAACCAAGTTAGATGATAGGCCATCTTTTGATACTTTATCAATGGTTAGTACACAAAATTCACAAGCATGCACTAGGTATTCCCCATCATCCATTGTAGAATGTGATTAATTGTACACCTGTCCATAGGTGATTTAAAATTTATTCATGCATCTGTATGATTTTGAATATTTGAAGTATATTCATCGGGTCACAAGACCGAATTTGAATTTTACGAATGCAATAGGAAGTTATAATTTTGCAAGTTAAACCCACAATACCGCATTCAATTGGTAACTACCATGTACCAACAGGTGATGGAATAAAAATGAAAAATAAAGACATGACCAAGGAAAATTTTACACATGTGATCCTTTCGATGTTAGACTTGATTCACGATTGGTTTCCCGAAAGAAAATTAAAAAAATAGAACAAACCCAAACATGATCCTCGACCAAAAATAGGACAAAAAAACAATGCATAGGAGAAATAGAAAATCATTGCACCCCCCCCCCCCCCCACTGAAACAGAAATCACAAAAAACACCAAAGGAAAACCTCAAACAAAGAGGGATAAGATATATTCAAGCACTAACAATTTGGACCTCTCTTGATACATATTTTCTCCTAGTTTTCTTGATTGTTCCTATGTGTTATAATATTAAGCATGTGTTTGTTTTAAAATTATTTTGAGATAGGGTTATTTTAAAATTAATAAATTTCGGTTGTTATATCGAGTGAATGGTATCTCTTGTGTTGATATGATAGTATCGGAAAGCATTGCCTATCACTACAAATGGAAATGTTGTCTAATTGATTGGGTTTTCTAAATTAGGATTAGTGGTTGTGTGTTACAAAATTTAGGTACAAATTTTATATCATGGAAACCTTGTGGCTAGGATTATGCGTAGTATTACCATGAAAATTTAAGTGAGTCATTTCGAATTATATAAAGTTCTTTCAATGAATAGTCTACATCCTTGTAAACACTTTTGTTAAAATTAGATGTTTTCCTTGTTTTCAACCTTTTTTGGTGTGGCCCCGAATTGGTTGTTTCTATAAGAAGGTGTGATTCCTCATACAAATTAAAGGTCATGATTGGTAGTTATTAGTCTTATAAAAAATAACAAACATTAAACTATAATTCAACCAAAGTAGAAGTCTTATCCTCCTTTTTATCGTGTAATGTATCCATGTGTGGCTACGTAAACACCTTGTATACATGAACTTTTCCTATTATTCTTGGACCTTAGTTTTCATTCATTGGTATCCCATCGACAAGTTCCTGTTTAAATGTTATTTTTATAAATTGGTTAACCTCATAGAGGTTATTGTGTAGGTTTTAGTTCTAGTAACTTGTTTGGAGAGGGTGTAGACACCAAAATTGGGTCACACTCCCCTTGGTCCCCTTTTGAATAGCTAACTTAAACACTTTTACCAAACCATGACCCTTACATCACACATTAATATTAATTTAATCACTTTAATTAAATTAATACTCATCCTCACTTTATTCATTATTTAATCATCTTAACTAACCCAATTTCAACCTCACCTAGACACCTCATTATAAACGTATTTTTAGTATCTATCTACTCACCATAACTAACTAAGACTTAGTTCAACCCTAAAAATCAATGCATATTATTCCTCTAACCACATTCCTTCTCATTAAAAGATAACGTCCATCTTGATCTGCGAGAAATGGATAGACCTAACCTAAATTATTTCAAGATCTTTCATTTTTAGTAAACTTGGGGAATCCCACCTTAACTGACATCGGTCATCCCAAAACCGACATCTTTCAACCAGGAACCGTCATCAGTTACCATATTACCATTTTTGTAACCTTGTTTGAGAATCTGGCCACATTTTTGATTTTGGGAGAAAAAGGAGATTTGCATGCAAGTAAGAACCAGAGCTCTTTCACACAACCAAGCATCCATAGCCAACACCAGGATAGATCTAGAGGTATTGTACTCCCGGTAACATTTCGGGAAGCACCATTGCTGCACAAAGCTCCATCCCACCCATCAATAATCAACACCACATAGCCATTGGACCTAAAACACCAATAAGTATGTTTATCACCTGTGTTATTTTATCCTTGTTTTGTTTTAAAGGTTTTTGTCACCTTTATTGTCATTTCCTACTAGCATTCCCTTTTCCTAACTATTCATCTTTCTGTAAACTCAACCCTTCCTCCACCCACACCATAACACCATCTATACCTGACCCCTACATATTTTTGAGTGTTCCTAAGATCCCCATATACCTCGTTATGCCCTGTGTCATCTTTTCCCGATCTTAGCTCAAACCCCATTAACAAATCTTATTGAGTCCTATCAGCCCATCTCTACCGACACCGGCTACCCATAACCATCATTGGTTTTGCCTAACCGTTATCGATCATACCTTGACCAACGCCAGTCTCTATGTCTACCAACACTGTGTAAACTAACAACCACATACCTACCAAGACAACCCAAACACCTTACCCAACCATGTTACGACCCTGTCTGTGACCTACAAACCACCTGAACAACTCGTAACCTAACCTGAAGACCTTGACCTGCATAGTTTTTAGTATTTAATTGGATCGACACTGATAGTTATCTGAGGTACCCAAATTAGAATACTAGCACTAGATTTGTTTATGTACGCATTTTAGTTACTTCATATTTTGTTTTATAAAATAGTGGTTTGACAGCCTTCTAGGAAGTATCACACTTCCTGGATCTAGCATACACTAGGTAGTCCACTATCATATATTATTTAACTCTTCTTTGGTGGTCTTTTTTTCTATTTCAGGTTGTTCCTCCTAGCCAAAAGGAAGATCTCATACTCAACATCAGATCAAAAAGTTAGAACGCACGCATCAACCTCCAAACCAACACAATAGGTATTCCTCCTCAGCCTATAACATTATCTGTTTCATCACATTCCAAAATGTAAAGAAAACAGTGAAAAATTTTGGCACGCTTGGTTGGAACCATCCAAGGATCCTTGCATTTTCTTAAATTTGTGTGTTTGTTTCCCTTCAAAAATCTTACACATTAATTTTTCTTCTCTGGAATCATTCTTTCTCTCTTTATTGTCTAAAAAAATTGTCTTTTTGGTGCTTTACAAGGAACACCTTCTTCTTTCTTTTTTCATCGCATTAGTGAAAGAGCATGTTCCTACCTATTCACCATTTTCTTCATCAAATGAAATTTATTGATTTGGGCTTAAAATCAGATGCATTTCATCCTTTTATGATGCATATAGCTCACATTAAAATGAGGGAAACCTATATGCTGGAATTCATGCCCAACTGATGGTTGACACAAAGAACTATAGAAAGCACTCTCTTTTTTCTTCTTCTACCAAACTGCACAAAATCTCAATATACACATTTTATTAAATGACATCTTACCTGGGAAATCTTGTCAATGATCACACAATCAAAGGATTAGCAGTTACTCCCCAACTAGTTATCTTTGTCCAGTCACCTATCAGTGAGCACCCCTCCCCCTTGCCATAACCTAACCGAAAACCTCACCTTTTACATACCATGCTCCGTAGGACTCATTCCCAACCAAAATTCTATTATGAATTCACATGGTAAGTTCTAAATAGCATAAGCTAAACAAACATAAGAAAATCACTCTTAGGATTGTGTTTTTCTTAGTTTTTCTTCTATATTTGTGTTTTGAGGTGTGAGACTATGAATCTACATTATTCTTCTCTTTTACACACTCCACCATCGTAGTTGGAGTATTATGACTTTTTCTGAGTGTGTTAGGGCCCCATCTTCTCATTCTTAGATTTCTGAGTTTGATTCTTCACCAAATTTAATTCAAAAATTTCAGTTTCTTCATTGCTCTCTCATTTCACTGTGACTGGTGTCGTTCCAACGACTATCATCAGTTCATATCTGACCATCGTCGGTTAAACCTAACTAGTGTCGGCTTCTAGATTTCCAATTATTTTTCCTTGAATAGTCTTCATCACTCCTTTTGTTATGATGTTAGGCCCTCAGGGCACCATCCTATTCCCTTCTATTGATAATTATATCATACACAATTTCTCCATTACATATTCATCAGTCCTATTTTACCTCTTCAAACTAGTGTTTTTCCATAGTAATCAGCATCGGTGTCTATGACTGACATCAGTCTCATACTAACCATCACCGGTCAACTTGACCATCGTCAGTATCTGTGTTTTGTTTTAAAAATTCAAACCTTGACCAAATTCACCCTCCAGCCTCATTTTTTCTTTGTTTCTACTTTTTTCTGTGTCATTTATAGAATACAATCTTTTCAGGTCAACACTTACTCACATGGTGTTGACTCATAGCCAAAATAATACTCTTATATTCCACACCAGTCATCAACCACTCCCTCTTAGTCCTTCACCACCTTCTTTCATGTCACCCATGGATCAAACCCTGCCTACCACCATTGCTACAGGTGACGGGGAGTTTGCACAAATCCTCAATTAGAATCCCGCAGCATTACAATTCTACCTTTCCCACTCTTCCACTCGGGATTCCTCAAGTCAATTGATATATGGAGTTCCCATAAACATCTCTCCTTCCCTTATCCCCACTTCTACATCACTCCCTAATAGTTTGGCATTACCTTCACCTGCTTTACCCCAAGTGGTTTCACAGCTAGGCACCACACCCGCTATGATCACTACATTTACAACATCAATCGCATCGGTAGTATCTTTTGTTCCTTCATTGACCACCCAGAGCATAACCCCATTCGTGCCCATTATCTCACATATAAAAATTACAACACAACCACCCATGGCGTCGGTGACCCCTACACCATTCCATAATCTTTTCCTCTCCATCCCACAGTCTCTTCCCCCAATCGCTACTAGAGTCACCGCAACTACCCCACCTACATATACATATTATCAACAACCCCTATCTCATCCGTCATTCATTCGGGATATATTACCTCTATGTCAATCTGTTATTCTTAACCTTCCTATTTGGCATCACCATACACTAGAATGCCACCCACATCACATGTTCAACACCATCCCTCTTACAGCACGGGAGGTTCCCTTCTATCACAACCTACCAATGATCTCATCAAATCAATGATGGAAATGATTCAAACACTATAAGCATCAGTTTCCGGCTCACACAATTCTCTCACCTACAATGAAATTTTTAATGAGCCCATTCATCCATCCATTCCTATTCGCCCATACCATGTACATTGAGAAATGCCAAAATTCAACCGCTTCAATAGTAAAGAAGACCCACAACAACATTTTTTCTATTTCAAACATGGGTGTTACCTGATCACCCATGATGACACTTTACTCCTACAGATCTTCTCGATGTCCCTTACAGGACCTACATTAGACTGGTACAGTGGGATACCTAGAAATTCCATCTACTCATTTAATCAAGTAGCCCAAGCCTTCTTAGACCAATTCTCAATCAAAATTGTCAAGAAAGTCACCATGAATGATCTCAACTCCACTCGAGAGTATGATGACAAGTCTAACGCTGACTTTGTTGCTCATTGGCACAGCCTAATTAACCAAATCACATTTTAGTTTCCTCAAATTGAGCTCATAGAGTTGTTTACTCGGGCTTGTACTAGACACATCTCACCAGCCATGTAGGTGCTGACCTTTCCCACCTTTGATGAGGCATTCACCATGGCACTAAAATTGGAGATTTGTGCTATCGAAGAGAAGAAAATATAGCTACATAAAAATAACACCGCATTCAAATCAAATGATGCTTCTTCATCTTTGAAACCCTAGAACAACCATGCAAAACCCAAAGGGGATGCCACTGTTGTGGTTCTCAAGGCTTGACCCTCTCACCCATCAAACCAAACCAAACCTTCTTCTAATCTCTCTCCTGTCCAAGCTTTCTAGTTGAGACGAGAATAACAAAAGTATACCCCAATAGGGGATCCTTATTCTTCTATTTTGGAAAAAGCTTATTAAGGCTTGTGCTATTACCCTTCCACCTATAAAACCACACACTGATGTTAACCCTGATCACCCCGCACATGCATGGTATTAAGAACATGACTTTTGTAACTATCATCATTTCAAAGGTCATAACGATAGTAAATGCATCACCTTCAATAATATCATCCAAGAAATGTTAGACAACGAAGATCTAGTCTTAGATAACCCAAATGCACCTGCAAACCAAAACCTACATATCTTTAGAAAATCATTCCCTAATCATGCCCCATCTTCCAACCAAATTGTTGACACTTCAACCAATGATAGCAATATTTGGGAGGTCCACACTATTTTTCATGACATACCAGTTGCTTCCAAACTTCCCCATGTTACTTCCATAGATGAAATCCTAGCCCTGGCTCCTCTACCTGCACAAAAACCTATTTCATCTACTCCTCCACCAATAGAGGAACCCCCTTCATTTTCTCCTTCACTTTTGAAAGAGACCATAATTAGCACTTTGCCTCTGGCCCCTCAATTTACCGAGAAGTCATCAGTAACACCTTTCATACTCTTAGGGGACACATGTCCACTCCCTACACCATCATAAGGAGATTCCACCTCATCTGGCTCATCATCTCCTCTGCCCATAGAAGATCATGTAGGCACACCGTTTCCTTTAGATGACCATTTTCCATCAGACTTCCAAGATCCTGCTGATTTGCTTTCAACTCTCTTACCCACAGAGACTGAAGCTAGCTATTTCCTTGTTTCTCAAACACATTTTATGGGGATTTCTACTCAATCCACATCAGCCCCGCTTACATTAATACCATTTTCATACTTGGTTGATCTCCTGGATTATGTGGATAGATCCTTACTTTGGGGATGTCTTCTACTTCTTGCTTCAACCAAAATGTAGCTATCACTCAGCAACACCTCCACAATCAATCCAAAAGTGTTTCAAATAGTCAAACCAAACACAACCATGACTATTGGAACACCTTCTATGTCCCTTTCCATAACCCTACACACACTTCTTCTCATAACCCAACACACACCTATACCCAAACACCTATCCACGCCTATATCATCTCCCTTACCTAAACCCATCACTACCTTAGGGGTTGTGCTGACATCAAACCTTACTAACCCACTTATCAAATTAAATTTAGCCACATCTTCCCAAAAAAAAACACTAAACTTCTTCCGGCCCCTAAAAGGAAGACCCAACCTCCTAGGCCTCATACACCAGCCTTGCCTACCACACCGTTATCACCTTCACCCATTCTGTTCATCCTAGGACCTCACCCCTCGACCTTAGCCAAACAACCTTCTTCCACCAGTAAACCAAGAACACAGCAACCCACCTCCTTATCATGAACCTATGATATACCCAAGTGATCCAAAAAACCCCGACTGTCACCCATAGCCTTCTTACCACCCATACCACCACTACCTTCCATAACTTCTTCACTACCCATGACACTCTCTTCTCTTCCACTCACACCTTCTACCTAACCTCTACTAACCACCTCCACCACAACTCGGTTTCCCCTGTGGGTAACCCATCCTCTTCCACCATCTGATTTTCCTTCTACATCCCCTACTCCCATGTCACCTTTACCCAAGAAGGTGTAACCCAAAGATAAAAATCCATTACCCTCCATTAAAATAGTCACTCCAAGAAAACCTTATGTCTTCTTCTCTTCTACCCCATCTTTACCCAAACAGATGCCCGCAAGACCTAAGACCATTCCCCATGCCAAACTAGTGGACGAACCCATTCCCCCTCTTGTAAATCCTCTTCCTCCACAATCAGCCATACCTGTACCCAGACCCAAACTCACCTCCCATCATGATCCATTAGCGGGGTCCTATGCTAATATTTTAACCAATCTCTTAGAGACTTCTATCATCACATTACCACCCACTTCGACCTTATGATCCTCTCAAACCCAAACCAAAAGGGTTTGATGAGACCAATATTTTTTCCTATCATCATGTACCAGGACATGATGTTGAAAATTTTAAGGCCTTCAAGACCGTTCTTATCCAACTTTTTCCTCTCAAGCACAATTTTGATGACGACAATCTTCTAGATGAGAACCCTATTCCACCTTCACCAATATCCCCAAATCTTCTTCCATTACCTACTCAGCAACCAGTATATCCACCCCAACAACCCTTTTATCCACCCCCAAAATTCAAGATTAACATGGTCCATATAAGAGAGTTGGCCAAACAACCACCCAAATGTCAATTCTCCCTACTCATTTCACAAGGCTCTTATCCACCAGTAGGATTTTTCCCTTCATGCTGTTATACCTTCCATGGCACACCCTCTCCATCTACCTCCCCTCAAATTAGCATGATTCACATTTCAACCTGTGCTCAGAAAGACAAAGGAAAAGAAAAGGTGTCTATCCTATCAACCAACCCTGTACCCAACATACCATCTGCACCCACACCCAAAGTCACCATTCAAGGTCCCACATATCCTATTTCCAATGGGGTCACACATCACACAATGCTAAAATAATTGCACCAATCCTCCCTCAAAATGTCTTTATATGACCTCATCCAAACCTCTGAGTCACATCATCAAGCCCTCATGGAGGTCTTTCAATCTATCAAGGTTTTACCAAATGACCCCATTCACATAGCCTCCATCATTACCCCTCATCATGTATCTTCTCTCACTAAGTTGTCACCTTCCTCTACACCTCCACCTATTTGCCAAGTAGTTGCCCTCAGCTTTTCAGATGAAGAGATCAATCCATTCCAGTCTGAGGACCCTGATCCCACTCTTTTCATCTCCATACATATTGATAATATACTCATACGACGCATTATGATCGATGGTGGTGCTAGTATTAACATCATCTCCTCCCATGTGTATAACCAAATGCGCATACCTACCAATTACATGCATGGTAACCCAGTTATGTTGTGCTCCTTCAATGACACCATGACCTCTACCCTGGGTACCATCATTCTCCATGTCCACGTAGGTCCCTGCACTATCCCAGAACTATTCTATGTCCTAGAAGGAGAGTTCCAGTATAACCTATTGCTTGGCCGACCTTGGATCTGCACCATGGGTTGTGTCCCTTTAACTTTACACCACTACCTTAAATTTGAACATGAAGGACATAACTACACCATCCCAGCTGACCCATCACCTTTCAAGACCTATAACATCCTATACTAGCCCAATGATGTGCTTGTACTAGTCAATGCATCTGACACTATCCCCACTTCACCTTCACCTACAAGCCCATCCACCAAGACTGCCACTATGTCTCACACATCTAACCCTATTATTCATTCTACTGCCATAGCCTCTACACCTTACTCACCTATCTCCCAAGCATCTATCGAGTTGTCTATCCCCGCTACCCACATATCGACTACTAATCCCTTAGAAGGTGTCTTTCAATGGCTCACTCTGGGGGAGTACTACTTATACAATATCGACACGTTCCTCACTCCGTAAGAGTACATAAACCTATGTCCACACCCTAGTTATGACTACCTCATAGGTGAGGTTTTTCCTTATGGTCCTCCCCACCTTTGCACTAATCTAACGTATGGGGGACTTGATATTTCCACTTATTCACCCGAACCTCCATCCCAAACACAACCATTTTCATCTGACTTACACTCCCTTACTAATTTCTACTTTACTCACACTTTCCTTCACCGTTGTGAATGGAAAAGCTTCAGCTTCAGTTTTTACAAACAAGGCCACCACACTGTTATCTCATATACCACTCGTAAATAAAATGACCATAGTGGCATTGTATTTGATGCACCACCTCCCAAGAAGGTTCACGTTGACCTCATTTAGGAAGAAAAACCTTCCCCACCTCATTCACCCACATCACCATCTTCACCCACGGAGTCCATAGATCCTGAATTTATTCCTCCTAACGGTTTTTCGTAAACAAAATTTCTCTGGGATTTCTGACCTATCAACGTGATGGAGAGGCTCCTTCTTCTCTCCCATTCCTATTTCTTGACATGATTGATGATGATACACCATCTATTAATGTCATTCAATGTCAAGATGATGAGTCCATCCTCACCTACCTAGGTTTGGAAGATTCTTATATTCACCAGTCGTTACCTTCTGAGATGCAAACCATGTTGAATGAATCGACCATTGAAATCAACATTAACACTCAGAATGACCCACACATTCTAAAGATAGGCCAATCTTTAGATGCTACTGAGTAAGAAGCTTTTACCTCTTTCCTTTGGGACCATAGCAATGCTTTTTCTTGGTCCTATGCCGATATGCCCGATATTGACCCAAAAATCATGGTCCACAATATCATAACCATTCCTGATGCCAAACCCATCAAACAAAAGCTGTGGAAAATGCATCCTCGCATAGCTCTTCCAGTTAAAGAAGAGCTTCAGTGCATTCTGTCAGTTTCCTTCATCCTAACTATTGACTATCTCCAATGGATTTCTAACATCATTCTTGTCACAAAGGTGACAGGGGGGCTCCGCATTTACATGGACTTCCATGGCCTCAACCTAGCTTTTCCCAAAGATGATTTTCCCCTACCAGGCATTGACCAACTTGTTGATCTCACCACCGGACATGAAATGCTATCACTCATGGATGGTTTCTTGGGTTACAATCAAATATTACTTGCTCCTAGAAGATCAACACAAGACTTCCTTCATCACCCCTTGGGGGACTTTTTGCTATCGATTCATGCCTTTTGGCCTTAAAAACACCGGCACTACATACCAATGAGCCATGACTTACATCTTCCATGACATCATGCATCACATATTGGAAGATTACGTAGATGATCTTCTCACCAAATCCAAACATCGAGCTGAACACTTGACTATCCTTAAGGTCATCTTTGACTACCTTATCACGTAATGTGTTCATCTTTAACCAAAGAAATGCATCTTTGCGGTACTTTCAGGAAAACTCCTTAGTTTCATCATTTCTTTGCATGGCATAGAAGTCAATCCTTCTAAGGTAAAGGCTATTCTAGAAATGCCTCCACCCACTAATCTCTGTCAACTTCAAAGCCTACAAGGTAAGTTGCAGTCCATTTGTCATTTTATCTCACAACTTTCTAACCGCTATCAACCATTTCATCATCTTCTCAAGAAAGACGTTTCATTCAAATGGGATGATGAATGCCATAAAGAATTTAAAGCCTTAAAATAATACCTCCTTCAACCACCAGTGCTCATTCCTCCTAAGGATGACCAGCCCTTTTACCTATATATTTCTGCCACTAACCATTCTTTAGGTGTCATGCTCGCTCATCGCGATGAGCAACATAGAGAGAAAGTGGTTTATTACATAAGCCGTACCCTTCTAGACTATGAAACTAGATATACCCATGCCGAAAAACTCTACCTAGCCTTAGTTTTCATCACCACCAAACTCTGCCATTACCTACTCAACCAAAAAACCTTTGTTATTACTAATACTGACCCCTTACACTATATGTATGCCAAACCCTATTAACATCAACATGTCGCATGTTGGCTTATGCTTCTTTCCAAACTCTATCTCGAATTTATTCATCAAAAGTCCATCAAGGGCCAAGTTATCTCTGACCAACTGGTAGATGCACCTCTTTCCATGAATCAACCTTCTAACTTTAATTTCCCAGACAAATCCATAGCTACCCTCCTTAGACGAACCTACTTACCAAATGAAAGTCTTAATTGATGGTTCCAAGTGTCAGCGTGGAGGTGGGGCTAGTGTCATCCTCATTCTTCTTGATGGTGAACCTATGTCTTTTTCTTTCAAACTTGATTTAGATTGTACAAATAATATTGCCAAATACAAAGCACTCATATTGGGCCTCCAGGCTACTTATACCGTAGATGATAAGTCCATCAATATCTTTGGTGATTTTGACCTGGTTGTAAACCAAGTCAATGGTATATACCAGTGTTGTAATGAGATACTTCAAAAGTATAAACATCATTTAGACATACTTTTGACCACATTTGAACTTTATGAACTTCAAACCACTCCACGTTCTACCAATAAGTTTGTGGATACCATGGCCTGCTTGGCTTCTCAAACACCCACTTTGCCTGCTCAACTCTAAAATCTTTCTCATGATACAAAGGCTGCAATCACCCTCTTATTTAACTTGTGAAGTCTCCTTCCGTCAAAACCATTACACCTGACCCACATGACCTTTGGTATAAGAAATTTGCAGACTATCTTTCCCTTTCTGTTCTACCCATTGATCTCACTCGTAATGGACAACATGCCTTTCATAAAAGTGTCTCTCGGTATGTCATCATGGTGGTATCCTTTATAACCCCTTTGACGGCATTCTCTTACATGCCTTACCAAGTTCTGGTATTCCCTAACCATTGATAACCAAGTCCACGGGCCATACTTGGAAGTCACTTTAGTGGTATCCAGCAGTAGGCAAACTACATTCTTCAGCCTTGCATTATTGCCAACCCTAAACCATGATTGTTGCTCATAGGCCCAATACATGAAGGAGTGAAAGTGCCAGCAACACCGCTGAACCTCCGTCACACCCTATTCATGCCATAGGCCCATGAGCTCCCTGTATAACTGCAACGATGGTAGGTTGGTTCTTGTTCATGACATCAATCCCCAGGTCCTGTCACAACGCCATCAATATCATGAAGAACTACTCATTAGTGCATTAAATGGGAGAGGCTCTTACCCTCTACATCCGACAGTGCAAAAGATGAGACACATGTGACTCCATCAATCATCACATCATTTGTCACTTTGGTGTTCCTCACCACCTCATCACTCGAGAATGGCCGCGTACATCTCTCCATAGCTCAGGGATCATGCTATGGAACCTCATCTCGGCCATCCCCTCTCCAAATACTAGCAACATCAGCTCCTTGGAGGCCTCTGATGAAATGGAGTACACCTGCGCTTCCACTATCAGTAATCTTAGGATCCTGGACATGTCCTCTAAAGTGACTGTGATCTTACCTATTGGGAAGATGGATCGTGTTGGTCATGAGGCAATCCCATCTATCAATGGAGAGAGACCATTAAACTAGAATCACACACTATACACCTATAACATCGAATACTAATTAGACCCATGTCAGTCACGTGTCTCCACTCCTCATCGGTCACATCTCCGCACACCATTGTCAATAGTGGTGGAACTCTATCCTGCATCTGTAGTTGATCTCTTGCCTGCATCCAAATAATCACACTGTGGATTAAACCCATAACCATTTCCACAACACCCCTTACCCGAATAACCCATTCCTATCATTCCTTCATATTTTCCTTCCCTGCAACCTCTGTAACCTACCCTACCTACCCTCAACCCACTTACATTCACACCTCACAGTTTCAAACCCCCCTAACACCCTTGTTTGACCTATTTTTCCTTCAAATCCTGACTGACCTCGGTCACTAGTAATTAACACGATCATCTGTTATTTGACCGATGTCGGCTATATCTTACCAATGTTAGCCAATTTGTGATCGACGTCGATCATTGTCATCGCACCAAATCCAAAAACCCCCATTTTTTCTCTCACCAAATTCTCAACATTCACCTAATAACATATTCTACCCTACCTTCCCCTACCATAAGCCCCTCCCCAAACTGGTTTCCCCTACCTAGGACCTATCCCCTCCCTCATTTCATCAATTATAACCACAAATTTTATTATAATCCCCAAGCCCAAAAATACCTAAGAATCTTCCCTATTTTCCCACAAAAAATACATCAAAAGGATTAGATCTTACCTTGTCTCGGCGTCATCTATGTGGTGGCATGACTGGTTGCTATACCGGTGGTCCACCTAAACCCTCTCCCACCTCTGTTATGATGAAATCTACCTCAAATATCTCCACTAATCAACTCGCTCCGCCCAATCTCGTGGACCCATCTACCTAGCTCCTCTCACCAACCGAATCTCTCCACCTTAGTTAGGTACAGTCCCTCATACTTTCCTCTCGAAAAGCACCAAAATTTAACCGGCTCTGTCATTTTCTCCAATGGTACAACACAACAATGATTTCGTAAATATGGAAATTTTGTTTTATAAACCCAACTTGACCTGACCGATGCCAGGCCTACTTGTACCCTAGCCAATCGACATCGTTCACCCTCTAACCGGCATCAGTCCACCCTACTAACTGTTTGGTCTTGCTAAGCTACCTTTTACCTGCCACCATTCATGCTAACGCACCCTTTTATCATCTTGGACACCCATTAAACCATACCTACAAACCCAACCTACCCCTACATTGTCTTTTATACGTCTTAGGAGTTGTTATCTTACCTATAACTTAGCATTACCCATGCCATTATCTATATCCCTTGACCTAAACCACGTTTTGACCTTTGACCCTCTGTGCTTGTTGTACCTTGCGACGTGGTTACCCATATTGTTCGGCCTACTGACCTTACCTTGTTTATTGTCATGTTATTTATCCTGACCTGACCTTTGGTGTACCGGAACATACCTAAACATTCCTGTACTTGACCTTTGTTGTGTTTTCCACACCATATCCTATACCTTGGATACTAGAATTGCTTCAACCCTATCTGGATAGACCTATCGACCTTAGATGACGTAGAGTTTTAAATCTTTTCAACGAGGTGCCGTGTCACAATTTCCAATGTGTGCGTGCTTTCAACTGCCACTACCTTCGACCCTCACCTAGTTACTTGTTTACCTGATTTGACTTGTTACCTTTACCCAATGTGCCCATGGATCTTCATTTTCCCATCTCCTCATTGTATCAAACCACTCACCGCTTCCGTCTCTCACCTCGTCGGTTCCTAGTTTGAGGGGTATTACCTTCACCCACGCTTGGGGCAACACCACCCTCGCTTATAATCGACATAACCATTTCCTATTTTTGTCAGCGCCGCTTACCAATACAAGCCACATGAAAAAAAGGGGCAAAATGTAGACACTGAAATTGGGTCACACTCCCCTTAGTCCCCTTTCAAATAACCAACTTAAACACATTCACCTAACCATGACCCTTGTACCCAACATTAATATTAATTTAATTATTTATAATTAAATTAATACCCATCCTCACCCCATTATTAATTAATTACTTTAATTAAAGGGATGCACACCTCACCTAGACACCTCACCATAGACCTATTCATAGTATGTTTCCATAAATGAATAAGACTTAGTTCAACCCTAAAAATCAAAGCCTATTATTCCTCTAACTACCTTCCCGCTCATAAAATCATAACGTCCATTATGATCCGTGAATAAATGGACAAACCTGGCCCAAATGATTGCAAGATCTACTATTTTTAGCAAACCTAGGGAATCCCACCTTAACCGATGTCGGTCATCCCGAAACCGATGTTGGTCAAATAGGAACCATCATTGGTTACCATTTATTCACTTTGGCAACCTTGTTTATGGGTTGGCACATTCTGAGATCAAAGAGAAGAGAAGAGAGCTGCATGCAAGTAGAACCAAATCCTTTTTGTTCCTACAGACATCCATAGCCATCACCCAGATAGATGCAAAGGTATTGCACTCACGGTAACATTTCGGGAAGCACCCCTGTGGAACCAAGCTCCATACCACCAATCAATAATCACCACCACATAGCCATTGGACCTGCAACACTAGTAAGTATGTTTATCAGCTGTGTTATTTTATCCTTTTTTTGTTTTAAAGGTTTTTGTCACCTTTTTCGTCATTTCCTACCGGCATTCCCTTTTTCCCACTATTCATCTTTCTGTAACCTCAACCATTCCTCCACCCACACCATAAGACCATTTATACCTGATCCCTATATATTTTTGAGTGTTTCTAAGATCCCCATATACCTCGGTATGCCCTTTGTCATCTTTTCCTGATCTCAGCTCAAACCCCATTAACAAATATTATTGAGTCTTATAAGTCTGCCTCTCACTGACACCGGTTACCCATGACCATTGTCGCTTTTTCCTAACCGTGATCGGTCATACCTCAATTGACGTCGGTCTCTGTATCTACGAAAACTGTGTAAAACAGTAACCACATACCTACCAAGACAACCCAAACACCTTACCCAACCCTGTTAAGACCAAGTCTGTGACCTGTAGACACCACCTGAACAACCCGCAACCTGACCTAAAGATCTTGACTCACACATATTTTATAGTATTTAATTGGATTGACGCTGATAGTGATCTGAGGTACCCAAATTAGAATACTAGCACTAGGTTAATTTATGTACGCATTTTAGTTACTTCATAATTTGGCTTATAAAACAGTGGGTTGATAGCCTTCTAGGAAGTATCACACTTCCTAGATCTAGCATATGCTAGGTAGTCCACTGTCATATATTATTTAATTATTCTTTGGTAGTCTTTTTTTCTATCTTAGGTAGTTCCTCCTTGCCCAAAAGGAAGCTCTCACAGTCTCCATTGGATCGATAAGACAGAACACGCACATCAACCTCCAAACCAAAACAACAAGTATTCTTCCTCAGCCCATACCATTATTTGTTTCGTCACATTCCAAAATGTAAATAAAAAGGTGAAACATGGGGTTTAGTATCTGTGCCTAATAGTTTCCCTTCTCTTTTTACAATATTTTTGGACCGAACTGGGGTTCCAAGGGACACACTTTTGCTTCAAAGCAAAGAAACCCTGTGGAATGTGTGAATTCTATTTGTATGCATTATTTCTCCACCTATTTCAAGTGACTTCCAGGATGAATTTGAGTCTAAGGGGAGGGGGATGTAATGTCCACTCCTCTCCAAAATTTATCTAACTATGATTTTGATTATTGTGGACTAGAGACATTGACATTATTTTTATATTTTGATTAGCATATTGATAGATAGTACAGACACTTTTGATTTTCAGTAGGTTATGACTCATATTATAAATGGTATGGACTACTATAAGAAATTGATATATGATGACCGGTTTCCTTTGATTGTATGTTGATGTTTTGGGATTCTTGATGATAATGATTACATTTAGATGTTTGGACTGACCTTATGATCTTATTGATGTTATGACTTATCAATTTGAGATGTTCAGTGATTGCAAATAATTAATAGAAATTCCTACTTTTTATGATGATGATATAGCTACGTGTATGATTTTGTTGGATGATATGTATGTGTTTTTTAGTTCTTTATGTATTTGATGCATCCTTGAGGCTGAAGGGTTATTGTTTGATTGGTTGCAAGAAATTATATCATGACAACAAGAAGGGGATATGAGACAATGGAGGAATATTGGGTATTTGCAACAAGGTCACCTTGAAAACTTTGTGTCATGTGTATGGTTGTGTTTTCTAGGAGGACCCGTGGGGGGGTAACTTCATGTGTGACCAAGGGGTTTGAATAATTGTTTTATTTCCTTTATTTTATTTATTTAGTTGTTTATGTGATTTATTTATTGTGGTGTAATTGACACTTTATTATGGGTTAATTAATGTGCTCTTATTTAGTTAATTAATCATGTGATTAAGTTAAATTGAGATGTGGCTATGTGGGCATTAAATGTGGTAGATAGTCTTGTTTTTTTCTTTACTTTAGATGGATTTCATTGATTTTAAGTTGTGTACTCATCCCCACTTTTCAAATCTCGAATTTGGGCTTGAAGCCCACTTTCAGAGGCTTGTGGGACAAGTTGAACTTGTCCCATACCTCTTAAACTCACCCACCAACCATACATGTAAAGTAAGGGGTCAAATTTATCCCTCATGCCCTTTTTTGTATAAAAAAGGGGCAATTAATGTCACCTTTTTAGTTACCCTCTCAATTGTGTCCTTGGAATTATGGAGTGGAGGTCGTGTGTTGAAATGAAAATTTTCATTCCCTCACCCACCCATTTATGAGTCTTGGTCTTTGTGTTTGAATTAGTGAGGTGGATTGGAGGAGAAGTTATGTGTCATCCTACATGGAGCCACCTCACCATCCTTTCCACATTTTCTATTTATGTGAGTTATTTTTGAGTTTTGGGGGTTACCTTATTTGGTTGCACACTTGCATATTTTTGGATTTTTGGCTTGAATTACTTGTTCTTTTGGAGCTTGGGAGATTACTTTTAGATTTTTCTTGGAATTGGAGGAAGCTTGAAGTTTTTTCTTGTCAATTAAAGGTTCTTGTAATGGTAAGTTAGGGTCTATACTCTTGCATTTTATTTTACTTGTTGTGTGTTGAATTGTAAAATGAATGCATGTGTTTTTTTTTGGATTTGGGTTAGTATGAACTTAGAGATGGTGTGGGGAGAAGGGAAATGGGGATCTTTGAGGGAGGGGTAAGAGTTTTGGGTGTGTATTTAGAGGGATTTTGGGTTGGGTTTCCCACCTTATGAAGATAAGGGATATTTCTTGCTTATCTTGGTATGTTTAAATGAGGGAGTGATAAGAGATCTGAGGGAGTCATAAGATATTTGAGGGAGTGATAGGAGATTGAGGGAGGGATAAGAGTTTTGTTTGTGTGGATGTATTTTTTGGAGGTTTTAAATGTGGAAAGTTAACCCATTGGGAGGTATAAGGGATTCCACATATATCTCTTCTCCATTGGATTAGATTTTAAGCCTATGCATTTGGAAAATTGTATATTGAGACTATCAATGTTATTCTTCTTGTATGTGTTGCAATTTTTTTTGGTACGAGTGTATGTATTGTTGAATCCTTTGTGAAAATTTTACACGGTTTCTTAATGTCCCTTATTTCTCCATATTTGGGGCTTAGGGGTCAATGAGAAGATAGATTCCCTTTCTTGTTGGAAAAAAGGTTGGGGGTTGAGTGTTTCCTATGTTATCTTCCCTATTGTTGTGATTTAAAGATGAAAAAAAGGCTTATGGAATTGCAAGTTGTTCGTTGGATGAAGATATATGTATTGAGACCATAGAAAGAGTTATATTATTGTAAATTTTATCATGTTGTCTCCACCTTTGAGTGGAGTGTAAATTGAGCAATAGTGGCGGAAGCCTGATTATCTTTATTAAACTCAATCAACCAAGAATACAATGGAGTGCTGCAATTATTATAGGAATTGTACAACATATGAGTACAATAATAATTGTTACAAAAACTTCCAAAATGCATCCAGGAAGCACATAATTGTTATAACAATCATAAAAATTATACCTGTGAAAATAAAAGACAAATATGGTTTACAAACCATATAACAACATTATTTTATTAATAACATTAATTAAATAATTAATTATATGATGCATAATTAATATATTAGGTAAATAATAATTAACCTAACACTCCTCCCCTTAGTTGTGCATAGTATCAAGGGATGAGGAGAGAAACTCTTTGAACAACTTGAACTTATCACGTGCAAGTGAATTTGTGAAGATATTTGCCCATTGTTCAGCTATTGGAAAAAATTGAAGCTGGATGTTGTGCTTCAACACATGCTCGCATATGAAATGAACATGTACCTCAATGTGCTTTTTTCTTTCATGAAACATTGGATTGTGAATAAGTTTGAGAACACCTTCATTGTATACATACACGGTGGTTGGTTTGTCCTGTGGTATTACAAGTCCTTCACGTATGTGACGTAGCCAAATCACTTCATAGACAACTTCCCCTGTAGAAAAATACTCGGCTTCTATGGAAGAATGAGAAACAAAGTGTTGTTTCTTGCTTCGCCATGATATTGGTCTAGATCCCATAAAAAATACAAATCCTGAAGTGGATTTTCTATCATCAACATTTCCTGCATGATCTGAATCTGAAAATCCAGTCAAGAAGAAGTTGTCATTATTCTTTCATTCTAGACCAAGATCCACTGATCCTTCGAGATATATTAAGATGTTCCTTGTTGCTTTCCAAAGAAAAACTTTGGGATCCTACATGAATCTAGATAAATATCTCACTACAAAGCTAATATCCAGTCTAGTGTAGGTCAGGTAAATGAGACTCCAAATCAAATGCCGATAGAGAGTGGCACTTACCTCAGGAGATGGATCTGAATGAGATAACTATAATATGTTCTCCATAGGTGTAGCAATTGGTGAGAAATTCATCATCCTAAATTTCTTGCACATTTTCTTGATATATTTCATCTGAGAAACAAATATGTGTTTCTCTTTCTGTCATACTTCCAATCTGAGACAATAATGCATCAGCCCGAGATCAATCATGTCAAATGATCGATTAAGATATTTCTTCGTTGCATCGATCATCCTCACTGAACTACCAGTGATGACTAGATCATCGACATAGAGAACAAAAATCAAAATCTCCCCCCTTTATTTTTGAGGTAAATATTGGGATCGTATGGATTTATAACAAATTCATGTTATACGAGATGCTCATCAATCTTGATGTACCATGCTTGAGGTGCCTATTTGAGGCCATACAGAGATTTCCTGAGTCTGCATACCTTTACTTCTTGATTAGGTACTACATATCCCTCAGGTTGATTCATGTAGAATTCTTCTTGTAAATCTCCATTTAGGAAGGCATTTTTTATGTCCATCTAATGGACTTTCCAACCAAACTATGCAGCTAGAGAAAAAAACATCCTAACCATTTTGATCTTAACTGTGGGAGAAAATGTCTCCTCATAGTCAATGCCTTGTTATTGTGCATACCCCTTTACTAATAGTCTTTTTTTATACTTTTCCACCACCCCATCTACTTTATACTTCATTTTTAATATCCATCTACATCCAATGGGTTTCTTCCGTGGTGGAAGATTGACGAGCTACCAAGTGTTATTTTTCATTACTGACTGATATTCAGAGTCCATGGCATCTTTCCAAGATTTTGACTATAGGGCTTCCTGGACTATAGAGGGATCATCATATTCAATTACTCTACTCATCAAAGAAAATTTAAATTCTTCTCTTGCTTTACTATGAGTCCATGGTCTAGGGGTGGATGTATCCAGTGCAACATCTATTCTTGTATCTCGTAATGTTTTAGTACACCACTTGAGCATACGCTAAACTATTCCCGTGGGTCGTGGTTCTATCATATCAACAACAACATCCTCATCATCATTGTCATCATCTATGGGAACATCAGCTTCAATTTTTATAATAGGTGAAGAATCTACATCAGGTGATTCTGGAGGAGGAGACTTTGGTTACTTCTTCTCGAAAAAATCAACATCTCTACTCGTGTATACTTTTTTGGTATTTAGATCCATAAATTTGTACTAAAGAGTCTCTTCACTGTACCCAATGAAGATGAGTTTCTATGACTTCATGTCAAATTTCTTTATGTTTTACTTGGATATGTGCATACTTGCTTTGCACCCGAATACTCTGAGATGTGCAATAGATGGTTTCTATTTTTACCATGTTTCTTGTGGTGTTACTCCATCTAGAGAAACTATGGGCACTTTGTTCAACAAATACACTGTAGTCTTTGCTAATTCTACCCAGAATATCTTTGCAAGTCCTAATTCATCGATCATGCATCGCACCATTTCCATGATAGTACGATTTATTCTCTCAACAACACCATTTTGTTGCAGTGTGTTTGGAGGAATTTGTTGATGAATCCCGTGAGTTTGTAGCTATTCTTTGAACTTTTTACTGGTGAATTCACCCCTCAATCTGAGCAGAGAGTTCTGATGTGATGACTAGTTTCATTCTCAACTGCTACTTTGAACTTCTTGAAAGTTTAAAAAGCTTCACTTTTCTTGTGAAGACAAAAAATCCACATTTTCCTTGAATAGTGTCAGCACATAGCATGAAGTACTAAAATCCAAAATGACTTGGTTACATCAAACAAAAAATATTGGTATGAACTAGATCAAGCTAACCATGAGCTTGATATGTACTCTTCTAGAATGAATCTCTGTGTTGTTTTCCTGCAAGGCAATGAGGAAACTTGTATGTATCCTTCTGAAGAGATGGCAGCCCATATACCATATTGTGTCAGAGAAGTGTCTCGAGATAGTTGAAACTTACATGAACAAGTCTCTGATGCCACAACTAAGCTGAGGTAGAGTTCTTAGCCATAAGTGATTGATCGTCTCTTTGAAAAAAATCAAGTTGGAACATGCATCCCACATTGCATGCTTTTGCAACTCTTTTCGAGCATTTTGATTTATCTCGAATCAAACATGTTTTCTTGCTAGAATGACTATCAAAGTCAATTTTCAAGTTATGATCTAGGAGTTGACTGACTAAGAGTACATTCTTTGTCAACCCATGGACATATAAGACATCAGATAGTCTATAGTTGTGTAAACCAAGGGGTAGAGAGATGTTCCCAATCCCCTGAACTATATGTAAACAATCATCTCCTAATGAAACATGATTTTTCGATGGCATGTCCCTCATTGATCAGTCTCTGTGGCCAGTCATGTGTTGAGTGGCTTCTAAATCAACATATCAGACATCACTAAATGACATGGATGGTTCACTTGATTGAGCAGTGTATAAGAAGTCTTAATTATCTGAATTTTCTTCTTACTTAGCAATATTTCCTTGCTCATGGGGTCTTCTTTTCCAATTCTCCTTTTTCTACCCTTGATTGTAGTTAGAATGTCCCTCATGAGATTGTTGTGGAGGTCCATAGTTTCTTGATGAACCTTTCTTGTAGTTATTGTACCAACAGTCTTTTAGGTCATGTCCTCTTTTACAGATTGGACACTACTTCTTTTGTTGTCTATCCCCTTGATACTAATTTTGACTTTGGGACTTTTGATAGGAATTAGGTTTTCCTTTACCTTTTCCTTTTCATTTTTGATGTGAAGAAAGTTCCTGCTCCTCTTCATCATCCTTATTGTACATTACTTCCTCTTATTGCAATAGGTTTACCAATTCATCAAAACTAACTGTCGTATCTAACAAGTTTAGTGTTGTTACAAAAATATGCTATGAAGAAGGGAGTGCTCTAATAACAATGGGAATGAGAGAATCATCTTTTAATGCTTCTCCTAGGGCTAGAAGTGAAGCCCTCAATTCTACAACTCTTCTTAAGAAAGCTTCAATTTTCTCATTTTGTTTGAACTTCAATGTGTGTAATTGACTCTACAAATTCAAAATGACATTCTTGTTTTTGGTCTCATACACCATGCTCAACTTATCCCACACTTCTTTGGCTATTGTGGCATCACGGATGCGGGGTTGCACATTGTTGGATACTCCAAACAAGATGATGAGTTTGGCTTTCTTATCTTCTCTATCAAGCTACCACTATTGTGTTGTATCAATAGTTGATCTGGTCATAGTATGAGTCACAGCAGGCCAAATCTCTTCAAACTCAAGTTGTGTCTTGATTTTTTTCTTCCATGCAGTATAGTTGTTTCCTCTAAGTAGTTGTGAATCCAGAAGAAAAAATTTGGTAACATTGGTGCCCATTTTGCCGAAAACATTGACATGGTTTAGCTCTTATCACTCCAGGTATAAGGTCTCCCAATCTATATACCATCAATATGATATATCATACATTTCTATATATGTGCCCTTCTGATATACCTAGTGGTACATGGAAGAAGCTCACCCTTTCTATATATTTGGCGGTACGTGAAAGAGGCGTTAAAGTACGTGAAAGAATTCAATACGTGGTACTAAGACAGTACTGAAAGGAGTCTATGAGATTATTGACATCGGCTCAAAGAAATATCCTCATACACGTGTATAACTTTACTATATACTTGGATAATTTATCAGTTCGGATTTATGTCATGGAATCATTCATAGATAGATGGGATGGCTCATAGTGTACACATTGTGACCTTATTACTCCCCAGTGATTTAAAGGGTCAATGCCTAGACAATGTTGTTTCAGCTATATTAGGTGTTAAGTGCAGTAGTAGTCATAACGGCTTTACCCGTAAGCACTTCCCAAAGGCACCGTATATACCGAACGCTGTAAATGAGATCTAGGATCTCATGAGTGTTATAGAACCAATTTTTACTATTTTGTATTACAATTTTCTACCAGTTTCTAAGTAGTTTTACAATATTTGTGATAGACTATGGAAACCTGAAAATTAGTACAATATAATGAAGCATGCAATTACATTCAAAAATTTACAAAAAATTGAATGACAGGAAAGAAAATAATTTTGCGGGCCCTAGAGGCCTCTAGAGCCCAAAATGATCCACTATGTCAAACAATTGCAAAAATATAGTTGAAAATACAATTTCTGGATAGGCCTCCTTTTGCAATAAGTGTTCAAAATGCAAAAATATGCACAGTGGAGGAATTTTTTTTTCCCTAAAATAGGGTTTTTCTCATTAAATTTAGTTAGTTATAACTAAATTTTTATTTTTCGCTAAAGTTAGCGGTTCCACTAAATTTACCACCAAATTTGGTAGTTGGTGAGGGAGGGGGATTTGACCCTTGACCTCTCTTGATGAGAAGTGTCTTACAAAAGTTATGCTAGCCACTTGGGCGGCTAAGCTAGACAATTATACATAAAGAGAAAATTGTAATTAAACACTTCCAAATTGTACAACCATACCTCTTTTAGAAAACAAAGTTTGGGAAATGTGGTTTTGAGCAAAAATTCTAGCAAAGAGAAAAAATAACAGGTGGTTTTGAGTGTGTATGGCACCTTAGATCAATTTTCTTCCTTCCTTTGAGCTTGTAATCTCTTCCTTGGCGTATTCAATCCTCATCAACCTTAATTGCAACGACTAAAGGCAATTTTGATGAATTTGATGGCGGTTTTGAGGAATTTGATGATGTTATTGCATGGGATGGGGCTGGGAAGTTGCAGAGGCAAATTTGGCTCTCCTTTTCTTGCACAAGCTTCTCCAATGCTCCTCAAACTCTGTTGCAATCCTCCAATATCCTTCAACCTACTCTGATACCAAATGTAAATTGAGCAACAGGGGCGGAAGCCTGATTATCTTTATTAAACTCAATAAACCAATAATACAATGGAGTGTTTCAATTCTTATAGGAATTGTACAACATATGAATACAATAATAATTGTTACAACAACTTCCAAAATGCATCTGGGAAGCACATAATTGTTATAAAAATCATAAAAATTATACCTGTGGAAATAAAAGACAAATATGGTTTAAAAACCATATAACAACATTATTTAATTAATGAAATTAATTAAATAATTAATTATATGATGCATAATTAATATATTAGGTAAATAATAATTAACCTAACATGGAGGGCTTTTATATACTTGTATTTTAAAGGAAAGTATCTTGTAATTTGATTATAAAACTAGGTAATGTAAGTGGTTGAAAGAATAATTTGTAAGTTTTCTTTTAGTGGAAATGTGTCTCATTCAAATCTAGAATTTAATCAAAAGCTTACTTTTTGTTTTCAATCTTGAAAGTGGGTTTCTTTAAATTGGAAATACTTGACAATATATGCTTTATTCTCCCTTGTATTTTTCATCATTCTTGTTTATAAAATAACAAGGAACTTATACTTAGTTGATGGCTAAATTTATTCCTTTCTTTTTCGTAAAGATGCATTTGAGGTTAAAATATACCCTTGTCTAATTGTAAACAATGTTGTAAAGGAAAAATTATACACTTAGTTCTCTTAATCAAGAAAGAAGTTATCTAATTTCCATTTGTATATTCTATTAAAGAAATAAGTTAGTTAGAGCTCTGTTTGTGTGTGTGTGTGTGTGTGTGTGTGTGTGTCTGTGTGTGTGTGTGTGTTTGTGTGTGTGTGTGTGTATATATATATATATACTCTTTTTTTAAACTTTCTATTTTCACAGTGACTGGCACCGGTTGGTCATCGGTGGCCTTGAAACTGGCATCGGTTACTGAGACCTGTTATAGTTTTATATTTTTAAGTTTTAAACTTAGTTGCATGATTATCACGTGTAAAAAAATATAACAGAGACTGCAGAATATCTGAACTACGATAAAATTTTATACAAATGTATATATTTGATAATATATATTTGTATATATGTTTATATAAATATACTGAATTTACTAAAATTGGCATTGGCAATATAACCGACGTTGGTAGCATAAAGAAAACTGTGACTGACACCATTTGCTTGTGTATGATCTCTTTTTTAAAAAGAATCGTGATTTGAAATCCAAACCAACATTTTAATGGAATATAATTAAATAGAATATTTTTATTAGATAAGGAAAAGAACAGATTTTGAAGGGATTGGGAACCCTAAATACCTGAAAGATAGGTAAGAAAGAACAAAGGAGAAACAAACACAAAACAAAGTGCAATAGGACCAAGGAGAAATAGACAAAATAGTCAAATGAGACCCATCTAGGAGACACACCAAGGTAGAGAATAGACCACAAATCGGACTAGCCAAAAAACTTGACTAACACACTGAGAGCTACCCTGACTACCATAGACAAAATCCTACATGAAACTAAGACTAAACAGAGGAGGAGGAAGTCATTTCCTAACATGAGGAAATGATTGTTTTGATTTTCTTGAATGAACTAAACACCATCCTTCATCCTCCAAAGCATGCTTAATGAGCTTGACATGGTTTCTGAAACCAAAGGTTTCAAAGATATAACTATTATAGTGTGAACCTTGCCAAAAATCTAGAACTTTGAGACTATTGGGATCTGAAACCCCAAAAGCGGCCTTCTTCGGGGATTTTTCAATATCAAGAACTATTTCGATATTACCTTTGGTATTTATTCTAACTGGATTCACCACTTTACCCACATAAAATTTCCATCGATTCTCTTCAAAGGAGTCAACAGTCCAATTTTCCATGACAGGGGAAGACACAAAAACAATATCATCCTTTGTCTTGTACCCAGGAGAGGACTCACTCTCATCCTTAGATCCACTGGATGACCCACTGCATGAGTATTCCTCCTCCTCTCCACTACCAATCATATCCTCCACGTTAGTATCATTCTCCATTGTTTCTACCTATTTGTGGGTCAAAGCCAAATTAGTGGCCGAGTCAAGGCTGTTGATGAAGGTAAGCTCCACATTCTTCAGTGAATGAACCTGAAACCCCACCATTCCTAGTTGCATGTCCCTATTCACCGCCTCCAAACTAGGTGTAATAGTCTTGTTATCTAGGGATGTGGGGAAGCCCTCATGAGAAGAAAACCTGCCCTCCACCATCACAAACTTATCAAAATCCAAACCACCAGTATACAGTTCACTTCCATTGGGGAAAGAAAATAGGGGATCATGTTTTACATAGACCACCTCGCCCATAGCTCAAACAGGAGCGTTAAACCTCCATGAAAAAGTAGATCCAGAGCATGAACCCTCATCACGACCAGTAGACCAACATTTACCACAAAACACAGGAGATATTTCATAATGAATCTCTTGTTCAATTATCCCAAAGATAGAGTAGAGGCGAATGAGAGTAGATAGCTTTTTTCTAGATTAAACATTCACACACATTCTAGCAATGATCATTCATGTCCTGGAAAGGGTCATGTTATCCAATTTTTACACACAAGACAAAATTGGACAACAAGGTCCTATTAAGAATAAATTATGACATTGGTCCCAGTGGCCCGTTTCTGGTCATCACGGAGATAAAATGATTAAAATAATTAATAAATTGATAAGTGAGCTCTCCTAGATTTAAATAGGATTAACTCGGAGCCCAACTCAAGCTCAACTGAAAATATAACAAGGTGATGTCAATTCTTTCATCAGCTCGGTCGAGCTAGTGTAGTTAGCACTAACGGTAACTCAGGATAGGTGGAGTCAATTTAATAGAGATCTTAGCTCAGTACGGAACAATTCTCTGGGGTAGAGGTAGGATGGCTTGGTAGTCATCCAAAGGAGCCAACTCAACTATAAGAATATTATGAATGACAAAGCTCAGGATTCGTGCTTTGTAGGCTTACATGATGTAGCTTAGAGTGGTAAGGGTATAGCTCACTAGGCACTCAAGACCTATTTTGTGGTTTTCTCAAAGGTGAAGCACATGGAACAACTCGGAAGGTCAAGCTAATGGTATAACTCAAGTAACACCAAGTAGGTCGTTCGATGATAGACTATGACAAAAGAATGTTGGGCCAATGAGAAAAGAAGAATCAACAAAGTATCTTGGTCTATGGTCATGACAAATGAGTAGGTGAGTGATGTGGCTCAAGTTCAAATCTCACCTCATAAGCAATGTGCACAAACTTATAGGATAATTCAATGTTTGTAAGTAAAGATCAATGCAAACAATAATTTTAGCATTCAAGACAAAGGTATGGAGCATTGAGTGGCTCCAAGATTGATCTACATGGCATGCTGATCTCAAAAGGGACTAGACTGATGCATTTTAGAATCCACGAGTCATCCTGGTTGAGAACCAAGTCGAAATTGATAGTGAAGATGTTGATGCCAAAGTTCATAGTCACAATTAATGGTGATCTCGGGTCAATGAGTCGAGTGATCCATTCATGGACTCATCTCATTGTAGGAATAAATATTAGTGTGTACAATCTGAGCTAAGCTTGACATGATGAAGAGAAGAGTGTAGAGCTCTGGGAATTGGAACTCATAATAAAATAATGTCAAGTTCAGCTAAGCTCGTTAGAATAGTTCATCGAGCTTGTAGAAACTATGAGGTATTGTTAAGGGATCCTAGGATTGTGAGTTGAAAGGTAGACAACTTGCCGAGTCTTGGGGAATTCGAACTAAGTTTGAGATCATTTTGAAGTATGATGAAGCCATGATGTCAATAACATAGGACAGTCGAGGTGGATGGCTTGAACACGAGCCTAGTATATGGCGAGCTCAGACCCAAAGGAGATAGCCGAGTTTGGTGGTAAAATAAGGGAAGTGCCTCGAGATCCATATCGAGCTCATTTGAAAAGGTGTGAAGCATCGAGGCATCTGAGTGGAATGTATAATTATCGCACCAAACTGGGAAACAGTGAAAGGTATTCAAAGTGAAGTTAAGGAGCTCACTCATTTGAGAGCTCAAAGGGAGCTCGATGGGATCTTGGAAACTTGATGGAGACACTTCCCCCTCTTGTCAAGTGGGGATATTAGAATTACATGCCACAATGGAAAGACACTCCATGAGTTCCCAAGGCCGTGGTATCAAGTGGGAAGTGTTCAAAGTTTTTTCCAAGTGGAACTTAGATGTTAACAAGCCATTGTAGTAATCTCGCCTATAAGAGAAAATTCAACATATTCCCAAAGTTGAAATTTTGATGATGATAATCTAGGCTAGTAATCCTGCACTCATAAAATTTATGTAGGAGTCTATCTCTATCATCAAAATATCAGGTGATTTACCAAATAAGTTGTAATACATTAGAGTGGTTAGTAAGAACGTACTCATGGAGAGGCCAGGTTATTAGTTAAATCATCTAGTGCATGCGTAATTCCTTAGAAACTAGAGCTCAATCAATGACCTTGTTGATAGGAAGATTACTATGGAAAGGTTAATAAAACACATTATGAAGGGCAGTGTATTGAGCATAAAGAAGATGCCAAGCTAAAATTGGTTCATCACGAAATTAACTGCAATGCAGAGCCAATTCCGTCAGGGCGAAGGTACTTAGAAGGTTTAAGAATCGTTCTGGTTTTAGCATGAGCTCATTACAAACTATGGACCAAGTCAAAGTAAGAATCTCAAGACACGTTATAGTGGTGGTCAAGCTAGAGATCAACACACAAGAAGCTAACTAATTTAAGCTAATGAGGTATGTAGTTGAGTCGAGATGAGACAATAAATTCAGTAAGGTCCATGCGAGAATGCAAGAACTTGAATTCGTAGAGAGATCATGTTTCTCCAAGAAACTAAGGCAACAAAATGGTGAAGTATGATGGCCACAAGGTGTAAGGTGAGTTCAAATTTGAATATTGAGGAGATTTCATCACTGTTGTAGAGGTATTTACGTGCAAGGTGATCCTATGAAGATGAAATCACAGTGAGCTCACTAAGATGGTTGCAAATTTTTGACATGGGAATGACTTGTTGAGACACAATTCAGGGTTTCAGAGAGTTCATGCACACATCAATCGAGCCGTGAAGGGTGATTCAGCCAAAGCCAAGGGATTAATGGGACTTCGATGAACATAGAATGATCACATGATGGCTCGTAAAAAATCTGAGTGGTGTTGACAAACCCAACAAGTGGATGAGAAACAAACTAGAAAGGCATGTCATGGGAGGAGAACAAGAGCCAATCTGAATTGATTTAGCTAAAAGACATGACACAAGGTTTCTTCACATTAACGAGATGAGGGTATTACTTGGTGAGGAGTTGCTGAGATGAGCTTGGCAGAATGACCTACAGGTTGAACCATGCATAGGCCGAGTCAATTGAAGGATCTCATAGACGAGCTGAGGCACTAACCGAGCTCATAACAAAGGTGGTAGGGTCTAGCAAGAGGAGCTCAGTTCATAATTAGAGTTTTTTTAGTGGGAGTTCATTTTTGTAGAACCCGACAGACTTGGCACTTAGGATGAGCCGAGAGAGATTATGTCGTAGGAGCTCATGGAGATAGCGGCGGTCAACTAAGTCATGGATAAGTAGTGTGATCATAGTGGGAGCTAAGCAAGGAGGAATCCGTAAAGAGCACACAGAGTGGGCCGAGTTAGTGTAGCTCGCTTGGTGCAGTGCAAACAAAATCGACATGTTCATTGGGATTCAGAGCTCAGTCATGGCCTTATAGAGCATGTTCGAGGAGGATCTCATTCCCCAACCACTGAGTTGGACTGTATTTTGGCCTTTTCCTCATAATTTCCCCTTCAGTACAAATCAATTTTTAGTGGGTCCCACCAATAATTTTAATTAATTTAATATTTTTTATTTAAATATTTTAATAATAATATTTATTATTATTATTTAAATATTCTTTTAATTATTTAAGGAGAACTAGGTCAACATGTAGTTAATGACACATGATGGAACCTTCTCAAGTGGTTCAACCAACTATAATAAATGAACGATCATGTACCTTTAATTTAGGAAGGGAATTTATGACTCCTACTCTCCTCTATCTTAATTTCTTCTATAAATGTAAGTTCAAAGCTCATTCTAAGGGGTTCCAACATGTCAGATAGGTTGGACAAGTTAGATATCTAAGACTTGTGCAAATTTTTCAAGAGTGCTCTCTCTTCTTCAAGTTGTCCTTGTATGTTGAGGGAACTTTCAAGCGTCATTTTCAAGAGTGTAATGGAAACAATTGACTCTTCTAAATGTATGATGCATTTTGCACATTATTAAAGTAATAAAAGTGTGTTTTTTGTGACTAATCTCAGTCCTTTCATCCTTCTCTACTTCTGTGTGCATGTTCTCATGCTTGCAGGTACACTATACAAGTCCACATTTCTGTTATAGGTTCTTGGAGTTTTGTGCTTATTAAGTGGTGAAGTATTACATGTAGCTGAGTTGTGGTGCCCATTCACCCTTCTCAAGTCAATCCTTCTTCACTAGAATATTGATAGATTGTTGTTTCTGATTGAGTTTAACAAAGAAAAAACATGCTTCCTAGTCTATGGTATTTTGTTACCCTATCTAAGTTGAAGTAGGTGAAGTTGACTTATGGTGCACACACCCTCTTCAAATTATCCCTTCCTGAGTCTTACAACACCCTTTATTTGGTGCATCACCATCCCTATTATAGTTTCATTTCTTGTAAATATATTTCCCTAAATCCCATGAAAGTGTTAGCATAGGTATAGATAGCCATTTCATTGCACTAGGAGTAGTACAACACTTAGTTTAGGAAGAGGAATCCGGCCTTCTCCGGAGGTTCACCTCAAGCCCAAGTCCCATAGATTGAGAGTTGATCCCATGTGTCCCAATCACACCAAAATTCTTGTTCACATTCTGGCCATTCGGAGGGTGCAGTGATTTGGCAACAAAATTTTTCGGCACGCCCAATGGGACAAGACTTGGTACTTCTCTTCTCACTTGCACAAGTCAAAGTACTTGAAAACTCTATATCTCTAGATTCCAAATCTCAGTGCATTAAATTATGCAAATAATTTAGAAAATATCTTCTTCAAAGAAAGGAATTTATCAGCATATCAAACTTTCCTTATCTCCTCCAAAGAGAAGAAGAAGATGCATTTCAACATCACCAGTTGCAGCTTTACCTCATAGAGGTCATTCAAATTCTTCGTATGAAAGGTTTCCTCCACTAAGGAGCAATCAACCTCTTGTTACGATGGCATGAAACTGAGTTTTTCCCCCTTTTAATGCAATCAGTCCTCTTTTTTTGGCTCAACATGACCCTATACATGTTGTGGAACTCAAAATTTTACCCTTTTACACAGGGGAAACTCATGTTACTCTAGTGGAACATATTCTTGATGTAGACAACATTTGTGCAGTACATAATAACATGGAGGAAAACTTTGTGGTTAGACTTCTTGCTACCTCTTTCAAGGGAAAATCACTTCAATGGTTTCAAGGGTTAAGTGTTGGTACTATAACCACTTGGGATGAGTTAGGAGAAAATATCTGTAAATAGTTTGAAGACAAGAGTGATCACCTATCACTTTTAGAACAACTCACTACCATGAAGAGAGCTCCCCAAGAATACATGAGTGATTTCAACTTCTGATTCCATAGGACCTGAAATAGGATTCTGGCACTCATAAATCCTTCTCCAAATAATGCATTCTTGTATTTTTTATGATCCTTAAATAGTGATGTAGCAGTTATGATCTAGTACATGGGATGGACCACATTACCTGATGCCTATGACATTGCCATAAGAGCAGAAAATTCCTTAATTTAGGATGGAGAGATAGCTCCACAACCACCAATGTCATTGTCTCTAGATCTTATGAACAATCAGCCTGTCATTACTCCTGTTCCAGAAGCCTCTAATCAACTAGCTCATTTTTCCCCTACCTCTTTAAATGATCTATTTAAAGTCAAGTCATTGTTATAAACTTTTGGAAACAAGATCATTGCACTCAAGAGGCAACAGTTTAAATACAATCATCCATATCAGCCACAAAATCAGTAGTATCAGGTTAACCATCCTCCTTTTCAAGGGAGCAATCAGCCGTAAAATCAAGCTACAAATCAAGTCGCGAATGTTAGGTATTTGAACTTTTAGAACCTTGTTGCTGCTAGCTCATCTAGAGCCATAGTATCTATCCAAAATAATGTAGTTCAAGACTATGAATGGTGCTATCCTTTTTCTCAACCCCACAATAAAAATATTTTTCCAAATGGATTTATTGGCCATGACTTATGGTTCAAAGTGTATCTACCCCTTCAGAGCTAACATAAAATTCATCTATGTAAGAAATAACAGATCAACCACAGGTACCTGAAGAAACAACTTTACTAAACTAGCAAGTAGAATATTTTCGTGGGTTAAATATAGATTACTCATTAGTGGTGGAAAACAATCATTCTATGAAGAGAGAAATGGAACCTCAACTTTCCAAAACTAGTCAAGTATCCATTTCACAGCCTCAGTCATAAGTGGCAGTTGATAAAGATGTGGGAAAGGAACTACCACAAATACATGTTAGCCAAGCTACGAGGAAAGAAGGTTCTTCAGGCATCACGATACCCAACAAGCACTTTCTAAAGGAGCATCCTAATGCCCAAATAAGTGTCAAAAAAGTTGGAGCATATCCCTTTAGTATACTAGAAAAAATGAAGAAAACCAATATGAGTGTTACTATGTGGGACACACTCTCAATTCCTTCTCAAAGAAATTCAATGGGAGATAATCTAAATAGTTTTGGTACAACCGACGCATCATCAGGTCATGGAGCAGCAACTGCTATGATTTTGTGTCAATCAGAAGGGAAAATTATTCCTAAAGCCAAAAACATACCGCTATTCTATATTTCCTTGATCATTAGTAACCACCTGGTGTAAAATTGCATGATCAATTTTGGTGCCAATAGCTCAATCTTGCCAAAACAAACTGCAGATGTACTAGACATACAATATGTGCCAGTTGTAAGAGGAGTTATCCAGTTGGATGGCACAACTATTAATACTATTGGAGTTATCAAAGGACTTCAACTTACCATCCATGCATGCCTAATTTTTTCATTCACCCAATACATATCATTTATTGATCTTCCCCCTCTCTTTGTCATTTGCCTATCATGAGATTTCAATGACAAGATGGGTGGTTATCTATCATCCAATTGGTCACATATGATTCTCAGGACTCGATACAGAACCAAAGTGACTATAAGGGTGGAACAAATCTTCCACAATCATGTAGAACCCTACACTACTAGTCCTATAATGGGAATTACACCATCAGAGATCTAGACGAAGAAGATGATGATCGTGAACTGACCACTCTCGTTGAACAAGTCCTTGATACTATGCTAGATGAAGTAAGTGGAGATTATTAGTATGATCCCTATGATGATGTATTGGTAGTAGAAGAATTTGGTTTTCTGCTGTTGGAAGAAATGGGATTGGGTACATACTGCATTCATGAAGAAGATACGATCATACCACAACTTTTCAAAACACCAAGCGATTCAGAAGGACTATGAAAATTTTTATTCGATGGATCAAGAAGTAAGAATGGATCCAGTTCCAGTGTTATGTTAATTTATCTAGAGGGAGATAAGTACTTCTCATCTTTTCGATTGTAACTATGTTGTACTAACAATGTTGTTGAATATGAGGCCCTTGTGTAAGCAATTCAGCTAGCCCAAAAGAAGGGAATCAATGCCCTGACTATTTTTTGAGATAGTGAGTTAGTTGTCCATCAAGTGACGACATGCAATGCAACCAATAATGATCTTTTAAGATCATACAAGAAATGGGTCTAGGAATTGATTGAAGATTTCAAATCTTTTAGGATCCATGTAGTTCCTAGAAATCAAAATCAATATGCTAATAGGCTTGCTACGATTGGCTCATAATACGACATACCGGTTGATATCATGAATGAAGGGAAACAATTTTTTAAAACGGTGCTTCAACTTGTAATCCCTGATAATGTGAGTAGCTGGCAAGTTTTCGTTAATGACAAACAAATTTTCCTTTTCCTATAAGAAGAGGCAAATTTTGCTACAAGAAATCAAGATAAGTTGTAAGAGCCATATGGTGATCAAATTATATAATTGAAAATAAAAAAACTAACAAAAGGCTTAGTCACTTTGGAATAAATTTTCAATTCAGATGATCAAGCCAAAAGAAAAATCTCTAACATGGTAGTCACAGAAGAAGATTTTAAGGAAGTCGAGGTAGCGCATGAAAAGTTTATGAAGATCAGAAAAGTGTGTACTTATGTAGAGAGAATATTTCATCAAACTTTGTCAAGACTATCATGATTTTTTTTCATGGAGCTATAAAGACCCGTGTGGTTTTGATCTAGGTCTCGCACAACATACCATCAAATTGGATCCTAATTCCAAGCTAGTTCATCAGAAACAGAGGCTAATTAATCCCAAAATTCAGCCACTAATGAGAAAGGAGCTAACTAAACTCATTAAGGCCTATGTTATTTTCCCATCAAGCACTCATATTGGGTATCCAATATGGTGCTTGTAAGGAAGAAGAATAGAGAGATTCAGTTATGTGTAGATTTTAGGGATTTGAATTGTGCCTCATTGAAAGACCGTTATCCTCTTCCATAATTCGAGTAGACTCTTCAAACAGTGGTAGGAGCCTAAATATTTTCTTTTCTCGATGGATATTTAGGTTATGATAAAATTCTAGTCCAAGAATCTAACCAATTCAAAATGGTTTTCACTACCAAGTGGGGCACGTATTCCTATAACAAAATGTCATTCAGATTGTCCAATGTTAGGGATACTTTCCAAAGAGCCATGGACATGGAATTTAAGGGATTAATCAATGATATCATCTTGGTTTACCTTGATGACATAACTATATATTCTAATCATGCAGAAGATCACATCACACATCTAAGGAAGGTTTTCTGAAGGTGTAGGGAATTTGGGGTTTCACTTAACCCAAAGAAATGTATTTTTGCAATGCACAAGGGAGATTTTTTGGGGCATGTTGTTTTAATGGAAGGACTATTAATTGATCTAGCTAGGATTCATTCGATTATGTCCTTATATCTCCCAAGTCATAGGAAGGGTCTCCATATTTTTCTAGGAACCCTAAATTTCATGCGGAGATTCATCCCTCAATTCACTACATTGGATAAGCCACTGAAAACCATGATGAATAAAAACATGCCATTCTCATGGACAAAGGAAGGACAAGAGAGCTTCAAGGCCATCAAAATGACCATTTCTCAAGCTCCCATGCTGGTGAACCCTAGGTTTGATCAATATTTTATTCTCTATGCTTTTGCAGGTCAAGAGAGCATTTCAGATACCCTCACCCAAAAAAATGACAACCTGGTGGAGAAACCAATTGCTTTCTTCAGTCAATACCTCAAAGAATATGAACTCAAATATTAATTCGTTGAAAAAAAAGTCTTTGTGGTTATTCAAGATTTGAAGAAATTCAAGCATATGTTATCAAAAAACATAATTCATATGATGGTGTCTCATCCAGGTGTCAAGGAATTTTTTCTGAATAAAGAGATGAACGAAAAGCTTGCTGGATGGATCAAGAAGGTGATGGAGTATGACGTGCACATCAAAATCACTAAACTTGTAAGAGTTAAAGGTTTGTGTCAAAAAATTTCTGGAGATATGGAATCAAAAGGTGATGAGGATGTGGCACTCCTAAACATTGATGATACTGATGATCAAGTTGACTGGTTATATAAAATGAAGAATTTCCTCTTCTCAAGAGTATATCATGTGAACATGGATAAAAATAAAATATGGACTTTCTGTCTTTAGTCTATTCCATATGTTTTGGTAGATAACATTCTCTTTTAAAATGATTTGAATGGTGTTCTCCTTCGGTGCATGAGACCGGAACAGGTAAGAAAGATACTATAAGAGTTTCACAATGGCATATCTAGAGGAAATTATTCTACACAAAAAACTGCTACCAAGATCATGCGAGTTGGCTATTATTTACAGAATTCATTCAAAGATGCCCATCTCTGGGTAAGGAAATGTAAGTAATGTGCCTTTTTCATAGGCAAGTAGAAGTTGGAAGCTCTTCCACTGCATCCAATTCAAGTGGATCAACCCTTTGTCCAATGGGGGTTGGAATTCATCGAAATGATTAATCCTCCATCCAAACGGACATAAATGGGTCCTTACTGCAATGGACTATTTTAATCAATGGACAGAGGTGGTATAATTGAAAGAGAGCAATGAGAAGGTGGTTTTGGATTTATTCGAAGGTATAATGACAAGGATTGGTGTTCCATTTATAGTCATTTCAGAAAACACGCTTGCTTTTCTTAGTATGAAGTGGAGTGAATGGGATATTAAAAATGGGGTACACCTCAAGACTTTGTCCAATTACTATCCATAAGGAAATGGATTAGCTGAGTCTAGTAACAAAAACCTCATAAGGATTATTAAGTGCATGATGGAAAATAACAAGAGGACTTGGCATACACAACTTAAGACTACCTTATGGGCAGATCAGATCACACCTAAAAGGTCCATAGGAAATTCTCCTTTCATTCTTGTATATGGAAGGGAAGAAAAAATTTCACTCTCCTTGGATTTACCTTCTTTGGAGTTATCTCATCAAATTAAAGTTATGGAGAGTGATCTTTTGACAATAAGGTTTGTTGAACTCATAGAGTTGGAAGAAGTATGGAACAAGGCTATGAAGACTTTGGAACAACATTAAGCTCAGGTTAAGAAATATTTTGACAAGAAGGCATCTGAAAGGCATTTTCAAGAGGGAGATTTAGTCCTCAAATGGGATGAAGATAAGACCAAACCAGGAAGGCATGCCAAGTTTCATGCTCTCTAAAGTGGTCCATACATCATCATGAGTTGCAAAGAGGTGAATTCATTTCATCTATCTAGGCTCAATGGAGAATAACCACCCATCCATGTGAATGGGATACATCTCAAAGCTTGTTTTTGAGAAGTGTTCCACCCCCTGTATAGTTTAGTTAGGTGTTTTCCTCCAAGTGATTGTGCACATTTTTGTGTGTTGTTCTTTTTTTTCCTTGTTGTTATGTTTTTGTGTTGTTCTTGAACATTATATCATCCTTGGAAGTTTCTTAAGGGAAGGAAGCTTCAAAGTTGCCATAAGAGTTTCATAATTTTGCGTCATTAACAATTATGTAGTGTTCCATAGATGCCAAACATTCAACAAATTTAGTATACATCATGCCTATCATTTCAAGGAGGTCTAAGATCAGATTTTCTCAAGGGGATTCCTCGATGTATCAAAAAAGATCAAATTAATCTAAAGATTCCAACATTGAATCCATGCCCAATAGATGACTTAAGGCTACTGGAATTATGCTTAGGATGTAATCATCCCCGAGAGGTCACCAAAAATGTTATCTAATTTTCACACATAGGATAAAATTGGACAACAGGGTCCTATTACGAATAAATTATGACATTGGTCCCAGGGGCCCATTTCTGGTCATCACAGAGATAAAATAACTAAAATAATTAATAAATTGATAAGTGATTTCTCCTAGATTAAAACAGGATTAACTTAGAGCCCAAATTGGGCTTAACTCAATTTCCTACTTGGATAGGGTGCTCGATGTGTAGCTCGATGGTGGGAAGGGGTTGGCCTTTTTTATGAAAATATAACAAGGTGATGTATATTATTTCATCAACTTAGTCAAACTAGTGTAGTCATCTTGGAAGGTAACTCAGGATAGGTGGAGTCACTTCAATAGAGAGCTCAGCTCGGTAGGGAACAATTTTCTGAGGTACAGGTAGGACGGCTCGGCAGTCATCCAAAGGAGCCAACTCGGCTATAAGAATATTATGAAGGACAAAGCTCAGGAGTCATGCCTTAGAGGCTTATATGATGAAGCTCAAAGACTTAAGGGTATATCTCACTAGGAGCTTAAGACCTACGTCATGGTTATCTTGAAGGTAGAGTATATGGAACAACTTAGAAGGTTGAGCTAATGGTATAACTTGGGTAGCACTCAGTAGATTGCTCGATGACAGACTATGGAAGGAGAATGTTGGAACAATGTGAAAGAAGAACCAATAAAGGATATCATTTGATAGTCATGACGAATGAGTAGGTGAGTGATGTGGTTCAAGTTCGAAGCTCACCTCATAAGGAACATGTATAGACTTATAGGATAATTCAATGCTTATAAATAAGGATAAATTGAAATAGTAATTTGAGTATTCGAGCCAAAGGTATGGAGCATTAAGTGGCTCCAGGATCGATCTACAGGGCATGTTGAGCTCGAAAGGGACTTGACCAAGGCATTTTAGAATCCACAAGTCATCCCAGTTAAGAACCAAGTCAAACTCGATAGTGAAGATGTTTTTTTATTGATGGCAAATAGTTTTGAAGGGACTATACCCTGTTTACAAAGAAGGCCAAAAAGCCAAATATAGCAATCAAAGTATCAGCAAAAAAGGATTAACATCTAGAATAGGTGTTTGAAATCAACCGTAACCAAAACGTTACATCAGGAGCAAAACATAACAAGTGTTGCTACCATGCAGCCAAAAAATAGCAAAAATGATAGAAAAGATTGGTGCTTGCAGTGAAAAATAACCTTACTTCTTAGCTGCTTTGGTGATTTTAGATTTTATGGTTTGTAGAGAAGTGAAAAGGGCCACCGTAGTCATATAGGTGGGGTCCTTAGTATCAAGCTTAGCAAAGGTTTGACTACTTTCCTTGGCCGTTCCCCATAAAGTCTCTGGAATCCCATTTAGCACAGTGATGCTGTGAACATGTTGTTCCAGAAAATCACTGATAGAATTAAAAATTGCCATACTATGCTCATGGCGATCCTTGGCTCTTCCCACTTGATTGTCCAAGGAATTCAACTTTTTATAGATGTCCTCCACTTGCTAGTTATCAATCTCAGTACCCTCATCAATCTTCCTTTTCCCTTTTTTCTTGGTAAGTTGCGTCACTTCCTCCTTCAGCTTCATCATCTCCTTTTCAAGGTCATTCAGTCTTTGTATAGTGCTATTTTCTTCAATTTTTTGAGGCCTCTTCATGGCCAACACTGCTTATGTGTAGCAGGTTTTCTACAACTTCTATATCCTTGCTACTGAGAAGGATTCTGCTCAAAATTGGGGTTTTCAGCTTGATCTTCTTTTATTTTCTGGTATTAGGCTTGGGGGTGGTGGCAATGATGAGAGTGGGGGTCATGGTGGAAGGAATGTGGGTGGGGGTGGTGGTAGTGATGAGAGTGGGGGTCGTGGTGGAAGGGATGTGAGTGGGGGTGGTGTCAGTGGAGGGAGGGAGAGGAGTCGTGCTGGGGGAGGAAGGTAGGCTAGGGTATTTGGAAATGCAAAGCTTGTGCAACAATATAATAAGCCCTTGATGCAAAGGGGTAGCCTATGTATGCTTCCGGAACTCCCAGATGGAGCATTTAAGAGAGTTCAGGAGATAGTGAGGGAAACAGACTGTGATTTTTCTATGGAAGTGGTTTAGAAAAACCAAATGCTTAGTGGGGACAGTGACATACCTCCCTTCCAAATATATGTAATGGACCATAATGCAGGTTATCTCATCAAAGGGTGGTGGAATCGCAGCCTCACTATAACAAACACCAACACCTTGTCCTCAACAACAAATTTCTTCTCTTCCACCTTTTTGTCGACTCTCTTGCTGAAGAAACGGAGGCCTTCCATCTCTAAACTAGTAGCTTCAATAATAAGCTCTTCATTCACTATAATTTTATGCATGCCATACTCAAATCTGTGGTCCTTCCAATCCATTGTGAATTGAATTGAAATGCTTTGGTCATGACCTTGAATGCGATCGATGAAATTTGTAATCCCACCCTGCTTAAGGAGATTCCAGAGCTCTGCATTTTCCTTCCAATCTGGATCACTACAAGGTTCAATCTGACATGGGGCTCCTCCCATTTTTACCTCTCTATAGTGTTTTCCCTTCTTGCCTTCTAAAACCTTATTTGAATAGTGAAGATGTTGTTGCCAAAGTTCATAGTCACAATTAATTTTTATTTGGGGCCAATGGGTTAAGTGAGCCATTCATGGATTCAACTCATTGTAGGAATAAATCTTAGTGTGTATGATTTGTGCTAAGCTCGATATGAGGAAAAGAAGAGTGTAGGGATCTACGAATTGGACCTTGTAATGAAATAATGTCGAGTTCAACCAAGATCCTTAGAATAGTTCATCGAGATCGTAGAAGTTTTGAGGTGTTGCTAATGGATCCAAGGATTATGAGTCTAAAGGTAGACGACTCACTGAGTCTTGGGGAATTAGAACTAAGTTCAAGATCATTGTGAAGTATGATGAAGCCATGACATCAGGAACATATCAGATCCGAGGTGGTTGGCTTGAACATGCACCTCATATATGGTGAGCTTGGACCCAAAAGAGATAGCTGAGTTTGGTGGTAAAAGAAGGGTAGCAGCACCTTGAGATCTATATCAAGCTCAGTTGAAAAGGTCTAAAGCATCGAGGAATGTGAGTGGAATGCACAATCCTCACACCAAGCTAGGAAATGGTGAAAGGTATTCACAATGAGGTTAAGGAGCTTGCTCGGTGGAGAGCAGAAAGGGAGATCGATGGGAGCTTGGCAGCTCGATGGAGACACTTCCCCCTCTTGTCAAGTGGGGATATTAGCATGGCATGCCATGATAGCAAGAAGCTTTGTGGGTTCCAAAGGCCATGTTATCAAGTGGGAAGTGTCCAGATTCTTTTCCAAGTCAAAATTGGATGTTGGCAAGCCATTATAGTAATCCCACGCATGGGAGAAAATTTAGTATATTGCCATAGTCAAAATTTTGATGATGGTAAGCCGGGATAGTAATCCCACACTCAGAAAATTGATGTATGGGTTTGAATCTATCATCGAAATATGAGGGGATTCACCAAGTAAGTCAGAATATGTTAGAGTGGTTAACAAGAACGTGCTCATGGAGAGGTTAGGTTATTAGTTAAACCATCTGGTACATGTGTAATGCCTCAGCAAGTAGAGCTCGGTCAATGAACAAGTTAATAGGAATATCGGTAGGGAAAGGTTGATGTAATGCGTTACGAAGGGTGATGTATTGAGCATAAAGAAGACGCTGATCTAAAATTGGTTCATCAATAAAAACGTTGTAATCCAGAGATGAGTCAGTAAGGGTGAAGGTACTTTACAGGATGGAGAATCATTCTAGTTTGAGCATGATCTCATTACAAACTTTGTACTGAGTCAAAGTAAGAATCTCAAGATACATTATAGTGTTGGTCGAACCAAAGATTAACTCACAAGAAGCTAACCAATTCAAGCCAAGGAGGTAAGTAGCTGAGTCGAGCCGAGACAATAAAGTAAGTCAGGAGCACATGAAGATGTAAGAACTTGAATCCGTGGAGAGATACTGCTTCTCCCACAAACCAAGGTAAAAAATGGTGAAGTATGATGGCCACAAGGTGCAAGGTGAGCTCAAATTTGAATAATGAGTAGAGTTCATCATGGTTGCAGAGGTATTTAGGTGCAAGGTGAGCCCATGAAGATGAGATCATAGTGAGCTCACTGAGACGGTTGAGAAGTTTTGAGGGAGCGACTCGTTGAGACGTGCTTTGAGGTTCCAAGGAGTTCATGCGCATGTCGAATGAGCCATGAAGGGTGAGTCAGCCCAAGTAAAAGGAGTAGAGGGACTTTGATGAACTCAAAATGATCACATGATGGCTCGTAGAAAATCTGATCAGTGTTGACAAACCCAACAAGTAGCTCATAAAAAACCAAAAAGGCATGTTGTGGGAGGAGAACAAGAGCTGATCCTACTCGATTTAGCTAAAGGACATGATACAAGGTTTCTATGCATTAACGAGATGAGTGTATTACTTGGTGAGGAGTTACTGAGATGAGCTTGGCCGAATGACCCACAGGTTGAACCATGTACAAGCCAATTCAATTGAAGGAGCTTGTAGATGAGCTGAGGCACTAGTCGAGCTCATGACAAAGGTGATGGGGTCAAACAAGAGGAGCTTGGTTCGTAATTGGAGTTTGTTTGAGTGAGATTTTAGTGTTTCAGAACCTGACAGACTCAGCACTCAGGATGAGCCAAGAGAGCTCATGTCGTAGGAGCTCATGGAGATAACGTCGGTCAGATAGGTCATGGATAAGCAGTGTGATTGTAGTGGGAGCTTGGTAAGGAGGACTCGAAAAAGATTTCACAGAGTGGGTCGAGTTAGTGTAGCTCAGTTAGTGTGGTTTAAAGTAAATCAACATGTTCATTGGGAGTCAGAGCTCAATCATGGTGTCAGAGAGCATGTTCGAGGAGGAGCTCATCACCCAACTCAGTGAGTTGGCTTGGCGAGCCAACCATCAAGTTGGGCTATATTTTTGCCTTTTTCCTCATAATTTCCCCTTTAGTGCAAATCAATTTTCAATGGGTCCCACCATTAATTTTAATTATTTTTATTTAAATTTTTTAATAATAATATTTATTATTATTATTTAAATATTATTTTAATTAATTAAGGAGAACTAGGTCAACAGGAAATCAATGACACATGATGGAACATTTTCAAATGCTTCAACCAACTATAATAAATGAACCATGATGTACCTTCAATTTAGGAATGGAATTTATGACTCCTTCTCTCCTCTCTCTCAATTTCTTCTATAAATGTAATTTGGAAGCTCATTCCAAGGGGTTCTAATAGGTCAAAAAGGTTGGACAAGTCAGATATCTAAGACAAGTGAAATTTTTTCAATATTCCTCTCTCTTCTGCAAGTTGTGCTTGTATGTTGAGGGAACTTTCAATCCTCATTTTCATGACTGTAATGGAAACCATTTCGTCTTCTAAATGTATGATGATCTGTGCACATTATTGAAGTAATAAAAGTGTGTGTTTTGTGACTAGTCTCAGTCCTTTCGTCCTTCTATACTTCTTTGTGCCTTTTCTCATGCTTGTAGGTACACTATGCAAGTCCACATTTTTATTGTAGGTTCTTAGATTTGTGTTCTTATCAAGTGGTGGAGTATTGCATGTAGTTGAGTTATGGTGCCCATTCACCCTTCTCAAGTTCATCCTTCTTCACTGGAAGACTGATAAATTGTTGTGTCTGATTGAATTTTACAAAGGGAACACATGCTTCCTAGTTTGTGGTATTATGCTACCCTCTCTAAGTTACAGTAGGTGAAATTGGCTTATGGTGCACACACCATCTTCAAATTAACCCTTCTTGAGTCTAGAAATAACTTTTATTTGGTGCATCACCATCCCTAGTATAGTTTCATTTCTTACAAATATCTTTCCCTAAAACCCATGAAAATGTTAGCATAGTTCTAGATAACCATTTTATTGCACTAGGAGTAGTACAACACTTAGTTTAGGAAGTGGAAGTCATCCTTCTCCGGAGGATCACCTCAAGCTAAAGTCCCACAGCTTGAGAGGTGAGCCCATGTGTCCCAATCACACTGAACGTCATGTTCACATTCTGGCCATTTAGAGGGTGCAGTGATTTGGTAAAAATGTGTCGTTAAATCGATGACCAACAAATCACCAATGGTGTTGGCAATCCCTGTCAACAATTTAACTTCCCAAAACTCAAGGGCCAGATCTGGGAACTTCACCCACACTGGGAAAGCATTGGGAACAAATTTTTTCATGTCTAACCTAGGTCACCATTTAGCTAGGTACAACATGGTCTTCCCATAGAGCCAAGGTCCTTCATTAATGGCTTTGAGATATTCTTCCTCCCTATCAAACTAGAATAATAAAGATTGATTTGCAATGGCCACCACAAAAATGTCTCCAGGCCCTGACAAGATCCACATTTGGCCTAATGCCAACAAAATAGCTAAAGAGAGAGACCATATATGTTTCTAGCCAGAGAAATAAAATATGTTGGCACAAACAAGGATAGTTCTTCTTATTTCCAGGTAAGGATCAGATGAGGGAGAGGTGGGGAACAATCTCGCTTCCCATCTACCCTTTCATCCTATGATTTTTTCTCTCGAATCAGTCCCTTCTCACCTCCCTCATCCTTCGCAGGAATTTGAATTTTTTTTTCCCACCCATCCACCCTCCCTCTCTCGTTCCCTTCCATATGACAATTACTTTTTTACCATGTGATAAGATTTATGATACCCCTGTGCAAACCCCATAGCCTACAAGAAAATGGAAGTAAAAATGAGATCTAGATCTAGCTTATATATATATATATATATATATATGTATGTATGTATATATGTGTGTGTGTGTGTGTGTGTGTGTGTGTGTGTGTGTGTGTGTGTGTGTGTATGTATGTATGTATGTATATGCATATGTGTGTGTGTGTACTCCTAGATCAACCAAAATGGATTTACCCAAATGATTCTTCTCAAGAAAATGTGAGCAAACAAATACCCATAACTAGATTATGGTTAGATCTTTTCAATAAAAGTAAAGAATAAGATAACTACACTCTACAACCATAAGAAAAAATAATAAAATGAAGATTAAAATGGAGGAAGAGGTTCCTCCCATTTGCAAATCATGAACCCAAGAAAAACTTCATGGTTTCCCTCAAGTTTCCATGGTCTCCCCCTCCTTCAACCTGCAAAACCCAAAAAAACAAATGAATAGATTAGGGAAAAGAAAAGAGTAAAAAGCCATCATAAGGATATTTAGGGTTTTTAGGGAAAACCTAAAATCTAGGGGCCCATACTGATTTAATCTAAGGGTGGATATTTGTCCCTACATGTTTTTAGTTGTTGGCATTTTTGTGGGAATAAGTATAATTTAAAACTAAGTGAATGGGGCCACATAGTGTATTTGGAGATGGGCATTAGTGGGTTAGAATAAGTTGTGACCATTTTTATTATGGATCAAAAAATAAATTAAGGACATTTGAAAATGGGTTAAGTAATAAATATTGTGCATGGGAGTTTTAGAATAAGGGTTAAATTAATTAAAAGTAAAATGTATAGTTAAATAGTTAAATCATGGGCACGAGTGTTAATTTATCATGGGAAATAACTTTAAACCAACGTAGGAAATGATTCTTTTATAAACTTAAGAGGAGTTTAAATGAGTAAAATAATGAGATTAATCTATCCAATATTCTAAATAAAAAGTAATGGGAACTGATTATATTCTTTTGTTAAGACTCTTGTATCATGCATTTTTGTTTCCCTGACTCTAGGTTCTTTTGTTCGCTCGGGACTAAAATCGGCTAAGTGTCGAAAGACCTACAAAATTCTTCCACGTGTCCCATTAGTGCAGTCCCAAAGATGAAACTTTGAAGCAGGTTCTCAGACTAGCGCAAACACTCCATGTGTCTAGGTTCTGACGAGGTCACTCCCAAAGAAAGTGTAAGAGTCAAAGATATGTCTTCCTCGTGGAAGCTCTCTACATGTCTATTTGGCGCATGTTTGATATAAGCCTGGGAACAGAGGACTCTAAATGAGTGCAAACCCTCCATGTGGAAAAAATGTATCTTCACCGATCAGAGACCCAGTGGCAATACCAAGTAGAGGGCATATGCACACACTCTTATAAAGGAGAAAAATCTTTATTCTAGATCTGAATCAAAACATTGACAGTGGTAGCATTGCATTTAAAATATTTGGGGGCATGAGCTCGAAGGATAAGTGCAGGGCCTTATCAAAATTGAAGGCAAAAAAGGTGGTAGTTGAGAGTGATAGTAAAAGGAGGTCTTTAAAAGCAGGTAAGGAAGAAGGCTAAAAAAGAAGGAATTCTAGGATAGAAGAAGAAGGAGAAAAGCGAAGAGTTTTGTATGCTTTGTAAAATTTAGCCTTAGTAGGCCTATGTCATAGAAGAGAAGTGTGATTTTTGCTTTCATGGGCCTTATGTACCCTTTATCTATTTGAATGAAGAGTTCTTATTCTGTGTAATTGGATTTTCACATATTCTGATCTTTTGTTTCTTTTATAAGTAGTTCTAAATGAGTCAGGAAATTCATCATGCTTGATGCCCTTAGAATTTCCCTATTTCATTTATTATGTATAAATCAATCATTTCATTTCCTTAGATTTTGACGTTCTCAAAGTAGTGGATCATGTTGTTAAGCCCTTCAACTATTCTAGATAAAGATCTCAAGTTTTCTGTCATTTTCTTTTCTCTTAGATCGGCACATCACCTTTTTATTTTAGTCATTTACATCCTTTCCTCTAACCCTACCCCAACCACTAGTGAAGATCCAGCTTATTTAAGATCTGGAGGTCACCCTAGGGTGCACATCTCACCAACCTAAGGTTTCCTATGACTCTAATGGTTCATCTGTACGGATTATTGTCAATAGTTTCTTGGCATGCCCGGTGGGAGATTAATTCTTGGATTGAGCAGCATCAAAAATATATCAACTGGAGTAAGGTCTATATTTCCCACTTGAAGGATAAAATGAATGCAAATGAGGGAGAGAGCAAGGGAAGAGGGTCTGATCAACTATTTGCAGCTATCTCCCCCGTAGCATAGAAGGGGAAGACAGGTTCAGAGGTCCCTGTCCCCCTCAGACCGGACTCTCTCAACCCCTCCACCAAGGAGGAATTTTACACAATCAACTGGGACCCTTAGACCTATCATTATGGATCATGTTTAGCCTCCACCTCTGAGACCATTTTTTTCATGGGATCAGGGAAGCCCAGTCATCTTACCTGTGCCCCCAATGGTATGGAACCCTATTCCAGGCAATGCGTTAAAAGCATTACCCAAATTTAGTGGTGAGGATTTTAAAACACCCAAGGAGCATCTCCAAGACATAGTAGAGATATGTACAATACATTATATAAGGGAACAAGATGTTTCCTTATGTCTGCTAGCCGCCTCTTTTAAGGGAAATGCCTTGGAATGGTACCGATCTTTAACCCCTAACACTATTGGTACTTAGGACCAATTAGGGGGGCCGTTGGTGACAAGGTTCAGGGAAAAGGGAGACCGGTCATCACTCCTAGAGAAACTAATTGGTATTAAAAAGGGTCCGCAAGAATTGATGACGGAGTTTAACACTCGGTACCATAAAACCTAGCAAAGGATTCTGGCCTTGGCTAGACCACCTGCAAGTATGGCTATTATCTTTTACCTAAAAGCCCTAAATTTAGATATTTCTGTAATGATTCAATCATTGGGATGGGATTATTTTCTAAAGGCCTATAACGTTGCTGTCCAAGCTGAGAATAATCTAATAGATGTTGGGAAGGTCCCTCCCAAATCTCTTTTATCGATAAATCCTGAGATAGTCCCCTTTCCACAAGAAAAAACATTGAGCCCATCCTCGACCCCTACATATTTATATAACTATCCCCATGTAGTTATGGTTCCCACTCCTACCACTAAAACCTCATCTTCATCTCCCAAAATGGAGGAGATGAGGAATATCCTGAGAAGTTTTTTTTAAAAGATAGTGAACCTTAAAAGGAATTAGGTAGCTTATCCAAGGAAAAATTATCAGAGTTTCCAAGGTAACTGACCCGCTTACCCCTCTACATACTAGAATACTCAGAAGTAGCCAACCACTCAACCATCAAATCAAATAGTCCCTATACCAATGCATTTTTGAACTTCTCCCCCCAACAGTGAAAGAGCGCTCGTCCCTAGACAAAACCATCTGGTAGAGGAGCCTAACACCTGGTGCTTCCCTTGTAGTAATTATCATATGCCAAGAGACTGCCCCAAGGTAACTTGTAGCTAAGGATAGCCAAACAATGATCAAGAGAATGTTATGAAGCATGCATAACTAGACCGCGCCAGTATGAGGGAGCCTAAACCACTGCTTTCACCACCCAAATGTAAGGGATGTCCATAGGACAAGAGTCAGAGATTGCACAAAAGCATGCACTTTTTTCTTGGTTAGAAGGGGAGGAGTTTGTCTTCGTAAATGAGGTATCTGTTTCAAAGCATGTTCAGTTTAACTACAACACCCACTTTAAGAAAAGGATCAATGAAGTAGAAGAACCAGCTCTGACTCTAATTTTCAAGGTGTACAAAGAGCCTCCCATTATTGTGAGCACACCATCACCAAAAATAAAGGAAGCTCCAAAACCAACTATATAGGAACAAGAGGTCCATCACCTTGATATGGAAAGAATTAAGTATCAACCACCTCTAAAATCATCACTGGTTATACCCATTAATGTAGTCCAACAACTAAAAAAGGCACCATCTATTGCATCTTTATGGGATCTTCTAAGCATTCTTGAGCAAAAGGAGTTGCTCCAAGAAGTGCTAAAATTAGAACGTGATGCGATCAAGGTGGGTCCCTTGAAAGGATGGGTCAACTACACTCGAGTGCCTACAAAATCCATATTATTAAATCAACAAGGAGAGGTGGGTAATCCAAGGCCTAACCCCTTTTTTAACTCTTATTGTAGGTAAGAAGTTATTACATAACTCCATGATAGATTTCAGTGCAAGCACTACTGCCATGCCTCAGGTAATAATAGATTCTCTAGGATTTCACTATGAACCCTTGTAGAAGGGAGTTATGCAACTAGATGGGAAATTTGTTCCAGCCATAGGAGTTATCAAGGGATTCTTATTACAGCTCTATTCCTGCCCAAATATAGTTGTTTACCAAGATATTGTGGTGATTAATGTCCCACCAGTCTCTGGGCTATGCCTCTCCTGAGATTTCATGGCTAAGATCGATAGGTATATGTATTTGGATTGGTCCCATTTAATACTATAAACCATGTACGGGTCGAAAATGAAGTTCTTATTAGAACCACTCTCTAAAGAGCATATAGCAGACCAAACGCATTCTAGTTTTGAGGCCTCCCATGTTATGATCACTAGAGAAGAAGAAATGTATGTAGAGGAAAGAGAGCCCCAAGAGGGTGATCATCTATCTAATGTTCCCCTAGGATATCCTTATAGGAATTTTGATTCAACTGGCATGGGGACGTATGTCATCGTCATGAAAACCCCATAATCCCAAAGGTAAAAGGAGAAGGTGATGCACGACAGACCAGCTTTCTCGGTGACCCTCCAATATGGACCCAATATTTTGATGGGGCTAGAAGAAAAAATGGCTTGGGAGCTAGAGTTTCCCTTGAAACTGCTACTGGTAGGAATATACTCCATTCAGTTCATTTCAAGTTCTCCTACACTAGTAACAAGGTAGAGTATGAGGCCTTGGTGCACAGTTTATACACCGCCCAAAAGGAGTGTATCAGGAAGATAAGAGTATTCGGTGATTCAGAATTGGTGGTCACAAAAGTAACGAATATTTTCGCCACTAAGAACCCAAGGATGATATCCTACTAGCATCGGGTATGGGATTTAATATATGAGTTTGAAGCTTTCAACATTAAGGTAGTTCCCCATGATCATAATATAGAGGTAGACAAGATGGCTACCACTGGGTCTCAAATTGACCCAACCCGGTATCTGCTTAAAAATTAAGATACTATAAAGGTGATCATTCACACATTTATCCTTGATAACGTACACCATTGGTAGGTATTCGATAATGACCGAAAGATCATACATTTCCTCTAGCAGTCTAATCAATTCACAAGTTAGCTCTAGCATAAGATTGAAGAAGCATATGGGGACCAGATAATACAGCTAAAGATGAACAAGCTCCCGAGAGGATTAATTACTATTGAGAATATTTTTGACTTGGATGATTCTAGTATGGTTCAGAGAAGATTCGAGGCTATAATAGAAGACTATGTAGAGCTGGAAATAGCTAGGGACAAATGACTCAAAGTTGGAAAGTCGGTGAGACAAAAGGAAAGAGATTGACTTGTGGCCTTGTGTCACAAGTATGATAAAGTAATGGCCTAGACATATGATGATCTCTATGGTTATGATAAGGAAATTATCCAACAGACCATTGACCTGGAGGAAGGGACTAAGCCCGTGCATCAAAAACAAAGGCCTGTGAACCCTAAGGTGGAATCCCTCATGGCTGAGGAGTTAAAGAAATTATTGGAAGCCCGTATCATTTTTCCAATCAAACACACCACGTGGATCTCCAACTTGGTTCCAGTAAGGAAGAAGAATGGTGAAAGATGACTCTACGTAGACTTTAGAGATCTAAACATGGCCTCCCTAAAAGACCATTACCCCCTGCTCTCTATGGAACAAATTTTACAGACACTCACGACCTCTGAGATGTTTTCTCTGTTGGATGTTTGTTCAGGTTATAACCAAATATTTCTCGCGGAAAAGGATCAGCATAAAACTACCTTCACAACTAAATTGGGAACCTTAGCCTATGAAAATATTCCTTTTGGGCTCTCAAATGCAGGGGTTACTTTCCAAAGAGCCATGGACACCACATTTGGGGCGTTGATAAATAAGGTAATCCTCATATACCTTGAGGACCTTACTATGTTTACTAAAATTACAAAAGAACATTTTGATGCTTTAGAAAATGTGTTTAAAAAATGTCAAGAGTTTGGAATCTCTCTTAATCCAAAGAAATTTATCTTCAAAATTCGCCAAGGCAAGATCCTAGGACATGTGGTGTCAAAGGAGGGAGTTTCCATTGATCCTGAGAGAGTCTGATACGCCAAAATTAGCAAGAACTTGAGAAGGTCATAACTTGAGCTCCGGGTGTCCGTTTGAGTCTATTTTGTTTTTTGAAACCACATTTTTTATGAGACACATCCACCGACAAACCGCCCTACCGGTTGGAGAAAGTTTTGGTACATTTTCGGCCCCTAAATCCACCATCTTGAGGCCGAAAATTAGGATATAAATTGTAGTTCGAGTTTTTCCTATTTTTGGGCATTAGTTAATTTTAGTATATTAGTTGCATTATGAGTTAGAAATTTGGAAATTCCTCTAATTTAGGAATGTATAAGATGCATGGAAATTTCTATGCCTGTACAAATAAACATGCAAACTTACTACGAATAGCATATTCTAGTAAACTGCTAAAAATAGTAATTTCCACCACCTATAGTAGATTTAGTCAAAGTTAGTTAAATTTTTCTTAGAAACTTGAGTTGGGAGTTGTTTTCCTATTTAGGAAACATTGTAATTCATTATTTGATAACAAAGAAGGAGATCTATTTTCTTTTGGAGTTCATTTTATTTGTTGTATATCAAGTTTGTTTAGAATTTGGCTACATTATCTAGTATCAAAGCTGGTTTGAGTATTTAAAAAATGGTCGGAAGAGGAAGAGGAGGTGGTATTTCCTAAATGAATAGAAATATACAAGATCTACAAAGGTAAGTTGTTGTGCTTGCTGCAATGATAACCTAGAGAGGAAATCAAGGTGGAGATGAAACAAATGAAGAAGAAGTTTGTGAAGAGGAGGAAACATAAGCGCCACCATCAGCTTTTGAAGAAAGGATGCTTCGAGCATTAGAAGGAAAGAATGATGGGATAAGAGTTGATGTTTCAGAGTATGGTGGTAGTATAAAACCAGAGGAGCTAATAAACTGGTTGAATAGAGTGGGATAAGTTTTTGAGTGGAAGGTTATGTCAGAAGAAAAGAAGGTAGAATTTGTATGCATGAAATTGAAAGGTTGTGCTATGTTATGGTGGGATCACCTACAGAAAGAGTGGTCAAGAAAGGGGAAAGAAAGAATTAGGATGTGGAGTAAGATGGAGAAGGAGGTGAAATATAAATTTATCCCTATGGATTATGCACAAACCCTTTACAAGAGGTTTCAGAATCTCAGACAAAACTCACAAATAGTGCAAGAATACACATATGAGTTCTACAAGTTGTCCATTCATGTAGAGCATGAAGAAACTGAGGAGAAAATGGTTGCAAGGTATGTAAATGGATTAAAATTTTCTATTCAAGATGAGATAAGTATGCATAGGATTAAGAGCATGGAGTATGCCTATCAATTAGTCTCAAATGCCGAGGAAAAACAAAATCGTCAAAGGTTTAGGAGATCACCTGGAATGAATAGGGGGGCCTCATCTTCCTTCCAAGGATGAGCTAGTTTCAGCTAAGGTAGGAGAGAATCATCTCGTAGATTGGAAAATCAAGAGGATATGAGATAATATTTCCATAATCAACAAAGAGGCAGAGGATTTTCTAGGGGCAGAGGATATGTTGGTGATAGAGGATGGGAGGCTCCACGAAGACCATTTGTTTGTTACAGATGTGGTGAAGAGGGGCATCGAGATTTTGAATGCCCACATTCTTATACACATGAAAAGATGAAAGGAGATGCTCCAAGAGTAAATATTTTTTAATTTGAACAAGTAGAAGATGAACATGACCTAGAAATTCCACCAGATATTAGAGAAAATATGATGATCAAGAGGACGATGATTTCGCCAAGAAAGGATATCAAGGGGGATGCATGGATGCATACAAATATTTTTAGAACATTATCCACTTCAAGAGGAAATGTATGTAATGCTATTATTGATGGTGGTATTTTTGAGAACATGGTTTTAAATGAGATGGTCAAGAAATTAGGTCTGCATTGTGAGAAGAATCCTAACCCTTATCGTATTGCATGGTTTAAGAAGGGTAATGAAGTTATTGTTGATAAGAGATGTTTAATAGGTTTTTCTATTGGGAATAGTTACAAGGATGAGATTTGGTGTGATGTTATTCCTATGGATGCATAGCATATTATGCTAGGAAGACCATGGCAATTTGATAGAAAAGTTATTCATAACAGGGGAAAGAATACTTATAATTTCTGGAAGGATGGCACAAAAATAGTTTTGCTACCTCTTAAGGAAGAGGGAAAGGTTGTAAATAAGCTTTCTGCAAAGGAATTTGTGAAGGAAGGCAACTGGTTTTTGTTATGCACTACTTGTAAATAAGGATGAATCTTCAAGTGCACAAAAACAGTAGAAACAATTGATTTAATAGAAAAGTTTTCTGATGTTATTCCTGATGAGCTGCCAGATGGATTACCACCCAAAAGAGATATTTAACACCATATTGATTTGATTCCAGGATCTTCACTTCCAAATCAAGTGGCTTATAGGATGAGCCTGACATTGCATGCAGAGTTGAATAGGCAAGTGGAAGAGCTTGTGAGAAACAAGGTCATAAGGGAGAGCATGAGTCCATGTGCAACCCTAGCTTTATTAACACCAAAGAAGGATGAAACATGAGGAATGTGCATAGATAGTAGAGAAATAAATAAAATTAAAATCAAGTATAGGTTCCCAATACCTCACCTTGATAATATGATGGATGTGTTTGCTGGATCTAGGTATTTCACCAAGATTGATCTTCGAAGTGGTTACCAACATATTTAGATCGGAGAAGGAGATGAGTGGAAAACAACATTCAAGACAGGAAATGGATTATATGAGTGGTTGGTGATGCCATTCGGGTTATCCAATGCACCTAGTACTTTTATGAGACTGATGAACACCATGCTACAGGAGTATAATGGTAAGTTTGTTGTGGTTTATTTTGATGATATCTTGATCTTTAGTAAAACTAAAGAAGAACATTTGAGGCATCTAAGGGTGATATTTGAAGTGTTAAGGAAAGAGAAACTCTATGCAAATATGAATAAGTGCACATTTATGCAAGAGAGTTTGGTATTCTTGGGATTTATTATTTCAGCTGATGGGGTACATATGGACTCAAAAAAGATAAAGGCAATTATTGAATGGCCTACTCCACGGAGTATAATAAAGGTAAGAATATTTCATGGTCTAGAAAGATTTTACATAAAGTTTATTAAAAAAATTAGTAGTATTGTATCACCTATAACAGATTGCACAAAAGGAAGGGAGTTTTTGTGGAAAAAAGCAACTGAGGATAGTTTTCAGTTCTTGAAGAAGAAGGTGACAGAGGCACCCATTTTGGCACTACCAGATTTTGATAAAGTGTTTGAGGTTGACTGTGATGCCTCACATGTGGATATTGGTGCTGTTCTAAGTCAAGGTGGAAATCTAATCACTTTATTTAGTGAGAAATTGAATGAGGTAAGAAATAACTACTTTACTTATGATGTGGAATTTTATGCAATTGTACAAGCATTAAGGCATTGGAGGCATTACTTAGTGCCTAAGGATTTTGTTTTATTTATAGACCACATATCCCTAAAGTATGTGAATGCACAAAATAAGTTGAATAGTAGGCATGCAATGGGTATCATTTTTACAGGGTTATACTTTTTCTCTAAAACATAAATCAAGAAAACAAAATCAAGTTGTAGATGTAATGAGTAGGCGTGTGACTCTGTTTACCACTATGGAAAAGGAGGTTGTAGGTTTTGAAGCAATAAAGGGTTTGTATTCTTCTAATTTTGATTTCAAGGATATTGTTGAAAGGTTAATTCATCCATTGTCAGACAATGCAAGAGATGTCTAGGATGAGTACATTTTATATGATGGCTACCTATTCAAGGGACACCAACTATGTATTCCAATTGGGTCTATGAGAGAGAATATAGTGAAAGAGTTGCATTGCAGAGGACTGGCTGGGCATACTTGTAAAGATAAGACGATAGCCTTGGTAGCAGAGAAATACTATTGGAAAAATATGAAAAGAGATGTGGTAAGATATGTGGAGAGGTGTTGAATTTTCCAAGTCTTGAAAGCCCTTGCAAAGAATACAGGGTTGTATATGTCGTTGCCTGTTCCTAAAGGGTCATGGTTAGATCTGAGTATGGATTTTGTTTTGGGATTACCAAAAACATAATGAGGTAATGACTCAATTTTTGTGGTTATTGATAGGTTTTCTAAGATGGTTCATTTTATTGCCTGCAAGAAAACAAGTGATGCGACAGGCGTAGTAGATTTGTTTTTCAGAGAAGTTATTCATTTGCATGTTGTTCCAAAAATGATTACTTCAGATAGGGACACAAGGTTCTCAAGTCACTTTCGGAAAACTTTATGAAAGAAATTGGGAACTCAACTACAGTTTAGCATTTCTTATCATCCTTAGAATGATGGGAAAATAGAGGTGGTAGATCAGAGTTTGGGAAACCTGTTAAGGTGCATTGGTGAGGAAAAGCTGAAACAATGGGACTTAGCATTACCACAAGCTCATTTTGAATATAATAGTTCCATAAATAGATCCACAAGAAAGTATCCATTTTCAATTGTGTATGGGAGTAATCCAAATGGGGTGTTAGATTTGGTACAACTACTAGTTAATGGCAGATTCAGTGATGATGCATAAGCATTTACCGAACATATACAACAATTGCAGGAAGAAGTGCGAAAGAAGTTGTAGAATAGTAATGATAAGTATAAGGAAATAGTAGATGTGCATAGATGGAGAAATGTATTTACAATTGGTGATTTGGTTATGGTATATCTGCGTAAGGAAAGGTTTCCAAAAGGAACCTATAACAAGCTGAAGTACAAGAAGATTGGTCCCTGGAAAATTGTGAAAAAAATGATAATGCTTATGAGGTGGAATTTCCAGGGAATTTTGATATTTCTCCATTGTTTAATATTTAATATTTGTATTATTTTCATGGAGATGGTGCAGAAGGGGATGTTATTAATGAAGTAGTAGATTGGAGACAACAGGTTCCAGTGAAGAAGAAAGAAGAAGTGGATCATATTCTTGATAAGAAAACAATGGACACGCGCCATGAGAAATACAACAAATATTTGGTACGTTGGAAAGGAATGGAACAAGAGGACAATACTTGTGTCATAGAGTGGGAGATTAATAATTTGGATGGAGATAAATGGAAGAAGTTTGAAGAAGACAACTTGCAGGAGCTGTGTGTTTTTCAAGCAGGGGAGAATGATGCACCAAAATTAGCAGGAACTTGACAAGGTCATAACTTGAGCTCCAAGTATCTGTTTGAGTCTATGTTTTTTTGAAACCACATGTTTCAATGAGATGAACACACTGCTAACCTACCCTACTAATTGGAGTAAGTTTTAGCACATTTTCAGCCCCTAAATCTGTCATCTTGAGGCCAAAATTAGGATTTGAATTGTATTTTGGGTTTTTCCTATTTTTGGGCATTAGTTCATGTTAGTCTATTAGTTGCATTATGAGTTAGAAAGTTGGAAATTCCTCTAATTTAGGAATATAGAAGATGCATGGAATTTTTTGTGCTCTTATGAATAAGCATGTGAACTTACTAAGAATAGCAAGTTCTAATAAACTACTAAAATAGAAATTTCCACCACCTAGCATAGATTTATTCAAAGTTAGTTAGAGTTTTCTTGGAAACTCGAGTTGGGAGTTGTTTTACTATTTAGGAAAAATTGTAATTCATTATTTGATAATAAAGAAGGAGATATATTTTCTTTTGGAGTTCATATTATTTGTAGTATGTTGATCGAAGAATACTTGTCAAAGATCACACAAGGAGTCTGCGCGGAATAGAAGGCCTGGAACCAAGGGTGTGGAAGACAAGTCCAACTTTCAAGACTTAGAAAAATTTTGAGTATAGAGACCTATTTTTAGAAGATGGCATGTGGAACACACCAACGATGTAGAGACGTGCGCATTGTCTATCTTTGGAGGAGTAGATCGAAGTGTTTTGCATGTAGACGAGCTAAGAATAGAATTGGCACTTCAGTTAACTGCAAGAGGGCTATAGATATCACACTTGCATGTGTGGTTATTCCTATAAACAGTGTGTGGCTATTAATAATATGCAACCTATTTATGGAATAGATAAGTGGTGAAGGGTAAGTCCCCACCTTATATATATGATGTTAGGTACATAAGTATAAATTGGCGTAACAGAGAATATACAGAGTGTGTGTGTGTATGTGTATGGAGATATACAGGTATACACATATGACTGAATTACTGTATCAGATCCATACACACATTGGTATAGATTGATAATACTATAAGGATTTTTTGTACTTATTAATAGATGGAAGATATTAGTTGAATCTAAGTGTCATTCTATGTGTAATTGAGTAGTGCATGTTATTGATTAAATCATGATTACTGTTTAAACTTGTTATTTCATACATCTAAGGGTAGCATGCATTATAGAATGATGGATTAGTCATGAATATATATGTTTCTTCCTTCATCATGTTAATATCCTACTATAACAACCCTAAGGAGGGACCTGGTACCTTTACGTGCTTCAGGTGAGTGCTCATTCAAGGCTGAGTGATGTTTTAGCGTGACTAGGGTGTTATCCTGTAAATTCTAGGCTACATCATTGGTTTCATTGCCGGTACCTCTTTTTCAGTTGTTTTTAGGATGGTTCACAATGAAGACATACTGGTTAACTCTAGAAAGTATTGAGGAATGGATACATGATGTGGAGGAAGAATATGCATGATGGTTCAATAGTGGGTCTGAGTTTAACACATGCACTTGAGTAGAACAGAATTTGTATGACAACTTATATGAGATATTTTTCATTATCTTTCTAGTAGAACTATACAAGTGGCTTACTGCTTATGCATCTCAATGGAATTAGAGGTATCACACACTTTTCTGGACACATGAATAATTTTAGACCCTTTATGATGTTGATCTGAAATGGACTTGCACTCTGGATATGTGGTTTCATGGTGTTTTAAACAATTATATTCTTGAATATTCAATTTTGATGTACTCTTTCCCGAAGGTAGCTGAATTCCAGTTTTTGCGGTATTCAAGAGGAATATATTTGCAAGGTACTCCACTAGCGATCAAGATCTTGATGGTAACTTTGAACCTAGAGAGTAAACCGATGGCTAACTAAACTTCACCACGCGTGAGTGCAGGAATAGGTTTGGTTTAAGATGGCTAACCTAGCAGTAGAGAGGCAGAGAGATGAAAGGAAGCCTAAGTATAATGAGGCATGTGAGAGGGAGATAGAGAAGTAGTGTTATGTTGCAGAAAGTATGGCGTTAAGGAGAGAGATGGATCGTGAAGGATTTACAACTCATGTAGAAGATGTGGAGCCAGAGCATCAGGAACTCCCCCATCCTAAAAATCATGATAGAGATCCCCCCTCATCTTCACACAGAAGTGTGCCAGCAAAGACTACCTAGACTGTGGGGATGCATTTTAATCCAGCTAGTGACCTAGCCCTTGCACTTGGTTTTTCAGTATTTAGTACAACTAGTAACAAACAAACTAACTTGGGAAGTAGTAGAGCATGAGTAAGTCAAGGATCAAGTACATCAATGGCAGGATAGACGGATTCAATGTTATTTGGAGGAACATTCTTAGGCTCATCATCCATATAAAATGTGAGTGCGCAGAATGTTGAATTCACCTCTAGAAGTGGAACTACCTCACAGGCTATAGGGGTTCAGTATAGTACTACTTTCGGAGCATAGGGGATTACATCTACATGTCATATTCCGCCTACAGGTGGAGGATCAGGAGGTATAGGTGGTTCTATTTCTAGTGGATCTAGTGGTTCTGGAGGCAGAGGGAACACAGGAGGTCCTGGATCAGGTGGTCAAGGTCCGCAACAACCACAAAATATCATAGGGGAGTACATCTACATGTCATATTCCACCTACAGGTGGAGGATCAGGAGGTATAGGTGGTTCTAGTTCTAGTGGATCTGGTGGTTTTGGAGGCAGAGGGAACACAGGAGGTCCTAGATCAGGTGGTCAAGGTCTGCAACAACCACAAAATATCTATATGGATATGTCTCTTTGTCTCCCGGAATATAGAGGTATAGAGGATGTTGCTGAACATGTGCATATGTGTGAAATATTGTGGCACGCTAAAGGGATCAAGACTATTGAGCATAAGGAAATTCAATTCACTACTACATTACAGGGGCATGCACACAACTGGTATAGGAAGTTTGACCCTGATCAAACTTGCGTGGATTATGCTGCATTGAGGGATGCTTTCTTGAAAGAGTTCCATATCCCTGAGTTTGAGCAGAAGATTATAAGTGTGCTCAAGGATATCAAGTAAGGCACTACTAAGAGTGTACATGAGTATTATGCTCATTTTAAGACACTTCTATCTAAGCTATCTTATGATATTCACACTATCCAGCATGCACAATGGTTCATTGGAGGATTGATTACAATTTTTAGAAGGGTGTTGTCACATAAGACATACACTGATCTGCATGAAGCACTGGAAGCAACTTTGTGTGCTAAGGTAGTTGGGATCATTGACACTGGTGTTAGTCCATTCCTAGAGGCACAAATTACAACTATGGAAAAGCAGTTAGAGAAGCTATGAGAAAATTCAACCCATGAAATGCGCTCAGCAATTTGGTGTACAAATTGTGAATTGGAAGGTCGTACCAAGGATAGTTTCCCTTGCAGATTTGTATGCTCATTATTGTTGAATTGTGAGATTTTCCATTTGAATCATGATGCTAGTCATTGTCCTTTGTTATAGCATGTGATAAGGAAGAATGTATCTTTCTTTTGCAAGAATTACGGGTCTGCGACCCATGATACTAAGGATTGTTGGTTGACTGGTCAGATCCAAGATGCTATAGACATTGGGGTACGACAGATAAGTATAATGGATAATTCTAAGGTTAAGAATGAGCACTAGGGTTAAGATCATAATCAAATGTGCTATTGCAGGAATGAGGGGCGTTTTGAAGGAGGTCGTGGAAGGGGACGTGATATCATGGTGGATATGGAGGATGAGGCCATGGTGGAGGAAGAGGTGAGTTCCCTCATGGAACATGTTATATGTGTGGATCTCTTGACCACTATAGGTGTGAATGTCCTCAGAATATTGCATGTTCTTTCTGTGAAAATAAACATAGCTATGAAGAGTGCCCAGACTTATATGAGCATCTGAGTAAGAAGCATAAGAAAGAAAACAAAGGTGTCGGGATGGTTAGAATCCAGTGCGTAATAGAAGATCAGTGGATTCCCAAGATAGCACAAGGACCTGAGGCATTGACAGTGAAGATTACTATAAGTGCTGAAGTGGTGTGCACAAGAGAGGTATTACAACAAAAGCCTACGATCACCAAGGAGGAGGTTTTACATGTAAGGGACCTAGATCCTGCTCATCTGAAGGAAGTTTACCAGGATACCATGGAAGTGCTAAGGAATCTTCAAGGTGAGATGCAGTACCTAAAGGATTAGAAGAAAGCAACAGAGATAGTCCAAACTGATGTTGATGATCTATGAGAGGTGTGTAAGATGTTGCGCTAAGAGAACATTATTCCACTATTAAGAAGTTGGTTAAAAGGGAACACTCTACGCACTAGTCTTGAGATCAGACAATAGATTCTACATGTAAATCTTCCCCCTAATAGCATGTACTATGAAAAATAAATTACTCTAAATGTTGTTGTAGATAGGTGGTTGTTGAGAAACATATTGATTGATACAGGTGCAGGAGTAAATCCTACATTAGATGCATTGGTACAAATGGGGAGGCCTTCATTGGAGCCATCATCTAATGTGTTATTTATGGAAAACTGAACTAATGCCACTCCCATAGGAGTTTTGAAATATGCATATATAACTATACAAGAGGTCAAGTTCACTGGGGATTTTGAGGTATTAGCACTTATAGAAGTAGACAATTTTTCATCCTTGCTTGGATGCCCTTGGTGTTATGCGAATAATGTTGACTTGAGATTCAATAAGGGGTATATCAGCTTTGAAAACAAGGAGGAAAGGGTTGTGATAACTTTGACAGATGGGAAGTTTACACCATACGTTGAGCCTCTAAGTGATGAGGACTTAATTTTTTTTTATGTACGGGCTATTTAGGACCTAGAGGTCAATGAGCCATCAAAAGAAGGCATCCTAGAGTGGGAGGATTCTCATTCTATTAGTGATACCATGAGTATTTCTTGTGAAAATTGGGCTTATGGTACATATGAATTAGTAGGATGTGAGGTGAAAAGCATGGTTGTTCACAAAAATGGACTTTGTTTGATTCGACGGATATGCAACACAATACCTTGGTATATAGGGGTAGAAGATCTTCCTACATTTTTTAAGGCCATGGAAACATAGTGGATAGATCAAATTTAGAGAAGATATATGATAGTATATACCTTGCATGGGACAACAACGCACTGGTGGGTAGTCCAAAGAGATAATGTTATAAACTAGGAAGATATTGGAGTCGCTTTGTCTACTAGGTTTATAAGGAACAATGCACCTATGTAGATCCACACTTATCATGATGATCAACCTGTTCAGCATCACATTCAATAGTGTGAGAGACTCTGGACAATAGGATAGGAAGCATTACCACCTTCACTTTGGGTGTATTGACTATATTCTATGCTATAAGGATGCGCACGCACCTGTTATGTATATGCATAACTACATCAAGAGACTGGAAACTGGTAAGGTTTGACTGCAGGAATGATCTAGAATTTTGACTAATTCTTGACTAAACCTCCTGTAGAAGAGGCATTAAAATTTTTCAACTGCTTAACTATGGGAGATAGTGCAAAATTAAAAGATCATATTCAAGAATTATTCGGTGAGGTAGAGTTCGGAGCATGTTTTGAAAAGGAAGAAGAAATGGACTCCATACTAATTGAACGCGCCTACCTTGAGAAAGAGAAAGGAAAGATGGTTTACATTGTGGATGATGAGGAAGTTGAGAACCTAGATATTGAACATTCACACGGGGTGCATGAGGTCTTTGACAGTGAAGACAAGGATACACACACCTACCATAAACCCATGAAGACAAAGAAGGTTAATATAGGTTTGGAGGCTGAGCCTAAGGAGGCCATAATTGGAGACTACCGGTCAGACTCAGAGGTAGCAAAGATCATCGAGTTACTCAGGGATTATCAAGACTTATTCCCTCAAGGATATCATGAACTTAAAGGCATGCATGAATCACTTGGGGAAATGAAGATAAAACTTAAGGATGGTGCATGGCCAGTTAGAAAGATACCTTACATAATGAATCCTAATTTGCACAAAATGGTAAAAGAAGAAATTGATAAACTGTTGAAATCTAGAATTATCAAGCCGCTTGATGAGTTAGAATGGGTTAGCCAAATGGTGATCAATATCAAGAAGGATGGACTAATTAGAATATGTCTGGAATATAGGGAGATGAATGTTGCATTCCTCACAGATCCATTCCCTACGCCATTCACTGAGGAAATACTAGAAGGAGTTGCAGGGCACGAAATATATTCCTTCACAGATGGGTTTTCTGGGTATCATTAGGTTAGGATTGCTCAGGAGGATCAGGAAAAGACAACATTTACTAATAAATGGGGTAGTTTTTCCTATACTAAAATTCCTTTTGGATTGAAAATCATGCCTGTTGTATGCTCGCGCATAGTTGTTCAGGCATTCAAATATTTTATTCACAACTTCTTACAGGTCTACCTAGATGATGGGATAGTATATGGGCTTGTGAAAGATCATTGTAACAATTTGCACTTAATGTTTGAATGGTGCAGACAATTGTGTATCTCTTTGAACATCAAGAAATGCATATTTTCTACACCATTTGGGATACTATTAGGACATATAATCTTTAAGGAAGGTTTCTTGGTTGATCCAGCAAAGGTTGCAGTCATTTTAGGCCTGGAAGTGCCTACCATTCAAAGTGAGGTGTGTGTATTTTTAGGTCATACATGATATTATAGAAAATTCATCAAAGGGTATGTCAATATTGTTGTACCCTTGGAAGATTTACTAAAGGGGAAAGGTACATTTTATTGGGGAGAACCGCAGCAACATGTGTTTGAGATATTAAGACATAAACTGACTACCACACCCATTATGTGCTTTCCCTCATGGGATAAACCATTTCATGTGCATGTGGATGCTTCTGGCATGACCATTGGCGTTGTGTTAGCTCAACTTGGTGAAGGTATTGTAGATCATCCAATCTGTTTTGTTAGTAGGAAGCTGACTCCTGCTGAACGGAATTATACAACTATAGAGTGCAAATCTTTGTCAATGATATATACATTGCACAAGTTTTGATAGTAATTGTTAGCAACACCATTTGTGTTTTATACAGATCACATGGCATTGAAGTACTTGGTAAACAAGCCCATCTTACAAGGGCGCATATGCAGATGGGTGATCCTATTTCAAGATTTTGACTTTGCAGTTGTGTTAAAGCTATGGAAAAGCAATTTTGGACCATACCATTTATCTAGAATCAACTCGGGAGAGGAATCATATAAAATTGAATAAACCATGCTAGATACACAGTTATATAGGTTACAATGTGCGCCCACATAATTAGAGGGCATTATTTTCTTTCTACAAATAGGTATGGCACTAGAAGGAATGAAAGCATTAGAAAAGAAGCATCTTGCTATATTCATGGCACCATTTACGTTAATCAATGGTGAATTTTACAAGCTAGGTAGAGATTAAGTATTACATCGTTGTGTATTAGAGCATGAGAATAAGGATATCATGGAAGAATCTCATGGTGGTATTGCAGGAGGCCATTATGTAGGTGATGTGACTTCCTGGAAGATCCTACTTGCTAGATTATTATGGGAGACATTATACAAGGATTGTAAAGAATATTGTAAGGCATGTGATCATTTTTAGTGCCTAGGAAAACTAGGGAAAAGAGATGAGATGCCTTTGAGACTAATTACTAGTGCCGAACCATTCAAGAAATGGGCCATTGACATTGTAGGGCCTATTTCATCTGCCACGCGCAGGACTGGATCACACTATATCATTACTTGCATAGATTATCTCACATGGTGGGCAGAAGCAACACCTACCAAGGATTTTACAACAACTACAACAACTAGGTTTCTATGGGAGAATGTTCTTAGAAGATATGGATGTCCCTTAATCTTGACAAGTAATAGAGGTACACACTTTTTGAGTGAGACAATCAGGATCCTATTAAGCACACCATAAAACTACACCCTATCATCCTTAGGAAAATGGAACTGCTCAGGCCTTCAACAATATTTTGAGCTAGACTTTGACAAAAAATTGTGATGTTGGAAGAAAGGATTGGGATGACAAAGTATCAGTTGTTCGTTTGGAATATAGAAAAACTTACAAAGATTGAAAAAAACCACACCGTTTACATTGGTGTTTGGTGCGGAAGCCATTATCCCTATAGAATTTATGTTACCTTCTTTGAGCATTGTGCAAGCTGGAGGTCTAGCTGATGAAAACACTTTAGAAGAGCGTATCGAGAAGATGATTCAACTGGATGAGCATCGAGCCATAACATGATGGAGTCAGAAGCAAAAAAAAGCTAGGCAGAAGGCATGGTATGATAGGAACATAAGGGATAAGAAGTTTGAGATTGGAAAAATGGTACTTCTTTATGATTCAAATTTCTTATGCCATCCAAGCAAGCTCAAATTAAATTGGTTGGGGACATATGTCATCACTTATATACTTGAATGAGGTGCTTGTTAGTTAGAAGCACTTGATGGAACACAACTACCCAGTTACTTTAATAGGAGTGGGATGAAGCCCTACTATAGATAGGTCTTCTTGGTGTTTTTAATAAGGCAATATTTCCATTTAGATTAGGTTTTGAATTTTGTATTTCCTTAAAGTATTTCCTTTATTATCGCTATGCTTTGTCAATTTATTTGTTGTTTTTGTATAATAAGTGTGCTTGCATGCATGAAGCTAATTACTATATGAATAATTTCTATGTGCAAAGGACTACACATACCTTTCCTGTGGGGTGGTTGTATTTATCCAAGTAAAAGACTGTGGGAATTGAAATTTGAAAGGAGTAAGCTGCTACGGGTGTGTTTTAAGTCAAAAGAAGATTTCTTCTCAAAAGTGACGAAGGATGGAGATGAATGAAAGAATAGTATAACACGAGTTAAGTGGAGGCCATGATAACTACTGGGAGAAGGTACAGTGATGAGGTACTCTGACATAAGGGTGCGCAATGAAGAGAAGTCTGTGACCAGAGGGTAGAAAGGCATGCTAGAATATTATAGCTAGGGTGTGAAGATGTACCGCATGGAATGAACAAATTTGGTCAATGAATGAGGGGATATTTGGTAGGTGAAGGATTAATAAATGCATAGAAATTTGAAAAAAAAAATATAGAAGGATGGAATGCAAATTCATTTTTACCATTGCAACTAAGAGTATTTGAGGAAAGAGCTAAGTGCGAAGAGCCGAGTGATCAGGTTAAGGTGCAAAGGATGTGAAACCAAACATGACAACCAGATCTGTGCAACATGAAGCTTGCATCCCTAGTGGTGAAGGGTTTGAGAGAAGCAGGGAGACAAGAAAGAGTTAGGTTACAAAGTTTCCACCTAGGGCATAATAGAATCGAGCTAGGTTTTGATTCACAAAGTTGTAGAGTTAAAGTGGAGATAGTTGCAAGGTAAAAATGGCACCTAAGAAGGCATTTGCAGCAACAACAAAAGGAAAGAAGAAGGCGGTTGTCAAGGAGGAAGAGATGGCACCTGAAAGCCATTTTTTAGAAATGTGATATCCAGAAGAAGTCATCATTGGCTAGGAATGGGATTCACCCATCAGAAAGAGCAAAGTAAGTGAATACAATCACATGATTTCAGAGAACAAGAAGGATCTCGATTCCTTGCTCATTGCTAGGATGAACAAGCGTACGAAAGATGACATGACAGTTTATAATGATATAGGTGAGAAAGATGACATGCTAGTTTATAATGATATAGGTGAGAAGCGTCTGAAGAGAATTTAGGTCTACCAATTAGGTGAGCTTCCATATTTTGGAAAGTATGAGCTCTTGTATCAGTGGCTCATGAGCAAGGTACACGCAGACTTCTTCTACATTGCAGGATGCAGAGTTAGAATCTCATCTGTGCTTATCTCATCAGTTACAGGTTTAAAGGCCATAGGAGAGGACATAAAAATTGATCTTGTAGATAAAGCCGTGATTTTAAATACTAGACAGGAGTTGGGGTAATTGAAGGGTCCGTGCGGAATGCATATAGACAAATTGAAGAACTGTCCAATTGTGTAAGTTGTAGCACACCTTGTTACAGAGTTGAATGATTAGGAGTGGTGGTCACAGGTGAATACTATGTGGTTACACATTGCGCGCAATATGTCAAAAGCAGCAATGTACAACATTGTAAGATATATTGTAGAACAAACAGTCAAAGAGGCATGCATAGGAGGGAAGATCAGATTTGGGGCTGTTCTACTATCACCACTATTCATGGAGATTGAAGTACCAAACAGACTGAAGGAAAAAGTATGGGAATACCCCATGGAGAAAAAGTCACTAGCTGAGAGGTTCGGCAAGTATATATGTAAAGGATCCATGACAGACAACATAAAGCAAAGGGTGGAGAAATGGTATGACAAGCTCCACGTAGTATTTAGAGAAGAGTGGCACATCCCAAAGGGCCTACCAACAGTGGTAGGGAAACAAGTCCAGTTTGTTGTATATCAACATTTCTATCTCACGCACTTCCTAATGAAAGATGGAGTCTGCAGGCCTCGGTGTAAATCACCTTATGCATTCACTATAAGGTATTTCTAAGCATCTGTTCACATATTTACAGATACGTACCGACTAGTATTCAATGCAGATAAGGTAGAATGTGACTACCATACATTGAGGAAGAAGTATATGTATCCTAGTAGAAGATTTTATATAGAGAGGATCATTTCAGAGGTGCTGAATATTAAGCCAATAAGTCTGGATGTAGCAGTTGTGGGGGCAACATTGGTATATCTCCATCTGAAGCAAAAGATGGAGAATAATAAGTATGTGGAAGGTGATTTTGCACTTCCATCACCACCAAAGGGAAATCATACAATGGAGAACATCCTAGCACCTAAGCCCACATAGCCAGTTGAAGTGGAGGATGAGGAGGAGGGGCACGAAGATAGTGGTGGTTTTGAGAATAGAGGTAGGATACATCCTACAAATAAGGGTGAATCTGAATGTGCCATTACACCATATTAGCCACAAGAGGGGGATGATGAGGAATTGAATGCAGTCCAAGGGGAGCACATGTTTAAGAGGGTGTTTAGGAGAACAAGGACCCAAGGTGGTACTCCAACCACTGAGCACAAATCACCCAGACTCTCTCTACAAAAGGAGGCAACCTTGTAAAGGAGGAAGCTAAAGTTAAATGAGGAGGTAGAAGAGTCAAAGGAAATCATGCCTAATTCTCGTACACTTCCAGAGAACATAGAAGAACAAGGTGAGGAATCAAAGGAAAAAGAAGAGGATGAGAAAAGACTAGAGGAGACAACTACAAAGAATGTTCAAGACATGGAGACACAAGTCCCAAATTTAGAAGCTAAAGTTCCTGAGCAGCAATGGTCTACAAGAACAAGTGGAGAGAACATTCCACCAGCCATGGGGTATGTAGAGGACGTAGGAAAAATTATCCACACCTGCTTCCAGAGCACGATAGCATAGAAGGAATTATTTGGCTAGGAGATAATGGATGAGGATATGGCATCTGTGAGCACTCGAAAGAAACTATCATGGTCAATGCACACCCACATGGATGAGCCTAAATTTGATGTATGCAACGAGTCATGCATTTTGAGATGACTAAAGAAGGCACTCCAAGCAAGACACATGACAATAAAGCCTACTGTCATGTCAGAAGAGTAGGTCAACAATGCATTGGTGAAGGTTTCTGCTGAGGTGGCTAGAAGAAACATAGACAAAGCTGCAATGATCAGAGTGCTGCGTGAGGAGATGAAGACAAAGGATGCAGAGATAGAGCACATAACACAAGATAGGGACTTGAAATAGAAGAAAAATTAAGTATTTATTAGCATCGTAGAGGAGATTGGGGACAATGTCATTAGAGAAAGGCCACACTTTGAGGCCAAGGTACCACAAATGTTTCCTTCAGCGATACACTACGTAGGAAATTTTGTGGACTTGGTACTTGAAGATGAACCTATGCGCATGCCCATGCCAAGAATCTCAAAGAAAGATGCCTAATAGGAGAAAGCCTCAATGATAAAAAATATTGCATCTTATGAAGGGTTTTGCAAGCATTACATGAAGTATTGAAGAAAGCAGACCAAGATTTAAACATATGCACAGCTCCAGAGGTGCTTATCAACAGAAAAATCTTAGAAGAAAACAAGGAGGTCTAGAAAGTGATGAAGGATGAGACATTGGGCCATGCAGAAATATTGTCAATGGTTAAACAGAAGCGTGAGGCCCTCACAGCAGAACAAGAGCTGCACAAGACTCGGTTGGAAGAGCTTGGGAAGCTAATTGTGTAGAAGATGGATATTTTAGAAGGGAGAATGACATTAATGTCCACTATTGTGTTGGTTCTACAGAATGAGAAATGAGAGATTGTAATGGATGAGTTGGAATCCAATACTATGGACATCCCAGAAAAAGTAGAACAAGCACTAGGTTTTGGAGGCCGAAATAAAGGAGGAGTACCTAGAGTTAATACTTCAAACTGATACAGAGGAGGCTTCCTCATAAACTCATAGAAATTTTTTATTTATATACATTCTTTCATTCTTATTCTTTCCATTCTTCTATTCTTTACTTCAATTTTTGGAGATACCCATTATCGGGACAACAATGAGATTAGTGTGGGGTAATGTTGATCGAAGAATACTTGTCAAAGATCACATAAGGAGTTTGCACAAGATAGAAGGCCCAGAACCAAGGACACAGAAGGAAAGGAAGGACCCACACATGGAAGACAAGTCCAGCTTTAAGGACTTAGCTGATTTTGAGTATATAGACCTATTTTTAGAAGATGACATGCATAACACACAAACGATGTAGAGACGTTCACGCCATGCATTGTCTATCTTTGGAGGAGAAAATCAAAGTGTTTTTCATGGAGATGATCTAAGAATAGAATTGACACTTCAGTTAACTGTAAGAGGTCTATAGATAGCACACTTGCATGTGTGGCTATGCCTATAAATGGTGTGTGGCTATTAATAGCATGCGGCCTATTTCTGGAATAGATAAGTGGTGAAGGGTAATTCCCCACCTTATATATATGATGTTAGGTACATAAGTAGAAAATGGGGTAACAGAGAATATACAGAGTGTGTGTATGTATGTGTATGGAGGTATAAAGGTATACACATATAACTGAATTACTATATTCAATCCATATGCGCATTGGTATAGATTGACAATACTGTAAGGAGTTTTTGTACTTATTAATAGATGGAAGATATTGGCTGAATCTAAGTGTCATTCTATGTGTAATTGAGTAGTGCATGTTATTGATTCAATCATGATTACTGTTTAAACTTGTTAAATCATAGATTTGAGGGTAACATGCATTATAGAATGATGGATTAGTTATGAATCTATATGTTTCTTCCTTCATCATGTTAACATCTTGTTACATCAACCCTAAGGAGGGACCTGGTACCTTTGCGTACTTCGGGTGAGAACTTAATCAAGGCTGAGTGATGTGCCAACTTTACTAGGATGTTATCTTGTAAATTCTAGGCTGCGCCACTGTATATCAAGTTTGTTTGGAATTTGGATACATTAGAGTCAGGGCCATTTTGGAGCTTCCCCTGCCGGTCAACAAGAAGGTTGTTCAATCCTTCTTAGGAAAGATCAAATTTTTTGGTAGGTATATATAAAATTTCACGTGAACTATCCATCCAATTACCCTTATGCTAAAAAAGGACCTAGTTTTCAAATGGACTGAAGAGAGTCATCAGTATTTTGAATCAATAAAAAGGGCTATTGCATCAGCCCACGTACTCCATAACCCTGAATTCTCAAAGATTTTCATTATGTATTTATATGGGGGGAAACGTAGCATAGCGTCTGTGTTAACTTAGGAAGGAGAACAATAGGGGGAGGAACACCCAATCACTTTATTTTCAAAAACCCTCCATGACTATGAAATAATATACAATTTTTTGGAAAAGCAAGCCTACGACATAGTCAAACGTCTGAAGAAATTCAAACATCTGGTCATGCACAAAAAAATTAGGTCATGGTGGCTCACCCCAGTGTCAAATAATACATAATGGAGGGTGAGATAACTGAAAAAAGAGAAAATTAGATAACCAAGATCTTGGAATATGACATAGAATCAAAACCCACAAAGTTTGTGAGAGGCAGAGGGTTGTGTCAATAGTTGATGCAGGAACCTGTCCCCGAAGCGAATGGTGAATCAGAGGTGATAATGTAACTTCAGGAGGATAGACCTGAGGGATGGGTCTCTGAAAAAATCCATTTTATGCAAACCGGAGAGAATCCAGGCCATCTCCCCTTGAAAAAGAGGAGGTATTATAGGCAACAAGGGGTTCATTTCGTTATAATTGACAACTTCCTTTTTAAGAGAAATTTTAATGGGTTAATGTTAAGATGCCTAGAGGATAAGGATGCTAAGAGAGTCTTAATGGAATTACATCACAAAGACTCGCGTGGTAACTCTTTGCCCCAAATTATAGCTATAAAGATCTTACAAGAGGGATATTTTTGGCCTAGCCTGTTTGCTGATAGCCAGGTGGAAACAAACAAATGCAATGTTTGTCAATTTTACGTAGGTTTCCAGAGAAATGCAGTGTTTCCCCTCAACCCCATCCTAATTGAAGAACTTTTCACACAGTGGGGTATTGATTTCATTGGAATGGTTAACCCGACTTCAAGTGCCAGACACCGGTGGATTTTCACGGTGACTGATTATTTCACTCGGTGGACAGAGGCAGTTCCTCTCAAGGAGTCCACTGAAAATGTGATCCTAGGACTCTTGCAAGATATCACCACATGTTTTGGTCCCCCCCCCCCCCCCCTGCACGATTATATCTGACAATGCCATAGCTTTCCTAGGAGCTAAAGTGCCCGATTTTATGGTTAGGCATGGGATATAACTGAAGACATCCTTCAACTATTACCCCTAAGGAAATGGCTTGGCAGATTCTACAAATAAGAATATGATAAGACTCATCAAAAGGATGGGACATAAGCATAAAATTTTATGGCATGAGCATGTTAAAAAAACCTTATGAACTAATAGGATCACTCCAAAACAAATCCTGAAAGCTTCACCATATGAAATAGTTTATGGAAAAAGTGTTGTGATGCCAATTTCTTCGGAGATTCCTGAATTACAACTACTGAAAGGATTTGAGATAGAGGAAAATGGCACGGTTCCAGTGAGGCTCACTAAGATTGTTGAACTCTAGGAAAGGCATGAACTTTCCCATGAAACCATGATCAATCACCAACAAATAGTCAAGACATAGTTTGATCAAAAGACATAAGAGCCAAACTTCCAAGTTAGAACCACTGTCTTAAAGTGGGATGCAAGAGAAGCCAAGCCCGATAACCATGGGAAGTTCAACCCCTTATGGATTGGACCATTCAAGATCAGTGCATGTAAGCAACATAACACATTTGAACTTGAAACCATGGCAGGGGATCCTTTGGCTATCTCAGTGAATGGGATTCACTTGAAACCCTACGTTTAGGTATCCTTAGAAATTGTATCATATGTACGTATCTACTTCCCTTATTTTTTGTGTTGTTCCTTCATTATTCTTTTGAGTATTTTTCCACGTGTTCTGCCACCCTTATCTACATCTCTTTTGTTTTTTGAGGGAGGCCCCTCCCCCTGTATTTTCTCACTTTGAAGTTGTCATCAAGGGTAAGGCCCCTTTCTTAATGAGGAGATCCAAAATTAATGCAATATCTATTAGAATTTACCAAGTTTGGCACCTCGGGTCTCCCACCTAAAAGGAAAGTTTATAAGAAGTGACTCCAAGAATGTGTCAGCTTTTACTCCCTAAGTAGAAACGCTTATTAAAGATGCCTCGAGTTGTTCGGCAGGGTCATGCTGAAGCATTTTAAATTTTCTGAGTTAATTGACAAATATCAAAGTATCCAAATCCTCTAGAATCATTATAGATTTAGAGACACCATGGCCACCTCTAGTTTTGTTCATGCAACAAAATCCTACGCAGGACAACCCATTCCTCCTCGACCACATCAACCTAACTTAAGATACCCATACCCATTTTCCTGATACAATGACCCTTCACTAGTCATCAAACCAATTAATTATATATTCGACCCTAGTCTCAACAAAAGGCCTAAAGATTTAAGATAAGCAACATGCTCCATGTTCAACCCTCTGGGAGACTTTGACTAATTTGGTTCTAGGACCTGGAGCATAATTGTCACCCAATATATGGTTCCTCTTACGCACCCGTGCCCAGAGCTCATACAGACATACATGGAATGTTTCAACTCAGAGAGCCACACAATCCAGGGCCAAAATATAGCTGTAGTAATTACATTAAAGGCTATTAGGGACATGTTAGCCTTTACCTATGATCAAAAAGCTAGTTTTTATAATATAGTTAAACTTCAAACCATATGGACCCAATGTCAAACAAAGGACACTTTCCTCACCAAGGAATTGAGCCTATCAGACACCAGTGCCTCGGGGAATCTAGGTTTTCCCATTCCCTTAAAATCTCTTATGCTTGATGCTCAGGATGCATGTTCTATGTTGCCTTTTATTTTTGGGCAGGACTCTGACAAAGGCATTGAGGATTGGTAGATGGCGGCACTGTTCTGGATGAGGACCATCAGCCAGAAGCAAAAATATAAATTTTATTTCACAGAGGACATCACGGGTTCAATTTGTGAGAAGCTTAGTCATTTCTCAATGGAATACACCTTCAGGTATTCATCATTTCTTTTCCACCTCATCTTGTACCAAAATTCTCAATATTCTGGCCAGTTAATGACTCTGACCTTGTGGGATGTGAAAGTAAATCCTCAAAATATTATCCTGGTATAAACATGGACCCATGTACTGTCTCGTTCTTCAGATGTTTATGAATTTTTCAATGCTTTTGTGGAGCCTCTGTTGCTAGAGCATGATCCTAAAGGGATACATAATAGAATGAATGACTCTACGTGATCTATCTTCTCAGACCCATTACACACATGAGCTATGACTACTTCTTTGCCAAAGGTCATTCCATGATTCAGGTTCATGGATTCAGGGGTGAATCCTTCATTATCCTAAGGATTCTCACACCTCATATTGTGGGTCTCAAAGTCACCAGACAGGTCATCCTCCTGGACCTAGAGGTCGGCTCTACTAAAAATAAGAAAGTATTCTATGAACTTCCATTTAGTAGGGAAGGGATTACTGTACTCAAAAGATGAGCGGACCATTGTCTATCACAAAATTCTACCTCCTATAGTTTCACCTTGATCAAGTACTCATGGAGGTATGATCCAGATGGGGAAATGGCTACTACTTTGGCTACAAGTAAAATATCTAGCTCTTGCAAGCATGAGCTAAGGCCATTTTTTGATTCAAAATGGAGCCCCCAGGATGAATCACTTGATATTTTCGTTGAACTCCAGGACATCCCAAATCTAGACTGGGAGTCATTCCACCAAGTCAAATATGATTTTGACTTTACTCTGAGAATTGGAAAAGGGCTTCAAGCAACCTTAAAAAGAAGGGATTAGAGCCTCAAGAAAATTGAGGCCTTTTGGAAGTATAGGCAGGAAATTGGCTAGACCACCTAAAGCTTCGAGGAGGTCCTTAGTGATGATAAGTGGGAGGATAAATGGGACGAAGAGCATGAATCTGATCTAGATAGTGAGGATATAATTGTTTTCACTTCTGAGCAATCTCTCAGGTCAACCACAGAATCTTCTAAGCTCCAACAGTAGTGGATGCCGAAAGCACCTTTATCTACCGCTCCTCTTCAGACTCCTCCACCAGTTTTGCCATCACCTGACCTCTCAAAATCAACAGCAGAGGGAGACTCATTTTCTAGCCCAACCCACAAAAGGGTGAAGTCAATCACGGCCCCCATGATGTCTAAACCACAACCTGGGACTTCTCTCTTGGTAATGCCTCCACTTCCACATTTCCTTTTGGAAATTCCCTTTTGGTCTGTCACTCCATCTCATACTCTTCCTCTTCCTATCACTCCTCTACTTCTGCAGTTCCCTACTACCATCCCAATCTTCTCACCCCATCTAATCACACCCCCTTCTTTGGCCCTATTATCTGCAACATCTTAATTACTAGTTACTGTCCCATATGGCTTGCCACCTGGTTTCCCATTTGTAGGGGGAATGGTCTCTTCTCCTTCTAATTTTTTCAGCCAAGCAGAGTCCACCAAGTCGGCATGGGATCAGAGGATATTAAAGCAGAGAAAGAAGGAGATGGCAGCTCTATCAAATAAAAAAGTACGATCCTTATATGATCATTAGGAGAGATCTTTGACCATCACTTGCCTTGTCCCTCAGGTATCTAAGCCCATAGAATAAATGTAGCATGATGACTATTCCATTAGTGCAATCGCGGTAGACCTTGCTGAATTCTTACCTCAGGAAAAGGTCGAGCTACTAAATAAAATGAAGGTGGTAATCACTACCTACTATTTGAAACTCATCAACTAACTTAAGAATGTGTAATCCAGCCTTTGAAAGGTAGAGGCTACAGTGGCAGGCCGCATGGCCAAGCTTAAGGCCAAAGACAGAGAGGTTAATCAACTCAAGAAGGAGTTGAAAGACACATTAACTAAGCAAGCCCTTATAACTTCTCAAGCAGAGGTAAAAGCTATGACAACTAAGCTCATTGCATCCAAGGCTCTGGTCAATTAACTCTCACAGGAAAAGAGTGGTTTTCAGGCTAGGTTAAAATCTTCTGATGAAACGGTCAAGGACTTGACCAATCAATTAGGGAAACAATCCTAGAAGGTGGGAATCATATCATTAGTGCAAGGTTTGTATGCCTCATGTTGTCATAGGATTTCCATCACTAGTGCAAATCTAGCCCCAACACTCAGATTTATATCCGATGTACAGGAGTTGTGCTCTCAGGTAGAAAATGTAGTCTCCACCATCATCAACACCTTATCCGCCAAGGTCCAGGAGTTGAATCTTTTGATTCAAAAGCTCTATGATGCCTCAAACCCCACCCTTAAAAATGCAGGAATCACTGACAGGTGGTTGATAGCAGTGAAAAATCAATGAGATTTTGAGCTATAACAAAGCTTATATCAAATGTCAAAATCTATTGGCACAGCTCCACTAGGGAATGGAGGAAAGAAAGTAGAATATCAATAAATTAGTACAACTAGGTTTCCCTTCTCACTTCCCAGATGAATCCACAGTCTTATCAAAGGACCAAATCCAACAACTTTTGATCGCTAAGCACTAGGACAAGACAGTCATCCAGTCTTTGAAAGAGGACTCCAATGTCACTGAGGTCGAGACCATCATTAATCCTATCATACAATTAGATATTCACTTGCATATAGTAATGCAAATCCTCTAGGGTTTCTCCCACAAGGAGATAATCGAGTTGGACTAAGAATTTCAACATTTACAACAACGAACCTACCCAACAGAGAAAGAATGGCTTGGATACCAGGCTTCTTCGCATAAGCTCTAAGTGCCCCTCTGTGAGCCACATTTTTTTATTTTTTATAGGTGAGAGATGTTGGATTCTTCCATGACTGGCACGAAATCCCTTAGTGAGTCTCCAAAGTAATTATATTCTTTTGTTAAGACTCTTGTATCATGCATTTTTGTTACCCCGACTCTAGGTTCTTTTGTTCGCTTGGGGATAAAATTGGCTATGTATGGAAAGAACCATGGAAGTTTTCGACGTGTCCCATCGGTGCGGTCCCAAAGATGGAACTTCAAAGCAGGTTCTCAGACTAGCACAAATGCTCCATGTGTCTAGGTTCTGACGAGGTCACTCCCAAAGCAAGTTGAAGAGTCAAATATACAACTACCTTGCGGAAGCTCTCCATGTGTCTATATGGAAAATGTTTGATATAATCCTAGGAACAAAGGACCCTAAATGAGTGCAAACCCTCCATGTGGAAAAAAGGGAGCTTCACCGATCAAAGACCTAGCGGCAATACCAAGTAGGAGGCGTATGCATGCACTCCTATAAAGAAGTGAAATCTTTATTCCAGATATGAATTAAAACACTTAAAGTGGTAACGCTGCATTTAAAATATTTGGGGGCAGGATCCTGAAGGATAAGTGCACTGCCTTATCAAAATTGAAGTCAAAAAAGGTGGTAGCTGCGAGTGATAGTCAAAGGAGGTCTAGGTAAGTGCACAAATTTGGGGGGACAAAACGTGGACAAGAATCTGAGAAAAACCAAAACGTGTACACGTTGTAATATGTTTGGCTTGGGAATCACTGAACCGTAATGTGTATGCGTTTTGTAACATGTACGTGTTTTAAGCAAGTCAAAACATGTACGCATTTTGTGTAGTATGGACCATGCATATGTGATTTGGTGGGGTATACTTACAAAAATAAATGTTACAGTATAAGATTTCTTTTATTATTTCTTATACTTTAAATTTATTTTAGTAAATATAAGAAATTAGGATCAATGTGCACCTTATGGAAGTGGTCTCATAGCTCCAACAATTATAATCTAGAAGATAGTTTTTCAAAATATAATCTAGTCAGTACTTATTTTCAGGATTTCAGCAAATGACCTAAAACTTTCAGGGCATATATATTGTAGTCGGTCTTTGTTTTGGGAAAGCATATAGTCATTTTTTAGGTTTTAGACCTTCTAAAATGGATTTTGGCCCTACCACTGCTTGAATTGGTACTAATTTTTTAAATTTGGTCCATAATTCACTTTAGTGACAATGAATTAACTCTATGATGTTTGTCTACTTCTTACTAAAAAGAGATCCTCACTTTGTAGATAGAGGATTGTTCCCTGAATGGGATTCTTGTCCTATGGCCAAAATGATGTGATTGTAATGTGCCTCCTCCTTAAGGTGTGATAACACTAATAGGTGTTGAATGAGTTGTTACAAAGAGTACCAAGTGAATTACATCAAGTGAACTCAAATGATTGGTCATTCTTAGAAACATGGTGCTCCATATAAAGATCATCCCATCACCCTTCCTAGCTCTTAAAGCATCCTTTCATGGAATAAAATTCATGATTCTCATACATGCTTTTGCTCATATGTCTCTTATGGAGACAAATGATGCATTAATACTTCACAAATAATTGTCCTTGATAACTCAGTGATGTGACTAGCTCATTTCAGCTTATTCTGAAGGGTGTTCAATTAACTACAAAATGGCTAAAAATTCCTTTTTAGGCCTTCAAAGGAAGTAGTCTCTAATAAAAACTAAATGAGGTGATCGATCACCTTAAAAACTATTCCCTACACATTGAAACACGTTGAATGATCTTTTTAGGACTTTCCTTTGGGTGAGGGTTTATGATTTAGGGTTTTGGGTTTAGGGCTTGGGGTTTAGGGTTTAGGGCTAAGGGTTTAGGACTCAGGGTTTAGAGTTTAGGGTTTAAGGTTTAGTGTTTAAGGCTCATAGTTTAGATTTTAGGGTTTAGGGTTTAGGGCTCACGGCTTAGGGTTCATGGTTTAGGGTTTAGAGTTTTGGGTTTAGGGTTTATGGTTAAGGGTTGAGGGTTTATGGTTTAGAGCTCAAGGTTCAAGGGTTCAAAGTTGAGGGTTTAGGGTTAAGAGTTGAGGGTTCATGGTTTAGGGTTCAGGGTTTGGTTTTTAGGGTTTAGGGTTAAGGGTTTATGTTTGAGGGTTCAAGGTTTAGGGTTTTGGCTAAGGGCTTATGGCTTAGGGCCTAGGGTTCAGGGCTTAGGGTTTAGGGTTTAGGGCTCAAGGTTTAGGGTTTAGGGGTCAGGGTTTAGGTTTTAGAGTTTAGGGTTTAGGGTTTAAGATTTAGGACTTAGAGTTTAGGGTTTAGGGATTAGGTTTTATGGTATAGGATTTAGGGTTTAGGGATCAAGGTTTAAGGTTTAGGGTTAAGGATTTAGGGTTTACGGTTTAGGGTTTAGGAGTTAGGGTTTAAGGTTTAGGGTTAAAGATTTAGGGTTTACAGTTTAGGGTTTAGGAGTTAGGGTTTAAGGTTTAAAGGTCAGGGTTCAGGGTTTTGGGCAAAGGGTTCAAGGTTTAGGGTTTAGGTATCAGGGTTAAGGGTTTAGGGTTCAGAGTTTAGGGTTCAGGGTTTAGGGCTCAGGGTTTACAGTTTGGGGTTTACAGTTTAGGGTTTAGGGTTTAGGAGTTAGGGTTTAGGTTTTAAAGGTTAGGGTTTAGGGTTTAAGGCTCGAGGTTTAGGGATTAGGTTTTAGGGTTAAGGATTTAGGTTGTAGAGTTAAGGGTTAGGGCTTAGGGTTTACGGTTTACGGTTTATGGCTTAGGGATTAGGGTTTAGGGTTTAGTGCTTGGGGTTTAGATTTTAGGGTTTATGGGTCAGGGTTTAAGGTTTATGATTTAGTTTGTAAGGTTTATGGTTTAGGATTTAGGGACCTTTAGGATTTAACATTTAGGCCTTAAGGTTTAGGGTTTATGATTTAGGGCTCAGGGCTCAGGGTTTAGGGTTTAGGGGTTAGGGTGAATGGTTTATGGTTTATGACTCAGGGTTTAGGGTTCAGAGTTATGGGTTTAAGGTTTAGGGGTTAGTTACAGGTTTAAGGTTTAGGAGTTAGAGATTAGGGCTCTAGATTTAGGGTTTATGGCTCAGGGTTTAAGATTTAGGGTTTAAGGCTCAAGGATTATGGTGTAGGGTTCAAGGCTTAATGTTTAGGGTTTATGGTTTAGGGATTAGGGTTTAGGGTTCATGGTTCATGTTTTATGGCTTAAGATTCAGGGTTCATAGTTACTAGTTTAATGTTTGAGGGTTAGAGCTTGGGGCTCTAGATTTATTATTTAAAGTTTAGGGCTTAGGGCTCAGGATTTAGGGTCCAGGGTCAAGGTTTTAGGGTTATGGGTTTAGGGTTTAGGTTTTAGGATTTAATATTTATTTTTTAGGGTTTAGGATTTATTATTTTGGTTTTAGGGTTTAGGGTTTATAGTTTATGGTTTAGGTATAATGGTTGAGGGTTAAGAGTTTAGCTCACAGAGTTCAAGGTTCATCGAATTTGTAGGCAGGACATTCAAAGAGAGTCATCAAAATTTGATGTTTTTAATCTGTTGATATTTTGAATGAGGGAAATGTCATATTCCAACTATCCAATCCTTCCAAATACCCTGTAGTCCTCAATCCTTGGATGTACAGGGAGACACTGTTACTTGGCTTCCATTTATAATGATGAAGATACTTGTAAATTTGTGTTATGACCTCTAAATCTATATGAATTTCAAGTTTCTTGGAAATCACATCACACCCTTACACTAGGATTGATGACTACCCCTATCTTTTTGTCCAGGGGATTTTGAAAACATCCATGGGTTTATCATATAAGGAATTATCAATTAATGGAAGGTCACTAAGTCGTAGGCCAGGTAGCTCCTATTTAGAACTAAACAAGAAAGATTTACTAGGTGATTGATAACCCCTTAGTGTTCTTAGCCATTCCCCTGTTTCTATGCTTATTTTGAACACTTTAGGAATTTCTGTAAAATTTACTATCCATTCCAGTAGAACACTTGAACTTTATCTTTCTTCGGAAGAGAGGATACTACAGGAAATTCAATTATGATCCTACACCTCTGCATTAATATATTCACTATGTTTCTTTTGTTTCCTTTAAGATTTTTTTTGTTGTTGTGATGGTTATTTTTTCCAACTTCTAATGGGTCATCCTGGCTTGCATAATACCATACATGGAAATATGATAAATGTGAAATTTGTTTCAAAGTGTGAATAAATTTACATTCAAGAGCGCAAGTATATGTGGGGAGAAACAAGTTTGGCAGAGATGTGTAATATATGCATTACAAGGCACAAGGTAGATGTAATATCCATTTAGTTAATTGTCCCACCTCTCATAAACACGGTAGTTATATAAGTAGACTCAATGACGGTTCTAGGCATGAGAATAGGAAATATTGATGAAATATGGTTTGGGGTTTAGGGTTTAGGGTTTAGGGTTTAGGGCTCATGGTTCAAGGTTCAAGGTTTAGGGTTTAGGGTTTAGGGTTCAAGGTTTAGGGTTATGGTTTAGGATTTATGTTTTAGGTTTAGGGTTTAGGGTTTTGGGTTAAGGATTTAGTGTTTAGGGATAAGGGTTTATGGTTTACGGTTCATGTTTTAGGGTTTAGGGTTTAGGGTTTAGGGATAAGGGTTTATGGTTTACATTTCAAGTTTTAGGGTTTATTGTTTACAGTTCAGGTGTTGGTGTTTATGGTTCAGGATTCAGGGTTTATGGTTTAGGGTTTAGGATTTAATGTTTAGGGATTAAGGTTTAGGGTTTATGGTTTAGGGCTCAGGGTTTAGGGTTTAGGGTTTAGGATTTAAGGTTTAGGGTTTAGGGATTAGGGCTTAGGGTATATGGTTTAGGGTTTAGGGTTTATATTTTAGGGCTCTGCGATAAGGGTGTATGGTTCAAGGCTTAGGGTTTAGGGTTTAGGATTTAGTGTTTAAGGTTTAGGGTTTAGGGGTTAGGGTTTAGGGTTTAGGATTTAGTTTTTACAATTCAAGGTTTAGGGTTTATCATTTAGGGGTCATGGTTCATGGTTTAGGGTTTAGGGTTTAGAATTTAGGGATTATGGCTTAAGTTTTAGGGCTTAAGACTCAGGATTTAGGGCTCACAGGTAAGGGCTGAATGTTTAAGGTTTAGGGTTTAGGTTTTAAGGTCTAGGGATCATGGTTAAAGGTTTAGGATTTAGGGTTTAGGGCTCAAGGTTTACAATTTAGTGTTAAGGTTTATGGCCTATAGTTTAGGGTTTCGATTGTAGAAGTTAAATGCTAAAAGATTTAGGCTGAATGCTGAAATCCTAAAAAATTACCTATGTACTAACTAGACTATACTTTAAAAAACTATCTCCTAAACCATGACTCATGGAGCTGTGAGACTAATTCCATAAGGTGTAGAGTGACCCTAATTTCTTATATTTACATAAATAAATTTAAAGTATAAGAAATAATAAAATATAAATAATAATGCATTATTTATATTTTATTATTTCTTATACTTAAATATTTATTTATGTAAATACAAGCATGTCAAAAGCATACATAATGCTTATACTACACAGAACATGTATGCGTTATGTAACGCATATGCTTTATGTTTATAATACACAAAATTTATATGTGTTCATTTTCTCTTTTCCCAAGCCATGCCTCAAGGCTTGGGATCCGGTTTGGATCCCCAACCTTGAGGCATGGACCTACACAAACACAACAAACAATGAGTTTTTACAAGAAAATGTAAAAATGACACTTCCTCTATGATAAATCATAATAAAACAATCAATCCATTTAAAAAAAATTATACCACGACATAGAGCAGAGTCTCTTCTTTCTAAAAATATAATTTTTCAAATTTTCTGACTAATATAAGGTTTCCATATTATTTATTTTCTAAATATGCCTTTTTATAGCTATTTTTTGAAGGGTAAATATGTCTATCTTTCATGGTGTATCTTTTTTTGGGGTGATTGAAATTTTAAAAAAATTATACTAGCCCAAACTAGGCATAATTCTATACATATTAAAAAAAAATAATCTAATTTTCAATATTTTTTGAGGTAGTTGGGGGGGGGGACGCATGGGCGAAGCTCCGTTATTTTTCAAAACATAAAATTTTTGTAATAGAAAAATTATAAATAAAAAAATATTCACTAAAAAATCTAAAAAAAGGAGCCCAAACTAGATGCTCCTAGTTATCTTTTACCGAAGGGTTTTCAAAAATACTAAATGCTACTCAAAAAATGGTGGGGGGCATGAAAGTCACTCTATTATGTTTTTTAACAAAAACTGGAGCATATGTTGGTATTTTAGTTGTTTGACCCACTTAAAATTATCCGTTTTCAATAAAATTTAGTAGTTTAGAAACTAGACTCAAAATGCTACGATTCATATTTCTACATCTTCCAATTTTGAGTGTAACTATTTTGAAAAACTGGTACAAGTTGAAGTTTTTTTTTTTTTTTAAATGCGTCCACTTAAGACCCTTTTTTGGCCCCCTAATTTGGTGCACTCACCCGTCCTTAAAAGTAGGCAAGGAAGAAGGTTACAAAAGAAGGAATTCTGGGCCATAAGAAGAAGGAGAAAAGCGAAGAGTTTTGTATGCTTTGTAAAATCTAGCCTTAGTAAGACTCTGTCAAAGAAGATAAGTGTAATCTGTGCTTTCATGGGCCTTATGTACCCTTTCTCTATATGAATAAAGAGCTCTTATTCTGTGTAATTGGATTTTCGCATGTTTTGAACTTTTGTTTCTTTTATACGAAGTAGTTCTAAATGAGTCAGGAAATTCATTGTGCTTGATGCCCTTAGAATTTTCATGTTTCGTTTATTATCTATAAATCAATCATTCCAATTCCTCATATTTCTACGTTATTAGAGTAGTGGATCATGTTGTTCAGCCCTTCATCTATTCTAGATAAAGATCTCAAGTTTTCTTTCATTTTCTTTTCTCTTAGATCGGCGCATCACCTTTTTATTTTAGTCATTTACATGGTTTCCTCTAACCCTACCCCAACCACTAGAGAAGAGACAACTTCTTTAAAATTTGGAGGTCACCTTAGGGTGCACGTCTCCCCAACCTAAGGTTTCCTACGACTCCGACGGTTCATCCCTAAGGATTATCGTCAACAGGAACCTTAGAAGAGGATTAATTTTCGAGATGGATTTTGGAAAAGAAATAATAATATTTATTTAATAATTTTTCTCCGACTACTCTATAGATGTGTAGAAATTATTAAATGGGAATTAATTAAAAGTAGTTAATGTTTATCATGCTTACAACATTTAAAAAAAATATATTCGCTATAATTTTCCTAAGTGAATAATGGAGTTTGATTTAGTTTTGGTGCGCCTATTTGTGGGCGTTACAATTCTACCATGCATAACAACCCCTAATAACTAGTCCCTAAAATCTTGTTATCTTAACATCTAGCTCTAATATGCTAACAATGGATAAGAAAGAATCTAGAATTACCCCCAAGATCCTTCCAACTATCATCTAGAATTAATTTGTTGCATTGATTTAGATACAAAAATAAATGGTTTGGGTCACTTGCAAATTACACTACATTGTCGATTGATATGCTTGTTATTTAGTTTGTTGTTTGGGAATGGAAAAGACTAATACTTTTCTTATTATAATAATGGAGGGATAACATAAATCTTTATCAACTCAATCTAAGTTTTACAATGTTGCAAAGTGTTGTAAGCATATATCTGATTTTTTAAGGAATGAGAGTAATATTATATTGATTCATTGTTGTAGTACCCAATGTCTCATCTAATAACTTGACAATGTAACATTTTACACTTATCTTGAAATTTATCCCATTTATAAACAAATGAATGAGCTCTTTTTGAACATAGCTTATCAAGAATCACCGCACATTCTATACAACACAAAAAACATACAATTGAATCAAAATTGATTCCTTGACACCCTAGATAGGTTTGTGGGTCTAACAAAGGTTCATCAAAAAACATGTCCAACCATATATGAACCTATATCTTGCATTTTTATAGTTATATTTTCAATTAATGTACTATTTATCTTAGTCAACCTAGGTCCCATAATGTTTGTTTGATTAAGAACAAAATCATTCAAATGGTAACATATATAATAACATCTACCTTAAGCTATTACGGGCATTAATGGATTCTCTATTTAAGTATATATAAGAAGGAAAAGTGTCAAACATTGAATTATCTATTCCTAAGAGCATATCACAACAATAAGATATTAAAAAGTCAAAAACCCTTAAACATAAAAATAACACTAAAAATTAAAACACCTCATATGGGCCCCAAATTTTGCGTACAAAACATGATTTCATAAATAAAGTATCATTCTAAATCTTGGCTTATTCCATAAAGTGGAGCAAAAGATATTAAAATTCTAAGATTTAGGAAAATCTAAAAAAACAATTTGAGTCAATTTTAGACCGCTAGATGAAGAAATTTGGCCCCAGAAATATTCCAAAGTGGCATCCAACCTTGATGAATAAGTGGTTGATGGCATACAACTAATCAAGATCTAAATCCATAGAAAATTTCAAGACGATCTGGCAGTTGGATCAATAGTTATGGTCTCTGAACGTTATGTTTTACATCAAGAAAGAATTTATTATTCTAGTTTTGAATATCATTTTTGTCAATTACATATGAAATTAGGAATTGAAAACCTAATTTCTAGTATTACTACGAGTTTCGGGGAAAGAAAATTTGGATCTCATATCCTTAATGGAGACGAACAAGGTTTTTGAGTCAAATTCACACTTTGTAGAAGTTTCCAAGATTGTACGAGTATGCGAAGTATAGTTCTGGTCAAGATTTTCCATTTCAACTGATGTTTTTTTGTTCCTCGCTTCAGTATACAAACTTATTTTCTTATGTCTATTTCTACAAATATATCTCAAATGTCAACAAATTTTGTATCCCTCTAGAAACCTAATTACATTCAACATTGCAATTATTCCTACTTTCTTGCAATGAGCGATTATACACAATATTAAGTAAACGAGTAAATTTATTTCAAATTTTTATGCTTGATGAGTATTTCAATAGAAATTGAAAAACATTAAAACTTCAATCTATTTTGAGTGTGAATGTTATTTTAATTTCTATTCGGAATTTTGACATCAAAATTTCAATGTTCTTAATTATATGTCAAATTTATCACTTGATATTTCAAAGTGTTAGAGTGCTTTAAATTCTTGTATCTAATTTATTTGCATATATTTTTTTAGAATGTATCAATATATTAACAATTCAATACAAGATGATTACAAGGTAGTCAAAATTTAATTTTTAAAATCATGACAAATAGACCTGTGTAATTTTGACATATTTTAACGTGATAGTTGAACGTGTTATGTTGCCTAAAATTCATGTACATAAATTAACTTATTTTTTAGTCGAACGCATCAATATATTAACAATTCAATAAAAAATGATTACAAGGTAACCAGAAATTCAATTTTCAAAATCATGGCAGGTGGACATATATAATTTTGACATAATAGCACAAACTACGGAAACCAAGGCAACTCACTTTGTAATAGCATGACAAGAAAACGATGTTGGAGGAGGATATTTAAAAGAGGAAAACAACAAAGGCGAAGATTGATAAAATATAGTGTATATTTTGGGGTATATAGTGTTCATTTGAAAAAGCAGGATGGTCCCATCTGAAAGAGGAGTATTCCGAATTAACAACTATCACTATATCATCATGCGAAAGGACCCACACTCTTATTTTTTAAGAAAACGTGTTGGATTTTTCTATAAAAATTATGAGTTGAAGATACTTTGTTAGGGCATGTTATGATACATTTTGAATTATCAACAATATTTTAAAGAATGTGAAATAAGTTAGTTTCCATTTTTGATATACTCGTGCTAATCAATTTATGTAATATCTCTATGCTGCCGTATTTTGTATTTAATATTGCATTTGCTTCTATTTCATTTTTTTTATAGATAAAGTTTGAAAATGGCTCTAAGGGTCATATACATAGAGATTTTACATTAAAATATCACATCTAACAAAAAGATCTATCAAAAAAACCACCCAACAATTGTACGAGGCAATTGGAAAAGGCTCCGAAGGCCAAAACAAAAGATAAAATTGAAAGCTAAACATAGAATAAAAAACCAAAAACCAAGGGTAGGAAACCAACAAGGAATTGACTCTTGACAAACCCAAACCGAACCACAAGACCAAACATAAAGCTCAGGAGGTAGTCTGAGAACTACTCTGAGTTATGCATCGCACTATTATTTTTGTATGGACCGAAATCCATCCACCATCATTGCCATCTTCCTTATGCCTAATAGAATTACCATGCAAGGAATTTGAATTTCCTAAATCTATGACTAAATCTACAACTGTATCATTCTCCGAGTCTTAATTTCCCCTCAAATCTTGTTTATTTGCTTGATGACCATGATTTCTATGTTGACTGTTTCTATGTTAGCCAAGCTCCTCTTCCTCCCAACATTCTGTCAGATCATCTCTGATTTTTCAGCTTTTGGGGCGAAAAAGCCTTGAGCCCTCCACTTCAATCTATTGTTCCGGAATGCCTTCTGGGAAGTTCAAAATTTTTTTTGTTGGTATTTTGGTTTCCCCTTGGGACAGAAATACATAATCGTGCAAAAACTAATCTAGATTGTGCTCTTGTCGCCATATCAACACCAATCAACGTTTCCTATAGATCTGGCAATCCCAAAAAAAAATTGACCTCCCAAAAATCCAAAGGGAGAGTAGGGAGACGAATCTAAACATGAAGAGATTTAAACACTAGATTATGTGACAAACCTGGTTCCCAACGATGAAGACTCAGAGCAGCCTTGTCGAAGAACCACGGAACTTCGAGAAGCACATTTTGCCTATCTTGATTATTTTGGAAACAACTTAAAAAACCTTCATCTGTGAGATCCCTAACATCAACCTGGCAAGCCCATTTCCTTTTACACCACACTCTAACAAGATCGATGTTTGGCGTTTTACCAGCAAACCTGCCAACAAGTGCAAAATTTAAGCTTGCCCTGGCCTTGTCAATAACAGATCCCAGATTTCTAGTTGTGTATCACCATCTTTCCATGACCTGGAAACCTTAACAGTCTCCTGATTATCCTCACTAAATAATCTAGTAGCCCAATTCTCCTTCTATCGATCCATGTTAACAACAATTTACTCGAGAGAAAACTAAATCACCTAAACTATTACTATAATGATGTTGTATAATTATTGTATCTATTTTATAAATTGTTATTAAATATATTTTAAAAATTATTGATTTTTTAAAATTTAATTAATAATTAATTGTTGTATTAATTTATAAAAACATTCTTAAGATTTTGTATATCATATAATCATTTGAAAAATATCTGTTTTCAAACTTTTATAAAAAAAGTTATAATCATTGTATTACTTTCTGAAAAATATTGTTAATGGTTGAATACCTTAAAATCATTTCCGTTTGTTGTTTCATTGTTTTTTTGGGGGGAATGTTTTGTACATTACCTTTTCAAACAATTTTTCGACACATTTTCTCTATACATGGAGAGCTAACACGTGAGAATATTTTATGGTCAAATCGCCTATTATATTCGGGTAAACAAAATCATGATATTAGGATATCCTATAATGATCATTACACTAGTTTTTTATTTATATAATATGATTATTATAATAATATTTTGTTAAATTAGTAATATGATTTATGTAGGAAGATTGCATTAACTCAAATTTAATATATTGATTATGGTCAAAGTTTTGCTAAGTACTGTTTTGGAATAGTCATATTAATTTATTAAGGTGTAGGTGAGTTGGTAAAATGGGTAAGTTGAGTTTAGCCCCCACTTAAGATCAAAATTTTATGAATTCATAGCCCTAGTGAAAAAGCGTTTATCTAACTGAAAAAAATTACCAAAAAATTAATATCATTTCTTTATACTATCATATTTTGTATAATACATTATTATTAACTTAATCATTAAATTAGAATAAAATTTAATTATTAGATTATGATAAACTCAATCAATAAATTAGTGTCATAAATTCATTCATTGTATCATAGTGTTATATAATCATTAATTTTTTATGTCAATTGTAATAATATATTTGTTAAAAATATTTTGTATTTATCATATAATCATTACATTATTTTACCAAATTAAATTAAATTAAATTAAAGTCAACTCAAAATACTTGCATACCCTACCATCATTTAATTAATTTTTCAAACAATTCAAGGATGCAAAATGTAAGAAAATGTGTTTATTAAATGAAGTAGCAGATCCCAAAAAACAAGGAGTCTATAGAAGTTCTTCTACCAATTCATCGAGATGAAAATGCAGATCCAAATAAGGGTGAAGGATGGATGGTTGTGAACAAGAAAAAGAAAGGCAAAACTTTTAATGTTCCTCTAAGAATGCACCTTCGGTCTCGTGGGGGGTGGAGAAACCATGGTTGAGAGTTCGTGGCTATTGGGTGTAGTCAAGTGGCTTTAACCTCCCTGTGGCCTGCCTTTTCTCTGGTGGTCCCTTCTCTCACTTCTGATTTTGGGTTGTCCATTTGTCCCTTGTATGGTCTTGTTGACTGTTTCACTTTGTCTCGCTTTGGAGCCTCCATACTTTAATCTTTCGGTTTCTATAGGGTTGTTATGATCCCTTCAAAATCATATTTTTACCCAAGCTTAAAAAAATTTGAAGTAGCAGAGCATTTATATGGATATGTAATGTAGATATATGACTCTTAAAAATAATAGCATGTCAAACTTTCATTAAGCTTTTTAGCTAAAACAATTTTCCGGAAGAGGTAATTCTCAAGCATATCTAGCTAAGTATAGAGGAAAACTTTTCTTCATAAGAAGGTCCTGCTCATTTGCACTAAGTAAATAGCTGGGGTCAATTTTAAGATAAATCTTGTCTGTAAAATGTTGTTTTCAAAATTCACTATCTTAGCTGTGAATCTGCTGGTCAACCACACAGAATGGCAGCTCGCAAGCCAGAGTTAGTTTGTGTAGCATGCTGAGTATACAAACCAATCAAGGTTGCAACAACTACCACACATGCTGTGGTGAACTATTAGCCATCAGCTGCTATATCTATTAATCGCTTACACCTACCACGTCCAAGAATAACCGTTGAAACGCCATCTAATCTTCAACGTCAATCCTTTCTAAAACTGGTGCCGTCATTAGTCATATCTATGATTCTTTTGTTTTAAGAAGAGCTTAAAACAACAGAATTGTTTTTTTATTATTCTTTATCTTTTTGGCTATTTGCCAGGCTTAGAGGTCAGATATATTGGATGGTATGTTTCTGTAATTTGTTAAAAGATAAGGCATGAAGCAGATGAATGGTGGGGACTTTGGCAAAACCAAGCAAACACAGGTATGCAACTTCAATATTTATGTCAGATCATGTCCAAACCCCGTATCCTTCTTCATTTGATTTTGTCATTTCTACTATCTAGCCGTTCAGTCGCAGTTTTACTAATTTATCTTGACAAGAAATCGAATTACTGAGCAACTGCTCCATAGCTTTTAAGACTGATCCCTTCTTATAGCAATTTAAATCCATCTAGCTGATGGTTTCGATATAACATGCCTGATTTATCTTATCAAAGTCCACTTTTTCAATTCTTGTGACTCTTTCTTCGACTGTATAAACTTACTGCCTAAGGGAAAATGTTTATTTTGAATTTGAAATTAAAATATTGTTCACAAGTAACCATATCAGGTTATTGTACTGTAAGAAAAGTACATTCTAAGAAAAAAAGTTGTAAGAGAAAAAGAGGATAGAGTATGAAGCTCAAGAGATTTGTTGACATCTTTTGTATACAAAGTGTGACTACTCGTAACTCAATAGAACAAGGATTCTGTTTGTCTAATGTCTCAGGGAAATATTGAGACAAGTTGTTCCAACTAGTATTTTTAAGGAAACCAACTTTATATTAGGTCTTCTTGAGTGAATAAAACTATATACGTGGTATCGTCATAATGAATAAGATTTCAATATTAAAGCTTAATTTTTATTAAAAAAAGACAATAAAGCCTACACGAAATCTCATAATACACTTAACAACATACTAGATTTTTTTTTTCAAAAAATTTAAATATAGAGAAGAACTAGAAGTCTATGAGAATTAGTCAGCACCAACCTTTTTTAATATAGACAAAAGTGTCAACTATCTAACACTAGAGAACTTAACTCATGAACATCATTTAAGTGAGTGATGAACATGGAATTTTAGTGAAGATTGTTTAAAGGGCGTTTGTCAAGGCCATTGAAAGTTTGTTCCAAAAACGTTTAAGTAAAGATCAAACGTCTACATTATAACATAGTACATGCATGAAATATGCAAGACTACTAGCCAAGGGGAGATTAATCCTTAGACAAACTACACAACTATCTAGGGTGCCAACAGTCAGGCGACACCTAAATTTAAATATTTTTGTTGTTTTTTTAGATAAAGATAAAAAAAAATTGGCTGGGACCCTACCCAAGTACAAAAGGCCGAAAGCTAAGATATAACATTGAGGAGTAGATGAGACAACATAGAAATGAACAAACAGGTTGCATGAAGCAAACAACAGCAACACACAGGACAAATAAAAACAAGCTGGCTAAGAAAAGCCAACAAAGAAAAATGTCAAAATACAGATAAGCGATTAAGAAATTGACTTGTTCTTCAAATGATTAGGATATAAACTTAACAAATTACTATTTTTTCCTGAAGTCAATATTAATTGACCCTTTTAATGATATTATTATAAAGTAACATAAATTTCAGGTATACACATTAAAATGTACTATAATTTATTTATAGGTAAAAGTAACTATGAAAAGTTTTAACTCATACGGTTTTGTTTGTATTTTTATTCATTCTCTAATGTAGCTCTAAATAATTCATGTGCGTAAATTTTTCCTGTATTTTTTATTATGTCGTTGATGTAGCTAGTAGAGGCAAGTATAATTGAAGGAAAAAATGATTTCATTCTCTATTGCTAATGTTTTAGGGGAAATGTCTCTTTTTATGGAGGAATTAGTAGACTTGATTCAAATATTACTCTTCCTAAAACCATGGGAGCTACCCAAGAATTTTTATTAATCTGAAAAAAAAAACAGTTCTTTGTTCAATTTTGAGTCCCATCACCTACTTGATACTGATAAATAAGACGAGTAACCAACCTTGTATAAATTATTGTATTTGTTGCATTATAAGCACCTCCGATGATTAATTTTCTCCATCCATAGATTATTGCATCTCCTTATTTGAATATTTTATAAGATATTTTTATTTCATTTGTATACCAATTTATTTAAATTAGTGCTTTATTGTGATCCGTATACAAAATTTGAAAATAAGATAATATACGTAATGTTTATTTATTTATTTGATAGAAAAATAATTATTAATTAAAATTGTAAGAAGGGTGTCCACTTCACCTATTGCCTAGGGCACTCCTAACCCTTAAATTCGAATCTGTTACAAGCTAACTAGAATACAAAAAAAAATTAAGGCTAGACAGATTAGAATCTAAAAAATTAATTATTATTTAACAATGATTTTGGTGATGAAACTTCGGCTAAAAGAGATATTCATTTTCAAATTTAAATTGTTATAAAATAGAAGTTAATAGCTTATAATAATCTTCAAATATAAAATTGAAGTGCTTTTGTATAATTAAATAATGAAGTTTGTAGTTTTACATGAATATGCAAGTAAAATAAAAATAGCTACACAATGGGGAACACCATAAATTACTTCCTGATTAATGATTAAGTGTTGTGCATGATGATTTGTATAAAAATCAAACTTTCTAGGAAAAAGATAATGTCTGCACTTATTGAGTGTTTATACAATTGTATAGAATATTTGATCATATACTAAATATTTAATTAAATTCTATATTTATCTTCTTTTTGAAGTATGTTATTGTTTTAAAAAAAAAAAATACCACGCCAATTAATGGTCCACTTACACTGTAGTAATCTAGAAACACTAGCACTAGCTAGCTACTCACCTTCCTATTCAATTTATAAAAACTTTCTTTAGTGATTATTGTCCTTGTAAAATCCTTTTATTCTGCTGAAATTTTGAATTATCTTCCTAAATCTTTTCAATCAGTGAAAACATCATATTTAAAACATATCCATAGATATCATATTTTCCATTATTAATTTTACTTATTTGTGCTCCATCTTCAAACCTTTATCGGATATTATAAAACCCAAATATACAAATTCTTCTCTCACAAAACTACATTTCTATAAATTTATCACCAATTTCTTGTCTTGTAATCATTGTGACACTTTTTGTAAATGCATCAAATGATCGTCTTTTTTCCTACTACATATCATAAATTTCATCAAGATAAATTACGAAAAACTTACCCACTAGCTGTATGAAGATAATAGGTGCATTGCTCAACCCAAATGATATAACCAACCACTCATACAATCATTATTATGTTCTGAATGCAATACTCCTTTAATTGTGTTCGTTGATGTAGATATGGTGGTATCTACTCTTTAAATCTATCTTTGTGAAAAATAAAATGATCCACTCAAACAATTCATCATGTCAATATCAACTTATGGAAATGGTAATCTATATTTAATGTGATCTTTTCTATTTCCATTCTTGGGCTATGATAATTCTCCATTCTCCACTTTTATTTGGCAGGCAAATTGTTGGTGTAGTACATGGGCTAAAAGATTCTCATGTCATCCATTTACGTAACATAGCTTGAACTTTCTTTATCACTTTAGCATTTTCTTTCAATGTCAATGTATATGCTACTTTGTTTTGATAATTAAAACTTAGTATTAAGTTTATTAGATGATTTTATATACTCCTCAATGGTCGTAATCCATCTGGTAGGTATTCTAAAATAACATATCTACAAATTCATTTAACTAGCATCTCATCACATGGAAGTCTCTTTTCTTAACTCAGAGAACTTATGATCATGAATCTAATAGGATTAAAACAAAATGTAGGAAAAACACCCCTATGTCTTCTTCTCTTAGTAATTAGTTTCCCAAAATTAGTAAGTCTTGTGGAATATTGTTCACCTCCTCACTTTTTTCTCCCTCCCAAGGTGTTAGAGTGTTTGTTTCCGTGTCGTTCATAATTGTTTCATTGTTTTTGTAAGTATCTTCATATACCTTCCTGTCATATTCCCAAGGTATAGAAAGTAATATATTATGAATATCTATGGGCATTACATCACACATTACTTAATATTTTGTATATGCCAATTTGGATTTATGTACACAGTATTTCTCGTTCATGAAGATTTGACTTCTCTTTAGCATCCTATAGGGGATTCACAAATGAATGCATTACATATCATGTGATTTCAAATGAGATTTTTAAATATTATTTAAAAGGGACCCCATATATTTCCCTGTATTAAGGGGTATTATCGATTAAAGTATAAAGGTTTTTATAAATATACTATGGGTAGGGTGTGTGGAATGGTAGTGAGGAGAGAGGAGTAGTCATGGGGTGGATTAAGAAACCCTTAATTTTTTCATTTCCATTTTCTATTTTTTCAAAGTAACGGTATGGTTATTAGAGAAGAGACAATATGTATTTCTAGAGTAATAGTACTGCATAATTCTAAATAGTTGGTACATCCTTCATAGTATCATTGCTAAGGTATATTTTTTATCATTTTATTCAAAATTATTAGGATTTCATGGATATCATTTGAATATTAATAGATTAAAATGACGTAGTACAACTACACGTGATGCTTGACATTATTATACAAAGTTCGATTAGTGCTACAACTGAAGATAGAAAAGAAACAAGATATACATTAAATTACACATAGTTAGGGTTTTTTACTTTTTAAGTCCAATATGAATTTCATTAATATTTAAGTGGAAATAAAATTTTTGTTTGAAAGTGTGAGATATCGAATCCAACACCGAAGAGTTGAAAATAAAAATAGGTTTTAAAATGTCATAGGGAAAATGTGCAGATTGGAAATATGATAATATAAGTGGTATTATATAATTTAAAATTTATATTGGGAGGGGGTGTTAATAATAGAGGATTAAGACATAGAATTGGAAATAGGGTTATTTTTTGCCATCCTGTAAATGAACAAGATAGGCCATAAGTTTACAGAGTTAATCCACCATGTAACAACCAAGCCAATTTTTAAGTCTTTAGATACATAATTATTTTTAGAACCAATTTAACTACCATATCTTCTTCTACCAAATTTTAGATGCAATCATTATCTAAAATTAAATTTTACAGACATTTTATCTTAACTTCAATTCAAATTTGACATCAATCTTCTGCTATGTAGGATCATTCTCCTCTTTCACAAATTTCAAGTAAAATATTTTAATCATGTAAGAGCTACTAAAATTTTTGATTAATCAATGTAATTCTAACTTATGCAACACTCACATCATGTATTTTATGTGACATACATTCTAACATCATTTGCTCTACCACCATCAAATTGAACATACATACACTCAAATTCTCTATTCAAATACTCTTTGCACATAAAAAATATTCCTAAAAGTTTCATATGTGACATCAACCATATGATCCTCTACTCTCTATGCACCATTGTTGCAATAAAATGTGTTTTCACATGTGTCTCTAGTTCTTCCAAAATCACATGTATGAAGCTTCCTAGAACTCATACTAATTCTTATTGTCAATGAGAGATATTTTCTTCTGCCTCTAGTGTACATTGATAGGTCTCTTTAACAAAATGCACTCATATCATATAAAACTCATTGTAGATTTACATGTGTAATCCTTCACATTACATGATATTTTTCCAGCATCATCCTCAACATGAATCACTCTAATATTGATTCTATACAATTCATGTGTGGAATATTTTACACTCAAATCCCTATACAGTAAATTCTAAAAAATCTTGAACAAACCTAATTATTAGTCTTTAAGCATAAACTTGCAGGCCTTGACAGTTTTCACTAGTCTATCCCTATTCTCTATATACTCAATATATCCGCATATTTTTCTAGTCTAATCATTCTCCCACTATAATCTAGATGCGTTACCATTCAACTTATTCAGAGAAAAATAACTGTATTCAGATCTTCCACACTATCATATTGTTAAATTATTTTTATAACTCAATTATATCTTCTAGATTTAGACTTATAGAGTAACTTGAAATGTCCAATTTGGTTATTCTTCCCATTCTCATCACAGTGTGCAAGAATTAGTCTACTTATCCATAAATGGTTTTTCCCCTAGCTCTTGAGCTTCAAGTTCTTCCAATATAAACTTTTGCATTGCTCGTGTCTTCATCTACCACAACACGTCATCACTAATAAGTGTATATAGTCTTCAAATGGGATTTTTTATTACTCATCAAATCTTCCAATTAGGAAACTCTAAGAGCTCATGGTGCTCTTATAGTGAAAAATCATTTGTATTTCATTTAGTTTTCCTCAAATATAATTTATTTTACTCCTTACAATTTCTACTTCTTTAGGCTAATTTTATATTATTAGAGGATTTTGTTTTTATTTCACAAACATAATCTCAAATGTGGAAATTGATGATCCGTGCTTGCTCACAAAGAAAAATATTTTACTATATTACCAAATGATGCACTCATGGTTAAAGATTCTAATTAACAACATCCTTTTATCACAAGGTGTTATTACAAAACATAACACTATAATAACTTACAACCTTGTCAAACATTTAAGAAAATTATATAAATACCAACTTCTATCATCATCTTAGGGAAAAAAATCTTACAACAGAATATTTATTAGAATACATACATTCTCTACACAATCTTTAAGAAGATACAAAAATTTCTAATAATATTTATACTTTAAGTATGAGTAGAGAAAACTACTATATCACTCTCCCTTTACAACTTATTACTCATAAAAATATCCTAGAATCAATACCAAGCTATAAATGAATGGAATTCCTTTTTTGGGGGGGGGGGCATAATGGAGGTTCTTATAGATCTAAGAACCACTTAATTATTGCTCCTTCCTAATTCATTGTGACATAGTACGCTATGAAAGATAAGATCCAAATGTTTCTTAATGTATTGATAATTATAACAAAACTTGATGAGTACAAGTCATCTCAATAGTTACAAATATGGACTATATATGTATCTTCATCATCTCCTTCCTTATGCAATGAAGAATAAATGAAATTGAATTCTTGCTTTTCTTAAGATAATGCACATGCCTCGCCATTGTGTATACGACTTTATACGTCCCTTCCATGTGAAACCTTCAACAATTGTTCAAATGAACTCAAATAACATATTTTTGTGTTCAAAGATAGATAGACACTACTGAGAGGAACCTCTAGTGTTTACATAATCCTTGAAAAGTTATTATGTGATAATGCATACAAAAAATTGATTCATTCTACACCAATTTCTAATAGTGATGTGAGATAATTGTTTGAAGTCTCTTGATCTTGTGCCAAATAATCCAATTGCATGCAAAATGTATAAATTGTTATGCCATCAATATAAATACAAATGTATTTCTGACAAAAATTTCAAAACACACTTTAACCCTTCATTCCTTACACCAGACCTTTTTTTGTTAAGATGAGTAAAATACATTATCACACCAATTTATAAAATATATTCTAAAATTTAAAAGATACTAAGAAGTTAATGAATGCCTTGGTACAACAATGAAACATCGTTGTCCCTATAGAACTATTTATCATGATTGCAATCCGTATGGGAATACCCCCACCCCATACTGTACTCGCAAGTTTCTCCCTCTCCACACTTACCATTGATACAATCAATTGGAAGGGGGCTCGACTGACTGATAGGAGCGAAGAAGCATCGGAATAATATGACTGCCGGATGGGAGAGAAACACTTCCCCTATATATAGATATGGCCTCCACCGGGGTGCCATATCTAGAATCCGGAACTCTATCTGGAGGGGTGATTACATGACCAGCTCCGGTCGAGATGCGGGATTAGAATTGAAATGTCACAAAATAAATGTTGTTTTTCATTCTATTATATATTGAGGGTTAAATTATTTAAATAAAAATTTATTAAGTAGATTAATTGAAATCATAAAAAAATATATTAAATAGAATAAATAAGGTCATTAAGCTAAGAGGAATTTTACAATAAAAATAGTGTATAAGTTCTCATGACATGATTGTGTGTTATATATAATATATTAACATATAATATTTTTAAATCAAATAAGAGCCTAACAAGTCCCATAACAAAAATAACACATAAATACATTGACACTGAAAGAATTAACAAATCTCATACCAAAATTGGGTGTATATGTATTGTATGAAAATATTAAAAAATTAGAGTCAACATATTTAGATTCACATATTGCATAATTTATTGATAGATACATTATATATATATATTTATATGAAATTAAAAGGTGATATTTTAATTAAAGTTAAAATGATTATTAGAATTATATTTAGAGAAATAATTTAAAGCTTAATAATTTTTTGGTAAATTTTTTAATTACTCAATCTTATTTTTTTACATATGTAGTTGCAATATAATTTCACTTATAAACATTTACATTTATATTATGATTTAGTAATTAATTATATATACTCAATATAATTTATACTTTCAAAATAAAATTCAATTAAAAATATTAATATAATAATTTGTTTTTTATGAACGTTATTTCTTTAATCTATTTTTTTCCTAGTATATGTATAATTGATCATGTGATTATCATTTTCAAATATAATTTTGATTGATATAATAAATAATTTTTATACTAAACATTTTAATAGTGTTCCATTACTATTATGTACATATAATAAACAATACTCCCCCCTAAATTTTAACATGTTGATTCTTCATAATATACATAAACATTTGTTCTTCATAGTGTACATAAACCATTGTTCATTATTTATATTATACCTCATATTAAAAATTTTGGTCAAGCTGTAATATTTATTTTAATGAGTATCAATAAAAAATCAAATTAATTACACTTAAAAAGAAATTATTTGGCAGTTCAAAATTTTAAAACTCCAAAATCCTTTTGTTATTAATTTATTTCCAGAGGTAATCATGAAAGAAAATGTTCCATTTTACATAATTGCAATCTGATATCAATGAACATTTTTTATACAATTTAATATCTTTGACATATGCAAAGACATGCCATTATGGCTTCATCAACAATATGCAATGAATGGTTTTTCTCATTCTTTGCTCAGATCAATTGACTTTCAAGAATCCCAACCCAACATTTGGGCCTTTATAACCAAAAAGAGTTTGGGTCCCCTTATATAATACCTGTAGAGGAATTAAGGAATTCTATAACCAAGGGGTAGGGATGCATGAAAGGGCCCAACAACATCAGTTTCCAATACACTTTCTAATAATTTTCATTGAGGACCAATCAAATCTATCATTCAATGGTCTTCACAACCTCTCTCGTTTTAGATGTCACCAAATTTAGAATGCCGTGCATCTCCGCCATACCATCTAAGATTTGTCTTCGAGCTAGAATAAAGTTTCGAATTATATTAAAATTCAAACTACTTTATTTCTTGTTTTCAATATTGGGTGGTCTTGAATATTTATTCCTTTAATATTTTTTAATACATTTTTCTCCATTTACTCTTTCATTTCTCTATTCCGTCTCATTTCTCAACTCTCACTTTAATATCCCACTTTTAAAAAAAAAAAAAAATTCATGTTATAAGAATGATATGTTTTAATTACAAATTTACAATTATTTTCTATTAAATGTATGATAGATTCACCACACTTTCAAAATTAGTCAATGATCGTGTCTATATTTTTAATGATAGATTCACCATACCCTGATAATTCATATCAGCCGATCAATTTTAATGAAGTTCTTCTTTTTATTGAGGATGTCTTGAGTGAATGAAAAGTGGTTCATAACAAAAATAAATAAATTCTAGAAAAGTCATTGTTGCTATCTAGTTTTACTTTTTCTTGCGCTGACAAGGTGTTGTTTTTCTTTTGTTTTTTCTAGTGCTTATGGATATATCTTGGATTTTAGGCCTTTTATGTACCTAGGTTGGGTCCCAGTCAAAATAATCTTATTTGCCCTTATCCAAAAAAAATAAGTCAATAATCATGTATATATTTTTATAACAAATATTTGCTATTTAATTTTTTATAATATATATAATTGATTATAATTATTACTTGTATGTAGTGTTTATAAAAAAATTGTATTCTAAATTTAATTTCTATTTAATTATTAATTAGAAATATAATAATAATAATTATAAATATAGATTTTGTAAAAAATTTGGATTCTAAATTTATTGTGCATTTTATTATTATTAAAAATAATAATTCATGCTTTAATTATTAATAATACACTTCAATATTTTATTTCACATGGATTATATTATGATACAACATTAAATTCATTTATCACTTATTAATAGATTATTTTTTAAAAAATATAATATATTTATTAATCACTGTTTTATTAGTTTTATGAATTGTGTAAATCTTCAAAATTTTAAAATTAAATTTAACTATCAATACAATCCTCAACGAACGTTATATAAAAACATAAAATTTTTTAGCACAATTTTATTTAGAAATCTGATATATAATTGTTTGGACTGTAAAAACATAAAAACTTTAATGAAATAAAACAAATTTTAATAATAAATTAACTTCACATGAAGTGGCGTTACATGGAGCGAGAAACACATATTCAAATGAATAGCAGATAGAGTTTGCAAATATAATTTGGTAAGTAGTAACAAGGCTGGTTTTTTTTGCTTAGTAGTAAGAAGGTAACCAACCAAAGACCTTTCTACTTAAAAATTTTAACTTTTTCGTTCGACATTTTGTTCGAAGTGAAATTGGATCCACTCCCAGAGACGGGGGAAATTGTAAAAAAATGCATCTTATACATAGCTTGCTCTTTAAGTTACTGAAAGAAGCAGATTATACGCCATGAGAGGATGGTCGCCAGAAAAACAATGGTAATGAAAGTGCCATGACATCACAGGCAACATCTATCTCTCAAAATCTTGAGAAAATTCCATGTGTCAATTCCTGTGCGGATAAAAGGAGAGCCGTTCATGTCCATTCTCAATAATTAACACTCGATGGTCCCCAAGATAAATATAGTTTTAATGACTTATATGCCACATATATGGAGTTTACCAAACACGTCGTGGTTTTCATTTATAAACATTGAATAAGTTTTTAATTTCCCTGTTCTTTACGTTAACTGCTCTTTCCATGCCCAACACTAGTTCGAAACAAAATGCACCCCACATGTTAGGAATATGGCTGCTGTTGTTGACGTTGATGATGGTCGGCCAAACAATTTGGCATGTAAAGTATTACGAAAGGACGAGTACGAAGAGTCAAGAGTCAGAGTGTGTAGAGACTTTTAGATAAATGCGTGAAGAATGCCACCTTCCCTTAATGGGAAGCTTTTACTTGTCATCAAAATATCCATCTGCCCTGCTTTACTGAAGGGTAGTTGAGCTTCCCATCTTGGAATGGCCGCTAAAAGTTTCACCAACGCCTCTTCCTCGTTCTTCCTGCCTGCTCATATTCCTCCAATACAGTGCCAATATCTATAAATTAAGTCAGGGAAATGAAGTAAGAATATCAGCTGCTGGTCAGCTCATTGTTGAGTTCCCTGGTGTTTGGAATTTGTGTGATTAAGTCCACATGTCAGTAGAACGAATAAGCGTTGGTAAAAATATTCTTGAGTTTCTTGATCTGGTAGAGTCCCATTCCACTCTGGGTTTGAGTTCAATAGAATCACCTTTATTTATTGGGAGTCACCTCTTGTCTTAGGCTTGAATCATAGGGAGTTGGTTCCTTGTCTTCGGTTCCGACCAGAATTACCTCTAGAAACTTAAATCTAGAAGGATCTCACCAGGTGAAAGTTTACACAGGTTGGCTCAGGGGCTAGCATGGTCTGTGGGTTTGAGTTCAATAGAGTCGCCATTATTTATTGGGAGTCACCTCTTGTTTTAGGCTTGGTTTATCGGGAGTCACTCCTTGTCTTCGGTTTCGACCAGAATTATGTCTAGAAACTTAAATCTCATGGGGTCTCACCAAGTGAAAGCCATTAAGTAACCTGCTCTCAACTATAGTCAACAAACTCCTGAAGAGGCTGCTTTCATAATGTATTCTCCACGGTTGTTAACAACCGGAGACCAATTGGGGTGAGGAACTCTGTCAAGTCACTTGCCCAACAGTAACTACTGTGAGGGCTTGAGAGGTCACAACAATTACCAAAGATGGGTAGAACACCATCCTGCTCTAAACAAGAGGACCTCAACAGAGGAGCCTGGACTGCTCATGAAGACATGACATTGACTAACTATATCCACACTCATGGGGAGACTGGTTGGAGATCTCTCCCCAAGAAAGCAGGTATATTATTGTCCCCTCCATTTTACATTACAATTCATTAATTCAAGTGAACTTTTTAGAAAGGAATTAGGATCAGCTAAATGTTAAAGTTCGAATATGGGCAGGTCTGAATCGCTGTGGGAAGAGTTGTAGATTACGATGGCTGAATTATCTTAGACCTGACATCAAACGCGGCAACATTTCTGCTGATGAGGAGGAACTCATTATCCGAATGCATCGCCTCCTCGGCAATAGGTAAGAAAAATTGCCCACCATTTTAGAATATTGTTATGAAGCAGCCCATTATAGCAGTCAGAATTACTTGCAATGTCGAAAACAGCTAAACATAATTATGTATGGCAGATGGGCACTTATTGCTGGGCGGCTACCTGGAAGAACTGATAATGAAATAAAGAATTACTGGAATACTCATTTGAGCAAGAAGCTTGCAATGAGTAATAATACCGCTCTTATTTCTACAACCCATATGCCACTACGGAAATCTTATAGTTTTCCAGGCACGAAAAATCCGAGTTCTCCTTCGCTGAATTTCAGTGAAGAGGAGAGGGCTGAACCTTGTGCATTAATGCGATCGGCTTCGGATAGTGATGTGAATAGTGGTGTTTTACCTGGAATGATGGAGACATCCATTGGCGGAGAGGAAGAACCTTCATTAGATGTCTCCAAATCATGGAGCCAGTTATTAGAGGATTCACTCATGGCGGAGGAGAGTACTATCCTCTCATCATCAGAATTGAATGTTTCGTATAATCCTCTGCACTACTTCGACCCCTTCCCTTATGCTGGTTTTGGTAATGTCGAAGATTTCTCTGTAGAGACTCTGCTGCTGCAACCAGAGCCATATGGTGTAGAAGATATATGTCCTCTTCAAAACACCCATGGTAATTTAGCTGAGCAAGGAATTGCAGAGACATTACATGAAGGACTACATTGTGCTGAAGAAGCAAGGCAGATGGAATTGGATCCGTTAGATCACCTCTTTTCCTCTCAAACTAATTGGGAGGACGGAGTGGACTCGAGTGGCCTGATGAAAACTACTGAAGAAGAATATTTAGTACATATTCCTAATTAAATGTTGCAATTGTAAATTCATTCACGTTGTCTATTGATTACGATATAAGAATTTATGGGAATCTACTTTATGTATTCCCATTCAATAATATGGGACCACGGCAAGAGGAATTTATTTGTTATTTATTTTTGGTTGTTAAGAGTTAGAATTGTTTTTTTTTTGTTTTTTTTTTTAATTTTAATTTTAATTTTTATTGTGATATATAAAGGAATCATTACATATTACAATTTGGCACAGTCTTTATTAGACTCGTTATTATTTTTTATCCTAGCGTGAGGATGGGACAACCACGTGCACAAGTTTCACACTGTCTCTGTTTAGCTAAAGATTAGGTTTCGTACCACCTCTGTATAGCTGGTGTACACTTCATACCGCCTTCGCACAATTGGCGAACACGTAGGGACATTGGTCGGAGAACTCCAGCAACAACACCGTACAACCGTCTCACATTCAGGGACATCAGTCAAACTACTCTGACAACACTCAGGGACATTGGTCAGGTTATTCCTCACACAACGGACATGCCAATGGAGGTTGAACCTTGGACCTCCTCTTAGTAAATGCTTGGACTTTACCAATCAATCAAGACCTCATTGGCTAAACTTTGGATGGTAAACGCTTTTATTATACTAGAGCTATGAATTGGAGTGGTGGACTAGCACTTTCTTTAAGTGGGACATGGGGGTTGGCTTCATGGTTTTTTTAAGAGACCTCTTGGAAATTAGAGGTGGAAAATACCTGGCAAATATCCCCAAAACCAGTTTCACTGAAAGATAATTTTTTGGGGGTTTGTGTGCAAATGTTTCGCCTGACAGAAAGGCTGCAGACGTGCGACAGGAGATTTGTTGTCGAACATGCAGGGACATTAGTCGGAGAACTCCAATAGTAACACCGTACAACTGTTGCACACTCAGGGACATCAGTCAAACTACTCTGATAGCACTCAGGGACATCGGTCAAATTATTCCTCACACAACGGACATGCCAATGGGGGTTGAACCTTGGACCTCCTCTTAGTAAATCCCTGGACTTTACCAATCAATCAAGACCCCATTGGCTAAACTTTGGATAGTAAATACTTTTATCATACCAGAGCTATGAATTGGAGTGGTGGAGTAGCACTTTCTTTAAGTGGGACATGGGGGTTGGATTCAAGGTTCATTTTAAGAGACCTCTTGGAAATAGAAGGTAGAAAATACCTGGTGAATATCCCCGGAACCAGTTTCACTGAAAGATAATTTTTTGGGGGTTTGTATGCAAATGTTTCACTTGACAGAAAGGTTGTAGACGCGTGACAGGATATTTGTTATCGCGCGTCAGCAAATCTTCTATCGCGCGTATGTAGCCTCCGCCCTCGTGTCGTGCGTCAACAAACTGCCCTTTTCGTGCGTCAACGAACTCTCCTTGTCACACATCAGTGGAACTTTCTTGTCATGCGTCTGAGAATAATACTTGTCGCCTGGCTGCAAATTTGATGAATATCTATAAAACTACACTTTGTGTACTAGCCTCTGTTGTTTCGCAAGTTTACTATACTTGATAATAGATATGCCCCCAGGTGGTATGAGTGAAGTAGAAGTGTTCTACCTGGTGAATAATCTAGGATTATATAGGGGATATATTTCAAGCGAAGTGCGAAGCCGACCCCTAAAAAAAATTAAACTGTAATTTTTAGGCGAACAGGTCACTAACCCACGCCAGAAAATTCACCTTTTTAAATTTTCCTAAAATGGAATATTTGCTATATTACGAATATTCGCCACTAAAATTGTCCCTAGTTGGCTTGGATCCTTAATGTCCACTGAGCGATACGCATTCAGAGCGCCCCACTATGTTCCACTTGGTTCATATGGAGAAGTTCAAGCCCTACCTCAAGGTGTCCCCATGGCCACTTATTGAAAGCATCCAATGAACTTGAATGAATGGAACTTCGGTTTATGATTACAAACTACTTGTAACTCACCAATAGCCCAAGACCTTGAGTTCAAATTTTTTTGTTATCAAGCATAGTTTATGAAAACTCCTCTCATAGGGATTACAACGGGAAGTGGCTAAATCTATCGATAAAGAATAACTCTCTAAATTTTTTTAATTTAAACAAAATTTCAAGGTATTGTAATGAGTTCAACTACTTCAATGTATTATTAAGTGTGTTGTCAGTTATGTAAAAATGATTTAAATCAAAAGTTATTTTGCAAACGTTCTTTGATGTGATAGTTGTTGTATACTGTATGTGTAAATGTTATTTCTTTTGTATGTTACGATTGAGGTGATCAAAGATTGATGAATTGGAAATAATTTAAAAGATGAGAAAGCCAAAAAAAACATGGTTAAATGTTACATGTTTTGCAAATGGAAACAAAAATTCTTGGAACAAATCTTCGTCTCCTTATCTTTTCTTGTATTAACATGTAAATACAGGCAAGACATGCAACCACTAATTTATTATCAAATGGGCATACATGTAGAACTAGAAAAATAATATATAAATATATCTAGATAAAAAAATTCACCATACTCTAAACTTATTGAATATAAAAATACACTTATATATCCTACTTACACACTTATTAGCTTGTTTCTATCTTCAAAATTCATCTCACCACAATATAATCTTATTATATAAAAAAATACAATTCTATATCCTACTTGCACAATTGTTATCTTGTTTTTATCTTTAAAATTCTTCTCACCATACTAATACAATTCTATATCCTACTTGCACTGTTGTTTTCTTGTTTCTTTCTTCAAAATTCTTCTCACCATACTATAAATTTATTATATATAAAATACAATTCTATATCATATTTGCATAATTGTTATCTTGTTTCTATCTTCAAAATTCTTCTCACCATACTAATACAATTTTGTATCCTACTTACACAGTTGTTAGCTTGTTTTTATCATCAAAATTCTTCTCACCATACTATAAACTTATAATATCTAAAATATTATTATTTATCCTACTTGCACACTTGTTAACTTGTGTCTTAAGTGTGCTACTATAAAATAGAATAACTTGTGAAGTCTTGCTAGTGACCTCACAATCCCATTATTTGTCCATAGATGAGATTAATTATAAAAACTATTTCCTTATCTTCACTAGCTAGTTAACACTCTCCTTCTATGAGAAACCTCAAGTCAAACCAAGCTTCTCATTTCTATACATTATAGACCCTTTTAACAAAACCTCAAATTTCAATAGATTTTCTTCACAAAAAAAACTACCCCTATATAAACTATTTATTCAATTCATACATTTATAATTAAACATACACATAACAAGATTGAACATTTTTCCGAATTGAGCTCTCTCCATTTATTATAATTTTTGTGTCGCACCTTTTGAACATAAAATGTGAGTTATGCTTGGATGGCACATTTTGAATGGATCTAGAATGACTTAGGAAAAAGTATTCTCCACCCCCCCACACACATGCACGTGCATAAACATACTTAAACATAAACACATGCATAAACGTACACTCTCTCTCTCTCTCTCTCTCTCTCTCTCTCTCTCTCTCTCACACACACACACACACACACACACACACACACACACACACACACACACACACACACACACACATGCACATGCGCACGCGTGCGCACACACACACACACACACTGTAATGCCTCCCTCAATTTTCAGTTTTGGATCTGCCCTTGTTGGGGATGGAAGGTGTATAGGCCTGTAAACCTATCTTTCCTTACAAAATAATACAAGCACTTTATTTGAGGTCCAGAGTTGTTACTCATGAGAAAACATAGATTTATGTCTAGATTTTTGCAGTGATTTAATAGTTGTAGCAATACCAAAGTTATGTACTCCCATAATTCAATAAACAAAATGCTAAAGGGAAAATTGAGCTACAGGGTTTCACCAATAGATGTCCTAAGATCATTCCTATCATGGTTTGATACAACCTTACACACGGAGGATAATATGGAACCCAAATGCCTTATCATTTCAATTTATACAAATTAATCATCTAATCTGGATCTATATCTGTATCTGAAGTGGGTTTAATTATCTACGAAGAAAAAAAAATTATGCCTTCCACTATTGTGTTTGTTGTATGAAAAAGAGAATGCAATTGAGGTTTGAGAGGCACACAATGGCTGGTTGTATTGGTTTTGTTTGGATGTTGTGGAAGAAATGTCTTTCATAATGATGTATTTCTTATTGATCTTGATGAATCAAAACCTACATGGCATAAAATTTCCTACTGTACTCGGCCTCTATAGCACTCCTAGCACAATGCTTGCATAGAAGATAAAATAAATCTCATAGTTTTAGCATACTTCCCACTTGGACCAAACTAAGTGCTTTGGAGCAGGGAGTGGATATCCATCTTAGCAAATGGAAAGGGTTTTTTGTTAGATGTTGTAATTGCAAGTGCCTTGGTTGACTTGTATGAAAATTGTGGAAGCAGACACATGGCACGTGAACTGTTTCAAAAAATGTCTCAAAGAAATACGGGTCATGGAATGCGAGGTTTGGAGGATATAAACAAAAAAAATTTGTTGGAAAAATGATAGAAATTTTAATGCAATGCTTTTGGAAGATATTATGTGAAATCCCTCAGTGTATTACTAAAACCCTTCTTGTCGGTGTCATTTAGGAGAAGTTTGCAAGAAATTGGCATGCTTATGAAGTGTTGCTATTAAAAAATAAGAAGCTTTAGAGAAGGGTATGGAGAGGCTATCCATCAAATTAGTTGTTGAAATAGTTGAAAATATTTTGGATAGAAAACACACTAAAGAAAATTGCTAGTTATCCATTGATAGGAAACTACGTGGGGAGTACCTCAACAAAACATGTTCTAACCAACAAACATTGTGGAGAATGCTCAAATCATTCTGCGTAACGAGTATAAAATATTTCAAAAAATACGATGGAGGAATTTTGTTTTCATGCAATGTGTTCACTTGGTGAATGTGGCAAGTTCATGCAGTCTCGTTGAATGCGGGGATTGCAAGCTTTACGTAAAAAGGTATGGTATTCCACTTCTCTCTTATACTAAATTCCACTTTCATCATTTCTTACATTTGTAAAAAAATTATTTATTTATTAGGAAATGTAACTCCAACCAATGATAAAATCCTTACATCATTTGGGGCTGTTAAACATCAAAAAAATTATGACCCCAAAATTTATGTGCATGTAGAGCCACATGAAAATATATTGCAAATCTGAAATTCCTCGTATGACCCCTAGTAACATGAGACACTATGGGCAAACTTAACCAAGTCGTTTGAACTTAATTAATGTCATTATATGTCAAATTTATATTCCCGCTTTGCTTATCAGTCACTTATAGTGACATGTACTCTTTTTAGTAAAACGTGATCGGTTTCAGCCTACAGTTACTACTTAGGTAATCAAGCGAAAATGAAAACAATTTGCACCTACCCCTATACCACCAACAATAGAAACGTAACCCATCTTCATTTCAGTGAAAATTCCTTTGGAGAAACTAGTTTTGTGAGTGGCTTTTGGGGGCCCAGTTGTCACTGATTGATAAGAGTTACTGTCATAATTACGATAACTGGCACCCAGTGTTTCCCTTGTAACATCAACTCTACTCTTCATAATAAATTTCTATAAATCATATGATGAATTACATGCAAATGGGAGCGTATGACATAAATCATCAGCCTTTGTGTTCAAACTTAAAACAAGTTTTTTCAAGGCCAAATTTGTAGAGCACTTTAGATGTTTCGGTCAACTTTGCACCAAAATTGCAACTTTAGCTAAACACACCTTCTAAGGGTTTTGTTGAATCCTAACTAACCATGGAACCTTGTACATATCGTTTCCACACTTTATAGAGTATGAATTGATCAAATTATTGTATGAATGCTTTTTGGGAAATTATGATGTTTCTCTCTCTTCCCTTTTCTCTTTCTAGAAGTAACTCTAATATTTTGACTGGTTCTAGAAATGTAAATGAGTTATAAATGTTCATGGGTTGGAAATGAAATGAAAATTTGATAATGTATGTGGTTATGATATGATGAATAGAAAGGAAAATGAAATCCATACTTTCTCTCTCTTCCCCTTTCTCTCTCTAGAGATAATTATGAAAATATTGATTGGGTTTTGAAAATACAAATGGGTCAAAATGTATATGAGTTGAAATGAAATGAAATTGGATACATGATGTTATGGTGAATTGAAAATAAAATGAATCCTATATTTTATTCCTCCTTCCCTTACTCTTCTCTCTCTCTCTCTCTCTATCTCTATCTCTCTCTATCTGATTGTTTGAAATGATGGATGCATGGAATTTCTGCTTGAGTGTAGGGGATTTCCATACTCAGTCCTAGGACTGATGCAACGTTAGTTGAGGTAATCCGAACAAGAGGAATTTTCTGGATGTGATATGTTGTAATTAATGAGTTGTCATTGTAAAGTTATATTCATCTTGCAATACATGTATTACCATAGAATAATGATATGTATTGTTGTTTGAAGAATTTTTCTTTGTATATTTTGAAAAGAGAATACCAATGTGGCTATATTTTATAGTGTCAAATTGGATGTGAAGTTGTACTCAATGTGTACCTATGTTATAAAGATATTAAACTAATCTTTTTCTATGTTAATTATTGGTTTATTTTACTTAACAACCACAATGCTAGGTAGAATCTCCTCTCATCAAAACTAATGAAATAAAAGAATGAAGGTATAATGCCTATTGTCCTTCCTCCCCCATTTTAGTCTCTTTCCAGGGTATAAAACATTAATCATGTTAATAAAATACTCTAATATCATTAATCATCTTCATGCTTCACACCTAAGATGTCTTATTAAGGACCTATTTCCTTGATATTTTATGAGGTGGTGCATATATGTTGTGAAACCTATCATTTTGGGATGAGTGAGGTGATCATGTCTAGGTGTTGTAGGTCTGACCATATCATGAATAAGTTAACCCCCTTGTGCATAATTTCCTTGGTACCCTAGTGGGTGGCCAAAGCCTTGCAAGATAGTTGGTGGTTGTACCTACGATTGATCTCTTGTGAGATCTAAATTATGTGAGTGGAGACTATGTTTCGAATTACTTGTGTATTTACCCAACAATTGAAATAGGTCCTTAGGAGGATTTTGTAATGCTTAAGATTATTTGGGATATCTCTCTTGTAATATACTTAATACTTGTGTGTCTAAGAGAAATGAAATGAGTTGTCTTGTGCGAGGTCGTACTCCTTGTAGTCTTAAATCCCTAAGTGTAAATTATGTGTTATTTGAATTATAATTGTTCTAAACAATGCCCATAAGAGTCCAAATTAACCATGTAAGAGTAATGGGAAACAAATAGTAAATAAGATATTGTTTAGGAATAAAGTTATGCTTGAAGTCTTCACAATTGATTTATACATTCTCTTGTTATTTAAGAAAAATATATTAATAATAATTGAATATGAATTGTTCTTGGAGAAATAAATCATTTGAGCCAACACAAACTCTTATGTAAAAATAAATTATGACGTGTAAATGTTAAATCTACTTAAACTAACTGTTGAATTATAACAAAGTCTAACATGAAAAATAGGGTACTATGATGGAAGGATTTTTATGGGAAGAGGTATCTTGAATCTAAATCACCCTAAAATCCTAATAATTCCTTCCTTGATCGCACGATAGTTCCCCTTGTCTAGAAAATGTCAAATTTTAAACATCAAATATACATAAGTGTTACAGGAATTACATTTGTTCCAAAATGCTGTTAAATATAGGACAAAAGTAACCACGTAAACATAGTTAGTAAAAGGGTAAATAAGATTAAACTAAGGAATGAATGTTATGAAAAATGGTATGCCATTGAGTAATGTCAAAACAAACTAAAATGTCAAATGCGATCATAAAATTATTGTAATAAAGTAGAGATCCATGAATAATACAAGTAACCTAATAAAGAAAAAAACCAAATATGATGCATGATCACATGCTTTGTTTGCATAAATGTGGATTAAACAATGATGCTAATGAAATAATAAAATGTAACCTTGAGAATGGGATAACTTGCAAATTGTAGCCAAGGTCTTGTGAGATAAGGAGATGGCACACTAGTTGGACTTGTAAAAGTTAGTAGAACCCTTTGTATAGATAGGAATATATCTAACCTAGGATCACTTAGGAAGTAGAATTTATGGTTGAAACATGTAATTAACTCATTGCTATTAGGAGTAAATCCTTAAGATGATGAAACAGCAAAAAGTAGTTTGAAATGTGAAATTCATCACTTAAATTCAAAGAAAAATCTCTATAATGGGAACACATGTGTAATGTACCCTTCCATGTGCAATATGATTGTGAAAATATGAATTCCTAATTGGAGCAATGGATTGTGAATCAAGAATGATACAACTTAATTAGTTAACCTACATAGTTGTTGTAATAACTGAAGATTAAAAGAGTGTATTGTTAGTATCAAACAATGATATGAAATGAACTCAGGATAGGTCTTCTATTGATCTAGTAACCTTCCTTTTTATTCTTGTGAATTTTCCTCCTTGTAACGAGAGTATTTTTCCAAACCAAGTAAACTCTGCTCTTTCAAACAAATCCTTAAGTCAAATATTATAAGACGCATGTGTATATGTATGTTCCTAATCACAATCATTCTATATAAAGTTATTTCCACAAGAGAAACAAGTGAATTCTAAAGGAACCACTATAGGTGAAATGTTAAACAAAAACATGCAACCTAGTTGTAAAGGAATCAAAGGATCCCATGTTATGTGTTTAGTGGTCAGACAATTATAGTCAACTAAATAAATTTTTTTAGAAACCTGTAAACAACATAATAATTGAAATTAGGAGATCATAATTAATTTTAAAATGAATTTCACAAATGAGCTATGGATAACTAATGGAATTGGAGAAAGGAACCAACCACACATTCTTAATTAAAGACTAATATTGGAGTTGTGTAAAAATAAAGAGTGTAATTGAAGTTTGAAAAATAGGAAATTAATAAACCTTATGTTTAATTTTGTTGAAAGTACTATAAGGAGCATACAATGGAAACCTTAAATATAAAGAATATGTAAACCATGGAAAGGCCATTCCATGGAAATCAAGTGTGCCTATCCACTATGTGTTTCTTATTGTTAATTGGGTTATTGTCTTGTATTTATGTCGTTTGAGTAAGACATTACAAAATGTGTAGATATACCCATATGTTATCCTATTGTATGAGTGGGTTCATGTTTATGTAATGTCCTACGTATGTCGAGTTTATTTCATTTGCATATATGTGGTGTTACACAATGTAGCCAAAGTAAAAAAATATATATTGTGATAATTTTACTGTTGTATTTTGGTGTTAAAAATGTGGGCATTACATATGGTATCAGAGTGGAGGTTCATGCTCTCGAACCTCTGGGATGGATTGGAGTTGTGATGATTTCTTGCATGGTGGTGGTGGAGATGGGAAGAGTAATGTGATATATGTTGTGATGTGAACAATGTTGTAATTGTGATATTATGAATGCACATGTGTTGTGCATGTCACTTAGTGTGTTTTTTATCATGTTGATGTGACTTGTGATGAGAGTATTCACTCTCTCTTTTTGTGGACTCAATGAGGAGTTCACACTGTGATGTGTCACCCTTGTTATGTGTGAAATAATGTTATTGCAGGATTATGAGAGTGTTGGAGTGTCTTGTTATTCTGTGATATGTAGGTGTGTTGATGTGTTGCATGAAAAAATTGGTGTATAGTGAATTGGATTTTATCGTGATGTTGCCACCATGTTGTGATGAATCATGTGTGTCACCATGTTGTATTGCAATTGACTATATGTTGTAATGTTAGTCATTTTTTTCATCATACGTATAATTCATGTAATATGTGATGGTTCATGTCGTGAATTAGGGGCATATGGTGATCGTATGACCCCTATTGTGCAGTACTTGCACCTTAGGTGCATTATGTGGAAATGTGATGTATCATAACCCATGAAAGTAATGATTGTGTTATACCCTGTATATATACCATGCGTAAGATGCTATGGTTAATGTGTGTGAATCACCATTATGTTAGTGATGTAGTTATGTGTTATGTTGTGAACCTTACACTAGACGACCCTAAGGGAAGCAACTGTCAAGAGTGTATGTGTGGAGAGAGGAGGCGTGGACCAGGTTTTCATAATCTTGAGATGAGTACGAGTGAGGAAGTGGAGTCTTATATAGACTGAAAACCCACTTCTATCTATTTAGTATACTTCAAGCTTGCTCAGTATATTGTGGATGCGCACCACCTTAGGCTCAACTTATGCAAACTAGTGTCCCCTGATCTTTCCTATTGGGTTGTCCATCGAACAATCCTATGTGATTTTGACTATGTTGAGCCTTGTGGGAGTATGGAGGGATGATTCAGGCAGAGATGATGATAGTTACATTATTTGATATACTCATTTCTGGTTACATGTATATTTTTTTTACGAGCTAAGGCTCGATATCTGAGTGCCAGCAACTCGATGAGTACCCCTTTGGTGTCCGTATGAGGCCACATAGTGATTGTAATGTGTTATTTCTCAATACGTATTTTATTCATAAATTGATCATTATCTCTTTTCTTGTAAGAACCAACAATTTTCTTGATTGATGTGTTCTTATATTTTGGGAATTTTATTTGGTTGTTGCACTAACATGTGGATTTTTGCACTAACTATGGCTATTTAGCCATTTTTTTTTCTTAGTTTTAAACTTTCTTTTCATGTTTAAAAGTTTTATAGCCTTTCCCAAGGCTTGGGATTTTTGCCACTTGGCATTTGAAACAGATTGTTATGTTGGTTCTAATGTCATAATGTGTTGGAATAGGGTCATGGGATTCACCATGGAGTGGTTGAACCTATGGACCCACTTCGTTGTATGGGGGTACACCCCAAGGAGTTACAGATAACTAGTGGGTTGTTGAACCATGAGTTATTATGTCACTTGGGTTAGGGGTGACAGGGATCTATGTGCCCAGGGCCATAGGGTGACCCGACCTCATTATATGGAGAAAGGAGATGGGGCTCTATGGTTGAGTGACCCAATATTCTTGATGACACTCTATGGTTGAGTGACCTGATGTTCTTGATGACACTCTATGGTTGAGTGACCTGATATTCTTGATGGCACTCTATGGTTGAGTGACCTGATATTCTTGATGGGGCTCTATGGTTGAGTGACCCGCTTGGTTTTGGAACTATGATTCTTTCTCTTGGGAGGTATATGGAGTTATTTGGTGATGCTTTGGGAGGTATATGGAGTTGTTTTGTGTTACTTTTGGAGATATTTGGAGTTATTTCTTGATGTTTTGTGATGTGTGGAGTTGGTGTTATGAGTTATGTGTACTCTTGTGAGTCTTGTTAGACATGGTTATGTTTGAGGATTGACACTCCCCTAGTTGTATATATACTATTAGATATTGTCTGGGAACTGAGTGGGTATAGTCATGGTTTTTTAGGTCATGTGATACCACTTTCCTTTGTATCAGTGTCATGATTCATTGTTTTTAGTCACTTGTGTGTGTGTTGGATCTATGCATGTGACATAATTTTTGGAAATTATTTGTTATGTGGACTACTTGTTGTCATTCCATGGTGGAATTAAAGGTCTTGTGATGTGATACAGTCATGAAAGTATGTAGCAAGATGTCTCATGGGTCATTTGTGTTGTGTTGAGTTCTTTGTGACATCTCGAGGCCAATTACTATTGGGGCACCCATGAACATAAGACAATTGAAATTCTAAAAAATGAATATTACTAAGAGCTTGAGATTAAGAAATAATTGTAAAAGGAAAAATAATAATTGAGTAGTAAAGTAGAAGATAACCAACTACCAATCTTCACAGAACATTAAAATTTAAGATATCACTGAAATTAGTTTGCTTCCTTGTGGTCACGTTATACCGACAAGTTGTTTTGATAAAAAACATGTGTCATTATTGAATTTTTTGCCTATGCATCCTTCAATTTTTGATGTTGTGTCACATCAAGGATGATGCTCTTATAAGGGGAGGGATATGTAGTACCCTTGCTCCAACCTCGATAGAAATACTGTTGGTGTCATGTGAAGGCACAACATCGTCTTTTCATTGGAAAATGTATGAGTAACCTCCCAATTTTTCTGACTTGTCATTTTCCTTACACAACAATCCAAGAACTTTATTTGAGATCCAAGGCGTGGATCACAGAGAAACCCAAGTAAACATTGAAAATTTTAGTAGTAATTGGATAGTTGCAGCGAGGACCAAAAATGTGGCGTGGAAGTCGAAATTGTTCTAAATGGCACCCTCTTTGCTAGATGTAAACATTTATATAGTACAGAATGGGTTAAATCAGTCCTGTATACATGAAGGCTTGTTCAAAAAAGTGTTTCATCACCCTGCACAATGGAGATAAACTTTAACCAAATATCTCCTTTATTTCACTTTACACAAATTGATTTGCCTGCATCTATATCTGAACTTGAAGCCGTTTCAATTGTCTTTAAAAATAAGAGGAAACTCCTACTTGTCGATGTTTTGTTTAGTATATGTAGAAGAAAATATTGAGTATTGGGAGGCACTTTCAAGCGTATTGAGGTATTGATTCTGTGCATCTACTTTGGGAACATGTGCTTGCACTAACCCTTTGATAGTTCCATCCTCGTTGTAGACAACAAATGTTTTCCTGTGCTACCTTCATTGTTCTTTATCATTTTTTTTGTAAATGTTGTAGAGAACTTAAGGCTTAAATTGCATCTCATGTCATTTTATGTTTTATGGGAGATCTGTAAGATTTGTCTCTTAAGTCATTCTACGTTTTCCCCCCTATACTCTTTTTTTTTGTTTTCCAGCATCTCCTTGTCTCTGTGCCAAAATTAAGTGCTTTGGAAACCTATGGATATTCTCATCTCAACAAAAATGGAAAGGGCCACTAGAGTGTTTTTTATCATTTTCTCAGTCAGAGGTTGTAATCAAGATAGTTGCAAGTGCGCTGGTTGACATATATGCAAAATGTGGGAGCATACACATGACACGTGAACTATTTGACAAAATGCCTCAAATAAATACGGTCATGGAATTCCAGGTTTGCAGGATATACACAAAATGGGTTTATTGGAAAATTTAAAATTTTAATGCAAATGTTTTTGGAAGTGCTTAAGCCAAAGTATTGTCAATGTATTACTGACTACCCTCCCTTCTGTGTTTTGAGAAAACATAGTTTCAAGACATTGACATTTTCATAAAGTGTTATTGACAAATAAGAAGATTTATCGAAGGGTACCAGGACAATATTATGCATGCAAATAAGTTGAAATACTTGAGAGATCCACTTGAATAGAAAATGCTCTAAAGAGGATGATCAAGTTATATTGATAGTGAACAACGGGGGGATACCTCAATGCCTTAAAGGATGTTCTAACTAGTCAGGATGATTGTGGAGAAGTTCTAAGATTGTTCTATGTAATAGGTATAAAATAAATAGCTTTGTGATGAAATATGTAAATGAGGAATTGCTGGATTTGTGTAAACTATTGACGAAGGATGCCTAAAGGTGTTGTGGTCTCGTTGAATGCGGGGATTGTGAGTTTTGCATAAAAAGGCATGGTTTTCCCCTTTTCACTTGCACTAAATTCCACTTTCATAATTTATTGTATTTGGAAATTAAATGATAATTATTAGGAAATGTAACTCCAACCAACGATAAAAACTTTACTTCATTTGAAACTGTCAAACATCAAAAGCAAAAATTATGACCCCAAAAGTTATGCACATGGAGCGACACACCAAAATATACCGCAAACCTGAAACTCCTTGCATGACCCCTAGGTAACATGTAACTATGTTAGGAAACTTAACCAAGTTGTTTGAACTTTTAACACCCTTTCATGTCAAATTTATAAGCCCACTTAGCTTATAAGTCACTTGTAGTGACATGCTCTTTTTAGTAAAACACGATCAGTTTCAGCCTATGGTTACTGCTTAGTTCGAGTGAAAATGAAAACCATTTCAACCTATCCCTAGACCACCAGCAAGAGAATCATAATCCATCTGGATTTCAATGAAAATGCCTGCGGAAACTAGTTTTACGAGTGGGTTTTGGGGCCCATTAGTCACCAAGTCACAAGGGTTGTTATCACAATTACGATAATTGGCCCCGGAGTTTCCCTTGTATCTTGAGCTCTGCTATTCGTAATAAACTTCCTTGTAAAACATGATGAATTCTATGTATATGGGAGAGTACGTAGGAATCATCAAAGTTTCTGTTCAAACTTAAAACCAATGCTTTCAAGGCCCAATTTGTGAGAACTTTAGATGTTTCGGCCCGATTGCTAAAAAATTGCAACTTTAGCTAAACACACTGTCTAAGGGTTTTGTTGACTCCTAACTAATCGTGAAACCTTGTACATATCGTTTCCACACTTTATAGAGTATGAATTGATCAAATTATTGTATGAATTATTTTTGGGAAATTATGATGTTTCTCTCTCTTCCCTTTTCTCTTTCTAGAAGTAACTCTGATATTTTGATTGGTTCTAAAAATGTAAATGAGTTATAAATGTTCATGGGTTGGAAATGAAATGAAAATTTTGATAATGTATGTGATTATGATATGATGAATAGAAAGGAAAATGAAATCCATACTTTCTCTCTCTTCCCCTTTCTCTCTCTAGAGATAATTATGAAAATATTGATTGGGTTTTGAAAATGTAAATGGGTCAAAATGTATATGATTTGAAATGAAATGAAAATTAGATACGGGATGTTATGGTGATTTGAAAAGAAAATGAATCCTATATTTTCTTCCTCCTTCCCTTACTCTTTTCTCTCTCTCTCTCATATCTTTATCTCTCTCTATTTTCTGTTCCGATTGTTTGAAATGATGGATGTGTGGAATTTATGCTTGAGTGTAGGGGATTTCCATACTCAGTCCTAGGACTCCTAGGACTGATGCAACGTTGGTTGCAGGTACTCTGAACAAGAGGAATTTTCTGGATGTGATATATTGTAATTAATGAGTTGTCATTGTAATGTTATATTCACCTTGCAGTACATGTATTACCATAGAATAATGATATGTATTGTTTTTTCGAAGAATTGTTCTTTGTATATTTTTAAAAAGAGTGTTACCAATGTGGCTATATTTTTATAGCGTCGAATTAGGATGTGAAGTTGTAAATGTTGCCACCTTATGTTATAAAGATATCAAACTAATATTTTTCTATATTAATTATTGGTTTATTTCCTTAACAACCACAATGCTAGGTAGAATCTCCTCTCATCAAAACTAATGAAAATAAAATAATGAGCTATAATGCCTATTGTACTTCCTCATCCCATTTGAGTCTTTACCAAGGTATAAAACATTGATCATATTAGTAAAATACTCTGACCTCATTAATCATCTCCTTGTTTCACACCTAAGATGTGTTATTAAGAACCTTAACCTTGAATATTTGATGATGTGGTGATTTATGTACTGTGAAACCCATCATATTAGGACGAGTCAGGTGATCATGTCTTATTGATGTAGGTATGACCATATCATGGATAAGTTTAACCCCCTACTACGTAATTTTCCCTTTGTACCCTAGAGGGTAGCCAAAGCTTTGCAAGATAGTTGGTGGTTGTACCTACAATTGATCCATTGCGAGATATAAATTTTGTGAGTGGGGACTATGTTTCAAATTACTTGCGTATTTACCCAACAATTGAAATAGGTCCTTAGGAGGCTTTTGTAATGCATTAAGATTATTTGGGATATCTCTCTTTCCCAATATACACTTAATACTTTTGTGTCTAAGAGCAATGAAATGAATTGTGTTGTGCGAGGTCGTACTCCTTGTAGTCTTAAATCCCTAAGTGTAAATTATGTGTTATCTTGAATTACAATTGTTCTAAAACAATGCCTATAAGAGTCCAAATTAACCATTCAAATGTAAATTAGTAAACAAGAGTAAATAAGATATGGTTTAGGAATATTTGATGACGTGGTGCTTTTATGCTGTGAAACATTCATAATTGGGATTTGAGGTGCATTCTCTTGTTATTAAGAAAATCATGAATAATTAAATAAATATATGTAATTTTTCTTGGAGAAATACCCTTTGAGCCAACACAAAGCTTACTTGAAAATAGTTGGTGGTTATACCTGACGATTGTAAATTGAGAGATCTAAATTATATGAGTAAACTACGTTTGAATTATAACAAAATTAAACAATTGAAATAGGTACTATGATGGAAGGATTTTGTAATGCTTAAGATTATCTAGGATATCTAAATCTTGCCTATACTCTTAATAATTCCATCCTTGATCTCATGATAGTTGTCTTGTCTAGTAAAGCTTGTTTTAAATCCCTAAGTGTTACGTAAGTGTTATAGGAATTACATTTGTTACAAAATGATAATAAATACAGGACCAAAGTAACTGTGTAAATGTAGTTAGTAAAAGGATAAATAAGATTAAACTAAGAAATGAGCACTATGAAAATGGTACACCATTGAGAAATTTCAAAACCAACTAAAATTTCAAATGTGATCATAAAATGAATGTAATAAAGTAGAGGTCCATGACTAATACAACAACCTAATAAATCGAAAAGCAAATGTGATGTATGATCACATGCTTTGTTTGCATAAATATAAATCAAACAATGATGCTAATGAAATAATAAAATGCAACCTTGAGAATGGGATACCTACAACTATAGCCAAGGTCTTGTGAGATAAGTTGATTGCACTCTAGTTTCAGACTTGTAAAAGTTAGTAGAACCCTTGGCGTAGTTAGGAATATAATAAATCTAGGATCACTCAGGAAGTAAAATTTATGGTTGAAACATGAAATTAACTCGTTGTTACTGAGAGTGAACCCTTAAGATGATGAAACATAAGTAGTTTGAAATGTGAAATTCGTCACTTAGATTCAAGGAAAAATATCTATAAGGGGAACATAGGTGTAATGTACCCTTCCATGCACAATATGATTGTGAAAATATGAATTCCTAATTGGAGCAATGGATTGTGAATCAAGAATGACACAACTTAACTAGTTAACCTACATAGTTGGTTGTAATAACTTTAAGATTAAAATAATGTATTGTTAGTATTAAACATTGTTATGAAATGAAACCGGGATAGGTTTTCTATTGATCTAGTAACCTTCCTTTTTTCTTCTTGTGAAATTTCCTCCTTGTAACAAGAGTATTTTTCCAAACCAAGTGAAAATGGCTCTTTCAAACAAATCCTTAAGTCAAATATTAGAAGGAACATGTGTGTATATACGTTCCTAAACACAATCAAGCTATATAAAGTTATTTCCATAAGAGAAATGAGCAAATTCTAAAGGAACCACTATAAGTGAAATGTTAAACAAAAACATGCAGCCTAGTTGTAAAGGAACGAAGGGTCCCATGTTATGTGTTCTTCAAACAATTATAGTCAACTAAACAATTTTTGAGAAACAAAACTTTAACATTAGAATTGAATATTAGGATACTCATAGTTGTTTAAAATGAATTTATTTAACAAATGAGCTATGGATAACTAATGGAATTGGAGAAATGATCCAACCGCACATCCTCCATTAAAGACTAATGATTTACAAAATAAAGTAATTGAAGTTTGGAAAAATAGGAAAATTTAAACCTTATGTGTTTAATTCTATTGAAAACTATAAGGTCATTACAATGGAAATCTAAATGTAATGAATATGTAAACCATGAAAATGGCCATGTCGTGGAGTATGCCTATCTTGTGTTTCTTACTGTTATTAGGTCATTGTCCTTGGTTTACGTCATTTGAGTAAGATATTGATGTGTACCCTATGTTATCCTATTATATGAGTGGGTTCATGTTTATATGTAAGTTTCCTACGTGATGTCGAGTTTCTTTATTTGGATCCCATGTGGTGTTGTGTAGCGTACAATTAAAGTAAAAAAAAATTATTCTGATAATTTTACTATTTTATCTTGGTGTTGAAAACGTGGGAATTACACACACACACACACACACACACACACACACACACACACACACACACACACACCCTTTTGTGGAGACTTCTTTATACATGTAGACATTAGAAAGTTGGAAATCACTAAAATATTAACCACATACTTCGAATTTTGGGATAGGATAATATCCTATTTGAAGGACCGATCCTGAATAGTTTTTGGAAAAATATTACTTTTACAAATATGTATCTGTATTTAAAAATAAAAGAAAAAAATTAAGTTATTTCATTATCTATGAGACATGATCCACTATATGTTTTTACAAGTGCAAAATTATCACTTCACACTATTCAAAACAACTTTAAATTATTATTGGGATTGTGTCCTTCTCTTAAGATAGTAAAAATTTTCTGGTATTAGTATTGAATAACTTGAAACATACAAATTATACGATAACACGAGTCTCTTATAATGACCAATAAATCTTGTTGTCTAACTCCCAAGAGATATTAATCTCTAACCAATAACATTACCTTGAGATATTGTCCTTCCCAGTTGCAACAACACCATCAAGATATTTTAAATTGCAATAGAAAATACCTACAATAAAATATGAAATAAATATTTGCACAAACAATAGTTTATCATGCGAAATAAAGCATCCAACATAAAATTAAAAAAAAACACTAATATTTATCCTAGATTGGCTAGAAATATATGAAGACTCTAATTGAACATAGCCTACAAATATCTCCATTAGACTTAAGATCAATTAAAACTCAATGTCACTATAATACATACCAAGTGTATTTTTTTATCTTAAAATATCATTAAAAAACAAAGTTATGATTTACATCTTACAACAAATTTTTCATCAATTTTCATGATCTTGAATATTACAGGAAGTTAGCATGCAAAGGTTTTGAAGCTCTCACAGTGTACAATAAATCAATTTCCATCTCAGTCATTTAACATTGAATTTGATAAGATATAAAACTTCATTACATGTAATGAATTAGTTGGTTGGATCATCAGAGGCATAATTACAAGCTCTAGGATGCATATATTAATAAAAATGGGATTCTGAGAACATAGTAAGTTCTATAGGAGACCATGCAATGATAATAAGGTATGTTAAAGGAAAATATCTTCCAATCTATATTATAGTTATGTTCATTCTTTACAAAAACCAATTCTTAAGTTTTGATAACCAACCCTGAACATGGCATCCACAATGTTGTGCCCTAACGACTCCTTGAACCCTAAAATATCCCCTATCTCTAAGACAACTCCTGGTAGTGGCAGTGATGACAGATTAAGTTCATCTTACCCCTCTGGTGGTAAAGGCATCGGTGTTGAATTCCCTGATATTTTTTTGGGTACCTATTTTGGTATTGGCGGAGTCAGTGGCTATGCTCCTTAATGGTCCTCTAATTTGTGAGATGATGCCCTGGCCCCTTATGGTGATGGTGTTATAGGAGGCTCTCCTCATTTTTCAGTGAAGTATTTAGACATGGGAGTCCTTGTAAACCCTGTTTCTTGTTTTGGTGGTGGCCTGGGTTCTTCCTCTGGCCCTTTGTTTTCTAGTGTGTCCCCCTACAAAGTGCCTTCTTCTGATGGTGTCAATCCTATTTTGGGCCATGATCAGTGTGCGGCTCCTCATCCTTGATCTTATGCTACTGCATCAAGCTCTAGATAGTTTGGAAAACCTCCAGGAGCTTCCAGTTGTCCATCGGTCACATTTGGGGCTCAGTTGCTTGATGCTAAAGAGAAATTTACAAGAAAGGGTATGATTTGCAAGTTTAATGGACTATTGTCGAGTCTACCTTTACTACATTCCTGGATTACTTCAAAATGGTGTCCTTTAATGGAAGGTAGAGTAGACATTTACCCCAGTGCCAAAGGATTTTTTATTATGGTTTTTAATCACATTGAAGATAGGGAATTTTTTTGTGGTTTGGGAACTTTAGAATCATTTCCTGATCACAAAACCATTGTTTCCCTCTTTCAACCCTATTAATGAAACCTTCCTTGTTAGGCCCATTTGGGTTCATTTGCCTTACCTTCCGATATAATTTTGGGGGGAGAAGAGATTTATTTTAATATGAAATTCTTTGGGGAAATTCTTCAACATTGATACAAAAATAGAACTATATAAACATACTACCTATGCTCATATTTTGGTAGATTTAGAAACTTCTGTAGATCTACCAACTATGATGGAACTCAAAGTTTTGGATCTGACAGTCCCACCAATTGGATTATGAATGGTTACAATTCATACGTATAAAATGATTTTGTTTGGGTCATCTTGCCTCAGAATGCAAGAGTGTGAAACATAAGCTGAATGGAAAATATTGGTGGAAAGATGCTCAACCTAGTATGCTGGTTTTGGGAGATGATTATGAGGATCCAAAAGAAAATGTTCAGGAGGATGTTGTGATTGTGTATCAGGAGGATTCAGATGTAGAAAATTTTCAACTACCAGATGAAGCTCATGTCTCTCCTTTTCATTTAGCTCAGTTGTTGCCCACTTTGGAGTTGAAATCTAGTGGCAGAATCTTGAAGAACTGGCCTTTTGTTGGAAAAAATGAAATCTTTGAAATACAAATTCCAATCCATGCTCAAGAAAATATGGATCCCAACATGTGTGATGGTTGGATAGTCATGAACAAAAAAAAGATGGGGAATATTCCTAATGTTCCTCTTAAAATGAGCCTAAAATCCCATGGTTGAGATCTTCATTGGTAAGTAACCCCTCACAACTAGCTTGGATTGTTTTTATGAGGTTTTCAGTGCCTCTTAAGGCCGGTCAATTCTATTTGATTGGCCTCTGGATCATTTTTAACTCTTTCTTTCTTTCTTGGATTTGTTTCTAGGTGGTTTCTTTGTTATGGTCTATTGACATCGCTTCACTTTGTTTCATGTTGTGCTTTGACACTTATCTTCTGATTTTAAAGGGGTTTTTGGTCCCTTCAATTTTTTTTACCTTATCTAAAAAATATGTTCATTATTTAAATGAAAATATGTTGGGAAGATCATGTTCGAATCAATGATGCTCAATTGGATAATAGACCACATCAAATGTTTGTAATTTTTGAAAGTAATGATCAAGTAGAACTACCAGTTCCTCCTTCTTAAACAACATTATGAAGTCAATGAAGCCATAGAAAAATAGAAAATAGTTGAATGCCTTGATTAAAACCAAATACAAACAAGGAATATATACAAGTAGTTGACTATTGGCATGGTAGGAAGGTGAACCGTCAATCAATTGGTAGATGCCATGAGGTTAGGTATAACTACCAACAATATATTAATCTAATATTCCCCCTTTAATATATTGTTTCTAAACATTATATTTCCAAATTATGGACCCCCCCTTATTCCAAACACAGTTAAAAGTTTATTGCACTCTCCATGTAGTCTACTCACCTTTGAGGTGGCATGCCATCTTTTTGGCTTCTTGGTATTGGTGACACTTTGGATTTTCCCCACAGGATTACCAAAAACTTTGAAGTGACCTGAGCACATCCATCCTTGTGAACACCTTGGTGGTTTCCGGGGTAAGTGTACCAAGTTGGGGGGCCAAAAGGGGGTCTTAAGTGGACAAATTTTTCTAAAAATATAAAACTTTAACTTGTATGAGTTTTTTGAAATAGTTACACTCAAAATTGGAAGGCGTTGTAGAAATTTGAGTCTAGTTTAGTTTCTAATCTACTAAATTTTATTGAAAACTGATAAGTTTAAGTGGGTCAAATAACTAAAATATCAACAGGTGCTCCTATTTTTGTTAAAAAACATAATAGAGTGACTTTCGTGCCCCCCACCATTTTTTGAGGACCATTTAGTATTTTTGAAAACCCTTTGGTAGAAAGATAGCCAGGAGCATCTTTTTTGTGTTAGACTTTTTAAAGATTTTTTTATCAAGTATTTTTTTTTATGATTTTTCTACTTCAGAAATTTTATGTTTTGAAAAATAATAGAGATCTGCTCATGCCCCCCCTAACTACCTCAAAAAATATCAAAAATTAGTTTTTTTAATATGTATAGAATTACTCCTAGTTTATGCCTAAAAATATTTTATTGAATTTCAATGCGTAAAAAAAAAAACTACATGACAAAAGATAGACATGTTTAAACTTCAAAAAATAGCTATAAAAAGGCATAATTAGAAAATAAATAATATGGAAACCTTATATTTGTTAAAAAAATCAGAAAATAATATTTTTTCAAAGAAGAAACTCTGATTTACATCGTGGTCTAATTTTTTTAAAACGAATCAATCATTTGATGTTGATTTATCATAACAGAAGTTGGAATTTTGCATTTTTCTACAAAAACATGTGGTTTGTTGTGTTTGTGCAGGTCCATGCCTTAGGCTTGGGGATCCAAACTGGATCCTAATCCTTGAGGCATGTGCTAGAAAAGGGAAAAAGCATAACGCGTACATGTTATGCGTTTTTTATATATTTTGGTCCCCCAACGTCCCTTTCATCTCTTTCACGGGATTTCTGCATACATTCTATTTGGTCTACAATTTTCTGTATGTTCTTACATGATTGTTTAGTAATTCATTTTGTCTCCTACCCCACTAGTTGATTTTTTCTAATCATGGGCAATAAAATTCGAGCTAAGGGAAAGAGGAAAGTCAAGAACAAGACACCAAAGCAATTGGATGAGATGAGAATAAAGAAATTTAAGAGAATGCAAAAACTTCTTACATAACAAGGTACATATGTTATATCAAATGTATCTAATGTATTATAAAATGGGGATGAAATACATAATGAAAATGTAGATGATAATTATTTTTCAATGAATAATGATATTGAATTGAATGATAATGTTGGTATGGATGAAGAAATTTATATGAATCCAATTGTTGAACATTTACCTGAGAAGCTAAATGTTAACCCCAAAATTTGTATGAAAACACTGAATGAAGAAATTAACTTTGTAAATGAATCTTCAGCTCTAAGAACACCTCCTTCCATTTTGCAAAGACAACCAATTCACTTAATTGAAATTAATGGAAACATTATAAAACCAATGTGTAACAAAATGTCTGAAAGAAATGCGAGAAGAAAAGCTAGTGGAATTCGGGATAATTACTTTGAGAATTTAAATGACATAAAAAATATGTCAATTATTTGTTACATTGATGAAATTAATTAAGATGAGACCTATAATGAAGACCCTGGGGTTAAGAACATGTAATGTTGCTGATCAAAATGCATCAATTGTTCAAAACATACATAAAACATACCAAACTGTAATTGGAAAAAGATGCACCAAGGATAATAATACTACATGGTGTGTACTTACTAATTGTATATCAAGTGATAAAACCATTAACAAACACTTTATAAGAAAAACAAGCATTACTTTGAAGCTAAACAGAAAAACACTAATGAAAGCAATAGAGAGACGTAAACATCTTGAGTTAGTCAATAACACTGACTATTAGGATTTCTCTTTCAGACTTTCGTGGAAAGATAAAAATACATATGATATCCTAAAAAAATTAATTGTAAAATTTTGAAATGAGAAGACAAAGGTGTCACCGAATAGAAGAGATACAGTAAAACGAAGAATAGGTTCTCGTAATCATGAATCATGTGTAAAAAATTTCTTAGATATGACTCAAACACAATTGTTCTCTAATTTTAAGAATGAAAATCCACAAATTAACTGTTGTATATATCTTTTCCCTGGGTAGATATAGACAAGTAGGAGAATGGAGAAATCAAAGAAGCTCAAATCCCTGACATGCCCAAGGCGCACAGAATGGGCGCACGACAAAGAGTGTCGACAGAGGAAATGGTGCGCCCAAGGTGCACAGAATGGGCGCATGACACAGAGTGTTGACAGAGGAAATGGTGCACCCAAGGTGCACATAATGGGTGCACGACACAGAGTGTCGAAAGAGGAAATGGTGCGCCCAAGGTGCACAGAATGGGCGGACGACACAGAGTGTCGACAGAGGAAATGGTGCGCCCAAGGCACACAGAATGGGCGCACGACACGGAGTGTTGACAAGGTAAATGGTGTGCCCTTGGCACATGGAAGAGGATGACGACACACACATGAATGTGCCCTTGGCGCACCTTCAAGAGGTGCAAAATTTTGAGCGCTGACAGGAAGCAGACCCTGGCGCAAATATTCAAATGGCCATAACTTTTGACTGGGAGCTTGGATTCATGCAAGGTTGGAATTTTTGGAAAGCTTACGAGGTCCTCTGTCCAACTACGACTGGATATCTTTAATTGGATGAGAAAAATTCTTAAAAATTCAAAATACAGTTCGCCACTTTTGGGTTCGCTAGGTTCTCACCTACCATCATTATGAGATGAGTTAAGTGCATTCTGGAGGTGGTTGGGGTAGATTTCAATTTTCTCTCTCTTTTCTCTCTCATTCTTCCTATAAATTGTAGGGAGGGGTTTCTTTCTAAAGGTTGGACATTTCTGTTTTGCCCCTCCCTTCTTCTCTTTGGCAGGTGAACTTGTGGAGTTAAAACCTCCCATTTGAAACTGTAATGAAACCTTGCCTCTTGGCATTTTGCAGTGTGCTATATCAATCTTTGGAGAAAATTAATGCATGTCTGTGGAAAATTCTCAACCCTCTCTGTATTCATTTGCATCCCCCTGATCTTTCACTGTGAATCTGGCTATCTGTGTATGATCTTGTATTACATTTTAATGGTATGTGTTTATTGGCAAGACAGGTGTTCTTCATTCCTCGGTGCATCACCTTTGTAGTTTAGGTTTTATTTTATGCATTTTCTTACCCCTGTCTCCTTGGCAAGTTAGATTAGGTTTTTAGTAAACCCTCTGCATCTTCTACGTGTGCATCTGAACAGAGGAATAGGAACCAGCCTTCATCCGGAGAGCTTTTCTGATTTCGCAAGGTCCCACACTTGGGAAAAGCTCCATGTTATGCAATCGTACTGAGAGTCTCAACCCATCGTGTTGCAGACATTCAAGGGTGCTGCGATTCGACATCAACAGTTTTGGCACGCCCGGTGGGACCAAGAGGTCATTCCACAGATTTGAAGGAACTTTCAAGACATTCAGACTTAAAAAATTATAGGTTTTACAGTTCAGTTTTTTCAACCTTCTAGGCTGATCTTTGAAATCAATTTTCAAGGGCTTAACTAGCTCAAAACAAGTCAAAATTTCACCATTTGATAGATCAGGGGATAATCTACAAAAGGTTATTCTTAGATTTTTGAGATTTTGACTTTCAAAATTTCATGGTTTTTTGATTTTCGGATTTCAGGTTTTCGGAAGTCTGTCATTTTAGGATTTTCGGGACTGTCATTCCAAATCAAATTCCAAACTCTAAAATATCAAAAAAATACAGGTCTTTCAAAATTCTATTTTTAAATATTGTCAAGTTTGGTGTGTAACTTGGCAGAAGTCTGCCTTTTGAGGCTCTTTTTTTCTAACACATCTGGTGACTCCGAAGGGGATAGAATTTAGAGGTGTAGTAGAAAAGGTTGCCCAGACATATGAGAAGAATTCAAACCAGGTCCAATACTCGAGAAGAGGGGCTATTTGTCCACTTGCAACTTTCACCAGGTAGAGGAAGGAGAGGAAGAAGACCACAAAGATCACCATCTCCACCTAACAGGACTTTGTCTACAGCTCCACCTGGTAGGCCTTTTCTCGCATCGACCAGGGTTCTTAGGCCAATCATAATGGCACATCTACCATCGAATCCCTTTGTCAATTTCACGGGTAGTAGTCCACTTGCCCTAAATGCTCAGAATCAAATTCCAGTTGCAGCACTAAAGAACATACCCTATTTCACAGGAGAAAATCATACTACTCCTATTGATCACATCCAGGATATTGCTAATGCATGTGCAATTCACGAAATAAATGAAATGGATGTTGCGGTCAAGCTGTTGGCTTCATCTTTCAAAGGTAAGGCCTTACAATGATTTAGGAGCCTAACAGCAGGGTCTATTACGAATTGGAACCAACTTTGTTTAGCTCTTTGCAACCAATTCGGGGAGAGGGTGGACAATTTGTCTTTATTGGAACAACTGACAACAATCAAAAGGGCTCCTAATGAACAAATGATAGATTTCAACTTCAGATTCCAACGGACATGGGACAGGATTCCAATAGCTGTTAGACCAACCGCTGAAGGAGCATTCCTTTATTTCTTAAAGGCTATAAATTCAGACATAGCCATGATGATCCAATCAATGGGAGGAACAACGCTTCCAGGGGCCTACGACATGGCTATCAGAGCAGAGAACTGTTTGATCCAAGCTGGCAAGCTTGCACCAAGGCCACCAATGCTTCTCTATCCAGACATGGGAAATCCTACAACCAGTCAAGCACCAGAGTTGAATCCCATTCCAACTCCTAGAAATCAAAGCAATAATGAGGCGTCGACTTCTTCAAATACTTTAAAGGAATTGTAGGAGGTCATGAAAAAATTGCAGAACCTTGGAAATGAGCTTGTGACTATCAAAAGACAACAAGCTCAAAGTGCTAGACCTTATCAGCCTCAAGCACAGTACCAAGCTAGGCCCCCATACCAACAAAATAGACCACCACCTCAGGCTGCAAATCAAAACTAAAACCAAGGACAACCTCAAGCTGCCAGGCCATTTCGGCCGTATGATCCAAATACAGCGACGTCCTCAAGAGCCTTGGTCCCGACACAAAATAACATGGCACAAGAGTACGACTGGTGTTACCCTTGCAATCTACCTCACAATCAGTCGACATGTTTCAATGGTGTACTAAATCAGGCCTTGATGGTGCAAACCATTGGTGTTCCTCAAGAACCAAGCCAGGAGGAGAATCAACAGCAAGAAATGCAACAAGAAGGACCTCCAACAGAAACCACATTGGCCAATTGGCAAACGGAAGACTTCTGTGGAGTTAACCAACAGCCTTTTCAAGGTGTGGCTGCCAACACACGGTCAAAGAAGAGAAATATAGGAGAGGGACAACCGTGTGATCCAGTTGTTTCTCAGTCCACTCCTCCACAACAAGGGATCAGTAGACCAAACACAGCTCCAAATGTGCAGAATCAACCTAAGGTACCTGTTGTAGCAACACATGCACCTGTTCAAGCTCCAAAAAAGGTTGCGCCAAGCAAGGGATAGCAAAAGGACAATTCATCCCCCTTCAACATCATCGATCAAATGAAGAAGACACATGTGAACATTTCCATGTGGGAATCACTGGCGATCCCAGGGAAATGAGATTTATTGCAAGCTGCAATGGCTAATTGGTCTGCCACAAATGTATCAAACTAGGGACATGAGAAAGTTCTCACTAATGTAGTGCAACATGATGGGGGCCAGATAAGAAAAAGTTTGAGGCCTCCACCATTCTATGTTTCATTGATTGTTGGAAACCACTTGGTACACAACTGCATGATAGACGCAGGTGCAAGTAGTTCAGTGATGTCGAAGCAAATAACAGATCAACTGGGTTTGAAGTATGAACCAGTGTTAAAAGGAGTAGTATAGCTAGATGGAACGGCAGTGGGAATAGTTGGGGTCATCAAGGGGTTAAGCCTAACACTACATGCCTGTCCTAATGTTACCATTCTGCAAGATGTGTCTGTAATTGACCTCCCACCACTCTTTGCGTTGTGTTTATCAAGAGACTTCACTGCAAAAATCGGTGGATATTTATCTGCAGATTGGTCACACATGATTTTCAGGACAAGGTATGGGGCCAAAGCAACAATCAGGTCAGAATCAATTGCCAATTTCCATATTGAGCCTCATGTACCAAGTCCTATCAATATAAATTGCTCAGCTTTTGATCAGGAGGAGTGTTCAAATGATCTAGAAGCAGGTACTAAGGTCGAGGGAATTCTTGATTTGACTTTAGATGAATGGGCAAACAAGAGTCATGAATTTGACCCATATAAGGAAATCGAAGAATCTGAATTGGGCGTGTATTGTGTGCATGAAGAAAATTCACCCATTCCCGACATCATTCAGCCTGAACAAAAGATGAAAACAAAGTTTGGAAATTATTTTTCGATGGTTTGAGAAGCAGACAAGGTGCTGGAGGTGGTGCAGTATTGATTTCACCACAAGACATCAAATATTATTCAACTTTTCGTTTCCAGTTTTCTTGTTCAAACAACACAGCTAAATATGAGGCCTTGATTCATGGACTTCATTGGGCCAGAAAAAAAGGCATAAAGAACTTGCAGGTGTTTGGAGATAGCGAGCTAATCATCAACCAAGTTAGGGGACAACATGCTACAAAGAACGACTTGCTGAGGAGCTACAAGAATAGGGTATGGGACCTCATTGAGGATTTCGAAGCTTTCAACATTGTGTCCATACCCAGGAAGAAAAATGAAGTCGCAGATAGGCTCGTAGTAGTTGGAGCAACGTTTGATGTGGTTAACAACATCAGAAGGGGAAAAACACAACCACATATCCATGTGATTGTGAGGCCAGCAGTTCCAGATAATAACACAAGTTGGCAGGTGTTTGAGAACGATCAACAGATCGTCAATTTCTTACAAGAAGAGGCTGAATTCTCAGCTAGGAATCAGGACAGATTAGAGCAGCAGTATGGGGATCAAGTAGTGCAGCTGCGGACAAACAAGCTTCTTAAGGGTTTAGTAACATTGGAGTCTATCTTCAACCCTAACGACCAGTTTCGTAAGGAAAAGGCTAACATACAAGTCAAGAGAGAAGATTCAGAGCCAATTCCGGTTGGGGAAGGAAAAACACTTCAAATTGGTAAAGTGGCCACTGAGTAGGAGAAATCAAATTTCATAAAGCTTTGCCAAGAATTTCCAGATGTCTTCGCTTGGAGCTATGAATACTTGAGAGGATTTGATCCAAATTTGGCACAGCATACCATAGAATTGGATCCAGATGCTAAGCCCATCAGGTAGAAGCAAAGACCAGTCAACCCTCACATTGAGCCTCTAATGAAGAAAGAGCTTAACAAGCTAATAGAGGCAAGCATTATATTCCCGATCAAGCACTCAAGCTGGGTTGCGAACTTGGTTCTGGTCAGGAAGAAGAGCGGAGAAATTAGGTTATGTGTGGACTTTCGAGACCTCAATAGGGCATCTCTCAAAGACCATTACCCACTTCCTTCAATGGAACAAATATTGCAAGTAGTATCCGGTTTAGAGAGATTCTCTCTCCTAGATGGCTACTCAGGGTACAATCAAGTGATGGTGAAAGAAGATGACCAATTCAAGACGACTTTCACCACCAAATGGGGGACCTATGCCTACAAGAAAATTCCATTTGGGCTATCAAATGCTGGGGCCACCTTCCAAAGGGAAATGGATATGGCATTTAAGGGGTTGATCAATAAAATAGTTATGATATATCTTGACGACATCACTGTATTCTCAAAAAATGCAGTGGATCACCTCTGTCATTTGAGGAAAGTATTTCAGAGGTGTAGAAGATTTGGGGTATCATTGAATCCCAAAAAATGCATATTTTTGGCTCACGAGGGAAAACTTCTAGGCCATATTGTTTCAAAGGAAGGGTTGATGATTGACCCAGAAAGAGTTGAAGCAATTCGAGCATTTCCATTGCCAAGTCACAAGAAGGCTCTTCAAAGCTTCTTAGGAAGGATCAATTTTGTCTACAGATTTGTTCCAAATTTTACTGCTCTTGTGAAGCCAATAACGCTGATGTTAAAGAAGAGTATGGCATTTAAGTGGACATCTGAAGGCAAGGAAAGTTTTGAGGCGATAAAGGAGACTATATCTCAAGCTCCGACTCTCGTCAATCCAGACTTCTCCAAGGACTTCGTGCTATATGCCTTTGGTGGTGGGGACACGATTTATGCAATCCTGGTACAACAAAACAAGGGAGGATTAGAACAACCAGTTGCTTTCTTCAGTCAAGGCTTGGAGGAATACGAGACTAGGTACTCTTTCATTGAAAAGCATGTCCTTACAGTAATCAGGAGCTTAAAGAAATTCAAGCACCTAGTCTCAAACAACAAGATCCAATTATTAGCCTCTCATGCGGGAGTCAAGGAATTCCTTCTAAACAAGGATTTGAATGAGAAACGTGCAGGATGGATCACTCGTGTCATGGAATATGACATCGAGATCAAGGTCACAAAACTAGTACGTGGAAAGGGACTATGTGAACAACTAGCCTTGAGTCAACAGGTTGAAGAAGGTGATGAAAAAGAGACTACCTTAGTACTATAGGATGGTCAAGAATATGAAAATGATGATGTTCCTACTCCTTGTTGGACTCAGAATATGATACACTTCCTACAGACAGGACTATGCCCTCCAGAAATGAGCAAAGCAAAGAGGAGATACTTCAGATTACAAGCCATTCCATATGTGCTTGTTGATGGTGTTTTGTTTAAGAAAGACATCAATGGAGTTCTATTGAGGTGCATTGGGACAGGTCAAATTGAGAGGGTGTTACGAGATTTTCACGATGGATATTCTGGAGGACATTTCTCCCCACGAGTAACAACTCTCAAGATAATGAAGGCAGGGTATTATTGGCCGACAGTCTTCAGTGACTGCTATACATGGATAAGAAAGTGCAAGAAATGTGCACTCTTCACAGGCAAAGAAAGACTAGCAGCACTTCCATTGCACCCAATTCTGGTTGACCAACCATTTATGCAATGGGGATTGGACTTCGTTGGGGTCATCAACCCAAACTCAAGCCAAGGCCACAAGTGGATTCTCATGGCAACGGACTATTTCACCAAGTGGACCGAAGCAGTAGCGCTCAAAGAGGCCAATGAGTCTAACATACTAGACTTTTATGAAGGAATAGTGACCAGGTTCGGTGTGCCGGCCACTATCATATCAGACAATGCATTGGCATTTATAGTTTCCAAGATTACAAAATGGGCTGTCAAGAATGGAATCTATTTGAGCACCTCTTCAAATTATTACCCGCAAGGTAATGGACAGGCAGAGTCCACGAACAAAAATTTGCTAAGAATCATTAGGACTCTGGACGAAAATCAAAGAACATGGCATACCAAGCTAAAATCAGCATTATGGGCTGACAGAATAACACCAAAGAGGTCTACAAGTAATTCCCCTTACAAGTTGGTCTATGGAAAAGAGGTAGTATTGCCTATATCATTAGAACTGCCTACATTGGAGTTCATGAAGCAGTTGGAGTTGGCTGAGTTTGAACCAATGGAGGCCAGGTATGCAGAATTGATGGAATTGGAAGAAATTAGAGAATATGTAGTTCAAACAATTGAGAAGGATTAGGCCTTAGTAAAAAGATGGTTTGATAAGAAGGCAAAAGCAAGGACCTTCCTGGAAGGGGACTTAGTTCTGAAATGGGATGCAGATCGGGAAAAACCGGGAAGGCATTCCAAGTTTGATGCCATTTGGAGTGGCCCCTACATGGTCACGGGATGTAAAAGTAGTAATGACTTCCAATTTTCTACTTTGGATGGAGGAGAATTCCCGATTCCGGTTAATGGAATCCATCTTAAACATTACTACTAAAAGAAAAGGGTTTACCCTTGTAAATATTAGCCTAGATTTCAATTCCTCTAAGTGCGTATGTACATTGTCTTGTGGTAGTTAGGTTTTTGTTTCCCTAAGTGCTCCGGCACAGGTTTTGTTGCTCTCAGGTTGATTTCTACAATTCAGAATGCTGTCAGAGAAGATGTTGCGGTATCAGGTTCGGGATCAAACATCAGGTTGGTTTTAGGTTATTGCTTATGACTCCATGCCCAATGGATTGCTAAAAGGCCATTGATCTTCTACCTAGCAGGCAGGTGATCCCATTGAGTCGCCAAATTATTGTATATATCTTTTCCCTGGGTAGATATAGACAAGCAAGAGAATGGAGAAATCAAAGAAGCTCAAATCCCTGACATTCCCAAGGCACACAGAATGGGCGCACGACACAGAGTGTCGACAGAGGAAATGGTGCACCCAAGGCACACAAAATGGGCGCATGACACAGAGTGTCGACAGAGGAAATGGTGCACCCAAGGTGCACAGAATGGGTGCACGACAAAGAGTGTCGACATAGGAAATGGTGCGCCCAAGGCGCACAGAATGGGCACACGACACAGAGTGTCGACAGAGGAAATGGTGCGCCCAAGGCGCACAGAATGGGCGCATGACACAGAGTGTCAACAAGGTAAATGGTGTGCCCTTAGTGCAAGGAAGAGGATGACGACACACACATGAATGCACCCTTGGTGTACCTTCAAGAGGTGCAACATTTTGAGCACTGACAGGAAGCAGACCCTGGCGTAGATATTCAAATGGCCATAACTTTTGACTGATAGCTCAGATTCATGCAAGGTTGGAATTTTTGGAAATCTTATGAGGTCCTCTGTCCAACTACAACTAGATATCTTTAATTGGATGAGAAACAATTATTAAAAATTAAAAATATAGTTCGCCACTTTTGGGTTCGCTGGGTTCTCACCTACCATCATTATGAGATGAGTTAAGTGCATTCTGGAGGTGGTTGGGGCAGATTTCAATTTTCTCTCTCTTTCCTCTCTCATTATTCCTATAAATTGTAGGGAGGGGCTTCTTTCTAAAGGTTGGACATTTCTGTTTTGCCCCTCCCTTCTTCTCTTTGGCAGGTGAACTTGTGGAGTTAAAACCTCCCATTTGAAACTGTAATGCAACCTCGCCTCTTGGCATTTTGCAGTGTGCCGTATCAATATTTGGAGAAAATTAATGCATGTCTATGGATAATTCTCAACCCTCTCTGTATTCATTTGCATTCCCCTGATCTTTCACTGTGAATCTGGCTATCTGTGTATGATCTTGTATTACATTTTAATGGTCTGTGTTTATTGGCAAGACAGGTGTTCTTCATTCCTCGGTGCATCACCTTTGTAGTTTAGGTTTTATTTTATGCATTTTCTTACCCCTGTCTCCTTGGAAAGTTAGATTAGGTTTTTAGTAAACCCTCTGCATCTTCTACGTGTGCATCTGAACAGAGGAATAGGAACCGGCCTTCATCCGGAGAGCTTTTTCGATTTCGCAAGGTCCCACACTTGGGAAAAGCTCCATGTTATGCAATCGTACTGAGAGTCTCAACCCATCGTGTTGCATACATTTAGGGGTGCTGTGATTCGACATCAACATTAACATTAGCCAAATATTCTTTAAAATGAGCAAACCCTTTTATGTGAAAATCAATCACTCACATACCACTTGTTATTGCAGGCATCATGATGAATTTTCAATGCATTATGATCTTTTTTGTCAAATACGTCATGTTTTGCATACTGAAATCATGTTGCAGGAGTGTGGATTAAATGTCCCACCAAAATCTTCAAGGGAATTTATTCCAAAAATATTTTTTGAAAAATGAACTAGACAATTTTTTATAACAAAGCATGTTTGGATAGAATGTGCAATGTATGTGGTGGCTTGCCAAATCTGAAAAGTTGTATCCATGAGGAGAGTATACATTCAATAGGAAAAGAATTAGTTGGTTTCAGTAAATATAAATCAGTGGCATATAACTTAAAATATGGAAAAGAATCTAAGAGGTGTGAGTTTGGTAAAAAACAATTACCTCTATCAGAATATATGGTAAAATTTAGAGAGGAAATTATTTATGAGTATGCAAGACACACACATAGAGCTCGATGGTTGGATGAACAATTCAAGTTAAGCGAGGACACATTCCCACTTGGTACTATTGTTTCAGTAGTTGACTTCGTAGATAATTACACATTGCAGCCACAAATGGAGGTTTAGTCTTAATATTATAACTCAGTGCAAGTTGTTATTTTCATGCATATAACATTCATGCACTCTCTAGAAAGCATTGAGCAAGATCAAAAAATATTAAGAGAGTATCACTTCTACATCATTGATGATCAAACACATTCTACAAAATATGTACAAGGGTGTTTCTAGTTGTTTTATGTGAACTTGAATGAGAGGAATATTAGTTTTAACCAGCATTACATTTGGTCAAACAATAACACATCACAATTAAAAAATGCACATATGTTTTATTGGATAAGAAGGATGTAAAAAGAAACAAATGTAGAACATATCTGGTGTTTTAATACGATAGGGCATGGAAAAGGAGAGCATGATGGTGTAGGAGCATGTGTGAAAAGAGCACTTGCAAGAGAAGAGTTAAAGTTCAAGGACGGTGCTAAATTTACAGGATGAAAAAAATATTGTTGATTGGTGTGTCAAGAATATGAGCCATGAATCTCAAGAGAGATCAATGGTTCATAGAGTTTTTTAGTTGATAGAGGAATAACATCTGGAAAACTTTGAAGATTGTATGATAGTTACAGGATCAAGTGATATGCACTCATTCCATAGTTTAGATGTAAATTCTTGGACTATTTATACCAGGTGCATGACATGTTCTTATATATCTTGCATTGATTTTGTGTGGAATGAATGTGAGTCACAATAGTGGGTGGATTAATGGACTTGTAGACCTCTAATTCCAATCAACACACATCAAGTTCCACAAGCATTACAACTTACAGGGTCTTTAGATCAAATGACAACATCACCTAACTTTGACCAAGTCTTCGATTTAGTGCAATAAGGTACATACATATATGTATATGCCATGTTTTAGATCTATAAATTATTAAATGGTCAACTTTTAATGTATTTTAAATTTGAGTTCAGTTTTACTTTGTGATGTAAGGCACATTTTTGTAGTTATTGCGACTGCATTTAATGAAGAGGGAACAAACTACTTCTTGTCTTGTTGTGTAGAGGGGAAAAAAATTGAATTCCACTGTCCTTGATGGTGAAGACCTTGAGTATCCCACTGGGTCAGTGGTAGTCACTGAAACTTGGCTTCGACGACATCCTATAAAAAAAATCAAACATTTGGTTGTTTGAAGACTATGAAGTACATTGAAAGATACTTCACTATTCACATTTGGTTCTTGCAATAAATATTAAATTTATTAAATATTGAGGTCATCCATTAAACAAGAATCTATGGAAGGTTCGTGAATTAGATCATGAAGTAATTATTGCTACTGTCAAGAGTAGAGGTTATCCTTGCGGTTCATTGGATTAAATTTGCAAAGGTATGTCCTTCATGAATTTAATTTGAATATTTACTTTAATGATTTTGTTTAAATTTTGTATGATTTAAAATTCTATTTAATTTATTACTAACATGTTTATGTAGGTTAGTGGTGCCAAAAAAACTTCCACCTTCACGTGGTTAGCACTGTCAGTAGAGAATTTATTATTCTTGAAGCCAAGTGAAGCTAAGAGAAATTAAATAGTCGAATGGAACGACAAATATAAATTCTCATTTCACCCCTATATTGTAAAAATATCTTATTAAAATTTTCAATTCACCACCTATATTGTATGAACCACCTATATTATTCAGGTTATTGGCAATGGACAACCGTACACTGACTCAGAATACACTATTGCACATGTTTGCAAACAATAAGATAGTGAGAACACTAAAATGAGATGGACAAAACCGGAATAGGATTTCATAGAGGTTCCCTGTGTGGAGGTTTCAGATCTAGCTAGATGTCTCTAGGTGCCACGGAGTCCAAGAAATCACTTGTTGAAGATATAACATGTTTTGGTGTTAGGGCTCTTAAGGGACTATGCCGGACGAGGTAGCCTAAAATCACGATTAGCATAGGGAACCAACATGAGGCCTCCAGTAGCATTCAACAGGTCATTTGGAAGTTTTGATGTAGACGGTTTGGTCCCACGAGTTACCATTTGCAAAATATAGCGTCTAGCAGCCTTACACTAAGTTAGACTACATTATTTCGCTCATTTGCAAACAATATGACAAATAGATCACCGAAAGGAGATGGAAAAAACTGGCATAGGATTTTGTAGATGGCCTAGACATGGATGTTTTGGATCTGACGACCCATCTCTAGGTGCCGCAGAGTTCGAGAAATCACCCGTCAAAGACAGCATTTTTGGTCTCAGGGCTCTTAAGGGACTACGCCCAGACGAGGTAGCCTGGAAGGACCTAGAGCTTTTGCCTCCAAAAAAACCCTCCCCTAGTGTTTACCTAGTCACCCCGATGTGTTGGTGTAGTCGATTTAGTGCTAAGAGCTTCTATTTGCAAAATATTGCATCGAATAACCTTACAATATTCTAACATACACTATTGTAGCATGCAAATGAGGTGGGATAGAAAACTTTAGAACTATCCTTTTCTAGAAATTATGGGAGATGATCGATCAAGGTTTCATGATGCTTCCTACAAAAATTTAGGTCAAATTTAGGTCATTTGATCAAGTTATATAAGATTTTGTAAAATAGAAATTTTCTCAAGGTTGTCCGACCAAAAAATGCTATATCTTCGACAGGTGATTTCTTGGACTCCGTGGCACTTAGAGACATATTTTCAGATCCAAAACCTCCATTTCGGGGACCTCTATGAAAGCCTATTCTAGTTTTTTCTATATTTTTATGGTGTTCTCATTGTCATATTGTTTGTAAACACATGAAATAGTGTAGTCTGAGTCAATATAAGCCTACCATACGCTATATTTTTCAAACGGTAGCTCATGGGACCGAAACACCTACACACACACATCCTGATGGCCTGGTGAACACTAGTGGAGGATTTTTTTGTGTTATCTACACTCCCCATGCTTTCAGACTACCTTGTCTGGGCATAGTCCTTTAAGAGCCCTGAGACAAAAACACGCTATATCTTCGACATGTGATTTCTCGGACTCCGTGGCACCTAGAGACATCTCGTCAGATCCAAAACCTCCATGTTAGGGAACTCTATGAAATCCTCTCGTGGTTTTATCCATATCCATTTGGTTCTCTCATTTCCCTATTGTTTGCAAATGCGCATAATACTACAGTTTGAGTCAGTGTAAGGTTGTCAGACACAATGGGTTAAAATACATATAGAACTTGCATTTAGTTTTAACAACTATACATACACATTTTTACCCAACACCTCCACTTCCTCCTTGAGTCCCACAATTATTCACTTCACAACTATATTCAAAGAATATAAATTTTTATCAATCTCACATTTCGGGAGAAATCAACCTATTAAATACGGTGGGTGATTTGATTACACACAGGTGCAAACCATTTCACTATAAATAAATAAAATCATAATATTTAATTTAACACATCCACATTAAGTGGAAAGGGGAACCGACAGTATGAAGTTTATAATTAATATTTAAACAAAGGGTGTGAAGTGGTGGCCCACCTAAATGGTGTCCCCACTTAATATTAACACCCCAAAATGTTCGATGAAATGTCCTATAGCTTATCTCACATGAGCATCCCATATCAATCCCATTTGGAGGTGGTTGAAACCTATTCCATATGGGTCCCTAAAAATTTACCGAAATGCTAGAAATTCCTTTAATTGAGCAATCCTATATATATAACCCATCCCCTATGGTTTGGGAGGATTGATCAATTACAGTGAAGCTCTATCTCCTTGAGGTTTGAAACAACATCCAGAAGGCCTTCCTTGATACATCATGATGACCAGAAAATATACACTTTGCCCACAAGTACATCAACCTTCATCATGATTATTTCTCCTCACACGTACGTTTAATCAGATTATACAGGTATTAATTTATTTGGAAATTCTTTGTCATTGTATTATTCATTTTCTATTAGCTTAATCAAAACAATCAATTAATCATTTTTAGATCAAATATATAATATCATTTATTTACTTAGATTATACAAAAATCTCTAGCGATTCCCTAAATCACCAACGATTCATGATTTTTGTATATTCTTTACATATTTTTATCAAATCTTTGAACTTATTTGCTACTAATACTCTTTCCAAAACATGCACATTGTGTAGATGTTTCTACCTAGAAATACCCATCACATAGTTATAGTCTTTGATCTACCGATTATATCACGTCCATTCCATAGAGAATAATATAACATTGTGCATGGGCTCAACATTTGGTGCGATCATTTTCACATCAAACTTTGAAGACATAAAATATCATCTTGAAATCATTAGGGAAGAATTTGACACTATGGAAGAAGTGGTAAATGCTCTCTTGGATGCAGTCAACATAGCTGCTGCACCAAATTTTTCCACCTTCTACACGGGATAAGAAATTCCTCCTCTTCCTCCTATAAATTAGTCTTAGTAAGGAATTTCTTATTTCTATTATATTATCTTCATGTGATAAAACATTAAAAAATATTACATGCTTTTGTATCTATTTTATTATCAAAATATTAATTGATATGTGAGTTGATACCCATGCAAGGAAGTCCGTTGAATCCTACGATTGACCTTTTCTTTGAAGCTCACTATTTATCCATCTAATATATTTTTGTTCAGTTTCTTTTATTTGTAGTATCTAGAACCCCATTGGATTTTGGAGCACTCATACGCGAAACAAAGATCATCCCATCAACCATCCTTAATAGGTTTCCTTAAAAATTTCCTTAAACAAGGTATAATGTTCTTTATTTCATCAAGTTAATTTGAAATTAGATTACACTATTACATTCCAGCACGCCCGGTGGGACAATTCCCTTTACTTTATTTAAATTTTCATTTGTTAAATTCTTTTCTCTGTAATTGCCAACAAGTTTTGTGATCACCAATGATTCCTGTGAATTATATTTACATAGTCAATTTTCCTTCTATCAATTTTATTATGTGATTTGTTTTCACCTAACCCTACAAGATCCTTACTCTATGTTGTTTGGTTTCTTCTGGATTCGAAAAAAGAGAAGATATAATTTTTTTCTTGGAAAATAGTGAAACTATAGGTATTCCTCTTGTGTTTTTTTCATATTTCTCTTTCAAGTTCTGCATCATTGTTTATTTTCCTTCATCAAACAAAAACTTTTTTTTTTGGGCTTAAAATATGATTTGCTTAATTTTCTTAATAATATATTCTAATGTTGGGATCAGCACATAGGTTGTATAGATAATATATCAGATCTAAGTATACATGCAATAAAAGTGGATATTCTACTAGAAGAAATATACAAAACAAGAGATATAAATCAATGCCATATTTAACGTGGTTCACCTAGTGTGGGATACATCCACCAAGAAATAAGCCAATCTATTATTCAAAGGTTTCATAATATATAAAATGAATATTTACAATCTTCCACACCTCTCACAATGTACAATACTTTCACTCAAGCTTCTTCTTATTCTCCAAGAATTATCCCTCACAATTATTTTCACAATAATAATTAACTCTCTCTTCTAACCCTAGCTTTCTAACTTATAAATACCTTATACAAACTTAGGGCACTTAGCCATGAAATCAAAATCAATAGATCTACTTTAATACTAAAATTAGACCTAATTCCCATGAGTTAAATAAAACACTCATGCACAGGTAACTAATGTTGGTTAGCCCTAACCGATGATGGTTCCTACTTTCCTAACCGATGTCGGTCATAGGTGATCGATGTTGGTTACCATATTTTCCAACAAGTTGATATAACATGCTAAAATTAAGTAATTGATCTCAACATCTCAACAATCTCCCACTTGGAGATAAATTACTGCACTATACTTGTACAACATCATCCTTGGATCCTTTCCTTAGCTTTGTTTCTTCCTCTTCAAGTCTCAAAATTGAAGACCAACAAAATTGTAGTGTAGATCAAAATTCTCTTTTGCTAATGGATTCATTAGCATATCGGTAGGGTTTTCACTTGTATGAATCTTCTCCAGTTTCAGCTGCCCATCCTCTAATACCTTCCATATGAAGTGATATCTCAACAGAATGTGTTTCATTCTAGAATGAAACACTGATTTCTTTGCCAAATGAATTTCACTCTGACAGTCACTGAATAATTTGCAATCATCTTGATCCTTTCCCAACTCTTCCACGAACCTGCTCATCCATATCATCTCTTTGTAAGCCTCTGTAGCTATAACATACTCTGCCTCTATAGTAGACAAAGCCACAACCTTATGCAATCTCGATATCTAGCTAACTATCGTCCCACCTATTGTGAAAATATATCTAGTAGTGCTCCTTCTACCATATAGATATACATCCATATCCGAATCAACATATCTACATAAATAAATATCTAAACCTACATAGCATAATTTCATGCTAGATTTCCCTCTCAAATACTTGAGTATCCATTAGATTGCTTTCCAATGCTCTATACCTAGATTGGCCATAAATCTACTCATTACTCCCACTGCTTGTGTAATGTATGGTCTGGTACAAACCATAGCATACATGAGACTCTATACTATTGAATCATATGGTACTTGTGTCATGTATTTGACCTCCTCATGTGATGAAGGAAATTTATCTTTTCTCAATTTGAAGTGTCCAGCTATAGGTGTACTTACAGGTTTTGAATTCTACATTTTTAACCTTTCTAGCACCTTGTAGATATAATCCTCCTGAGACAAATATAATTTATTTTTCTTCCTGCCTCTATGTATTTACATGCCAAGGATTCTTTTTACAGCTCCTAAATCTGTCATAGAAAATATGTGAGCTAGCTTTCCCTTAAGATCACTAATGTCCTACATACTAGATCCTGCAATAAGCATATCATTCACACACAATAAAAAAAATATGGCTCCCATATTAAAGCTTATTGAAATAAACAAAATGGTTAGATTCACATCTCAAGTAACAATGCTCATGCATGAAACTACCAGACCTCATGTACCATTTCCTTGGAGCTTGTTTGAGCCCATATACGCTCTTTTTCAACCTACACACTAATTTCTCCTTACCATTGACTTCATACCAAAATGACTACTTCATATAAATCTCTTCATCCAAATCACCATGAAGGAAAGCCATTTTCACATCTAGTTGCTCTAAATGCAAATCATTTATTACAAGTAAACTCACTATAGTACAAATGGAAGTCATCTTTACAAGAGGAGAAAATATTTCACCAACGTAAATAATTTCTTTCTATGCAAATCCATTTACCACAAGCCTTGCCTTGTACCTTTTCTATCCACCCTATTTTTCCTTGATCCTGTAAACCCATTTGTTCTATAATTTCCTCTTACCTTCTAGAAAATAAACCAAATACCAAGTCTTGTTTTGTTCCAAAGAGTCCATCTCACATCCATGCTATGCTCCCATTATACGTGGGTCTCATCCTGCATTACTTCTTCAAAAAAATTTGGTTCACCATTATCCATCAATAATAAATAAGATAAAGAAGGTGTAAATATTTATAGAGGTTTACTTACCCTTTGTGACCTTCTCACAGGAGTTTGGGGTACCAGAGGCTCAATCTGGACCTCCTAGACATTAGTATCAACTTCTGATAGTGACCGACACGGGTCACCTCTAACCGACGTTGTTTCAGCTAACCAACACCGGTTCTGATCCTCTGTAACCATCGGCAGTTCATTTAACTGATGTCGGTCAAGGCCTAATCGAACATGGTTATTGTGTATTTCTGTAGGTGTTTCTTTAAAACCTGAGAGTTCATTTTCATTAATAAACTTCTGAATTTTCTCATCCTTGGGTACCAAAATTTGATCCCTATACATTCTTTTTTCATTCCATTCAACATCACGACTCCTAACAACTTTAGAATTATCTAAATCCCAAAAATGAAAACCAAAATCATGAGATCCATAACCAATGAAAGTGCACCTCTTGGATTTTACATCCAACTTTTTTCTATTTTCTCTATCAACATGCACAAAAGCTTCTGAACCAAAAACTTTAAGAAAAGAAAGATATACCTCTTTTCTGTTCCATGTTTCCTCTGGTATTCTTCCATCTAGTGAACTTAAAGGGCCACCGTTAATCAAATAAACCACTGTATCAACTAATTCTGCCCAAAACTGCAAGGGCATTCCAGAATGTATCCTCCTACTTCTAGCACGTTCCATGATTGTCCTGTTCATTCTCTCTGCAGCACCATTCTCCTATGGTGTTCTTGGAACCATTATTTCTCTACTTATCCCATTCTATGAACAATAATCATTGAAATCCTTGCTACAGTATTTACCACCATTGTCATATCTAAGGCAATTTAACTTAGAATTTGTTTCATTCTCAACAATGGCTTTCCATCTTTTAAAAGTTTTAAAAACATTATATTTTCATTTAATAAAATAAATCCATACCTTTCTTGTAGCATCATCAATAAAAGTAACATAATATTGGGATCCAGCATGAGAAGCTACCTGAGATGGTCCCCACACATCTGAGTGTACAAGCTCCAATTTCTACTCCTTCTTAGTTACCCCAACTTTGAGAAATCTCACTCTCTTTTACTTTCCAAAGATACAATGCTCACAAAAATCAAGATCTAAAATTTTCAAATCTGATAACTTACCCTTAGCCTTTAAGATCGGCATTCTGTTTTGACTCATATGACCTAATCGATTATGCCACATGCATGCATCTGAATCTGAAGTAGATAATGCAGAAAATAAATCAGTAATATAGGTAGATAAATATAAAGTTCCTACCTTCTCTCCTCTTGCCATGGAAAAATCACCCTTGGTGAATTTCCAAGAGTCTCCTGTAAAAGTAACCATGCAACCAGATTCACCTAGTTTCCCTGCAGAAATAAGATTCCTTCTGAGGCTTGGCACATGCTTCACATCTTTCAATACCCATGTATTTCTATTTTGTAATTTTAGATGAACTTCCCCTTTACCAGTAATACTGCTAGGTTCGTCACCACCCAAATAGACATGCCCAAAATTTCCCTGGACATAATTTCTTAAATAACCCTTATTAGGGGTTGCATGGAAAGAAGCTCTTGAATCTAAAACCCATGATTCAATTCTACTATCTAAAGAAAGAATAAGAGCATCTTGCATTACCTCTGATGCAACAAGATTCACCTCTTTAACTTTTTCTAGTTGTTGGTTCTCTTTATTCTTCGGCCTACAATCTTTCTTTGCATGTCCTTTCTTTCCACATTTCCAACAAGTAATTCCCTTGACTTTGATTTCCCATTACTCTTACTCTTGGATCTCTCCTTTTGCCTGCCCCTGCTTTCTACATTCAAAGCATTTCCAGATGATGTTTCCTTTGTACTTTTCCTATGAATTTATTCATTCAAGATTATACTAACCCCATCATCAAACTTCAAAATATTATTAGCAAATAATGTATTACTAATAGCCATTACTAATTTGTCCCAACTATCAGGAAAAGAACATAAGAATAAAAATGCTTGTACTTCATCATCAAACGGTATTGAAATTGATTTTAACTAATCTACAATAGATCAGAAATCATTCAAATGACTAGAGGAAAATTCACCTTTATGCGTCTTAGAACTAAAAAATTTCTTCGTCAAATAAAATTTATTTGAAGCACTAGGTTTTTCATATAAATTAGAAAAATATTTCATTAAGTCTACCATAGAAGCCACGGATGCTGCTACGCTCAATCTTATAGATCCCAAAGCCTTTATGTTAAGAATCTTCCATTCTTCATTAGTCATCTTCGTAGTTCTAGACTTCTCATCCAACGGTAAGTACAAATCTCTCTGCTATAGATAATCCTCAATCTACATCTTCCATAATTGATAATTTCGTCCATACAACTCCTCTACCTTGTATTTATTATCTTTTGTCATTGTTGTAGCTCCCACTCAATCAGAAAACCCTCTGTGAGTAAATCTGTCAACACACAAAACCCTCAAAACAAAGATCTGATACCAGTTGTTTGGGTTAGCACACACCAGTTATACAGACAATATATCAGATCTAAGCATACATGTAAATAAAAGCGGATATTCTACCAGAAGAATTATACAAAACAAGAGACATAAATTAACACCAGATTTAATGTGGTTCACCCAGTGTGGGCTACGTCCACTAAGAAACAAGCCAATCTATTATCCAAAGCTTTGACAAGATATACAATGAAGATTTACAATCTTCTACACTTCTCACATATTCAATAATTTCTTCCTTCAAGTTTTTGATTCTTCACCAAAAATTCTCTCTCACATAATTATCTTGTAATTATGATCAATTCTCTCCTCTAAACCCTTGCTTTATGGTTTAAATAGTCGTTTAAGACTTTAGGGAACCTAGCCATGCAATTACATTCATTAAATTTATTCCAATGCTAAAAAAAGAAATAAAACCCAAGAGCTAATCAAAAGCTCGTCGCACAGGTAACTAACACCAGTTAACACTGATCCGGTGTGGATAACTTTTCCTGACCTGTACTGACCAATGCCGGTTAGCCTTGACTGATGCCGGTCACCTCTAACCGACGTCAGTTGCTATATTTTCCAACAAGTTCCAATTGCATGCTAAAATATGAGTAATTTAGCTCCATACTCAACACTTGCTTCCAGGCTACCGCGTCTGGGCATAGTCCCTTAAGATCCCTGATACCAAAACACGCTATATCTTCGACAAGTGATTTCTTAGACTCTGTGGCACCTAGAGACGTCTCATCAGATCTGAAACCTCATCTGAGAGTTATTGTTAAATGAATAGATTGGCTTAAGAATGAATTTTATAGGGGAATGTCTAAGAACACACGAGAGTTATCAATCACCTAGTAAATATTTCTTATTTATTTCTGAATGGAAGTCAGCTAGCCTACGACTTAGAAACCTTACATTCATTGATAATTTATGCTATGATAAACCCATGGATGCTTTCAAAATCACCTTAAAAAATATATGGGGTAGTCATCAAGCCTAGTAAAGGTTGTGATGTGATTTCCAAATAGCTTGAAATGCCTACAAATTTAAAGGTAATAACATGAATTGGAAAGAATTAGACAATCAAGAATCATTGAGTGTCTGAATTAGAATGTCATTACATCTAAAGAAATTATTGAGCATTGGAGTAATGCATATGAAGAGACATTCTCAAAATATCAAAAGATGAAAGGCATCAAATTATGACGACTCTCAGGTGTTTTAATAGGGGAGAAGACTAAGAAGGATTGAAGAATGTAGTAGGTGCATGATAATATAGGAACTAGTACAAAGAGACCATGAGCAAAAAGAAGCGCAAGTAAGGTAGATACACATATACACATTGATAAATTGAATGAATAATTACTCAGATTAGGTAACTCTTTATACATACATTATATAAATATAGATTTCCAAAGTTTGATGCATATTATACATTGAAAATGCTAGTACATGTACATCATCAATAAATAAATAAAAATCCATAATGTCTTAAATATTGTCAAGTGCACATCATGTTAGTTTCATGCAAAAATTAATCTCAGGAATGTAAGGCCTCATACAAAAATATCAAGTTCCAAATAGTATTTTAATGTGCATAATAAATATAAAAATTCCCAAATAGGTCATATACCATCAAGTTCAAATGCCATATAGGCATACATATAATGCCATGCACATAGGCATAAATTTTTTTTTCATGTAAGACATATATATTTCCTAATCATCAAAATTTATCCCTCTCTTGGCCTTTCTCAAAGTAGGCCCTCTCTTAGATGAAGATGGAGATCTATGAGATGAATTTGGATCGTCCGAGCCCATGCTACGAGTCCTGTTCCGATGAATACTTGCCCGTAGATGAACCTGTAAATGTAAATAATGTTTTATTTTCAAAATTTAATTTATATATGTTTTCAACATGTATTTAAGACCATGCAAGAATGAAATTATTTACATAAAAACACAAACTTATTGTAAGTTGTTGATCATGCCGAATCTGCATATCATGTTTAGATGAGTCATCAGGATTTCTTGGAGTATGGGGGTATGAAGACGACAAGATGGAGGATTCTGTACCCTTGAAGTCAAAATGGAGGGGGTTGAAGTTCCCTACATACACATAATATCACAAAATCTAACATCAGAATTAGCGAAAATAGAACTAAGTACATGTATGTGTAATGACAATATTTTAACTAATTTTATCAATATAGAACTATTATTTTTACCCTGCCACGCCTATTAATCAAATGAACAAGGCTGCTACCTCTCATAGGTAACTCCTGCATATACACAATGAAGGACATTATTAACATAATTTAATAATTATATAATGAAAGACATTACTAATATGTAATTTAACATAATATGAATTACACGAGAAATTTAATGAAATTTACATGTTATTTGAACACCTCAGTGAGTTGTTTCACAGATGAAATAGTAGAGGTGACACCTTTATCTACTTGTTGTAGAGATGGTGGGTTGTTTAGTGAGGCCAACATATTAATCAAACATGTATCATGTGAGTTAGATAAACATACAAGAACATACATATATTTGACTTCAATATATATATATATATATATATATATATATATATATATATATGCATGTATGTGAAAATTTTACACAATTAACATTCTAAATTACCTCTATGAATGCATGTGTACACATGGTGCTCATTGCCTGTGGTTGGGATGAATATGCACCTCCCGCATGCTGTAATATAAATGCATGTACATGTACAAATACAATTATTTAAAAAAATTTAACATATATAAGTAAATCAAGTACTCTGAAATTTTTGTAACACACATAATAAAACATAACAAATACTTGTGAAGGTGACGCTGATGCATGTAATCCAAATGTCTCACTCAAAAAGGCATCTGACATAGTAACATTATCATGTGCACCCCTAGCACCAACTCCACAAAAATTAGTACACATGAAAATATCATCCTCCTCGGGCCTCAAACATATGATACCACATGATGAGAAAAGATGTGGCCTCATACTAGTACTCCCTGAGGGAATTCTTTGTGTACCTCCATGAGCATATAGCTCAAAAGTCTCCTCGTATGTCAAACAATGGTTTCAGATATCCCCTGAAGCATGTGGAGTGTATCAATCTCTATTGTATCCTTCACTGTTGGAGGGATACTCTCATGGTGAGGGGGCTTCTGTGCATGGACTCTACCTTTTTGAATAGGTGCACATTGTGCACCTGGTTGATCTTGTGCACATCCTTTTCCTCAGCCTTAGAAATCTAGGAAATAAAAATAATTTGGGATCTCATTGAGGATAAACTTGCAATAGAGTTTCCTCATAAAGTATAGTGGCACCTCATTGTTATTGCAAGGTGCACAATCAAACACCATCCACCATCAGTCCCAAAAATTATTTTTAATCAAATTATTATTACACCAATGGATGGGAAACCATTTACATGACAACGAAACATGAAAATTAGTGCGGGGGTCTATGAATAAGGTGCATATGAGATATTTTGTAATTTCATTTTTCTTTACATCCACATATGACAATTTGTTGGAATAATAAACCCTACAACCCTCTCTGTAAGTTGTCCAATGATTAATTTGCACTGTTGCCACATCAACTTGAGCAAGTAATGCCTCCAATATTTTTGTAAGAGAGACATCGTGGGGGTTTGTAGATTGTGAATCCCTCATTCTTTTGATTAAATCCTCCATTTCAATTTTTTTTTTGAATATATGGGCTATTAAATATTTTTGACCACCTGAGGAATGTTGAGAAACTGTGGGAGAGTTGGTAGAGATGATAGGAATAACAGGGTTTGGTTTTGGTTGATTCCCTTGAACTCAAAATGTAGCAATAAAAATATATATTCAATTCAAATTCTACTCTATAATTATCATATTTCAATGTAATTTTGAGAAAAGAATTGTGCCTACCTCTTCTCTATGGCACCATCGTCGATTTAGATCTTCTTGGTGATCCAGAGACAATCGTTTGAGCTTGAGATCTAGCTGAATGACAAAACATGAGGGCACGGTTAAGCTTTGAAAATCATGTTTGAGGGAGATAAAATGATAGATGCTCGAGCCTAATTTTTTAATTTATAGCAGACATAACACGTAAGTGTTATGGTTTGGTAAATTTCAAACCTAGAAAATTAAAACATGATTACGGTTTTCTTTTTTTTTAGGTTTTTTACACTTTTTGGTCCCCCAACTTCATGTACTTACCCTTCGGTTTCCCTGGATTACCATGAACCCATATGGTTTTCTGACTGCAGGTTCACCACAAACCTGGAGGTGACCTGATGTCTCAATTATACACTTCTCTAGTTTCTCAGATTTCCACTGTAAAATTAACAAGGGAAATTTTGCAGATAACCACATCAAAATTTTGTTTTGGTCCCCTGAGAAGGTCTACTAACGTTTAAAATGGCTTAAATTTCCTTTCCAAAAATCAAGTTTTAAGAACTTAGCCATTTTTTCAGCCTTTTGAGTTGGGCGCAAAAATTGTTGTGTTAACATCAAGAAAAGTGTGCCCCTTTAAAGATCCTTTGGTGCCCTAAAAGGCATGTCAACATGAAAAGAGTTGCGCCCCTAAGGTGCTAAGAGTGACATGTCAACATCCTCAAATATGCACCAAAGAAACGTGCTTAAGGCGTGAAAATTGATGTGTCGACACATAAAAATGTGCGCCCCCTTTTCCCCTTGGTGTTGAAAACGTTATGTCGACATTAAAGAACTTGTGCCAAGACGCATTTATACTCATGTCAACACTTTAAAAAGTGCACCAAAGAAAGTTGGTGGAGAAATAAATGCGGTATTTTCCTATAAATATGCGGTTAACACCTGTCATTTTCATGATTTGAAAATTGAGAAAAGTTATTCCTCTGCACCTGTCAGCCTTTCCCTATCAGCCCGCATTCCATCATGTTTGTGGATCCCACGTTTTTCTTTCGTCGTTATTTATCCCGGTAAGTGGTTTTTATCACTCTTATGGTTGTTTGTGGTTTTGTTTCTTGGTTGTTATGGTTTTAGGATTGTTATAAAAGGTTAAACCTAAAAATGAAATGAATAAGCTTAACAATCCATGAACTATCTGAAACACCTTATCCCTCCTTCCAGATCTGTAAATCTGAGAAGGCTCTGCCTTGAAAGAAATCAAAAATCCCACCAACCCTCTCTTTGCTAGGAATCACTTTCTTTCTTAAAAACCAAAAAGAGAGAGAAAAGTCATGAAAAGTTGAAAGAAAATGTGAAAATCATTCTTTTTTCCTTTGGTGCACTGTCCTTTCATGTACAAAACAGTCACGCCTTTGGCGCACTGTCCCCGCATGCAACACATTTAAAACCTACGCCCAGGTATAAACCACTTAACAAATTTCCTAAAGGCAAGGCGCATCCCAACCAACATCAACATTTGATGTTGTGTTCCCCAAATCTGTGCCCTTTATAAACCCTTTCGTGCATTAAGCTTCTATGCAACACATTCCAAAACCGCGCCTTGGGTGCACTGAAAAACCATGCAACATCATCTTTAGCAGTGCCCAGTTAAAGAAATTTTCCAAAGGCGCTGGCGCATGAACCTTAACACCAACACTGCATGTTGTGTGTTGCAAACCCGCGCCCCGCACCTTTCTCTTTGGTGCTAAGATCTTTCATGCAACACTCCTCAAAAGTGTGCCCCTCTATAATCCTTTGGCGCGGCTTTCTCCCTTTCAACACAAGCGCATCTTTTTGCATGTTGACATCCTCAAAAGTGCACCCAGCCTTGTTTAAGCCTCTGCAACATGCTATAAACCTGCGCCTTGCACCTTAAGGCTTATAATAGCTCATTTTTTGTTCTGCAAGTTGTTATTATGGATAACATGATGGCTGACATGGCTCTTCTGTGTTGGACCTCTTTGATTCTCCATGCAGAACAACAACAGCTATCCTCGAGCTCACACATGTCTTCATCGAGCAAGAAGCCAACTAAGTCTAAAGGAAAAGTGAAGTTGACAGAGCAAGAGATGAAGTATAACTATCAAAAATTCAGTATTCCTGACTCATACGCAGAGAGTGATCTCGACATCAAAGACTCTGAGCTTGGGCACATTGATATGGAAGACTTCTAGGAAAGAACCAACCAGGCCACTAGTGGTCCCTGGATGAACAAAATGGTAGGCAATGGGTTACACTTTACAACTGGGCTGCCAATAAGTGCTATTAATAACAAGCTCATCATGTTGGTGGCTCGATGCTATAACAAGGACACAAGATGTGTCGAGGATAAAGAAGGAAAGACGGTCATCGACCTAACTACTCGTCACTTTGAAATAACTATGGGCATTCCTCATCACAGGCAATATGTCGCCATCAGCCTAGAAGACTGCAAGAAGGCATGGGACGAAAATGAGGATAAGTGTATGTAAATGATGAATGAGTTATATCTCAAGAACAAAAAGTCCGGTGAGCCGATGGCCTCAGACCATCCACCGCAGTGACTTCAATGAGGAACTGAGTGATACAATCACCTTCCTGAGTAGAGTGTTTGGGCTTCCTGATGCCCATCATTTCCATAAATGGATGCTAAGGTACTTAGAGACCATGAGCAAAAATGTTCCTGAACAATGTTTTGGCTGGGGAGAAATCATCAGCGATACCATCTTTTAGCAGCTTCAATAGGTCATGACAACTGGGAGGTTCTATATGAATTCCTACGTTGTGTACGCTACAGCATCAACGAGAGACTTCGTGGACCTGACATGAAATGGGGTATGGCCTCAGGTCAAAATATATGAATACTACCCAGAGCTAAGGCTCAAGAATAGCATCCCTCAGTTCTCAAAAATCAATGACACCTTCTTCTCCAAGGTGATCTACTTGTTGAGGCCAAATATGAGACATGGTCGAACTAGCCCCAGTGTGGTCACTGTTACAAAGAAGTGGGGGGCATTGTTCACTCAGTTTCCCACATTCACCTATCTCAGAGCAGTGAATTTTGAGGGTGAACAGACCAAACTACCAAGGTATGCAGGACCCAAGCTGATCCTCTTGGAGTTGTCAAGGCAACTAATCACGTACCATGAGAGATGCATGAAGAGAAAGAAGGGAGGAACTCCTTTCCCCCTTACAGTGGGCCGATACACTTGCACCACACTGGCCAAAGCACGGGAAATGTATGCCGAGCTTGAATTGCTAAATCTAAAGCATAACTTCCTAGCCAGGCCTACTTTTGATTGCCGAGGTTGCCTCCCAAAGGCAAAAATTGATCCTATTCATGTCCCTGAGATCGAGGACATCTACATCAACCTGACTCATGAAATAGATCTCAGGCGAAAGGATCACTCCAGGCTGGCTCTGGAAGAAATCAAGCAATATGGCATGGCCATCATTCCAAAAGGATTCCAAGAACCTGATCAAGAAATTGATCAGGTTTATCTTGACACGGATGGGGATGATTGGCCATTCACATAAATTGACAGAGCCAAGGCACCAAAGACCATCGAGGAAAGGGTCAAGCACACGTTGCAATGCACTGAGCATTGGTGCAAATAGAATGGTCTTATCTACCTCAGGGTAGATTTCACTGCTTCTCCTTTAGGAAGAGCCCCTCCAAGGCCAGCCCAAGTGCCAAAAGGAAAAGGAAAAGATAAAGAGGAGGGAGAATCAAGCAAAGAAGAAGCTCCTCAAAGCCCTCCTACTACTTCTGAGAAGCAAGTGGTCGACCTGGTCTCCCCAGGTAAAGAAGAAGAGACCACCAAAGTTTTGACGGACACATCCACTCAGGATGTGGTCACAACTACAACCACTAAGGTACCCACCATTCCCTCTTCCGCTCCTTCTCCTCCCCCTGTCATTGAAACACCTACCCCAATGGATGTTTCTTCTTCTCTCCCTTCCTCCCTTCCATCTCCCACCTTGTCTATCTTTTCCTCTCTCACGGATCTATCACCTAGTGTACCCTCCATCCCATTACAAATACCTTCTGCCTCCATGTCCTTTTCTTCTCTCGTAGTAACTCCAGGCCCCATAAGCAGCAGCATGTTAGACTCCTTGTCAATGCCACCACCAAGTGTCTCAATGTTCTTCCCTGTGGCCCCTTCAGTTGTTTCCCCTTTCACTCCCATTTCTTCTTCCATTCCCTCTACTCCTTCTCCCATAAGTCCAAGCTGGATTTCTGACCATCTGGGTCAACTCAAGAGAAAAGTTCCCATAGCACCCATGGACTTCTCTGTCATTCCGAAGAAGGGGCCAAAGAAGCAAAAAGTGATAACTCACTTTTCAAAAAGCACTTCGGGAGAGAGGGTCATGGAGATTGCATATCCTGATCCCACTAAAGAGAAGAAAGATCTGTCTCCTACAGACTTTACAGTGACCCAAGTCACCATGGGAACCTCATCTGAGAGCCTGCAAGGAGAGGCTTTGTCTGTAGTAGATGCCCTCTGCAAGAAACTTCAAGAAGCAAAAGAGGAGAAGAGGATACTAAAGGAACAAAATAAACATCTTCTCCAAGCTTTGCAAAGAATGGGTAATGCTCCCCCTATGACTACCGTTGAACCTCCTAAAGTTCTAAGTCAGGACAAGATAAATGAATATGCCAAGATTGGTGAACAAGGTATGGTAGTGTCCTCCTGGATAGAGCGAATCCTCAGAGACAGTGATGAAATAATCATGAAATTCACAAAACTCTACCAGAGTATAGATCAGGCAAACAAGGAGATGCAAGCAGTAGCAGGATCCCTCTCCAAGGAGTTGGACAATGCCAGATTACAACATGAAACATTTCAGGCAATGACCAACTACTCAGCTGATGACCTATTAAAGGTCGGCGTCATTGATCACCCGCAGGCACACCACAAATCTCTCATTGCACTGGATTACCGGGTGGATCAAATGGAGTATATCCTAGAAAGGATAGACAAAATCAAGGATGAGGCCCTAGATGTAAAACATAGCATGGAGTAGATGGTTACGAAGATGGCTCCAGAGATGCTCAGTGCATCATTCACCTTGAGGGAGGCAGATGATACAATCCAGATTTTCAAGGCTATCGCAACCCAAGGTTTGTCGCCAGAGGTCACTTTTGACCGAGAGTCTATCAATAACCTTCTGGCTTGCCGTGATTTCATTGGATACCTGATTGAGGAAAACGAAGAGTACGCCAGGCTACCTGACAAGCTCAAGACTGAAAAAGAAACTTGCGAAGTTATTGGTGACCATTTCAAGGGTCCAGACCACAATCAACTTCAAACCATGATTAGCAAGTTTATGGAGTACTAAGCTCAGTGTCACATCACCTCTCCCAAAAAGAAGCAAGACACTCCATTCAAGCAAAGAGATGATGATGAATAGTTTCTCTTCTTGTGTATGCTTTCATCTTTTTGTAAAAATATTTTAAAAAGTATGTTGGCATTTACGATGACATCATCCATGTTGCACCATGGGATGTTGCCATCCACAAACTTGCCCAAGTCAACTTTTGACTTTTTTAGATATTTTGTAAATAGTGGTTGGCTTCTTTTTGTCTTCTTCCTCCTTCTCCTTTTATAAATACTGGAATACTTGTTGTATTCCAGGTGGACCATTTTGTATAAAAAAGAAGAGAGGAGAGAAAGACTTTGTGCTTTCTTGTAACAGAAGAGATATTAATACATATATTACGACTTTGTGCTTCATATATGTGTCATTTGCATTTGATCTTTCTTACATTAGATCTGTGTTTCTATTCTATTAGATTAATTCCTAGTATTGTCAGATGTTCATTAGTATTGCTTTATTTGTTTATGCAAGTAAGTTAGGCTCGTTTTACTACCAACCCAAAGTATAAACCCTCTGACCTTTCTGTCTTTGGAATTCATTTCTTTTCTTCCTTCAGATCTACCTTCCTCCATTCCTTCCCTCTTACATTTCTGTTCACAGTTGGAACTACCCCTACTGAGATAAGATCTCAAACCCCTGAAGTTAGAATATTGTAGATTTACACAGATTCCTGCTTGATAGAATAACAATAAACCAGTTTCACTTTGCTGTCTCAAAGAGGGGCTATGCCCTGCACACTGTTGGCCTGTTTCCCCACGATCTGCCTAACCGATAGATTTTCAAACCAACAGTTTTTGGTGACTCTGATGGGGATCAAACTAAGGAAATAATTTAAAAACTGTGAAAATCACTACCAGTTTGCAAATTTTAACTTTTGTCAAAAATTAAAATTTTTGTAGAAGTGATCAAAACTGAAAATTTCCTTAGGCAAATCCATAGATCTGGACCAGATAGGAGCTTTTAGTTCACTAAGTTTTTACAAAAATTTGTATATTTCCGTAGATCTGAGAATCTGACATTTTCTGATATTTTCAAAACCTTGCAAAATTCAGTTCAAAGATCCAAAAATCAGCTTTCTAATTAACCCACCTTTTTATCCTTGCTAATCTTTGTCAAAAAACCACAATCGGTTGTTGTTTAAAGAGGATAAATTTAAATATTAGAAAATTACATGCTACTGATTTTTGCCAGAAAAATCAGAAAATCAGCAAGTACAAAACAAAAAGATTGTTGTAGATCTGCTCTTAATTTTTGCAGATCTGAATGGGTGCGCTGGCGGGTGAACAATTTACTCATGGCAGAAGAGCTCGTGGAGAATTTGATCCAATCTTTGATCTACTTCAAAGGCACAATTTCAGTATCACTCTGGCATGATTCACATCTCTAAGTTCAACAGATCGATCAGCAAGAAGTGCTTCGCTCCCACAAAAGAGCCAGATTTCACAGGGTGCTTCGACATCCATTTGTAGTGCTCTTTTGCTGAGTGGAACCAGACTCCCTGCTCGTGTTCTTTTTCCCACTTTTCAAATGGTAGTACCATGGGGAAATGCCATGGGCCCTCTAGCACTGCCACACCCAGTACACGCCCTCCCTCATAGAAATCGCAAGAATTTCCCAAAGTTTGATGGGAGTGGAAATCAAAGCACAGACGCACATACGCTGCATTTATTATGTCATGCAGTATTCTGGATGTGACTCATGAGGATGTGTCTGTGCACCTCTTTCTCGAGACCTTGCAAGGGCCTGCATCAGAGTGGTTCCAGCATTTACCAGCTGGATCCATCACCAGTTGGGCCACATTATGGACTACATTTGAAGACAGGTATAAGCCTTCAGAAGATGCATTTGCGTTACTGTCAAAGATCACTCACTTGAAGAAGGAGGCCAACGAAACCATGCGTGATTTTATCACCCATTTCAATTCACTGATCAACCATGTGCCGCCTGCCATGTTGCCCACGCCAGAAAATCAAAAGTGTTTCTTTGTGAACACCATGAGTTCAAGAGTAAGTTTCTTACTTTTGCAAGAACAAATCGCCACCTTGGTCCTTGCTCAAGCTGTGGCCATTTGGATAGAGGACAACCTGCTTATATCTAGCGAGTTAAGATGGGAGCCATCAAAATCAAAGGCTTCAACTTCTTCTCAGGCCACCTCATCAGATCTAGCATTCCAGAAGATGGTAAATGATTTGCTCGCACTAAAAAAACAATTAGCTCAAGCTTCGTCTACCACTCCATACCGGGATATCCCACGGAGGAACTTCACTCCCAACAACGCCCACAAAGGCCGCGTTTGCCTGCTGCTGCTCCAAGGTTAGCACTTGAGGCCCCTCCAGTTAATGCCTTGGTTGAGATCGAAGAAGATGAGCAAATTTATGAAGAACCTTTGTCGCAAGGTGAAGATGATCAAGATGTCAGTGAACCAACTGGCGACTCTACAATCGGGTATATGGAATTTGAGGATGAGGAATCTAACGAAGAGGAGGGTACCCAAGGATATGCAAGTGGACAGTCATACACTGTTTTTACCCACTCACAAGGAAAAGAAGCAGAAGTTGCTGCTAAAATACAAAAGGAAAAGGTTGTATTAAATACGCCTCCAACCATCGCTAAAAGAGGTAATCCCCTTCCTGCTCAACCTCCTATCAAGCCTTTTGTAAAGAAATATTTTCCTCCTATCTCTCCTCCAAATCAACCTCCCTCCATTTCTGTAAAGACCAGTACCACTCCTCTACCATCGCAAAATGAAGGACTCATTCCTTCGTCAGCGCAACCCTTGGTCGCATTCGATATAGTCGATCATGCCAAAAGGACCAAGATCCAAATGTCTGAAGCTGAGTACCTTCAGTCTAACCCTGAGCAACTTGTTAGATTAACCAAGTATATTCAAAGTCAAGATGTCATCTCTCACCCCGTTTCTCCAAAAGGAATTCTTTCCACTCCTCCTGCATCCCGCATAAACGTTTCCTCGATGTCTGCATCAGGTAAAATTGAACCTTTTTACCTATCTCTCCTAATTAATGGTCACAAGTTAAGCAACTGCATAATTGATTCTGGAGCATCTGACAATGTCATGCCAGCAAAGGTCACCCATGCTTTGGGCCTCACACTCACTAAACCTTTCGGTAGGTGTTACTCTATGGAAACCAAGCAAGTACCATTAATAGGTCAGATCAAGGATGCACAGTTCACATTCGCAGCATTCCCTGAGAAGAGAGTAAAAATGACTATTCTCGTAGCTGATATTCCAGCAACATACGGAATATTACTAGGGAGAATTTTTTGCAGAGAAGTTGGTGGAGAAATCCATATGGACTGGTCCAAAGCCAGATCCCTGTCAAAGGGGTGATGCAGACGTTAGAGCCTGAATCACAAAATAAATATCTGGTCACCAACTCTGATGACCCCAAGGCCCAGATTCTCTTCGAATCATCAGGGATGGGGAATTACTTCTTGTCCACCGACTCCAATAAAATGGAGGTTCTCATTCAAGAGGAGGACCTCAATAAGATATGGACATTGCAGTTTGATGGCAGTTGTGCAACAAGTGGGTGCGGTGCTGGGGCCGTTCTGATATCTCCTGAAGAGGATATTTTCCCTCTTTCTTTCAAATTATAGTTTTTCAATACAAACAACACTTCCGAGTACGAATCTTTGCTACTTGGCATGCAAGCTGCAAAGGAAAGGGGAATCAAGAATTTAAAAGTACAGGGTGATGCCGAGCTAATTGTCAATCAAGTGAAAGGGGTATACCAAGTAAAGAACGACAGGCTCAGACACTACCACAACGTAGTGTGGGACAACATCGAGGAGTTTGATGCTTTCTCAATCAAAGTGGTTCCGTGAGCTCAGAACTACATGGCTGATTCTTTGGCTGTCTCAGCCTCTCTCATGCTCCCTCACCCAGGGTTAAAGATGGACACATATACCATTGAGGTAGTTTTCCGCCCAAGTGTGCCAGATAATTCACAACACTGAAGGTATTCAATGATGATAATCAGCTTATCACTTTTCTAGAAAGAAAGCTGAAAATTTCAAAGAGCTCCATTTCGATGGATCAACTTCTGCGTGTCGTGAGTCTCTCACGGGCCAAGCGCAGGAATCAGTAGAAGGTCAAGGCATATGTCAGCTAAAGGGAAATAAGATTCCAAAAGGTTTAGTTTCCCTGGAACGATTATTTGATAAGCATGACTGTTTTGTCAAGAAAAGGTGACAGGATAACCCTGGCTCTTCTCCAGAAACTGAATTTGTCAATTTGGGTACTACAAAACATCCTCGGTCTGTGAACATCAGGAAGTGTTGTACACCTGAGGAAAAGTGGAAATTTGTCAAATTGTTGAAAAGATATATGGATGTATTGGCATGGTCTTATGCTGATCTGAAGTCATTTAAGCCAAAGGACATTTGACACAACATCCCGCTCAAAGATGATGTTAAGCCTTTCCGTCAAAAGTAGAGGCACTATAACCCCAAAATCTCAGGTACCATCTAGGCTGAAATTCAGAAAATGCTGGATGCAAGAATCATTTTTCCAATTCATCACAGTACCTGGGTTGCAAACATTGTGCCTGTGTGGAAGAAAAATGGTGAGATACGCATATGCGTAGACTTTCGCAACCTGAATCAGGCATCCTTAAAGGACAACTATCCACTGCCCATAATGGATCAGGTTCTGCAGGCAGTGACTAGTTCAGAGATGTTGTCCATGCTTGATGGTTTTTTGGGCTACAATCAGATTGAGGTCATGCCTGAAGACCAATTCAAAATAGCATTCACCACTCCATGGGGCACCTTCGCCTACCGCAGGATGCCGTTCAGTTTAACCAATGCCAGTGCCACCTTTCAACGAGAAATGGACTTCACGTTCAAAGGTATGATGGGGAAGGTCATCATAGTCTACCTAGATGACTTAACCGTATTCTCTAAAAAATGAAGTGATCACTGTGATCATTTGGAGCAAGTCTTGATTAGATGCCGAGAACACGGAATTTCTCTAAACCCGAAGAAGTCAATTTTTGGGGTCACCGAAGGAAAATTACTGGGACACGTCGTCAGCAAAGAAGGGACAAAGATAGACATCAAAAGAGTCAAGGCTATTCAGAGCCTTACCTTGCCCACAAGCAAGACCGGCGTTCACTCTTTCTTCAAAAAGGTAAATTTTCTCAGGTGCTTTGTTCCTGATTTTGCTGAGAAAACTCATCATATATCCAATATGATGAAAGGGTCACAAACATTCTGATGGAGTGAAGAAGGCAAGATGTCATTCAAGGATATAAAAGCCTCCATTGCTCATGCACCTATCCTAGTATGTCCCAACTTCTCCAAGGATTTCATCATGTACAGTTATGCATCCGCGCATACTGTATTGACTATCTTAATGCAGAAAAACTCTGAGGATGTTGAATCCCCAATCACTTTCATGAGCTCTCCCCTCAAGCCTCATGAACTAAAGATGTCACAACTAGAAAAGCATGCCTTCGCCATAGTCAAAGCAGTCAAAAGTTTCCGTTACTACATACTGAATTCTCATACAGTAGTGTTGGTTCCAGACACGGCAGTCAAGTCTATCCTGACTCAATAGGAGTTAGGAAGCTTACGAGGGAATTGGATTGCAAAGGTCCAAGAATATGATTTGGACATCAAACCAACCAAGTTGGTAAGGGGTAAGGGACTGTGCCAGCTAATGGCTGAAAATAAAGACCCAGAAGCACCTGAGGAGCAAGCTGCTCATGTTGATGAAGAACAAAGTGAGCTGGAGAAAGTGGATTCTTTACCCATGGTTCTGTTTGTCACGACAAATGACGAATGGTATTCTGACATCCCTTTATTTCTCACCTATGGAGAGTTCCCAACTCATCTAACTACAAAGGAAAAGTGAGCAGTAAAGCTCAGAGCCATGCGATATGTCATTTGGGATGACGGGTTGTACAAGCGCAAAATTGATGGTATCTTCCTACGATGTGTTGACAAGCCACAACAAGTAAAATTACTAGAAATATTTCATGACTCAGCCTACGGTGGTCATTTCTCCTCTTCTGTCACAGCACATAAGATCATTCAGGCCAGGTACTACTGGCCAACACTATTTCAGGATGCAGCCACCTGGGTAGCAAAATGTGAACTTTGCCAACAATTCGTTGGCAAACCAAAGTTGGCTGCATTTCCCCTCAGGCCCGTCATTATTGACGAACCATTTAGGCAATGGGGAATTGAATTTATTGGAGCACTCCATCCTCAATCGAGTGTTGGACATAGCTACATCCTAACAGTGACGGATTACTTCACGAAATGGGTGGAGGCTATACCTGTCAAGAATGCTACTTCTGAAGTTGTTTGTAACTTCATCAAGGAAAATATCATCGTGAGATTTGGCATTCCACACAAAATCATTGCTGACAACGCTTCCAACTTCTCTTCATGGGAAGTCATTGGTTTTTTCTATGAATACAGAATAACTTTGGCTCATGCTTCTGATTACTATCCTCAGGGAAATGGTCAGGTAGAATCTAGCAACAAGAACCTGGTAACCATCATACGGAAGCTAGTTGATGAGAACCAGTGATCCTAGAACAAGTCATTATACGATGCCTTGTGGGCAGATCGTATCACTCCAAAGAGATCTCTCAACATGTCACCTTTCCAGGTATTGTATGGGACCGATGCCAAAATCCCTATCTCCGCAGAACTTCCTGCTCTGCACTTGGCTCAAGCAATCGAAGATGAAACTTTTCAGAGTTCTTTGGAGAAGAGAATTATGTATCTGACAAAACTTGAAGAAAAGTGAGTGAAATTGGTCGACAAGATCACTGAGCATCAGAATCAAGTCAAGAGGCTATTCGACAAGAAATCCAAGCAAAGAGATTTCCAGGTAGGGGATCTTGTCCTTCTGTGGGACAAATGAAGAGAACCAAAAGGCATGCACAGGAAGTTTGACTCTCTTGGAGAGGGCCATACAAGATTAAGTAGCTCAATGGAGATAATAGTTTCTATCTCTCATATCTGGACGGAACCGAGCTCCCGCTTCCCTACAGTGGGCAGCATCTCAAGATCTTCAGGAAGTAGAGCTTCCTCTCTTCTTTGTACAAATTGCTTTTGTCATGTGTTTGCTTTCTGTTAGTTGTGTGTTCCCTTCCTTTTCCCTTCACCCTTGTTTTTGACTCTCTGTAACCCAATGGATAGGCACATGAAGACTGGGATTCTCTACCCCTAAGTTTCACTTAAGGATAGTCCCCAGACAGAGCTAGTTGTTATCCTGTAAAATTGACAAGGGCAATTTTGCAAATAACCACACCAAAATTTTGTTTTGGTCCCCTGAGAAGGTCTACTAACATTCAAAATGGCTTAAAATTCCTTTCCAAAAATCAAGTTTTAAGAACTTAGCCATTTTTTCAGCCCTTTTGAGAGGCGCAAAAATTGTTGTGTTAACATCAAGAAAAGTGCGCCCCTTTGAAGATCCTTTGGTGCCCTAAAAGGCATGTCAACATGAAAAGAGTTGTGCCCCTAAGGCGCTAAGAGTGACATGTCAACATCCTCAAACCTGCGCCAAAGAAATGTGCTTAAGGTGTAAAAATTGATGTGTCAACACATAAAAATGTGTGCCCCCTTTTCCCCTTGGCGCTGAAAATGTTATGTCGACATTAAATAACTTGCGCCAAGGCGCATTTATACTCATGTCAACACTTTAAAAAGTGCGCCAAAGAAAGTTGGTGGGGCAATAAATGCGGTATTTTCCTATAAATATGTGGTTAACACCTATCATTTTCACGATTTGAAAATTGAGAAAAGTTATTCCTCTGCACCTGTCAGCCTTTCCTGTCATGTGTTCCATTTATCAAGTTTGTGGATCCCAACGTCATTTCTTCGTCATTATTTATCCTGGGTAAGTGTTTTTTATCACTCTTATGGTTGTTTGTGGTTTTGTTTCTTGGTTGTTATGGTTTTAGGATTGTTATAAAAGGTTAAACCTAAAAATCTAAATGAATAAGCTTAACAATCCATGAACTATCTAGAACACCTTATCTCTCCTTCCAGATCTGCAAATCTGAGAAGGCTCTGCCTCTGCAAGAAATAAAAACACATTTTTCCTACCTATTGCCTTGCTAGGAATCCCAAAACCTCTCTTTCTTATTTTGAAAAATCAAAAGAGAGAGGAACCTGAGAAGTTGTAAAGAAAATGCTAAAAAGTAGTTTTTTCCTTTGGCGCGTTGTCCTTTCATGTTGCAAACCCCACAATCGCGCCAAGGCGCACTGTCCCCGTATGTAACATATTTTTAACCTGCACCAGGTATAAACCTAACTAATCTCCTCAAGGCGCAGGCGCATCCCAACCAACATCAACATTTGATGTTGTGTTCCCCAAATCTGCACCCTTTATAAACCCTTTGGCGCATTAAGCTTCTGTGCAACACATTCCAAAACCATGCCTTGGGCACACTGAAAAACCATGCAACATCATCTTTAGCAGTGCCCAGTTAAAGAAATTTTCCAAAGGTGCTGGTGCATGAACCTTAACACCAACACTACATGTTGTGTGTTGTAAACCCGCCCCACACCTTTCTCTTTAGTGCTAAGATCTTTCATGCAACACTCCTCAAAAGTGTGCCCCTCTATAATCCTTTGGTGTGGCTTTCCCCCTTTCAACACAGGTGCACCTTTTTGCATGTTGACATCCCAAAAAATGCACCCAACTTGTTTAAGCCTCTACATCATGCTATAAACCTATGCCTTACACCTTAAGGCTTATAATAGCTCCTTTTTTTCATTCTACAAGCTGTTATTATGGATAACATGATGGCTGACATGGCTCTTCTGTCTTGGACCTCTTTGATTCTCCATGCAGGACAACAACAGCTATCCTCGAGCTCACACATGTCTTCGTCAAGCAAGAAGCCAACTAAGTCTAAAGGAAAAGCTAAGTTGACAAAGCAAGAAATGAAGTATAAATATCAGAAAGTCAGGATGCCTGACATATACACGCAGAGAGTGATCTCGACATCAGAGACTCTGAGCTCGGCCACATTGATATGGAAGATTTTTGGGCAAGAACCAACCAAGCCACTAGTGGTCCCTGGATGAACAAATTGGTAGGCAGTGGGTTGCACTTCATAGCTGGGCTGCCAGTAAGTGCTATTAACAACGAGTTCATCATGTTGGTGGCTCGATGCTATAACAAGGACACAAGATGTGTCGAGGATAAAGAAGGAAAGATGGTCATCGACCTAATTGCTTGTCACTTTGAAATAACTTTGGGCATTCCTCATCACAGGCAGTATGTCACCATCAGCCTAGAAGACTGCAAGAAGGCATGGGACAATAATGAGGATAAGTGTATGCAAATGATGAATGATTTATATCTCAAGAAAAAAAATCCGGTGAGCCGATGGCCTCAGACCATCCACTGCAGTGACTTCAACGAGGAACTGAGTGATATAATCACCTTCCTGAGTAGAGTGTTTGGGATTCATGATGCTCATCATTTCCATAAATGGATGCTAAGGTACTTAAAGACCATGAGCAAAAATGTGCCTGAACAACGTTTTGGCTGGGGAGAAATCATCAGCGATACCATCTTTCAGCAGCTTCAATAGGTCATGACAACTGGGAGGTTCTATATGAATTCCTACATTGTGTACGCTACAACATCAACGAGAGACTTCACAGACCTGGCACAAAATGGGGTATGGCCTCAGGTCAAAATATATGAATACTACCCAGAGCTAAGGCTCAAGAATAGCATCCCTCAGTTCTCAAAAATCAATGATGCCTTATTCTATGAGGCGATCTACCTGTTGAGGCCAAATATGAGACAAGGTCGAACTAGCCCTAGTGTGGTCACTATTACCAAGAAATGGGGGGCTTTTTTCACTCAGTTTCCCACATTCACCTATCTCAGAGCAGTGAATTTTGAGGGTGAACCGACCAAACTGCCAAGGTACGTAGGACCCAAGCTGATCCTCTTAGAGTTGTCAAAGTAACTAATCACGTACCATGAGAGATGCATGAAGAGAAAGAAGGGAAGAACTCCTTTCCCCCTTACAGTGGGCCAATACAATTGCACCACACTGGAAAAAGTGCGGGAAATGTATGCCGAGGTTGAATTACTAAATATAAAGCATAACTTCTAGGCTAGGCCTACTTTTGATTACCAAGGTTGCCTTCCAAAGGAAAAAATTGATCCTATTCATGTCCCTGAGATCGAGGACATCTACATCGACCTGACTCATGAAATAGATCTCAGGCGAAAGGATCACTCCAGGCTGGCTCTGGAAGAAATCAAGCACTATGGCGTGGCCATCATTCCAAAAGGATTCCAAGAACCTGATCAAGAAATTGATCAGGTTTATCTTGACACAGATGGGGATGATTGGCCATTCGCAGAAATTGACAGAGCCAAGGCACCAAAGACCATCGAGGAAAGGGTCAAGCACACATTGCAACGCACTGAGCATTGGTGCAAACAGAATGGTCTTATCTACCTCGGGGTAGATTTCACTACTTCTCCTTCAGGAAGAGCCCCTCCAAGGCCGGCCCAAGTGCCGAAAGGAAAAGGAAAAGATAAAGAGGAGGGAGAATCAAACAAAGAAGAAGCTCCTCAAAGCCCTCCTACTACTTCCGAGAAGCAAGTGGTCGACCTGGTCTCCCTAGGTAAAGAAGAAGATACCACTGAAGTTTTGACAGACACATCCACTCAGGATGTGGTCACAGCTACAACCACTGAGGTACCCACCATTCCCTCTTCCACTCCTTCTCCTCCCCCTGTCGTTGAAACATCTACCCCAATGGATGTTTCTTCTTCTCTCCCTTCCTCCCTCCCATCTCCCACCTCTTCTATCTTCTCCTCTCTCGTGGATCTTTCACCTGGTGTTCCCTCCATCCCATTACAGATCCCTTCCACCTCCATGTCCTTTTCTTCTCCCGTAGTAACTCCAGGCCCCATAAGTAGTAACGCGTTAGAATCCTTGTTGATGCCACCACCAAGTGTCTCAACGTTCTTCCCTACGGCCCCTTCAGTTGTTTCCCCTTTCACTCCCATTTCTTCTTCCATTCCCTCTACTCCTCCCATAAGTCCAAGCTAGATTTCCGACCATCTGGGTCAGCTCAAGAGAAAAGTTCCCATAGCACCCATGGACTTCTCTGTCATTCCGAAGAAGGGGCCAAAGAAGTAGAAAGCGATAACTCACTTTTCAAAAACCACTTCGGGAGAGAGGGTCACGGAGATTGCATATCCTGATCAAACTAAAGAGAAGAAATATTTGTCTCCTACAGACTTTACAGTGACCCAAGTCACCATGGGAACCTCATCTGAGAGCCTGCAAGGAGAGGCTTTGTCTACAGTAGATGCCCTCTGCAAGAAACTTCAAGAAGAGAAAGAGGAGAAGAGGATACTAAAGGAACAAAATAAACATCTTCTCCAAGCTTTGCAAAGAATGGGAAATGCTCCCCCTATGACTGCCACCGAACCTCCTGAAGTTCTAAGTCAGGACAAGATAAATGAATATGCCAAGATTGGTGAACAAGGTACGGTACAGTGTCCTCCTGGATAGAGTGAATCCTCAGACACAGTGATGAAATAATCATGAAATTCACAAAACTCTACCAGAGTATAGATTAGGCAAACAAGGAGCTGCAAGCAGTAGCAGGATCCCTCTCCGAGGAGTTGGACAATGCCATATTACAACATGAAACATTTCAGGCAATGACCGACTGCTCAGCTGACAACCTATTAAAGGTCAGCGTCATTGATCACCCGCGGGCACACCACAAAGCTCTCATTGCACTGGATTACTGGGTGGATCAAATGGAGTATATCCTAGAAAGGATAGACAAAATCAAGGACGAGGCCCTAGATGCGAAACACAACATGGAGCAGAAGGTTACGAAGATGGCTCCAGAGATGCTCAGTGCATCATTCACCTTGAGGGAGGAAGACGATACAATCTAGATTTTCAAGGCTATCGCAACCCAAGGTTTGTTGCCAGAGGTCACTTTTGACCGAGAGTCTATCAATAACCTTCTGGCTTTCCGTGATTTCATTGGATACCTGATTGAGGCAAACAAAGAGTACGTCGAGCTACCTGACAAGCTCAAGACTAAAAAAGAAACTTGCAAAGTTATTGGTGACCATTTCAAGGGTCCAGACCACAATCAACTTCAAACCATGATTAGCAAGTTTATGGAGTACTGAGCTCAGTGTCACATCACCTCTCCTAAAAAGAAGCAAGACACTCCATTCAAGCAAAGAGATGACGACGAATAGTTTCTCTTCTTGTGTACGCTTCGATCTTTTTGTAAAAATATTTTAAAAAGTATGTTGGCATTTATGATGACATCATCCATGTTGCATCATGGGATGTTGCCATCCACAAACTTGCCCAAGTCAACTTTTGAATTTTTTAGATATTTTGTAAATAGTGGTTGGCTTCTTTTTGTCTTCTTCCTCCTTCTCCTATAAATACTGGAATACTTGTTGTATTCCAGGTGGACCATTTTGTATAAAAAAGAAGAGAGGAGAGAAAGAATTTGTGCTTTCTTGTAACATAAGAGATATTAATACATATATTACGACTTTGTGCTTCATATATGTGTCATTTGCATTTGATCTTTCTTACGTTAGATCTGTGTTTCTATTCTGTTGGATTCATTCCTAGTATTGTCAGATGTTCATCAGTATTGCTTTATTTGTTTATGCAAGTAAGTTAGGCTCTGTTTACTACCAGCCCAAAGTATAAACCCTCTAACCTTTCCATCTTTGGAATTCATTTTCTTTTCTTCCTTCAGATCTACCTTCCTCCATTCCTTCCCTCTTACATTTTTGTAAACAGTTGGAACTACCCCTACTGAGATAAGATCTCAAATCCCTGAAATTAGAATATTGTAGATTTGCACAAATTCCTACTTGATAGAATAGCAACAAAGCTAGTTTCGCTTTGTTGTCTCAAAGATGTTGGCATGTTTCCCCATGACCTACCTAACCGATAGATTTTCAAGCCAACAAGAAAGCACCAAACTGGAAAACACTTTGCATATTTATTGAAAAACAAACAAAAAAACACACTAAGCACAACAAAAAACAAAAATGTCACCAAACAAAGGATCTACATTAACATGATCATGCGCTACAATTGGAGGAGAAGAAGGTACAACACCATGGGTGGCTATGGAAGATGATGGAGAACATGCAACATAGTTTTGGTCATTAGAGAGCATACAAATATGAGGGGTGTCAAGGCTAAGAGGAATGTTGTCTTGGAAAGAAAGAAGCTTTCAGAGGGTGTCAAAATCACATTTAGCATTGTGATAAATATCATGAAGTTCAGATTCTACAACAACATAGTCAAAGATAGGTTGCACATTGACACGATTCATAGCCTACTTGGGAAAAAATGAGCTCTTTTTAGCCATTAGGGTTTTTGGGATCCTAGGGCAAGAGGTTCAAATAAGAGATGGGTTCACAAAATGATTTCATAAAAACTGAATTAAATCTAATTTTAAAGTCAGTAATATGATGAATTATAGTAAAGTACAAATGTTAGGCTCTCTAATGATGCAACCATGTAAGAAAATAGGAGAGATAAGAGACTTATCTGATTTACGCTTAATTTGAAACATATATAAACTGGAATAACTGATGAACAAGATGGGGAGAGTGTCATAAATGTTTAGTATTAATTTTACACTTCATGGACAAAGTTAGACACAGGTGCCTGGGCACCAAAGACCAATTCTGGGTGCCGGTGACTGTGTAAATGCTCAATATCTACTTTTTCTTATGTTTCTAGGGTTTCATAATTAATCTTTTTTAATCACCTGATAATCACAATTTGTTCACCAGGGGTACCTATAACATGCAACATAAACCCTGGCTACCTACACAAGCTCACAAAAACATCAAATCAGAATGAAATATGTAATATGTGAAGTCGCACTGACCCTAGTGGTCACTCGAAGAGTGAAGATATGACTGAGCGCTGCACTACATTCTACATTCCATGTAGTTCTTTTTGTTTGTGTGTGAAATTATGTCCTTAGGTTACACTTGCACCAATGACACCAAGATAGCGGGCTATAACTATCTTTGATGTAAATGTGTGAGATGGAATTCAACACTTCCCCTTCCTATGTAGTGTATGCAACCCAAAAGTGCAGTCCCTTTGATAGTAATGATAATATGTAGGTGTGATTGCCCCTTAGAATTCCCAACCAGAATAATAGTATGTATGTTGTGTATACACATGGATGTCTTATTTAAATTTCAACCCTAATGACATGACATGTTGACTATGACCTCAGGATAAGGATAAGAAAACTAAAAAGGAAGACCATTGTAGTCATATTTTATACCCTTAGACCAATAGTCTAATCCCATGCACACCGACCTATCGCCCAGCATGTGTTGGGCGCTCACCCAAGGCATGCGCGGGCACCGAGTCTCTCCTTTATGTGAGTTTCATGAGAATGCATCATCTTAGGATAGATAATCAAATCCAGGACAAAAAAGAACTATACAACATTCTTAAGAACTTAGAATGAGTTGTCATCTCATTATATGTAGAAAAGAGAAATAACAAGCAACATATGGAGATGGTTCATACAGAAAGGAAATGCATGAGTATTATATTCCTGAACATATAGATGATTTATAACAGAGTATCATATTCATACTAACATAGTCAATAACCCACATTACATCCCTTGAGGTCATAGCAGATCCTCATATAACTATGCAGATCCAAGTCATCCATCAAAGCCATATTATGCTCATCATACTACAAAGAAGAATGAAAACCCATCCCCCTAAATGTGCCATCACTCATATGTCTCTCCTAATCCCTAACCTATACCATCCTCCATTCTTTTTCTGCAGGGCTTCACCTCTCTTTTCTCTCCTTCACCCTATATATCTTTCTTCTATCGGGCACTTGTATATATAACCTTAGCACCCACTGCCATGCTTTACAGAAGTTATAAATCAGTCGCCAAGTGTCAAAGTGGTCCTCCATGGGAGCACACCTTCAAATATCTGAGCTCTCCACTTTGTATGATGATGCTTTTCTAGAACCTTCCATCACATGCTTGGAATATTCCCTTTTTGATCCCACAGTTTCTAGGCTGATACCTTATCCACAAGGGTCATGCTTTTCTTGTGTGCTGCTTGGGATGCCGAATATGGCTAAGTAAAAAACTTGTTTTTCCTTGTGTGCGCTATGGGTTCTATAAAACCCTGCTAGAACCCTTTCCTCCATGCCTTAAACCTGTGCACCTTTCTTCAACTAGGTCCCACACACCCACTTGCCTTCTTGTACTTAGATAATATTTTGGGGCCCAACATCACCCCACACTATGCCTGTTCTCCATCCTCGGAAACAATCTTCAATAAAGAAATAAAGAATGGCGGATCCTTACAAATGGTCGGGATGAAAGAATATGGAATGAAGAAATGTGGAAAAGAATGAAAGAATGGGGAACTTTACTTCTGGAGGAGGAGAAAGAAATCCTTCCCCAAATCTACTTCTAACTTTCCCCAAGTGTCAACCTCATTATGAGCTTGCTGACAAAGGTCACCCACTAGGGCGATTACTTCTTCAAAACTTAGCTCCTCCCCCTTATCACTCATTGTCTCTACAATCTCCTCCAATTGTTTTCCCAAATCCTTGAGCACATCCAACCTCCGAGTGATTTGGGGGTGTAATTCCTTCAGCTGGTTTTTGATTGAGCCCCGCAATGTCTCAATGGCCTCTGATTTCTTTTCTACTTCGGCTAGGATTTTGTCTTACTCAGCCCTGTTCCCCTTATTATTTTCCTAGAATTCCTTGAGTTCTGCTTCATGGGTAGCAACAAAGATACTTGCTACTCTATCCCTATCTACACAATTATCATAGGTAACCTCAGCAACTTGTGTAATGGCTTTTACATTGGCGAGGATCTTGTTGTACTGAGAAACAATTTCCATAACCTTCATCTTATTTTCTTTTACTTGGTGCGCCAACCCCCCCTCTGCTGATTCTAGGGAAAGTGGCCACCTCTCCATAGTGAGTATGTGGGTCAAGTCCTTTAGGCATTGTAAAGACGATCCATACTTTTGCACGGGTGTTGTTAAGTCTAAATGCTTTAAGACAATGACATCCATGATCATCTCTATCTTCTTGTATGCCTCGCACACCCTTTCCTTCTCATATTGTCGGGCTCGGACGCCTCCAACTGAGCGCCAATTTTGTGTGACCTCCTGCTTTAGAAATCCTTAATTTATGGCCTTCTAAGAGCTCCTCATCCCTTTTCTCCAACTCTAACTCTAGGAACTTCACCCTGTCATTTCTCCCGAAGATTCTGGCTTTAACCTCAACTAAAACTTTGTTGAGCACATTACAACTTTGCTCATCTGATAATTATTGAACATTCACTAAGGGGTTTATCCCTTTTGTTTTTGGCATTTTCATCAATGCTCCTTGGCTTACCTCAAACTCGAGCTTATTAATGTGGGACTTAAATGCCCATGACAACATTTTCCTTGTCTGAGGGTATGCACCTTCCTCATTAAATGAAGCCATGGTTAAGAGCTGTTCTGTTGGCATGGTGCTCTGGAAGTGCACGCGCAACACCTTGTTCAGGTCATCAATGTAGCCCATTCCTTGAATTTGTGTTGCTTCTGTGCTCCTTCTCCCTATGTGTGTGGCCCTTGGAAAGCTTACAACCAAACTCAGATCTCCTCCCATGCTACCATATTCTTTTCCTATGCTTTCCTCCTCAACTTCCTTCATCAATACATCTATGCTGCATTCAACCTCTTATTCTAACAGGTCCTTGATGATTTTTGCCACTTATTTCTTCGCGGCCTCATCTACCTGTTCCTTCATGAGGCTTGGGGTCTTCTGATCCTTTGTATTTTCTTCTCCGCTGATCCACAGGGATCCAAAATGACTCTACTTTATCAAATCAGCCAACATAAAGAAGAAAAAATGATACATGGAGGTTCTGTCTATTGTCCCGTGACAGGACTCTTTCCTTCGTGCAGATTAGCGCTTTCCTAGAACCATCCCTCGCGTATTTTGGCAGTCCCGGCTCTCCCAGACATAAACTCTTCCTTCAAAAAGCCCAGAATTAGCGCTTTCGTGTCCCATGTCTCTTCTTTTGCATGACCTTTGTCCCATTCTCCAGTGCATGAGAGAACTCAAGAAAGGATATAAATGCATGTTATCGGAAGAGACGAAAGGCATCAAAGTCATGGCAAGTGAGTAAGAAGACTTAGTGTTGGAATTGTGATTTTTAGAAGCAAGGAGTAATTGAGACAGTCAAACAAGTAACCTGGGAGGAAGTGTGAGATAACAATTATCTACTTCTCTTTCATACTTATTGTAAATTTTGCACTTGTTATTTTGAATTGGTGAATAAAAGTGGGAAGAAAGAGAAATTTCCCTTCTCGACTAGTTTTCCTCCTCCAGAGGTTTCCAGGATAAAATTGTTTGGTGTTTATGAAGTTAAATTATTTCCTTTCCTGGAAAATTGTTGATTCTAAGCACAAGTATAATTCATTCATTAGCTATCTCTGTTAATTTCTAATAGAAATTAGAACAACAATGATTAATTATGATTATGTGGATAATTCCAAAGTTGAAGAGTTTATAGATCATTTTGGTATCAGAGCTAATGATTATCCAGGAATGTGGCATTCATTCTTGGATTTGTATGACATCGACGAGATCTAAAGGCGAAGAGGCTTTACCTTGCGATCCAGAAATTTCTACAAAGAAGTGGAAACAGAGAATTTGGGGACAAATGGAGGAAGAGAACTTGGTCCGTAGAATCGAGATGCTGGAGACCATGATGGATAGGATGTTTAGAAGGCAATAAGATCTTGCTAATCTACATAAGACAACTTCTGTCAAACAAGACTCCATGGACTCAGTGGTTCAGGACTTAGCTGAAAATTTTGGCATAGGAAGGAGCCACCATGAGGAAAGTTATGGGGAAGAGCATGAAGAAGAGACTTCTAACACAAGAGAAAAGGTAAAATCTTATCATACTCCTTTTAAAGTTGAAACGAAAGTTTGATATTAAAAGCTTTGAATGAAAAGTAGATGCAGAGTTGCTTGATAAATGGTTAAAATAGTTGAAAAGTCTACTTTAGTGTCCATAATGTCACTGAGGCACATAGGATCACCTTTGCATATCTCAAGATGGAGGGACATGCTCTGTTTTGGTGGGAAACCCATCTATCCTCTTGTGAAAAGAAGAAGTGTCCTATTGTGAAATCTTGGCAAGAATTTAAAGAATTAATTAGAGCTAACTTCTATCCTATTGGCCACAAGACTGACCAAATGATTAAATGGCAATATTTTAGATGACGCAGTGGCCAAAGTGTGCAGGACTATACTATGGAGTTTTCAGAGGCAAGTCATGTTGCTTAACATGGACTTAGAGGATGATTATATTCTGACCAAGTACTTGGGAGGACTTTACACTCACCTTCGAAGAAAAGTCATCTCCTTAAAGCCCAAAGATCTCAAAAAAGCATGCGTACAAGCGTACTACATAGATGATGGAAAGAAGAAAGGAGAAGCAAAGCCAAGGTTAAAGCAACCAAAAAATTTGCAGAAGAAAGAGTTTGGGAAAACAAGTAACAAGGGTAAGTGGAAAGGAAAAGGTAAACAAGCTGCCACTACTTTGAATACTTGTAAAGATTTCTAAGAATTTTTGCAAGAACTGTGATATCAATGGTCATACTGATGCTACATGTTGGAAGTTGCATCCGAAGTTACATCCAAAGAAACAAACCAAGGACTCAAAGCAGTCCATGAAAGCTGTGAAAATAAAAGGGGAGGTGGAAATCGAAGATGACTTTGATGTAGATGAGAGGCTTGGATGCACGGCCACCAACATGGATAGCCAAGAAGAGGAGATGCATAGAATATTCCAGATCAAAATCCAGATCAAGAGAACTAAGGTAAATGCTTTGGTTGATACCGATTCTTAGTATAACTTGATTTTTGAATTAGTTGTAAAGAAGCTTGGTCTTGATACTTATGAAGCATCCACACCCTTATCCTTTGGGTTGGGTGAATAAGGGTGTTGAAATTTAGGTAACAAGAAGATGTAAGGTCAATTTTGGGATAAATACCCAATATATTGATGTTTTGGAAGCTGACGTTATTCCACTTGATGCTTTTGATGTTGTGTTCGGAAGTCCTTACTTGTATATTAGGGATGCTATATTTATGAGAAGGGAAAACTATTAGAGATGGGTCAAGGATGGGATCAACTACAACATTTGGGCACACCAACGTAAGACATAGAGTTACTATGGTGAGTGCTAACCAAGTAAAATGACTTATTTAGGAAAATCATAATCAGTTTTGTTTACTTTTATTAAAGGATAAACAAGATGGGGTAGAAGTTTTAGATATTTCTAACCAGGGAAAGAAATATTTGGATAGTATTATTTAGTCTTTTCAGGAAGTAATTTAGGATCCTAGTGGGTTACCAACAAAATAGGAAGTAGAGCATGAGATTCAGCTATTGCCAGAGTCCCCTCTACTGAACATCATCTTGTATAGGCAATCCTTGCTTGAGAGTATTATTATCCATATTTTCCCCTGGGTAAAATTGGTCAACCATGACCCCGAACAGAAGAAACTAGAGAAATCACATTTAAATCCTACAATCAGGTAATAGAGGGACTCTACAATGGAGTGGCAGGGCCTGTAAAGTATCAAACGATCCTGTGCAAGAAAAAGTTAAATAAACAGCCCCGTCGAATGAGCCTATGCTTCAAATCTAGCAAACAGGTTGCAGCTGGGATCTAAAATGGAATAGTAGGGTCCGCTAAGGAGAAGATAGTGTCAAAGAAACCAGAGGCTCAAAGGAGAAGAAATGGCGAAGGCTCAAAGTTTTTGGGCTCTGCAAATGGTTCAGAACGGGCCCAAAAATGAATAAGTATGGAGAACCAGTGGAAGCCTCCAAGTGTCAACATGGTGCTATTTTAAAAGGAAAGTTTAGAGGTAGTCCCCAAATGAGCGCAGTCTCGCCACGTAGTCGAAATTAAAAAGTGGGATGGAGTAGGCCCAAATTGGTTAAGTATAAGAGTGTAGGCGGAAGGTGCCACGTGTCTCAACGACGCTCCTTCAAAGGTAAAATCCTAAGCGGGTTTTCAAATGAGCGTGGGTCTTCCATGTATCCCAGGTCCAAAAAAGGGATAGATTCAGGGGTTGAATAGTCAAATTAGAGGCAGGATAGTTGAGGGATCCAAGTGTCAGCGCGATGCTCTTCCAAAAGTAAAATTTAGAGTGGGTTTCCAAATGAGTGCCAACCTGCCATGTGTCCCAGAGTCCAAAGAGGTGTAGTAGGCCATTGAAAATTTCAAAAGCAAGAAAAGGCATCCATGTGTCTCAACCACATAAATTCAAAGGTAAAATCTAGGGTTTGTTTTCAAACAAGCGTCATACCACCACATGTCCAAGGTCAGACCTTTGGCTCCGCCAAGCAAAGGACTCGGGAAAAATACAATGGGAAACCATGGAGCCTGCAGAAGCCGCCACATGTCAGTCTAGTGATATTTCAGAAGAGAAAGGTAGGGGCCAAATCTCCAAGGTGCGTAAGGCCGCCACATGGAGCCTGTATGGATAGACTCCTTAAATATTGTGCTCTCACAACCCTAATATTCAAATGACCATATCTTTTGACTGGAAAATCAGATTTGGGTGGGAGAAGAATTTTTGGAAACATCTCAACACCCTCTACACCTTGGGAACATAAAATATCATTCTTAACAAGATTTGGTGGGTGAAAAATGGGAAAAAATTTTCTAGTCCATAAATGCAGAATCCAATTTCTTCAACTACCAGATCTGATTCAATTTCATCTGTTGTTCTTCCTGCTTCAACTTGCCGAGCAGTCAGAGGGAACCAGAATCGACAGATTGTGTGTGGATTTTAGAGAGACATTGATTGGAGGTGGTTGATATTTCAGAGTAGGATTCAATGCGTCGCAAAGGTGGTTGAAGCAAGATTTGAATTTTAACTCCTCTTTCTCTTATTCTTCCTATATATTGTAATGAAGGGGGCATATTCAATTTTTTTGATCTTCTCTCTTCTACCACCCTCTCTCTTTCATCCTTTGGGTAGAACATAGAGTCTAAGCCTCCTTTTAGAGCTCTATAATGGTGTTTTATTTCCTCTTTCCCACTAACAATGTACTATGTGAATGTTTGGAGTAATAAAATCTATTTTGTGATGCATCTATCCATCCTTTGCTTATTTTGTTGTCTCTCCTCACCTCTCTTCATTGCAGGGTGTATTGTGCATACTCTGATGTCATTTTTAGGCTATGGGAGCTATGCTTAATGGGTTTTGAAGTGGTGTTCTATGTGAAATCTATCTCTGGTTTGTGGTGCATCTTGTCCAGCCTCTCCTCTTCTCACCTCTCTCCACTTCAGGAAGTCAGATCTGTGACTCAACCAATTTATTTTCTGGTGTATCATCTCTTAGTGTATGATCTTTCACCCTCTCTCTCTCTGTATCCCCTTGGAATGGTTAGATTAGGATAGAATAGGTTCTTCTTGCACTGGAGTAGCTTGTGGAAGGTATATTAGGAAGCAAGAACTAGCTTTCTCCAGAGGTCCATCTCAAGTTTTGCAAGTCCCACAACTTGATAGATGGTCCCATGTTGTGCAATCACACTGAATGCGCCACTTCACAACCAAGCCATTCAGGGGTGCTATGATTTTCTACTAACATTTTTAACACATTTAGTGGGACACTGAGGTTAGATCTTCCATCTTTCCAAGGTGTCTCATTACAACAGTAAACCATAACCATCATGTGACAACACTAACAGTTTTTGCATGCTTGGTGGGAGAGGTCTGAAGCACCTTACCACTTCATCTTAGTAGGTTGGTGTGTTCTTGTTAATGTTCATCCTTTTGAGGCACATGCAAGCATATCTACCGACTCCATTTGGTCAATAAAACATTCTCTGAGTTTCAGCCTTTTCCATCCATTTCCACTCATTTTCATCCATTTTCTTCTTCCATCTCTTTCATTTTCTCCCATTCCATGAAGTTGTGAAATCATGACTTCATTCCCTTCATGGAACTCACACTTACAACAGTAATGCAATCCACCTCCAATGCATTTTCCAATTCCTCCAAATCAGCATTATAATCAAATCCAGGACCATTATGCTTACCCATATGAGCATTTCCAAAGTCAGTTTTGCTATGGAGATTATCAAGAACAAGGGGACACATACAATGGTGATAGCTATGTGAAGAAGGCTGGTTTTTTGGAGAAAATTTAAAGAATGGAGGCTGACATGGTTCATTCAAGATCCATAGCACAAATGAAGGCATTCAAGATTGGTTGTAGGGCACCTTGTCCATGGGAAAGACCTTTTCCAAGACATTACAGCTCTCAGGAGAAGCTTTACTTCATGGTTGAGGTACTGCCTCAACTTATACAATGGATTAAGGACATTAAGGCTTATGAGCAAAGTGCGAGACAACCTTGTCAATGGGTAAGTAAATCACCAGCTCCGTGTCCTTCATTTTCTCTTTCTAAAGCTTTATCATTTCAGCAGTGTCAAGATTCAAGCCCCTCAATTGTTTCCCCAAGTGTTGGTTTCTCTTCTCCATCTTTTGATCTTCCACCTCATCTCAGTTCCTCTATCCTTTTCCTTCCCACTCAGTCATTCCCTTGAAATAAATAAGAAGTTCCACCTCCTTCCCCACCAAAAACATTTGCAAATCTGGTTAAACCCAAAATTTTCACTCCTCTTGCTTTACCAAGTTCATGTTGGGAAGATACTCAAGAATCTAGTCAAGAACAACAAGAGGAGGAATCTAACAGAGAAGAAATGATAGAAGATCTGACATGTTGGGTCTCCAGGTTTGGGTTTACAAATATCCCCTTGATGGTTAAGCCAATAGAGGAGGTCAAGGTTGAAGAGCTAGTGGTGGCTGAGGATGAGTTTGTAGTAGAGGAGGAGGACCATACAATTTCAGAGACTCCAAGTGTGGAGTAGGCCACAAAAGAACCTTCAGTTTTTCATCCCACTTCATCCCCTTCGAGATCTAATGTTTAAGAAGAGTTTGATCTTTCAAAATTCATGTTTGAGGATGAAGGAAACCATGGTGAGAAATTTTTAGATCAGGAGGGCACCATGGAAGAGGTTGAGCACATGCAACAAGATAACAAGGAGGTAGATTATTTGTCTGACTTGGAGGATTTCTTTGATGGAGAAAATCCCATGGAGATCACATCATTTTCTCCTCCATCATCCACATTCCAAGCACATGAATGTATTTCCATGAAGGAGGGAATTCAAGAACAACAACCTATGTCTCACAAAATCCCTCTAGAACCAAGGTTGGAAGATATGAGTCTTCCATGTTCTTTACAAAATAAGGAAGAAGAACATCCAGCTCCAAGCCCAGTTAAAGAGGAGCATATGGAGGTGACCAAGACATATTTAGAGGCACTGAATCATGATCTGGTTGCACAAGAAAACACAAACCCCTCTCCCTTTTAACCTCTCCAAAAATCTAATTTTTTGGAGGAGCTTGAACTCACTAGCTTCATGTTTGAAGATGAAGCTTCATATGGTGAAGATAACAAATATTTTAAGATCACCATGCAAGGGGGAGAGAATTTGCTACAACAGGGAAGTAAAGATTTTGATTTCTTATCTGACTCAAAATAATGTTTTGATGAAAAGAAGCCAATTGAAATTGTAATCTTTTCTTCCCCATCATTCATTCTTCAACCACAAGAACCTGCTACCATGGAAGAGAACGTGCAAGCACAACCTGTAGTTTGTAATATGCCTCTTGAATCAAAGTTGGAAGATTTTTATCTTCCAAAAGTCACACCTGCTGCAAAGGAAGAGAAAGAGAATGAGGTTATCATCCCTCTCACATCACCCATCCAGGAAAATAAGCAAAAAGACTCCATTTTTGGAGTTAAAATTCAAAGTAAGGGGCACATTCAAAGGATCAGACTATGCCCAATCAGGTACTTGGCTTCATTGGAGCCAAGGGAGAATCCAAAAAAAATCATGACTACTTCAGCGCATGAGGATGAGTATCAAAGTACCAAGGGTCATCATCAACAACTCTAGGAGTTCAATGCCAATTAACTGGAGGAGGTATTTTTAGTTGATGTAGATACCTTGATGATTTGGTGGAGGACCATCTTATAGCTATTTTTTCACTCATATAGGCAGCCATATTCAATTTCAAAGAATTTTCATGGATACCCCTTTTGAGAAAGGGAAGCTACTTCTCCTTGCCTATAGTAGGCTTTGTTTAGCTTTCTATCTCTCTGGTTAGTGTAGGAGTATGAGTAGAATTTGTTTTCAGCAAAAGAAGTGCTTGTGCACACACTTCATGTCTCATTTGAGGCATGTATCATTTTGTATTTGTACATAAGTTTTGTTCACATTCCTCCAGAGGTGTATAAGGCCAGGCCCTTTAGTATTCATGGTGGAAAAACCCATAGTTGTCTGTAACAATTGCTAAGTTCAAAATAAAACAAATGCAAAGAAAATAAAGCCATCTTCAAAATAGTCCATTCAGGGATAGATGAAATCCTTGAGTCAAAATAATTTTCTACTCTCAAAAGCCTTATTTCAAGATTTCTTATGAAACTTGAGAGTGCGAACACGTGGGTTGGTTCAAGGTCACTAAGTGTAAAGGGTTGGGCTCACAGTGGCTCAGGGATCATATTTTCAAAGCAAAAGGATCAGTATCAGGCTATTATAATTGACTTCATGCTTAATGGATGCTTCAAGGCTATTGGTCCCTTCATCTAGTAGGCAGAAGCCCTTGGGAGTCTCCAAATTGTTATCTATATTTTTCCCCCACGTAAAATTGGTCAGCCACAACCCCACACAGAAGAAACAAGAGAAATCACATTTAATTCCTATAATCAAGAAACAAAGGGACTCTAAAATGGAGTGGCAGGGGCTGCAAAATCTCAAATGACCCCATCGAATGAGCCCGTGATTCAAATCCAGCAAATAGGTTGCGGGTAGGATCTAAAATGGAATAGCAGGGTTGGAGAAGGAGAAGACAATGTCAAAGAAACCAGAGGCTTAAAGGAGAAGAAATGACGAACGCTATAAGTTTTTGGGCTCTACAAATGGTTCAAAACGGGCCCTAAAATGACTAAGTATGGAGAACTAACATAAGCCTCCAAGTGTCAATGCAGCGTTATTTCAAAAGGAAATTCTGGAGGCAGTCCCCAAATGAGCACAGTCTCGCCACATAGTCCAAATTAAAAAGTGGGATGGAGTGGGCCCAAATTGGTTAAGTATAAGAGGGAAAGCGGAAGGTTCCACGTATCTCAACGACTCTCCTTTAAAGGTAAAATCCTGAGCGAGTTTTCAAATGACCGCGGTCCTTCCATATATCCCAGGTCCAAAAAATGGATAGAGTCAGGGGTTGAATAGTCAAAGTAGAGGCAGGCCAGCAAAGGGAGCCAAGTGTCAACACAACGCTCTTCCAAAAGTAAAATTTGGAGTGGGTTTCTAAATGAGTGCCAACTTGCCACATGTCCCAAAGTCTGAATAGGTGTACTCAATCATTGAAAAGTCGAAAAGCAAGCAGAGGCCTCCATGTGTCTCAACTGAGTAACTTCAAAGGTAAAATCTAGGGGTTGTTTTCAAACAAGCACCAAGCCACCACGTGTCCAGGGTTAGACCTTTGGCTCCGCCAAGCAAAGGACTTAGGAAAAATACAAAGGGACATTGTGGAGCCTATGGAAGCCATCATGTGTCAGTCTAGCACTATTTTTGAAGTGAAAGGTAGGGGCCAAATCTCCAAGGTGCACGAGGCTGCCACGTGGACTGTGTATGGATAGACTCCTTAAATATTGTGCTCCCATAACCCTAATATTCAAATGGCCATATATTTTGATTGGAAAATCAGATTTGGGTAGAAGAAGACTTTTTGGAAACATATCGACACCCTCTACTCCATGGAAACATAAAATATCATTCTTAATAGGATTTGGTGGGTGAAAAATGGGAAACAAATTTCTAGGGAATTAATGCAGAATCTAATTTCTTTAATTACCTAATCTGATTTGATTCGATCCTTCATTCTTCCTTCTTCAACCCACCGAGCAGTTAGAGGAAACCCGAATTAACATATTTTGGGTGGATTTGATAGTGGAATTGATTGGTGGTGGTTGACATTTTAGAGAAAGATTCAATGGGTTGCAAAGGTGGTTGAAGCGGGATTCAAATTTTCTCTCCTCTCTCTCTTATTCTTCCTATATATTGTAATCAAGGGGGAATATTCAAAGTTGTTGATCTTCCCTCTTTTTCCCCCTCTCTCTTTCTTCCTTAGGGTAGAACACGGAGTCTAAGCCTCCTTTCAGGGATTTGTAATAGCATTTTATTGCCTCTTTCCCACTAACAATGTACTATGTGAACTTTTGGAGTAATAAAATCTATTTTGTGATGCATCTATCCATTCTTTTCTTGTTTTATTGTCTCTCCTCGCAACTCATCATTGTAGAGTGTACTATGCATACTCTAATGTCTTTTACAAGTTCTGGGATCTGTTCTTAATGGGTTTCAAAATGGTGTTCTGTGTGAAATCTATCTCTAGTCTATGGTGCATCTTGTCCACCCTCTCCTCTTCTCACCCCTCTCCACTTCAAGCAGTTGGATCTATGACTCAACCACTTTCTTTTTTGGCGTATCACTACTTAGTGTAGGCTCTTTCCACCCTCTCTCTCTCTCTCTTTGTCCCCTTGGAATAGTTAGATTAGGATATAATAGGTTCTTCCTGCACTAGAGTAGCTCATGGCAGGTAGATTAGGAAGCAAGAACTAGCTTTCTCAGTAGGTCCATCTCAAGTTTTGCAAGTCCCACAACTTGAGAGATGGTCCCATGTTGTGTAATCACACCGAATGCCCCATTTCACAACCGAGCCATTTGGAGGTGCTATGATTGTGCACTAACAAGTATTGAAGTAAAGAAACAACTCCAAGAGCTACTAGACCAAGGGGTGATACGTCAGAACACCTTGCCATGTGGTTCACCTATTGTGATGGTGCCAAAGAAGGATGGTTCTTTGAGAATGTGCATCGACTACCACCCTTTGAAAAAGATCACCATAAAGAACAGATATCCACTTCCTGGCATAGATGATCTCTTGGACCAGCTTCAACATGCCAAATTCTTCACAAAGTTGGATCTCAAGTCTGATTATCACCAAGTCAGAATGAAGGAGGAGGATATATGGAAGATTTCCTTAAAAAAAAAGAGGGTTTGTATGAATGGTTAGTACTTCCTTTTGGGTTATGCAATGCACCCACTACATTTATGAGATTGATGAATGATATATTGTGGGATTTCATAGATTCATCTGTAATTGTATGTATAGATGATATCTTGATGTTTAGTGCCACATGGAAAGAACATCTAACTCATTTATAACAAGTCTTGCAAGTTCTCAAGGAGAAACAACTACTTTGTAATATGAAGAAATGTGAATTTTCCAAACAATCACTTATCTATCTTGGGCACGTGGTTAGAGGAGGAGAGCTATGAGTGGATCCAAATAAGGTGGAAGACATCACTAATTGGCCAAAATCAACAGGAGCCACAAAGACTAGGAGTTTTATGGGAGCAACACAATACATGTGGAAGTTCATTCTGGGCTTCTCCATTATTGCAGCACCTCTGCACATAGTGGCCGCAAAGAGTAATGGTTTTGAATGGGGTAAGGAACAAGACAAATCCTTTGAGTTGTTAAAATATAATATTAGTCATGCTCCAGTACTTGCTCTTCCCAATTTGCAACAACCTTTTGAAGTAGAGACAAATGTCAGTGATTATGCTATGGGTGCAGTGTTGCTTTAAGGAGGTAAACCCATATGCTATCATTCTGAAACTTTCACTTCAGAAGTCAAAGTATATTCAATATATGATAAGGAAATGTATGCACTAGTTCAAGAAATTAAAAAATGGAAGCATTATTTATTGGGTAAAGAAACTATTGTGCAAATTGACCACAAACCTCTCCAATATTTGTAAGCACAATCTAAATTGCAGCAAGCATGGAACTACAAATGGATGGGGTTCCTTCAGAAATTCCATCTGATGATAAAATACAAGAAGGGTAGTATAAATTTGGTGGCAGACATGTTGTCTAGGCCATCTACACAGGATAATTTTTCCTGTTTGGCCACTATATCTAAGATCAAGCCCTTCACGAAGGTAGCTTGGGGTGACATTTCAGCAGTTACAGTCCCAAGCGAATGAAAGGATGGGGATTGAAGATTTTTATCTCAAGGATGGGCTGCTCTACCAATGGGGGAAGCTTTGCGTGCCAAAATAAGAAAGAATTCTATTAATGAGGGAAGCACATACCTTGAAATTAGTGGGACATTTTAGTGTTGGTAAGACCCTAGACCACTTTCAAAGGTACGTGTATTGGCCCAATATGCAAGAATAAGCATTAAAATTTATACGTGGATGTAAAATTTGTTGTACCAGTAAGCCTAAGACTAGGAACGAGGATTTGTATATGCCTTTTCTAGTACCTTCTCATCTGTGGGAGGACATTTCTATGGATTTTGTAGGAGGATTACCTATGTCTAAACATGGCCATGACTATCTATATGTTTGTGTTGATAGATTTAGTAAGATGTGTATTTTTATGGCATGTAAAAAGATAGTGAAAGCACATGAGGTAGAAAATATTTTCTTTTCTAATGTATGGGTGCATTTTGGTTTGCCAAAGTCTATTGTTTCTGATAGGGATTCCAGGTTCTTGGTGAAGTACTGGACTACTTTGTGGGACAAGATGGATACCAAATTACAGATGAGCACAAATTTCCATCCACAGATAGATGGACAGACAAAGGTGGTAAATAGGACTTTGGTATAGTTGATCAAAGGGTATAACAACAAATATTCAAGGACTTGGGATGAGTCCTTAGCCTAAATTCAAATTTCCTTTAATCGGGCAGTACACACATCCACTATGAAGTCATCGTTTGAAGCATGCTTGGGATATCTACCTACAAATCTGCTCAACATAGCGGTTGGGAAGAAGGATGAGCAGGAGAAACAAGACACAGAGGTGACTAGAGAAAACAAATTTATTGAGAGGATCCAACAAATCCATCTCAAGGTCAAATAATAGCTAGAGAAATCTCAAGCCAAGTACAAATCTAGGCATGATCAGCATAGGAGGGAACATAAAATTCATGTTGGAGATAAAGTTTTGATTTACTTGAGCAAGGAGAGACTACAAGGTCAAACACGAAAGCTCAAGCCACTATGATATGGGCCCTTCACCATACTGGAGCAAGTTGGAGAAAATGATTTTCGACTTGATTTTCTGTCATTTATGAGGATGTAATCTGTAGTAAATTGTGAGAACTTGCACCTATATGAGTCATCCATGCTAGATGAATATGACGGACTATGGTTGCTACCTTCCATTGAGGATTGCATCCTGAAATCATGAGGAGAATTGGAGGAGAACGTGGTATTGTAGCATAAGGTCAGAGAGACTAGGAGAGGTCCGCAGGAGTCTTGGCAGATTAGAATGAAAGGAAAGACACCAAGGCAAGCCCGATGGTACTCAAAGGAGCAAGTGAGGGAATTTTTTGCTCATCTACTCCCCCACTAAGATTTTGTGGGACCAAAAGCCTCCTAAGCAAGGGAGGTGTAATCCATAGGGATCCAAAATGACTCTACTTCATCAAATCAGTCAGCATGAAGAAGGGAAAATAATACATGGAGGTTCTATCTTTTTAGTAACAAGACCACTGCCCTGTGTAGGGTGATGGTTATAGAACCGCCACCCAACCAGGGTGACAGTCCTAGGACTGTTGATTTGAATTGGGTGGTGGTCCTGGATCTTATGGACAAAAAACAAAAATATGAAACTGAACAACCCAGAATTTGAAAGGCTTTCTGTGTCTCTTCTTCTCCATGAACTTTCCCATCCTCCAATGCATGGGAGGACATGAGAAAGGCTATAAATACATGTAGGTAGAGGAGAACAAGATCATCGAAGCATGAAAGTAAGTGAGAAAGAAGTCTTAGTGCTAGATTTGTGTTTTGTAGAAGAAAGAGTATTGAGACAGAACAAGCAAGTATTTGGGAGGAAGTGTGAGATATTATCTACTTCTCTTTCACACTTATTGTAAATTTTGTACTTGTTATTTTGAATTGGCCAATAAAAGTGGGAAGAAAGAGTAATTTCCCTTCCTAACTGGTTTTCCTCCTCCGGAGGTTTCTAGGATAAAATTTGTTAGTGTTTATGAGCTTAAATTATTTCCTTTCCTGTTATTTGTGGATTATAAGAATAAGCATAATTCATTCACTAGCTATATCTGTCATTTTCTAAAGGAAATTAGAACAACAACGTTTATATTGTGTTTCTTTGGACAATTCCAAAGTTGAAGAGTTTACAGATCACTAACCCTTACGTAGGATAAGCATTATTTGTAATTGTTAGGGGTGCATCCTTTGTTATCAATGGGATACGCCATGTTATTCCCTATTGCATAAGTTCATTGCAAAGTTGGGGAACTCTATAGTTCTCTAATCCTCCCTAATAAAGTTGAAATAACATCATTTGGAAAGGATTGAGTCCCTTGTTTGGGTTCTTGTTGTGTAGGGTTTGGTTGAGAAGACATGTAATACCCTATTATAAATTGTTCGACATTGTCATTCTTGGTTTCCATGAAAATAAGAGATGTAGGATTTGTGGCTGATACATTGTTATTGAACATTTTAGAGGTATGAATCTTTATCATGTCCAAGGACTCTTCTATCATACGAAGGGGATTAGCAATTCATGTAAAAATGTCATGTTCTCATGATTTCATGATAATGTGAGGTCTAGATATGACTATTGGGTAAGGACGTGTTGCACTCATAACAGTCATCTTGTTTGACTTGGATTGAACATATTGCATGTTTCAAGGTTGATTGACCTCCTCTATTCTCACATTACTAGTGGGGTTTGAGACATATATAGGGAAGGCCTACACCGTTTTTGCATATTTATATGCCCTTCCTGAGAGGGAAGGGGATTGTTGCAGGTGAACATCAAATTATCTACCAAAAATATTTGAGGAGGTATAAAATACCTATAGAATAGGGAAGACGGGATAAAATTGGACTAATGAAAATGAAACTAAAAATGAAATAAGAAGTAACTATCCCTTCATGTCAAGCTCACCAATTTTGTATGCCTCAAAATCAACATGTGGTTTCAGACGCACGTGACCTCCCTAGGTCGTGTTGAGATAATAGAAACATGTAGGATTAAGGAGATGTTGATAAGTGGATATAAGACAATTAGGAACTAATATTGGATAATGTGAGTTCCTATAAGATGATTTTCCAAAAGGGTAATTAGAGGCTATGCACAGGTAGCATAAGTTTGATATTGTTTGATTGTTTTACTTGATTTGAATACTAAACTACGATGCAAGTTATTTTTAAATAACTAAGAAAAGAAAATACAGCTTAAATAAAAGATGAGTGCTTTTTAATATTTTAATTAGATAAATTCATTCCCGATTAATTAACCAAAATGAAATGAATAATGTAATCTATTTTTCTGAAAATAAATAATTTGGAAGAAGCTCATTAGACAAACATTGATATTTATCTACTCTAAATTAATTAAAACAAGATAAATCTAAAGTCATAAACAAAGAAAAATATCTAAATAATAATCTACTTCTACACTAAATAAAAAAACAGGGAATAGCCAGATGTAGTCATTCTTCTGTTGAAGGATGAGAGGCTAATATAGTCTGTAGAAAAATTTAATCTAATTTGTAGTTGTGGATATCTATCTTCTTCTAATTTTTTGACCGCGGAATCACATGAAGAAATAAGGCTTCTTAGAAGCAATTTCCTCTTCCCATGATACTTCCCCAAGAAAATAAATAAAATTAACAGAAAAACTAATAGTGAAGAATTAAAATTATAAGTGCAGACATAGAAGCTTCCTCAAGATTATTTCCATTGCAGATCCACATGAATAAGAAGGGAAGAAGATTTCAATAGAAGTTTGTTTGTACGCACAAAAATCTAGAAATGAAGAAATGAAATACATGGAACCTTTCTATTAATTCTTTCCCTAGAAAATCCACAGGGATAAGATGAGAAGAAAAATCAACACAAATATTATTACTGATAATACAAATTCTACTTCTTAAAACAAGTGTATCTAATGACAATATCATAAAAATGAAATATTTGAAAGAATTGCAAGTTCACCTCCAACCTGGTTATTGTAGAACTGTGAAAAATTCCAAGTGTGCTGATGATCCTTTTCCATCCTCATCTTCTTTTCCAGAGATGAGAGTCCAAATGATCTAGAGAACAAAGATAGTTACAGAATAAATCAAGAAGACGTTGGAGTAGACTGGTTGCAAGATAGGTGGTGAAAAATGCAAATGGATAGAAACAAAGAAATATATTGAGTTGTTTGTGTACTTCTTGGTAGGATTTTGGTAGAGTAACAGTGTAATTCAAATAAAAAATATCCAACTCATGCTAAGGGTAAAAAATTGGTTTTTATAGAAAAGTGGTAGAGAATAATTCAAGCACACTTGGCAATCAAGAAGTGTCAAATGATCAAAAAGAGAGGCAGTCAACATTCTAATAATAGTAAACATGGAAGAGGATTTCAATAGATATCTAACAGGAAAAAAATAAGGTTAAATGGTCAAGAAATAAGTGAGAAAGACACTAAAAAACTTAAGGCACGCTTATAGAACACACTGCTCATATTCTCAGATAAATGCACATGGAACATCCAGTCTGCGCAGAATGGTGGTTATGCAAAAGAGGTCACATAACCTCTAGTCTAGGAAAAATTTTGGTTACGTAAGCGTCGCGAATATTGCGTAACTTTTTCTCCATTTGCATGACTTAAAATCACAAAATACTCACGATAAACAAAAAAAGGCTTGAAAAGATAGAAAAATTTGAAACAAGGATAAAAAAGGAAAATGAACATGTTGAAGGAGAGAGGAAAGCATCTAGACTTCATCTATGTTCTAGAAAAGATAATTTTATTATTAGAGACTGTTATCATGAAATTACAACACCCTCGAATGGGCTTAGATTTGAGTGGGACATTTAGTGTAATTTGTGTAACATTGGACCATCTCTCAAGCTGTGGGACTTGCGGGATTGAGATGATCCTCTAGAGAAGGAAGGTTCCTACTCCTAAAATACCTGCCACAATCTACTCTAATGCAGGCTAGCAAACTATCTAATCTTAATCTAACTTTCCAAGGGACCAGGGAGAGAGAGTGCATGAAAAACAATCCTACACTAAAGCAGTGATACATAAGAAAAGGAGGGTTTTTGATTATAATCTCTACTCCCTGAAGTGGAGAGGGGTGACCAATGGAGAGGATGGACAAGATGCATCACAGACAAAAGATAAAGTTCACATAGAACACCTCTTAAAACCCATTAAACACATCTCCCAAAACCTACAATAGACATCAGAGATATGCATAGTATACCCTGCAATGATGAGAGGCAAGAAGAGACAATAAAATAAGCAAAGTATGGATAAAATGCATCACAAAATATATTTTATTGCTCCATGAGTTCACACAGTACATCATTAGTGGGCAAGAGGCAATAAAATGCCATTACAAAGTAAAGAAAAGGAGGCTTAAGCTCCACATTCAATCCTAGGGAAGAAAGAGAAAGGGGAAGGAGAGAAATTGAACAACTCTTCTACTTGGTATGATGAACCTTGGTACAACCCGCATTGGTTCCATCCACAGCCCTCAAACCCAGTTTGCACTAAAATAGGCCCTTGACTTCATTTTTTTGCTCGTTTAAGCCCTGAAGAAATTATGCAAGTTATCAAAATTACCTTGAGGGTGAATTTTTGATAATAGAGACTTTTACAGTGCTGCCGATGTAGCACCTGTGCATTTTTAGGCGTGTATAGCCACCAAGTCCAAGAAGAGGAGGAGATGGAGATGAAGATGGTTTTGTGGATGGAGATGATGGGTGGGGAGATAGAGGAGAGGTTGACATGTGGATCTAAATTCCAATAGTAAACCTCCAGGTCTTTCATTAGTATAGTTACATGCGAACCAGACATAGATAGATAGGGTAGTGTGACAAAGAGATGACATTGTTGACATAGTGACATCAGAGGACATCTAAGAGATATCAATTAACATGGCAACTATAGTAGGTGACAAAAGAAAGGGTTGTTTCCCATCGTATTTCCAAGGCCAGTAGGATGGGTGATATATTACAGGATTTATTAGTAGCCACACATGATGTGGGATATTATAAAGGATTGTACAAGGCAATCATCATAGAGAGCTAAATTTTATAGCCAAAGGACATGGATGAGGTCAGGGAGGTCAACTAGATCACATGGGCCATCTAGATCAGCTAGATTGTTCCAGATGCCACCACTGAGGTGAGATGATAGCCCAAGTAGTCCTGGAGTGGGAGAGATTCATAGATGAATCTATATATATATATATATATATATATATGGTATACGCCTCATAATGAATGTATATTCTTGTGTATAAATGTCGATTGTGGCATTGTGATGTATACTCATGTATATGACGTTTATGTTTGGACATTGTACATGGATATTTTATTGATATTTATAGATGACGATTGGTTTATTTTGCACATTGTAGTTTATTCATGGATGACTATTTATTTGTTATCATTAGTATGGTATATATCAATGTTATAGATATGATAATGATTATGTGAGTGATATTACTCATAGCTTGAGTTTCCATTCAAACATTGTACTTTAAAGCAACTTATTATGTTATTGCATAACGTAGTTTACATCATGATTATTAAGGAACCATGAAGAATAACTCATTATGTGCATAATACACACTAAACAAATTGTAGAAAGTAAAACAAACCCAAAATACACAGTAGATGTATACATTATGGCTATAAATGAACCAAGATTAAAACAAAATTATTTGTAATTAGTCAATAAGAAAAATAAAACACAAAAATTAAAGAAAACCCAATATATTGAGTAAAATAATGCACCATGGCTATAAATGAACCAAGATGATAATAAAATACTTATAATTGGTCAAGAAAGAATAGTAACAATGCAACACAACTATTAAAGAAAGAAAATTAACTATGCCCCTAATGTGTTCCATAGTGATGATTAAGAAAATTTGGATGCCCCCAAATAAGGATACATGTAAGGGGATTGGATCATAGTAAAGAGTGGGGTCACGTGACACTCTTTTTGGATCCACATTGAAGATTATTATGAGATTGAAAGTGTCATTATCCACAAACAAGGATACATGCAAGGGAGAAAATGAGATCTGATATTTTCCCAAGCAAGGATACACACGAGGGATATGATTGATTTGACTTTCCCCTAGATAAGGATAGATGCAAGGAGTAAGATGAATTGTTAGTCATAGGATAATTGGAAAAATCACTAGGATATGAGTTAAAATTTTTGATTTTGTGAAGTTGTTTTGATGTTTTTGATTTTTTTCAAGAGTTTTGTGATTATTTGAACATTTTGAATTTTTTATTTTTTGAATGTTTTGAATTTTTGAATGTTTTAGATTTTTTATTTAACTATAATAACCAGTGAGATTTAGTTATGTGATCAAGACCCACCCAAGCATACACAAGAACATAAATACTTATGAATATCAAGGGATGGATGTGTGAGAAAAGGATATAATGAAAGATGGTGAACGTCCCATCGGTGGTACCAGAATGTAAACAATGACAAAATAGTAAATGGAAGAAACATACAATAAAAAGTAATCCAGATTATTCCTTTGTGTTTCCTTACAACCTCGGATAAGATATATGAAGTGTGTCCAATGAAGTATCAAGATTTTGAATCTCATTGATGATTTTGAATGTAGATGGTCCAAATGTTATTGTAAATGTAAGAAACTTTGTGCTACGAGAAAGTGGATGAATGATTAGCTTTTTGATCAAATGGTTAGCCTAAAAACGTATGAATTTGAATGGAAAATGGGAAGAGTAATGTTACAAATTCCTTAAGATTCCAAGAGATGATTTGTGAAGGAATGAGTCTCTTATTTACAACTAAAGGGGAGGCCATGGATTGTGGATCAGGCTTTGAATAAGTTGTAGGTTAATAAATGCATTTTCCTGATTTAGCATGTTGATTTGGTCGACTATGCAGTTGGCTGATATTGAATAAGAATTTAATAGGATTTATTTCAAATTAGTTCACTCTTGATTTTATTCCATGGTAATATGTGAATATTTAGTTTCCCTTTTTGTAGGGTCCTAGAAATTGAGTGAGTGATCTAAGGAGGTGGAGTTGAGTGGAAGGTAAGTGGATATTTAATTGTAATATTATTTAATTAGGTAATTAAATTAGCGAAGGAGTGTAAGTGTATGTTTTATGCATGATAAAATTAATTAAATTAATTTTAGTGGGATGTGGGTGAATATTTGTAGTCACAAAATCATGCACTTTAAATATTATTTAATCCTGATTTCATATTACTATTTAGAAGGTTCTTGAGTGAAGAAAGTACTAATTAACCCCCATCTTTTGGCCATCTTATCTTATTTTAATTCACCATTCCTGACCTTTTATACCCACATGCTCCATCTGTTTCAGTCATTTGCTGTTATTTTAGCCTTGACTGGGGTGCTCAAGCCAGTACTAGGGTGCTTATGGGTGTCATGGTCCCACCATGGGCGCCCTGATCCTTTTTTATCTTTCCCTCCATTTTTGGTCTCTTTCTAATCACTTCGGATTCTTATCTTTTGTGTGGTCAGACATTTTGGAGTTAATTACAAAATTAGATCAAGAGGACCCTATAAATATAAATTTATGAGACCATGCACTAGCAACTACTATCTTCCATCTAGAGTTACATCCACTTGAAGATTATTTGCATCCATTATCTCCATCATAAGGACAAGGTTGTTTCATATGCATCACACTTTATAGGGGAGGGTTTTGAACCACCTTTCGAACCTATGAAACCCAATTTCAGATATTTTTCACAGACCAAGGCACCCTTTTTCCATACCAAAGTGACCAAAGGCGCCCCAGTATTTCTCCAGGCACTCCAGTCCAGCTAGATACTCCAAATCCATCCTTTTTGGGACTTGTACACAATCGTTCATGATTTATGTTTCTCCAATCACCTCTACAATATAGATCAAATATTCCTCCTAATCAGCTAAGTCTTTTCCTTTCTCTTCTTGCACATTAACATTTCTATTGTTATTAGATTAGTTGCTTGGGTCATTTCCTATAGTCGTTATTACATTTATTTATTATATTTACTTGTTGTTCTAGATTAGATTAACTATCCCCATTTCCCTTATTTTATTTAATCATTTTGGTGAACCTGAATCAATCATTCAAACTTCTAGGTTCTTCATTCATTGATTGTTACCATAGGTTTTGGTGATCATGAGTATCTCAATCAATGATTATTTTCTTGCAAATCCCGATTTACTACATAGAGTCCAACATTTTCTTTCTACTACTTGCATTCATGCTAACATGCATCTAGATTCGATGTATCAATCCTTTTTCGATGCTTTCTATTCGCACATAGTATTCAAAGCTAACCTTATCGCTGATGTTCACACTTATGATAATGACCCACCTCTACATATCATATACCATATTCATAATGTAGTTAAGTGAACTTTGATTGATTTCCCCTACTCCTACTAACCACTTTACATCACCTCTAGTTTCTCATGTACGAAAGGTATCATCTATTAGAAAACAAGACTTAACTTCTCTTTATCATGACCTTCAAGATGAAATTCATAAGTTACAATGGGCCACCTCCCATGCATCACCATCCTTGGATTCTACTTTATTGTTGCATACTCCATTCATTCCCGCCATTTCTGCTTATCCACTCCCGGATAACTTTGTCACTCCTAAGCTTCCCATCTTCAATGGGCATGGGGACATATAGGAACATCTTAGAGCATTTCATGTTTCTTTTCTTGATTTTTCTGATGATCATCTCCTTTTAGCTAATATTTTCCTCATAGTCTCCATGATTATGTGATGCATTAGTTTTATGACTTACCTGTTCACTCAATAACCTCCTTTACACATCTATTTGATGCATTTCTTACTCATTTTTCTATCAACATATGCTCTAATATTTCTTATGCCCATCTAGGATAACTTAAGAAAGGCTCAAATGAACACCTCACTAATTATGTTTTAAGGTATAAGAATAATTTAGCTAAAATGACAAACATGATTTCCAACCTCTGAGCTTCAAAATTTATTTATATAGAGTATATTACCACCGCTTCAAGATAGAATTCTCTTCAAAGCCTCTCCTTCGTTCAATCAACTTTTTCACAATCTCAAGCTTTGTGAGACTAAAATCCTATCCATCGCAAATCTTAAGTATCAAGAATAGACTTCTTCTGCTCCACTCATTTTCCTAAAAAGATGCCATTTAAACCATCTACAACAAAAACCAACCGACGCTAAAGTTAGTATCAACATTGTCACTCCCTTCTAAGGAGGTTCACCCACAACAAACTCGACATAAATTTAGCAACCTTCCCATGGCTCTGGATCTTATATTGAGACAACGTCTTGACATAAACCTTATTACACTTCCCCCTCCCCTTGAGTTAGACCCATCATGACCAAAAGGTAAAAACTACAATGAAGCGCTAGGGGGTGGTGGACTTACCCATTGAAAAGGTTGTCTTGTGTCCAGCTTATAGGCCTCAATACACTGTGCAAGTTTAGGCACTATTTCAACCATGAAGTCAATATTATCCTAAGGGATGTAATGTCTTGGGAAAGGGGCTCCCCATGGAAAAGGTGTCCTGAAACCAATTCTGAATGATTTCATTGTGTGTTTGTACCCCTATATTGCACCATGTTAGCCTCCATTTTTTTAATCTTCTCCAATAAACCAACATTCTCCACATAGTTTTCACCATTGTATGTGTCCCCTTGTTCTTGATAAGCTCCATGGCCAAACTGACTTTGGCCCTACTCATATGGGTAAGCATAATGGTCTTGGATCTGATTATAATGTTGATCTAGAGGAGTTGGAAATGCATTGGAGGTGAAATGCATTACTTTTGTAAGTGTGAGTTCCATGAAGGGAATGAAGTCATGATTACACAACTTCATGAACTGGAAGAAAAATGGGAGATATGGAAATAAAAGTGAATGAAGATCAATGGAAATGGATGTGTCAGGACTAGAAAGTCGGTTTTTTGGGTGGGCAGCACGGGTGTCATTAGCCTGGGTGTAAGGTGTGGCCAAGGTTGGGTTTTGATTGTGATAGAGCACGATACGGATTGAGTTTGTCTCCTAGGTGGCAGGGCGGCTTTATTTTTGGATAAATCTAGTCACTTAGGCGGTGCTTTGTTGTTAGACTGGGTATTGGTGAGGTCCCAAGTGTAGGGGAAGATTTGGTTAAGCTGACAGAGGTGGATGAGATACTTGGTAGAGATGCGGGGAGTGATGATGAGATCATAGGCATTTTGAGTTTCTGCGAACACTTCAGGTATAGGGTAGAGGTGTCTGGATCGGTCATTTGCATTTGAGTAGAATAGGGGGTACTCAAACTTTCCCATAGGACTCATCTATCTTCTGGAGAATGACAGTCTTTAGGTGTGAATTGGAATTTTTGTACGGAAGAAAGGTGGGTTGTGATTCTAGTCCACTGTGGGTGTGATACAGGGGGTAGATGAGGCACTGTATCAATAGATGTTAAGAGGTCGACCGGTCGTTGAAAAGATTTAGGCGATGAAGAACTAATAGGTAGGAGGGCATGTTTGAGAGGGTCTGTTATGGTTAAATAATTTGGTGATGTCGGTACAAGAGGTTTCTCGTCTAAGGATGACAAAAGGAGTGGTGAGCCTTCCTCTTGTGCAGCAAGAGCAGTAGGAGGAGATGTTTGGGAAATATATAAGTTAGATAACATCTGTTCGCAGTCTTGTAGGGATGTGGTGTAAGAAGACTCATCGATAAGAAGAGAAGTCTGGGTAGTTAACTCCTTTATGGGTAAAGGAATGATTTCTCCTTGGTTTGATGGTGGTGAAGGAGGTTCGGGCCCCTGCATTAGTGAAGAGGCTTGATTCAAAATTTTCTCGATAGAGGCTTTTGGCTGGGAGTCGAAGACAACATGGATCTCATGAACACTTTCCTCGGCTAAGATATCCTGGTTTATGTTACTGTTAGAAGAGTGATTTGGGAATGGTTTGTTGAAGATTTTCAGATTTCGGTTGGCAGGGGCATTAGGATTATCGAGGGTTATATCACCTGCGTCAACCATTTCCTGCACTATGTTTTTCAACATCTTGCAATTTTCATGACTATGTCCTTTTACGTGGTGAAAGTTACAGAAGTCATTTTCTTTGTACCAGGAAGGTATAACGCGGGTGGAATGGAATCAAACCCGGAGTGGGGTTTAACAGGAGGCAAGGTGATAGCTCCGGCTTTGAGCAATTTTTCCAAGATGACACCATAAGTTTCTCCCAAGGGAGTGTAATTGATGGGCTCGGCTTTGTACTTATAGGTGGTTTTTGGTGGGGTATTAGACGGTGTTTGAGATTTGACCATCACCGCGTGGACAGCTCCTTTTGATTTCGAAGAAGTGGATGTGTGAGGAGTGGTAGTGTTTGGCTTATTAGTAGAATCTGGAGTTCAGAAATTGGGGTTTTTGTTGCGCAACCACAATTTCTCTTCTTCTAAGGCTCGAATTTCTAGTTTCTGAGCCATGGTAAAGGCCTCATCAAATGTGCGGAAAGTTTGAATTTGAAGAGTAGGAGAAATGTGCTTAGCACATGCCCATGTAAAAAGTTCGATAAGTTCAGCCTGAGGCAAGGCATATGTAAGTTGGTTGATAAGGCCACGCCATCGTCCAACGAAATCTGCGATAGATTCGTCTTCGAATTGTCGGATGGCATAAAGGTCGGTGATAGATACTTTCTTGGCAATGTTAATGGAGAAATGATCCAAGAAAGATTGGGGCTAATTGGTTAAAGAGAAGATTGAGTGTTGGGTTAAAGCACTGTACCACTCCAAGGCGGGTCCTGATAAGGACATGGGAAAGGTGTGGAGTAACAAGGCATCATCATGAGCAATCAAATAACAAGCATGTCTAAATGATCACAAGTGTTGTTGAGGATCCTCTTTACTATTAAAACGAGTAAATTTCGGCAATTCCCATTAAGGAGGATATGAATGAAGGGGGACAGAAGGGTGAATAGGCTCCCGAAAAACTTGCTCGTATGTCAAGGTGCTACGACTTCCCGAAACAGAAGCCTCCAGATTTTACATTTTGTCCATCATTTGTTTGATGAAATCTGTGGTTGGATGAGATGAGGGTGCGGTTATGGTAAACGGAGGCAAATTGGGCCAAGGGCCTCCGCTAGACAATGGTGGGGTTAAGTGTTGATAAGGTATGGAGGATGAATATGTTGAGGTGACCGAATAGGGATGTCCCATATAAGATGTTGAGGTTACTGGATACGTGTATGGGAATGAAAAGGTAGGCGGAGCTTGAGAAGGAAAGCTCGTGTGGATAGGTGGCAGAGAGCAAGTCATGAACGGAGTAGTCTGCAAGAGAGATGAGGTAGGAGCCGGCGGCGGTAATGATATGTGGGGTCCAAGATTAACCAAAGGAAATCCAATCTATGTCTTATGAACCTCTGAAGCCATCGGATTGGGAGACGGGGCTAAAGATGCGGGAAGCAAGGCGGTGTTATCAGGCGGAGTGGGAGCTAAATGAGCAGCTATACTAATGGGCATGCCAACAAGGAGTTGACCATCGGGCGTACGGTCAGGGGCATGAGACAAATAGTATTGTACAGCGCTAGGATTAGCATCCAGAAATTTGGTAAATTCCTTATCTCCTACAGGAATTTTGGGGATCTCACTGGTGTCCGTAGGGTTCCCTATAGAATGTGAAGGGGGTGATTCAGGAAAAGGCACAGAACAGGCATGTGAAACCATGGCAGCGGCTTGCTTCCGAGTGATAACAACCATGGACAAGAGTACACAGTAGAGTTTTAATCTATCAGGAACAGAAACAGTCTCAGAATGGTGAAATTGGCAGGTTGCTGGTTTGTCAGGGGCTGTAAAAGACAGTAACCGATATCGGTCTAATAACCGATGTCGGTCAGAGGTTAGCCGACGTCGGTCAGTTAACCGATGCCGGTGTAAGAAGTCTGGGATTACAAGATATAAAAGGCTGCTAATTTGATTTTTAACAACTTTTAGTATACTTGTCAAATTATTGATCACAGAAGACAGAGTATGACAAAGAAAACAGAACTGAAAACAAGCAAGATGCACATGTAAATCCAGAGACTAACCCTAGGGTTAATTTTAATTATCATGGGCTTATGCCTTTAGACGTAGAATGATGTCAGAATCCTAAACAAAAGACTTAGGGGAAATGTCAAGTTTGTTTTGGCTTATAAGGTTACCTCAATCAGGCGGAGGAATACCGCGGAGAAGGGGGGATGTTTGAGCTGTTGAGTTAATTGTGAAGTGATTCGGTATGTGTTGTGCAGTGAAAGTAAGATTAATTTCTTGTCAATACTATGGATATCACCCCCACGTGTACGACCCGTTACTTAATCTACGTTCACTAGAATTGAAAACAGCAAGCAGGAATGCAATGCACGTGTTTTAAACCCAAATCGAAAATGATATTCGATGAAGCAAAAGAGATGACTTTCCTTAATGCAAGATGTAAAAGCAAAGCAAGTTCTTTTACCGAAATAATACAAAACCTTGTGAATATCTTTAGAAGAAGAAAACAGCAAGTATGCTCCCTATATGAAAGCAAGTAAGAAAGAAAGAAACCCAAAATGGGTCCCACCGAGCATGCCAAAATTTTTCGCTCGGAATGTTTCGGCTTTTGGGAATAGAGTTGCTTCTATCCTTTCATTCCTTTTAGAAACAGATAAGGGTTAGGGCTAGGAGGAATACCTGTTGAATGTCGAGATGGTGTGCGTGTATCGTAGAGAAAGATCAGGTTGACTGCGAAGAAATCCTTTTTGTCTTGGAAGGACTATCTACAAATAAGAACACAAGACCACAAGATTTTGATTAGACAATAAATGGGGAAACGCCTTGGGCCCAGGAAATGTAAAACTTCCTTTCGAAGGTGGTCAGTTTCCGTGCTAATATGAATTAACACCAAAGACTATAAAATATCAATTAAATTGCTTCGTTGAAACAGGTAGGGGAAAGGCTGATTTCTGGTTTTGAATCACAATAACCGATACCGGTTACTGTTGACCGATATCGGTAGGGTCTAGGATCTGTAGCTTGGTTGTGTTGTGGGGTGGTTGTGTTGTTTGTAAGGCTAGTATATGAGTGATATTAGGTGGTGAGGTGATGAGAGGTAAATTAATGATAGTTAGATGCAATGGCACGCTGGGTAGTGGATCTAGGAATGGATTTATGAGGACTGTGATTCAAAAAGTCTAAGAAATATTATTAAAGAGGACATGCAAGATGTAACTTATTGGTTATTGACGAAGATGCAGGTCCAGGAACTCTGATAACAAAGGAAGAACTCAGGTAGGATGGCCTGAAACACAGAAGATGAGATATCTCTCTCCGGATGATTAGCTGAGTATCACAGGGCTCTGGTTATCCAGTTGCAGTCTCGGGCTTGATCTCCTTTGCTGCAAACTCTTCTAGTCTCTTCACTTGTCTCTGCTCGGCCAAGTAAAGATCCGGATTCTCTTGATCGCTCCTGATGATCTCTATTGATCCAAAAATCCTTCGACCTTTGTTTTTGGTTAGGGGAGCCCATTTACAGGGAACCGATGGCGGTTTTGTAACCGACGGCGGTCGAGTAGGAACCGGTATCGGTAAGGAAAAAGTAGGCTATTTTTAGTAAAATAGCCCACTTTCCCTGCTTTTCTCCCGAGAGATTAGTTGCAGGCTTGGTCAAGTGACTAGAAGGTCGGTTTTGGGTGCGAGAAAGGGGTCATTAGTCATGGGTGTAGGTGTGGACCAAGTTATAGGTCTTAATTAGGTTAGTTTAGGGTTAGGACTAGGTCATGATGAGGTTGCAAAATGAGGTGGCAGGTAAGGTGATGTGGATTTATCAATTACAAGGTAATTAATAAATAATTGTGTAAGGTTTAGGTGGTGAGGTTAGGTTGCGAAATGAGATGCGGGTCACAAGGGGTCGTAAGACACAAATTTGGTGTCTACAGGGGGAGGATTCTATTTTATTCCATGCAGACATTCTATTACATTTACCTATTGCTTGTTACTTCAAAAATTCTAACTAACACAAGAGAACTTAGGGCACATTATGCACACACTCACAAGAACTAAATTTGGGTCTGAAATGTACTCCATCGCTCAGTTAGTAAGCCCACTGTTATGGTAGCTTAGGTCATTCTGACCCATTCATTTACATTCTTGTTTTTTTAGGGTTTTGATACTTCTTTAGTATTTTGTAGGTCTTTCATACATCTTGGATTATTGGTGACACTTGGCACAGGAAAGTGAATCTGATGTAAAAATCAACGAGGGTTTTGGACCATCTTCCAAACCTGTAAAAACTAGTTTCAGAGCTTTTACATAGACCAAGGCACCTATTCTGCAAACCCAAACACCCGTATGCACCCCAGTCCCTCTCCAGGCACTTCAGTCTAACCAGATATTCTAAATCCATCCTTTTCAAAGCTTTTGCACAATCATTCCCACTTTTTTTTCCTCTAGTCACCTCTACGACATAGTCCAGTGAGTTTCTTTTATCAATTTAGTTCTTTTCTCTTCTCTCTTACACATTAGGGTTTCTATTTCTATTAGTTTAATTATTTGGATCATTTTTCATAGTCATTTATTTCATTCATTTACTATATTTACATGTCATTCTAGATTAGATTAAATACACATATTCCCCATTTTTAGTTAATCACATACTATGAATCAAAATTCACATGATAATTAATGTGCAACATATAAACAAGAAAATATACTTTAATAAAATTACTTAGTTAGATATTAATATCAGCAACAATATAACACCAAATAACAATAAAATTTATAGAAATTATCACAAGATGCAAGTAGAATAATGTAGCCACTTTGAGGGTGAAACATCCAAACCATACAATAAGACTCAGGAGATCAATATGATCACCAACTACTACATACTAATACCTATATATAATATTCATATGTTGTGGACATCACCAAGGCTGACCAAATAATGATATTATAACATATATGAAAGAGGTACATCATGATAACCACAATTCATCCATACACATTGAATATAAGATATAGAATTTACAGACACAAAATCATGCACTCGGGTACATTACTAGGTCCTAATCACCTACTACTATTGATTTACTTCTTAAGGGAGAGAAGTACTAGTTGATCAATATACTTTGCCTCTTAGGTTACCTTCTAGTCCTCCTTTTGACCTTACAATCCTCACTACCTAGTCCGACCCTTCACATTTCCCCTTTTCTAGCTCTAGACACCTACGCCTAACCATGAATGAGTTCCCACACATCATCATCCCCTATGGGTTCCCTAGACCTCTTTATATTTATCTCACTAGTTTTTTGGTCATTTCTAATCATTGGGTAACCTTATCTCTTAGGGGTTGACCTTTTAGTTATCAGTTATGAAATTCTAGCAAGAGAAGCATATAAATATAAAGTTATGTCACCAAGTTAAAGGACCAAACTCTAAGCATCTATAATATCACCTAAGGTTGCATCTCATAAACATGTAAGAGCATCATTGCATATATCAAACACAATTACAAGGGACGAAGGATGGTTTTCTACATCACACGCATAGGATGGAAGTTCATTTTATTCCATGTGCAAACATCTATTACATCTTTGATCTTGCATCTTTTCTCGCTATCAAGTGTGACATGCATAAGATCCACCAAGGACATTGTTATGCACACACACATAGGACTACATTGGGTCTGATATATAGTGCAGGGCTCAGTTCTAAGATCATAATTGTGAAAGTTGAGGATAGTCCGACCCCTCATTTTTCATCTTTAATTTTTAGGATTTGATGTTGTTTTGAGGTTTTTATAGGTGGTATATTCATTGCAGGGTATCAGCGACATCCGCAGGAGTTGTGTGACATATTAACAACATACAACAAGTGTTTCAAATCAACTATTGACCCTATGAATTTGAATTCTGAAACTCCTATATAGACACTAATGCTTAGGAAGGGATCCTAGCACCCAAGCACCACAATACCACTCCAAGCGCCCTAGTCCCTGCTTCTCTAACACTTCTATATTTTTTCTGGGCTTGGTTGTGACCTCCTATGTTCTTGTTCTTTCAGTCTTCCACCTTTGCACATCACCATGATTATTGTGAAATCAGCTAAGTGATCTTACTCTCTCATAATTAGGATTATAATTTCATTTTTTGTTGCTTGAGTCATCTAGTGTATTTTACTGCCATATCTGCTTGTTATAACACATCTTAGTATTTAACATAAGTAATATTATTCATGGTTTATTATTTTTGTTAAATCAAGATTAATGGTGTAGCATGACCTTCCCCTTTAGAGAAAAATTTTCCCCAAGGTTGATAAGCTTTGAATGCTAATCCAAGAATACTGCATCCTCCTATGTTGTGTCTTCACTTTCTATACTCTTCCACTTGATCAGATACTCAATAATGACCCTTATTATCAACTTTTTAGTGCATGTTTGAAGGATGCATTAGAAATCCAAGATGGTTCTTCCCTCCTCATATATCTCATTTAACGTTTTCTGGGTTGATACCTCTTGTCCAATTACCTTCTTCAAACAAGAAACATGGAGGATTGAATGCATTATAGTTTCCTGAGGGAGTTCTAATTTTTATGCTATAGTACCAATCTTTTGTAATACTTGATAATGACCATAATACTTAGGTGAAAACTTAGTATCCTTGTTATGTTATTTCAAATAAATTTTCTTATATGGTTGTAAATACACAAACACCTAATAACCTACTTCAAAATGTATTTAAATTCCATGTTGATCATCCTACTTCTTCATGTGGTTTTGTGTCATAGCTAAGTTTTCCTCGAGAATATAAACTACCTCTTTCTAGAATTGAATGTGCTCTTCAACTACTCTACCTTTTGGCTACCCTCTCAAGAATGAGGCGATGTATGATGGATTATACCCATATAATGCCAAAAAAGGATACATTATAGATGAAGTATGGAAGGAAGTGTTATACAACCATTTTGCAAGTGGGAACCATTGGACCCATCTCGTTTGATTTTCTGAGGTAAAGAAATAAAGATATTCGTCCAAACACTTGTTTACCACATCATTTTTCTCATCCAGCTAGGGATGATAAAAATAGCTACAAGCTATATGAGTACCCAAACATGAGAACAAATTAGTCCAACTATTACTATTAAATATAGGGTCGTGATCACTTACTATAATATTTTGTGTCCCATGTAAGTTATGAACTAAATCCATGAAGGTTGTTGCTACTGTACTTGTAACAAATGGGTGTGAAAAGGCACAAAAATGGGCATATTTGGTGAGTCTATCCACCATTATCATGATTAAATTTCGCCCTTTTGATCAAGGCAATCTTGTGATGAATGAATAGAAGCCTCTTCCCACCTCTGGCTAGGAATAGATAGAGGTTGTAAAAGACCCAGGGACTTAATCATTTCACCCTTATTTTAATGGAAAACCATGTATTCTTCCAAAAATTTCACGAACATCCCCTTTTATCTCTACCTAGAATAAGTATTGCTTAATTCAATGATAAATATTCAAGAAGCCATAATACCTCCCTATTGGAGAATCATGAAGCTCATATAAAACCCTATTTTTAAGGGTTGTGTTCCTACATAGGTAAAATTTATACTTGAACCCTAAACCATCCCCTTTCCATACATAATTTTCTAAAATTCTTGGATTGTGTTGGATATTCTAAATGAGATTTTTTATACTTGGATTATCCCACCATTCAAACCTCACATCCTCTTCTCAATATTCGTATAATATTGGTATGGCGCACAACAATGCATTACATGACTCATCCTTCCTAGATAGAACATCAAAAAATACATTCTCCTTCCCTATCTTGTAGATTATCTCAAAATCACACCCCAAGATTTTTTAGCCCCATTTTTTTGTTCTTCAGACGATAAATTTTTTTCTAATAAGTGTTTCAAACTATCATGATTTGTTTGTAATTTGAAGTTTTTTCCCATTATATATGGTCTCCGTTGATTTACTTTATGAGGCATGGCTAGAATTTATTTCTCATAAATTGGTTTTGACATATTCTTACCTTTGAATTTATAGATCTCAAATTCAATGCGATAACTATCTTGCATGATTACTACCCCAATACCATACCCTCAAGCATCACATTCAACAAGGAATGTTTTGGAATAATCTAGGGTAGCTAGAACTAGAGTGGTACACATGGCCTCCTTTAACTTCTCAATTGATTTGGTTGCTTCCTCATTCCAATGGAAATATTCCTTCTTTAATAAATCTATCAGTGGTGTTGATATACTACCATAATTCCTTACAAATCTTCGATAATAAATTCTAAGGCCCAAAACTCCTTGGAGATTTTTTAGGATATTTGGAACCTTCCACTCAAGCATGGCATTTATCTTGTTAGGATCCAGTTTAAAACCTACATAAGGGATGATAAGATCCAAATATTCAACCTCCTTGAATCCAAAAATATAGTTAGAGGGATTTTCATAAAGTCTATGTTGTTAAAGAGTTTCCAACACCTTATTTACATGATGCAAGTGTTCATCCCATGTTTTTGTAGTTTATTATATTATCAAAGAACACTCAAAACAACTTACGTAGGAATGGATTAAATATAGAATTCATCAAACTTTGAAATGTAGAGGGTGCATTAATGAGTCTAAAAGGTATTAATAAGAAGTTATAATGGCCTTCATGTGTCTAAAATTTTGTTTTATGAACATCCTCACCCATGATTCTAATCTGATGATATTTGGAATTGAGATCAAGTTTTGTAAAGTAATAAAAAACATGCAACACATCTACAAAATCATCAATTATAGGAATAGGAAAATTATGTTTTACTATGTACTTATTGAGTTACCTATAAATAGGATACATGCACCAATTTTCATCTTATTTACACACCAAAACTACTAGAGAAGAATAAGAACTCTGATTATGAAAGATAATTCCTACTTCTAACATCTCTTGTACTATCTTCTTAATCTCACTCTTTTACACATACATGTACCTATAAAGTCTTGTGTTGGGCGTTTGGATCCATGGTACTATCTAGATGTCATGGTCATGGTCTCTTTTTGGAGGTAAACCCTTTGGCATACTTCCAAACTCAACTAAGTGCTCATTTATAACTACTTATATATCTAATGGTATAAATGCATTTGAAATATATGCTTCCAATGAAATTTTTTTTTTCCAAAAAACCCTCTACACATTTTAAAATCCTTTTTTTCATTTGGTGAGATCTCACCAATTTTGGGGACTTTTATCTTAATCCTTTCAATTCAAAATTCCTCCCCTTTGACTTAAAATGCATGAGAAACTCTTGGAAGTTCATCTCCATGGTTCCCAAGGGGCTAAGCCATTGAACTCATAACAAAATGTCTAATCCTCCCATGGAAATGGAATACATAGAAAAATTTAGCAAGTAATATCCCATGTTGAGTTTATTGTTATGGAATTTTCCTTAAAAACTAAGATTACCCCCATCAGAAATCATTACTTGACATTCTAGAGCTAGATAAATAAAATAATTTGAGCACACCGCCAACTCATGATTGATGAAGTTGTGAGCACTTCCTGAGTCGGATAACACCATTACCCTCTATTTTTTAAGAATCCAAAAAAATTAAGGGTTTGGCAGGTGGTAATGAATGAAATTACATGACATGATATCGTTGTCTAGTGATCTCCTAACTCCTCATCTCGCTCGATAATACATCTACGTCTTCATATTCTTTCGTTTGTTCTTCATAATTGATCTCCTCAACGTAAAAGATCTTATTTTCAACACATTTATGTCTCACTCCATATTTTTGTCATAGTTAAAACACAACCCTTTTCCTCTATTTTATTCAATTTGTTGAGGACTTAGTTTAATTGGTCAAGGGAATGATGGTGTCAAGGGGCTATGGTTTATGATGTTAGTGAAATTTTTCCTCCTATTTGAAAGAAACTTTTCCTCTTTGTTATGTTCCATAATAATAGAATCCTAAAGCTTAAGTGGATTAAATATACACATCTCATGCTTAATTTGGCCCTTAAGACCTCCAAAAATAGGTCATTCAGATTCCCTTCTATAATATTCTCCACATGCAAGGATAGGTTTTGAAATTGATGAACATAATCCTTGATTGTTCATGTTTCCCATAACTTTGCTGATTGGTTGAAGTAATTATCTAACACACTATAACTATAATGAAATTTCATATCTTTGGTAAAAAAATTCAATGTGAAACTAAGACCATTCTTCTTCCTTTCAATACCATATGAGTTGGTTAGGTCTGAGATACAAGGATTCCATTGTCACATTTTTTCTAAATGGGATATGATATAGATCAAATAAATTATCCATTTGATTAAACCAATTGAGTGCATCCTTTCTAAAAGGCTTACATAATTCAACTTTTAGAAACTTGTTTTTAGGATTGAAGAGTATTTGGATTTGGATTGGGTTCCCTAGAAGATTGACCCTAGGTAGTTTGTACATAATTGTGATATGAAAATACACCTTGGTTGATCTGAGTGTGATTGAGTTGTGGATTATTTGGAAGATGATGATGAACCATTATATTTTTACTGAGTTATTACATGATACCATCCAATCATTTATTAATATTTTCTATATATCCCTTAATGGCCATCTCATACTGTAGGATTCACAAATCATAATCATGTTGTCTTACCTTATGATCCACCAAGTTAAACCTTGACACTAAGGATAATGTAGTTATCCCTTGTGAATCCAAATCCTCAAATATTACCTCATCCTTGTCTAGGGTTTTACCTAGAGTGATAGGATTCTTTTTTATTCTTGTGGAAGGCCTCACCATGATGCCCTAGAATAGTAGGATTATGGATCAAGGATGAAATTTAGGGTTTGGGTTTTGGAGAGGAAGTACTGTAATAAGGAAAAATTAAAAGAATAAATTCAAATTAATTTTTTATCTTATTTTCGAAAATGTAAATAGCTTGGTAAAATTCTACAATGAACATCATATATAGAGAATTTATGATAAACCCTAAAATTGATATAACTTTTACAAAGTAAGTACAAAAAATAAAGAAATTTGTAGAGGATATTACTTTACGGATTTTGCAACACCACCAAAACTATTGTAGAAAAGTTCGGTATCATTTTTTAGATATACCCAAACCTTAAATATTGGAGTTTTGACACATTTTTTGCTGAAATCAAGCTTTGATACCACTTGTAATGAAATTAATTAGATGGATCTAAATATCAGCAATAATCTAACACCAAATAACAAAAAAAGTGTAAGAAATGATATCACAAGATGCAAGTATAATAACGTATCCACTTCTATGGGGAAACCTCTACACCATACAATAAAACTCAAGTTCTCTATATGATGATCAACTACTACCTAATAAATCCTATAAATACTATTCCTATGTTATGGCCATCATGAAGGCCTTCCCAATAATGATATTATGACATATGTGAAAGAGCTAAATAATGATAAGAATTTATGATAACCATAAGTAGGCTAGACACATCCAACATGTAAGATATAGGATTCATGGTGTTACAACATATACATCCAATCAATATTTAAGCTAGTTTTTTTGAATTTTTTGCATATATTTGAATATATGTGGCCACAGTATATATGTGCAAGGTGAGGTCCATTTAGGTAAGTGTGTCCTCAACAATTGTATTTGAACCTAGAATAAGAGTATGTCATCAGGTAGCAAGGGGGATAACACAATATCTACAAAATACCATTATCAAAATTATAAGGAGAAAACCCTAAAGAATCTAGGATCCCAACCACATGAATAGGAAATGTATTAGCAATTAGAGTGTGTCTGATAGGAGAAACTAGAATAGGTGGAACATTGGTCATGTTGGACATAATATAAAAAGTAAGAAATAACATAAGGGTCAATTTATGAGTCAAGAGATGTGTAACATATATAGTGCTATGAGGATCACTAGTATCACCCACAAATAATGGAAGGAGAGACACAAGACTCATCAAAAGTAATATATAAAATTTTGGAATATTATAGGCATTAAAGTTGTATTAACTAAGCCCTGTGACCATAGACATAAATGTGGAAAGAGGGGAATTGATTACCGACATGGATGTAATAAGATGAGGTGCAACCATAGTAAATGAGTCATGGATAGAATCTTGGAAAGTGAGAGCATTAAGAATCATTATCAAATCAACACATTGTGTTATATATTGTGATGAGGAAGGTGTAGATAGTGATGTAACATTGGAATCAGTAAGCATATGATCATTGTAAATGCATCTAGAGTTGTTCCAACCAAAATAATTGATATACATATTGGGAGGAATATCATGGATGCTAATAGAATGTTCATCGTGTCAACTAGTAGAATTATAGTCCATCACAATATATCAATGATGTGAAATGTAAGTAGTAACATCATTATCATGTATGAGATAGATATAAAAAATATTATCAACATGATATGTGGAATCTATTGTAGCCTTATCCATGGAAGAAGATGTGGCAAGGGCATGAGTAGAAAGAGCATCATGCATAGTATGTAATCAAGGATGAACAAGATGGATATTATAATGAAGATTATTAGGCATAACATGATATAGAAAATTAAGAGTGCAAGGGACTATAGTAATGGGTAAAGTGATTTCTCCCAACACTTTTTTAGGTGTGTTATCATAGTAAAAATAAATAGAGTAGATGGAATTAGATCATCTATAGAAATTCCTATTTGATAGAGAAATTAAATGTTGCATATATTAAGATCATATCCATTATCAAATAAACCATGCTAAAGAGACACATTATGAATTTGAACGTGAATATCTAATAGAGAGCTATTGTCATGAATTTTACATGGTTATACATAAAAGAATTTTACGCAAGAAATCAGATACAAAAAAATAGATGTGGTTTGAAAGAGATATTGATTAAAAAGTGATTGTCATCAAATGAATAAAAAAACCATATCTTGAAATAAATATCAATTGTACAAAGTGGATTTTTTTCTAAATAGAAGTATGTAAAATAAAAACCTCCAACGAGCGTTCTCAATAGTGTGTATTTATCTAATCATGATTTTTTATTAAAGATAAATATGTTGGTTTTGAAGGGGACCGAAAAAACCATAGGTATAATTGGAGAAATAGATATAGTAATGAGGATCAAAAGGAGTAGCCTCTACTATTGGCCAAGAGACATACCAACAACATCAACACAAAACCAAAGATACAAAAACATTAAATCATCTTATCTCTGAGGCTCTAACCCACAAGATCTCAATTGCATTTCGAGGGGATATTTAGCGATTATCCCATTCTTCTTATTCCCCATAGTAATCAATCCTTCATCAACATTAAGGTTTACATTTTATTTAAAGTGAATCAGGATACTAATTTCCATATTCTACTTGTGCTCATGAAATTAAGACACGGGAGGAAGGGAAATGGTATATTCTACAACATCATGAGGTGTAGCCTTACCAATAGGAGTTGGTGAAGGAATGACCTCACTTTTCATTTTAGGAACATATTCATTCGTAACATTCACCTCAGAATCACTATCTGGTTGGCTATTAACAACTAGATGACTGGGGTCAAAATTCTTCCACCATAAAGATCTAGTTACTTTTTTTTTCCCCCATATGACAATCACCAGCTAAGTGACATATGGAGAAACAAGTCCTACACCTGAAAGGAAATCCATTATAATCAAGATTTGTGATCCAAGTACGATCCTCTATTTTGAGATTAATAGTAGTTGGGAAATCATCTGAGGTATCCATATCAACCAAAATACATGCATATGTGGTAAAATCAAATCAATTTCAAGACATTTACCCAAGGCACCCCTATTAAAAGTAAGCAGATTTTACTCCAAAATTGGAGGGGAAAGTAAGGAAATAAGACCCAAATTAGTTTGACATTGAAGGTTTCGGTCACTGGGTTGAAAGAAGGAAACCACAATTTCATAAGAGGGAAATGAGACTTGAAATCCAAAATTTTACCAAATAACAAATCTCTATCAGTATTTTTTTTAAAAAATATAATGGAAAAACCTCTAGCTGTGTGGTAAATCTCAAGTTTACCTTCCATAAGAGGATTCCAGTGATTTGAGATCCAATTATGTTGTAGTTACCAAAAAAATATAATTTTGAATTTTTGAAAATTGTGCTAAAAATTATTGAAAACAAAAAGATATTTTCATTAAATATGTAAAAATTAAAAATAATCTCAAAGGAAACTAAAAATTAATTCGTTATGTTTGAGATAAGAAACTAAAGGTTATTTGAAAATTAGGAGCCCTAGAAAGCGACCCAAAGAGTATAACCAACCATGAAATAGTAGGAATTATTTTTTGTAGATGCGATTTATGGGAGATAAATCATGTATGAATATGAAGATAAGATGCATAAGTGAACCCTTATACAACTAGGTTTTAGGCTTGGAGAAGAATATATCTGATGAAGAGCATGCAAGGAATGGGTTCACCAAATGATTTTACATAAATTAAATCTTATTAGAGTACTGAGATGAAATAGACCTATAACAATAACAAACAAGATCTATCATGTGAAAAAACATGCAAGTGTGTATAATAAGGAGATAAGAGTGACTTATCTTGTAATTGAAGATCTGGGCTGATTCTGGGTTGGGAATTAAGTGGATCAAACTGGATCTAGGCTAAGTATGCTTTGTATGGAAAACTGAGACTGTAAACTCCTTTGAACAGAACCACCCAAAAGTGGATAGGACTTCCTTGGGTATTAGTCTCCAAACTGGGAACCAATGTCCTAGAAAATTCTCTAGTTATGATCTTTTTAGGTTTTGATAATGTTTTCTTCCATTCACACTTTTTCACTCTAGATCTATTGAAGGGGTGCACTACCACACAAAGAACCTGTAAAAAAAACCATAACTACCACCACACAGCTCAAACAAACATTAGATGAAACAAATAACCATATTTTTGAGTCAGAATAACCTCAACGGTCACCCTAATGTGATTATCATCGAGTGGTGCACTACATTTCAAAATCTATGCAGTTCTAGAGAGAGAGCAATAGAATAGTGTCACTTGAAGCTAGGTTTCCCTTATGCTAGTCACACCATGATATTTGGCTACCACTAATTTTCCCCCAAGATGAATGTGTGATATGGAATTCATAAATACCCCCTCATATGTAGTCAATGATTTAACCCAAATGTAATCCTTGAATTTTTCTCTTTGCCCAAGTATTAGCTAGGAAGTTATAGTCCAAATTTCCTAGTTCGTATTAATAATAATTCATACACACACACACACACACATACACACACACACACACACACACACACACACACACACACACACACATATGATTCCTTTGTTTTAATTTCATCATTAAGAACCAAAAAGACCAACCCAAAGTGATAAAAAAGTTATTTGAAAAGATAAAAATGATGTTGCATTTAAAATTCGAGAAAAAGAGGGAAAATTATATAAGCGCCCAAAGGGGATAATAGCCCCTAGGTGCTCCTATCCCTAATGGGTGGTATTGTCTAGGATGTTGAAAGAATAAATATAAAAATACTGAGTTGGGTCGCATGTTGTCCAATGTCCAAAAGTAAAGGTTTAGTTCCAGAAAAGCCAAAGACAAAAGTACAAGAAGATAAAACATTGTAAATATAAAGCAATATAAGTGTATTTGGTGTCTAGTTTTCTTTCTTATCAATCATGTATATATTGACATTCTTAGAGGCATGATGTAAATAGTAAGTGTGTGATTTTGTGTCTAGAATATATTTCCTAATTTGACATAGGATCCTCAAGGTTATTTTTTTTGTTGTTCCTTAAGAGATGTTAGAGCTCTTTGGAGTATAGACCTTCAATAAATAAGTATTTACACTCCTCTTTTGCCCAATGTTTAGATGAAGGGTTCCTATATGTGGAACATCTTAAGAAATTGCGGACATCTCATTTTGAACTCTATTTTCAGAGAGTTTAAGAAGGGAATTACACTTACTTTTGGAGTCATTATTGGTCCCAAAGTGGCCCCCCTTGATACTAAAACTTCCTTGTAAATTATATAAGTCTTCTTATCTTAGTGTTAGCTGCAAAAGTTTGAATGTCTCTATGACTCTATAAGTCTAGTACAAGAATAGGTATTGAAAATATCCAAGAATAATGCCCATGCTATTTAATTTAGGGTCATTCTTAACTCTATTCATGACTTTAATCAATCCCATCTCGTTGGTAACCTCAATGAAAATAAAAATATGAAATGGAAAGACAACCCTTTGGGTGATTCTTTTTGTTTTGGTCAAAAGTGGTTATACTAAATTTTTGGATATAGAAGAGGATGTTACTTGTACTTATCACAAGTTACTAAATGTAATTTTTTCCTTAAAATTAATGTTGTTTTGGACTGTTTTGAGAAATAAATTTTCTACTAGGGATCATTTTCAATATATTTGATTTTTGAGCCCTGAAAGGTGTTCATTGTAATTGTTTGCAAGAGATTCTAGGACATTTTTCTCATCACAACCATTTCTCTTGACACATTTTTGTTTATATTTAAAAAAATGAACATTCCAATTGCATTTATTGAAAAAATCTTGAAGACCTTATTTTGAATTGACATGAAGAGAGTTTAGATGAGAAAACTCTTGAATATCATGTCGAATATACTTGTTTTGCATATCTAGAAAGAGAGGACTAAATTTTTTTTGTAGGGACCTCAAATGGTCGAAGGAGAAATTTCTTGATAAATTGGAGTTTAATACTCAAATTGTTATTAAGGTAAAAGCTTTGATCCCTCAATTTAAAGTGATATGTGAGGATACATATATTCTCATTAAGTGGGATCTTTTTAGAAGATATAATGATTCCATTTAAAATTATTTGGACAAAAATAATTTTTTGAGATGAAAAGGGATATTATATTATATTAATGTAATAAGATACAAGATAAATGTAAACAAAAAAATGGGTGGTATGAGAGCACACCTCAAAATCACCAACAAGCTAGGCTGAGCCTAGGAGAGTAAAACAAAAAATGAATCCCCTAAAAACACATAAAAGTCACTATCAAAGTAGCAGCAGCAAACATGCCCGAGGTAGGCAGATCTCGATCGTCTGGCCACCCCGAACCAGACAAGTCCTTGCCAGCATCTGGAAGCTCCTAACCATCAGCAATTTCTTCCTCTGAGTCTACTTCCCTATGTGTAGGAATGGCGAGGTTGAGGCAATGGAATTTTTTATATGGTGGCAAAGGTGGCGATGGGTGTCAGACGTTTTGTTGCAAAGTAGTGGAAGAAGGAGAGCCCCACCCATGTTGGTGATCCCTAGCCCTGTTGGAAAGCCAATGAATGCGGCAGAGAGCCCCACTCATGATAGCGAGGTGGTGATCCCCAACCCTACTAACAAGCCGAAGAATGCAGAAAATACCCATGGCCATGTTGGCGAGCTGGCGAGTGACTATTCCGATGTAACGGACCCAGAAAGCGGTGGGTACGGCTGAAGGTGAGGAGCGCCTGGTGGGAGATGGAAGCACTCAAGAAATGTTTTACAGGGTTTCCCCCTAGTGGTGCAGTAGGGTCTAGAGGTGATCCACCACTAACGACACCTTGTTTTCCTGAACTTGAATCTATAGAAACACATTGGAGATCAATATACATTTATTATAAATTGAGAAAGATTGATCAATTACATAATTAGAATAGAAAAAAGAATTTATTTCTTTCCATATCCAAAATAGAATCTCTGCACTGAAAACATGACAAATCTGGGTGAACATAGGAAAAATTTTGGGATTATCTCCCAAGACGATATGCTCCCAAGTGAAACAGTGGGGTCGTGAGGGAAAGAAAAGGAATGGATCCAGTTCTAGGAAATTTGAGCTTTGGGACATAACCAAAAAACATGCAAAATTGTTTCCAAATGTTTATAGAAGGGCTAGTTGGGAGTCAGAATCCCAATGTGAACAAGATGAGCCCCAATAGGAATTCCTTAATGTAGAACACACCAAAGAAAATGAGCAATTTTGGGCTCCACACATATAGTCCAAATAATCTCAAATCGTCTACCCTAGGTAGACAGAGCGGCATGAATTCCCCAATGAGTATTTAGTTTTTTTCCACCATGGGAAAATGGGGAAAGAGCCAACGATATCCTTTGTTGGATTTGTAGTTACAGAAAGCAGTATCAACATATCACTTCCAGTTTGTTCACCATGGCTGAGAGGAATGCACAACAATAATATGAAACATGTAATTAGGAACCAAATTGATCACAGTAGTGAGAGTATCTTGATCTTGGTTGGAAAACTGAAATAGATATTTAAAATTTGGCCAAGAGAACCAGGATTGAGTATTCTTGTAGAATAATTCCTCAATAGTGTTAATTCAATGCTTGAAGAATTTGAGCACGGAGATTCCCGAGACCTCTGCTAAGCATTTGTCTTAGGATTTTAAAATCAGTGACCACCAAAGATATTTCTGATTGAGAGAAATCCCATTAATAAAGTCATCGCCCTTCCATAAAAGCTAGGGTTTGACACATTCCCACACTTTCCTAAAACTCTTAAGCACAAAGGTGCAAACAATTTTTATAGGGATAGGAGCGATGAGAAATTTGACAAACACTAAGCCTTTCCACGTAGGGTAGCCATACAGAGAACCTTTTATAATTACATGTTGTATGATAAATTTCCAAGCTTCTTGGCCAATAATGCTTCTGATAATCCACTTAGCACAAAGATCTTTCCCTCGACGTTGAATGTGAATAAGCCCGAGGCCTCGAGAATTGTGAGGTAGACAACATATATCTCAGGATACCTGATGAAAAGCTTTTCTAGTAGAAGCATTAGCCCAAAAGAAATCTTTAAGTAGTTTTTCCAGATTCTAAATGGAGGGTTTGGAAGGAACACAACAAGATGAGTAGTAAACATGGGTGGAAACAAGAACTTTAAAAGATTTGGAATTTTTTAGCCGTAGATAAAGGCCTAGTGATCCAATATTCCAATTATTTCGCCACCCATTGAATGACATAATGGTATAGTTCATCTGAAGAGGCTTGAAAAGCAAAAGGAATACCTAGAAATTTGAAAATCTCACCATGTTGCAGAATTTTCCTATCAAATATGGCAAGCTAGTCATGTGCGTGAAGGAATGATTGTTGGTAACATTGGATTTTTTTCCATCGAATGAATGAGCCAGAAGCTAGGCAAAAATTATCCAAACATTGCATAACATTGATAATGTTGGTCTCATCCTCAATAAGTGTAAGGAATCATTCAAAAAATTTCGATTGAGAAGCTATGAATTGGGATCATCAGGAAACAATATTCCATGAACAAGACCTTGCACTTTGGCATGAGCTAAGAGATAACCAAATCCTTTGGCCACTAGCATATACAATGCAGGGGAAAGATGAAAACCTTATTTGATAGACTGGGAAAGACTAAAAGGCTCCAAGCTAAGGCCATTAATAGAAATTTGAGCAGAGGCATCTAAAAAAAGCATATTGATGGATTGAATAAAAATGGGTCCAAAGCCAAAGGCCTGAAGCATAGCGATAATGAATGGCCATTCAATTCGATCATAAGACTTCACAAAGTCAATTTTGATAAACATGGCAGCCTGATGAGATCTGTGAGCCCATTCCATGCCTTCCCACACCGCGATGATGTTATCTAGGATGACACGTCCCTATATGAAGCCTTTTTTCTCTTACTGAATAATAACATGCATGAGATTACATAATTGTAGAGCTAACGCTTTGGTGATGATTTTGTAGGAGACATTCAACAACATAATTGGCCACCAACAAGTGATTTTCTTAGGATCTCATTACTTAGGGATACATTTTATGGTTCCCTTATTAATGTGTGGCCCTAGGGATTTGTTTTGAAATCCTTCAAGATAGACTTGAAAAAGGTATTTCCCGACAAAATCCCAAAGAGATTTAGAAAATTCACAAGGGAATCCATCGCAACCAGGTGTTGTTGACTAATTTTGGCCCTTAGGAAAAATTAATCAAACACACCTGTGCACAGGGAAAATTGAAGGGTCGGTTCAATTCTGCAAGCTCACAATCGATCCCAAATCACAGGGTGGGTAGATTCAACAATGAAGGGGCAGGGTCAGCGAAGGAGAAAATAACCTGAAGAGACCAGAGGTGCATAAGAGAATAATGGAGAAAGGTAGCATTCACTTGGTCTAAAATTGGCTAAGTATAAGAGAGTCAGAAGAAGCCCCCACATGTCTCAATGACACATCTTCAGAGGCGTGACCCAAAGAAAGACCTCGAACTAGCGCCAGCCCTCCGCGTCTCCAAGGCCCAAAGAGGGATAGATTCGGTTGTTGAAAATTCCAAACACGGGGAAAGAAAAATGTGTAAGAGTAGCGCAATTTCAAAAGTGATAGCCCAAGGCAAAGACTCAAATGAGCAAAAGCTTGCCACATAGTCGGGGTCCAACAAAATCAAATAGGTAGTGGGATTGAATCAACTAAATATAGAAGAATTGGCAAACTATTCCATGTGTCTCATTAGCGTAAATTCAAAAGTGCGACCCAAAGAGGAGAATCAAACAAGTGTTGGCCCTCCACGTATCCCATAGCCTCGAAAGGCAAGGTCGGCCATTGAAAATCCTAAACAAGAAGCAGGCCAGCGGAAGGATCCATGTGTCAGCATGGCACAATTTCAAAAGAAAAATCAAGAGATAGGTCCCAAATGTGTGTTGAACCTCTACGTGTCCAAGGTTAGACATAAGGCCCCGCCAAACAAAAGGGGAATAAACCAAACACGGGGAGATAGAGGAGCAGCCCACAGATGATGCCATGTGTCCAACCATCACATTTTAGGGAAACTAGCTATGAGGATCCCACCCACAAGGGGGTTTTCTAACATTATATATGGTGGGACCCTTTAAATCACCAAAGGGATGAGGCATGAAGTGTTCACTTGGGTCCTAAATTGGCTAAGCATAAGGCCAGGCTACAGAGGACTCCATGTGTCTCTTTTATGCTCTTTCAAGGGGCGGATCCAAAAGTGGCTCCCAAGACTAATACCAGCCTTCCACGTGTCCCAGGTTCCGAAAAGAAGAGCCAACTATTGAAAAGTAAAGAAGGAGCGGCGGAAACCTCCACGTACCTCATTTGCGCAACTTTTAAGATAAAATCTGGGGGCAGTTTCTAAATGAGTGCGAAGCTTCCATGTATCTTGGGTTGGGTACAATGTCTCCACCAATAGAAGCAAAGTAGGCCCATGGAAGCTGCCACATGTCTCTTTGGCACAACTTCAAGAATGAAGAGGAAGGGATGAAATTGTGAGATGCGTGGGGCCACCACATGGATCACGCCAATAGACTCCTGACCCAAAATTCCTTCAAGCAGCCATATATTTCGATTAAAAGCTCTGAATTAAGCAAGAGGGGAAATTTTAGAGAGATGTCATCACTTATTACCCACCTACCACCATTAATGATTTGACTCGCCATTACAAAGGTCGTCAAGTCTCCCACCTACCACCATGATGAAGAATGGGTTTCCTCTCTTGGTTAACAAGAAATAGTGACATGGGCATAGGTGTTGTAGTGGGACTCATCATTGCGGCATATGAATTCAATGCTCCTTCATGGGTAGTTAGAATAGGGTTGGATTTTCCCTCCTTTTCTCTCTCTCATTCTTCCTATATATTGTACAAGAGGGGCAATGTCAAGGTGTTGGACATTCCTACTTTGCACCATCCCTTTTCTCTACTCTGTAGGTGAATTCATGGAGTCTCGAACCCTTGCATCCAAATTGTAATGCAATTTCTTCCTGTTGGCTACTATAATGAACTATATCAATTCTTTGAGTAATAGAATAAGTCCGTGGATGATTTCAACCCTCTCTTATGTGTATTCACTTCTTCTTGATCCCTCATTGCAATTTCTAGTCATTTTTGCATGGATATTGTATCACATTTTAATGGTTTGTGTTTAAGAGCAATACAAGTGTTCATCATTCCTTTTGTGCATCACCTCTATTAGATTAGGTTTTATTTCTACTATCTCCTTAACCATGTCTCCTTGGCAAGTTAGAGTAGAATTTAGAACAACCCTCTGCAGTCTGAATGGTGTGTACCTAAAAAAAGGAATAGGATTTGACATTCATCCAGAGAGATCTCTCGACTCACAAAGTCCCACACTTTGAGTGATGCTCTATGTTGTGTAGTCACACTGAGGATCTTAACCCATCAGGTTACTAATTTTATGGGTGTTGTGATTCTGCAACAACAGTTTTGGCATGATCGATGGGATGGAAGTCTTCATTTCACTACAACAAGATTCATGTGCACTTGTTGTAAGTTCCCAACTTGTAAGAAGCTCTGAAATTACACATCTGGTGACTCCAAAAGAGGCAAAACCCACTAGATTCAGTAGTCCAAACTTACCAAGTTCATCAGAAGAATACAAACAAGGTCAAGAACTAGAGATGAGGGACTATTTTTCTATCTACATTTATCCCCACAAAGAGAAAGGAGAGGAAGAAGGGCTCAAAGGTCTCCGTCTTGGCCAAACATGACCTTGTCAACACCTCCATGTGGTAGAAATTTCATTCAATTGTCTAGATTCCTTTGACCAGTCATGATGGCAAAGCCCAACCCCTACGTCAATTTCACTGGCAGCAGTCCACTGGCTCTTAATGCACAAAATCCAGTTCCAGCTGCAACATTGAAGAGCATCCCATATTTTATGAGAGAGAACCAAATGACTCTAATTGACCATATCTAGGATATTGCAAATGTTTATGCAATTCATGAGATCATCGAAATAGATGTTGCGGTCAAGTTGTTAGCTTAATCTTTTAAGGGTAAAGCTCTACAATGGTTCAGGAGTTTAACCACGGGATCCATCCATAACTGGGACCATTTATGCACAACTCTCCATAATCACTTTGGAGAGAAGGGAGACAGTCTATCCTTGTTGGAACATTTGACAACCATCAAGAGGGCTCCTAATGAGAAGTTGACTGATTTCAACTTTAGATTCCAGCGTACGTGGGATAGGATTCCAGTGGCTGTGAGACCAACAAATGAAGGTGCTTTTCTATACTTCCTTAGAGATTTAAATTTTGATATTACCACAATGATTCAATCAATGGGAGGAAGGACTTTACCCGCCTCATATAACATTGCTATTAGAGCTGAAAAATTACTTAATTTAGGCTGGTAAACTTGCGCCTAGACCACCTATGCCTCTATATCCAGAACTAGAAGACCCAAGCACTAGTCAAACACCCACATTAGCTTCTATACCCGCTCCAAGGAATCAAAGTTCAGATGAAGCCTCCACCTCATCTTCTAGCACTTCAAAATAGCTACAAGAGGTTATGAAACAACTACATAACCTAAGAAATGAGCTAGTGACTATCAAGAGACAACAAGCCTAGAGTTCTAGACCATATCAAGCTAGACCCCCATATTAGAAAAATAGACCACCATCTCAGGTTGTAAATCGAAACCAAAACCAAGGGCAACCTCAAGCTACTAGGCCTTTTTTGACCATATGATCCAAATGCAGCTTTGACATTGAGGGCCTTGGTTCTAACACGAAACAACATGGCTCAAGAATATGATTAGTATTTCCTATGAAATCAACCCCATAGCCATTCAACGTGTTTCAATGGTACACTAAACTAGGCCTTGATGGTACATACCATTGGTGTATCCCAAGAGCCCATTCAAGAGGAAAATCAGTAGTAAGAAACCTAGAAAGAGGCACCTCTAAGTGAGACCATGCTTGTCAATTGGCGGGCTGAAGATTTATGTGGTATCAATCGAGCACCTCCTCATAGTGTGGTAGAAAATACACGGTCCAAGAAGAGGAATATTGAAGAGGGGAAATCCTCATATTCAAATGGTCCATAGCCCTCTGTTCCCCCACAAAGTGTGACTCCCAATGTGTAGAGTTGGACCAAGCAACCTTCCAGACCCACTTAGGCACCGGTTGTAATGACCCATGTGTAAGAGAAGAACGTGCAAGGAAAAGGGTAGAAAAAAAATAGCTCATCCCCATTTAACATCATTGAATAAATGAAGAAAAAAAATGTGAACATCTCAATTTGGGAGTTGTTGGCTATCCCAAGACAGAGAGACCTATTGCAGGCTATTATGGCCAATTGGTCTATCTCAAATCAGTCCCCCGGCCAACAAGAGAAAGTACTTACCAATGCAACTCAACATAAGGGAAATAATGGAGGACAACAAGGTAATAATCTGAAGCCCCCTCCATTCTATGTTTCATTGATCACTGGGGACAAATTGGTACATAATTGCATGATAGATTCGGGAGCGAGTAGATCATTCATGCCGAAGTAGATAGCCGATCAGTTGGGTCTTCAATATAAATTCATCTCCAAGGGCATAGTGCAATTGAATGGGACAGTGATAACAACGGTTGGATTCATCAAGGATCTGAGCCTCACATTTCACTCATGCCCTAATGTGATCATATTGTAAAACATATTAGTCATAGACTTGCCACTACACTTTGCATTGTGTTTGTCAAGGGACTTCACTGCTAAAATTGGAGGTTATTTATCTGATGGTTGGTCACACATGATATTTAGAACAAGGTATGGAGTTAAGGCTACGATCAGATCTGAGCCCATTACGTATTTCCATATTGAGCGTCATAAACCTAGTCCAATCAATATGAATTGTTCAACATTTGATTAGGAAGACTTCCCTAGCACTTATGAGGTAGATACCAAGGTTGGGTGTATTCCTAACATGACTCCCGACAAATGGGAAAGAAAGAGGCATGCTTTTGATCCTTACAAGGAAATGGAGGAATATGAGCTAGGAGTCTACTATCTGCATGAGGATAATCATCCTCTACCTAACATCACTAAACCAAACCACATGGATGATAATGAGGTATGATAGTTATTCTTTAATGGCTCAAGAAGTAGGCAAGGAGACAGAGGAGGAGCTATGCTTTTTTCACCTCAAGGTATTAAATATTACTTAGCCTTCTGTTTCCAATTTGCTTTCTCAAACAACATAGCAAAGTATGAAGCCTTGATACATGGGCTGCATTGGGCAAGAAAGAGAGGGATTAAAACTTGCAGGTGTTTGACGATAATGAGCTAGTTACGAAGCAAGTTCAAGGATAAAATGCTAGCAAGAATGATCTGTTAAGAAACTACAAAAATTGGGTATGGGATCTCATTAAAGATTTCGAAGCATTCGGCATCAATTCCATCCCAAGGAAGAAGAATGAAGAAATAAATAGATTGGTAGTAATCAGGGCGGCATTTGATGTAGTAGAGAGTATCAGGAGTGAGAAATATCAGCTCCACATTAAAATGGTTGTAAGACCAGTTGTTCCAGATAACAAAACCAATTGGCAAGTCTTTGAGAATGATCAACAAATTGTCAAATTTATACAAGAAGAAGTCGAGTTCTCCGCTAGAAACCAAGACAAATTGGAACAACATTATGGTGACCAAGTGGTGCAGCTGAGAACCAAAAAATTACCAAAGGGCATAATAACTTTGGAGTCAATATTCAACCCAAATGATCAATTCCGGAAAGAGAAAGCTTATATTCAGGTAAAGGGTGAAGATTCCGAGCCCATTTCCATAGATGAAGGAAAAACATTGCTAATTGGAAAGGTAAGTACTCAACAAGAAAATTTTGAATTCATTCAACTTTATCAAGAATTCCCAGATGCCTTTGCTTGGAATTACAAGAATTTAAGAGGTTTCAACCCAAGGTTGGCACAACACACTATCGAGCTAGATCCAGGATCTAAGCCTTTCAAACAGAAGCAAAGGCCAGTAAACCCTCACATTTAACCTCTCATGAGAAAAGATTTAAGCAAGCTAATTAAGGCTAACATCATCTTACCTATCAAGCATTCAAGTTGGGTTGCAAACTTGGTGCCTGTGAGGAAAATAAACAGAGAAATCAGATTGTGTGTGGACTTTTGTGATCTAAACAGAGCATTTCTTAAAGATCATTATCCACTTCCATCAATGGAAATAATCTTGCAGGTTGTAGCTGGCTCCAAAAGGTTTTCATTATTAGATGGATACTCAGGCTATAATCAGATAATGGTGAAAGAGGAAGATCAGTACAAAACGACCTTCACCACAAAATGGGGCACATATGCTTACAAGAAGATGTCATTTGGATTGTCCAATTCTGGAGCAACATTTCAGCGAGCTATGGATATGGCGTTCAAGAGCTTGATCAACAAGATGGTGCTAGTATATCTAGACAACATCACTGTCTTCTCAAATAACGCAGTAGACCACCTCTTTCACCTCATGAAAATATTTCAAAGGTTTAGAAAGTTCAGAGTGTCATTGAATCCAAAGAAATGTGTGTTTGTGGCACACGAGGGAAAGTTGTTGGGCCACATTATCTCAAGAGAAGGGCTGATAATTGACCCTGAAAGAGTTGAATCCATTGTAACACTACCACTACCACATCACAAGAAATCCCTCCATAACTTTTTAGGAAGGATAAACTCTATCTGCAGGTTTGTGCCTGATTTTTCCACTCTTGTAAAGCCTTTAACGAAGATGCTAAAGAAGAGTCTTTCTTGCGTTCAAATGGATAGCAGGTGGAAAAGAGATTTTTGAGGCCATCAAGCTTACAATATCATAGGCCCCAACTCTTATTAACCTATACTTTTCAAAGGACTTCATATTGTATGCTTTCAGAGGGTCAAACATGAACTCAACTATCTTGGTGCAACCTAACAAGGAAGGTTCATAACAGCCCATAGCCTTCTTCAGTTAGGGCTTGGAAAATTACGAGGTAAGGTATTCTTTAATTGAAAAGCATGTCCTTGTTTTCATTAGGAGTTTAAAGAAGTTCGGACACTTGGTCTCGAACAACAAGATTCAATTGCTAGTGTGTCATGCTGGTGTCAAGGAATTTCTCCTAAACAAGGACTTAAATGAGAAGAGATCAGGTTGGATCACTCGTGTAATGGAGTATGATATTTAAATCAAAGTGACCAAGCTATTTTGAGGTAAAGTTTGCAGCAAAAACTGTAGCCATTATGACAGAGGGAAAAGCAAGAAAGAAAATAGAGGAAGAACAAGAAATTCAACCCAAACAAGCACTTTAAGAATGGTATATTCAAGTACGATAAAGCCCTTGTGCTAGGGTGTTAACACAAGTAGCGAGTTATGGACATACCAAGTGGTTTTCTTAACCAAAATATTAGGTGCATTAGTAGGGTCAGAGAAATGAAAAAGAAAGAAACCCTTGGGCATGTTTTGAACGTTATCCAGAAAAACTCTATGAGGAGTCAAGACTGTGTTAACCCAAGATTTGAGCATGCTTTTAGAGGGGATTCGACCAACAAAATACCCAATGAGGGAAAATTGCTCTAACCATTGAAAAACAACATTAAATTTAGGAATGGGTAAAACTACATCAAGAGGAGAAAGATTACCTTGTGAAAAACCTTCGGGACGAATTTCATGGGTCACTTCATTGACGATGTCATTGCTCACTCCACTATCTCCTGCCACGATTAAAACAACCGGGTTTGAGGATGGCGAGGACATTATATAGGGGATGCTCAGAGGGTGAGAAACACTAGGAGAGACTATAGTAATAAATTCCCGCAGAGCCCAAAAAGTTCGCAGTATGGCAGTTAGAAAAGAGAAACCCTAGAAAATTCAACTCCAGTTTTGCGCCAGAGTTGCAATAATTTGGTTGTGTTAGGAAACCACTTATTATGCAATAATGAATACAAAGAAAGTAGAATAACAAATTAACATTTTACAGAGATAGAGAAAAATAAAATATATAAAATAACAAACATGCAAGAGACAAATACCAAATTTACGTGGTAAAACCCTAGATGAGTGCTTAGGGAAACATCCACGAGACAAGATATTAAACTTTATTAACTCAAGATGAACAAATTGCATGTGAACTCATTATATAAGAAACTTAAGATCTCCACTAAAATATATACACCTAATTGGCAAAGTATAGTTAGGATTCCTCCTCCTAAAAATAGAGTGGAAAAATGTCATTAGGATTTTACTTTCTAAAAATAGAATTTGGTCGAATTTGTCTTTCTAGAAAAAAGGGGTTGACTCCTTAATTTTTTCTTTGGGGGGCCCATCCTCGAACCCTGTCAGTGGGCTTCACAACATGTTGTTGCCCCCTGGACCCCCCTGCGACAAGAGTGGGGGGGGTGGGGGGTCGGAGGCCCCCCACACCTCCTTTAATATGTGAGGTACAAACCGTGTCGCAAAGGGATCCATATTTTAACTTTGTAGGCACATATCTAACAGGCTGAGTGTATAGTCCCCCCCAAAAAAACAAAGATTAAAATTAACTTTGATGGTACTCGATCCACAGAAAAAACCATTATAGGTTTTGTGGGCAACATACCCAATGCTACTAATAATTTGCATAATGTTTGGGCCATTATAAAAGGTATTAAGGTAGCAATTTAATGAAATGTTAATGACATTAACGTCCAAGAAGACTATCCTACAATTATAGGTATTGTACTGAAAAAGACATTGCATAAACTTGAAACTGTGAAATCTCTTTAATTTATGAATCCCGTGTTCTAAAGGGACACATCAATTCAATAAGATTTCAACGCTGCTATAGAAAGATTAATCGTTCCACTGATTATGTAGCCATGTTTAGGTTAAATACCTTCAAAAAAGGTAATGTGATTACATGTGAGGACCCACACTCCTATCATTTATGACACAAATCTCTCTTGATTCTAAAGTGTAATCCATTTAAGGTGGAGAGTGGGAATATTTCATATAATTTTCTCACGAGTATGATACAATCTCTCACCACATTCTCATCTTTCTCCCCTCCCTTTGCATGTCTAACGAGTCTATATATTGACCAAGATTGTAAGGAGAATGTTGAGAAGATTAAAATGGTTAGAATGAAAATATCTATTTGAGGGGATTGGAAATTACTTATATTGTGACGGCTGACAAGGATACATCTGCTTCTCCGTTTCTCTTGGATGTGCTTCATAATTGTCTCAATAATTGGTTAAAAGTTGATAATTTTGTTGTGTTCATCCTTGAATCGAGTATTCTTGAAATTCTTGGTTTACAAGGTCTGAATGCCAAGGTTACTAAAGACACACTTGTGGTGTATCTTACGTTTAACATCTCCAATCACATGGAATTTGGTGGTGTTGTGGAGCTACTTGACTTGTCCGAAGATAATATCTCAAACATTTCTTTTCTTTGAGGTTGGTCTTAGACATAGTTGTTTACTTTGCCTTGTTATATGATGGAGTTTTGTCTTCGACATAGTTGTTTAATCTGTTTGTTTGTTTTGGTGTTTTCTTTTCTATTTTTGGGGCTGGCCGTGGGCCAACTATTATGGTTTAAATTATTGATGCTTTCGTTATTTTGTCAATTATCCATGATTTGAGCTTTGTTTTCTGAGCATTTTGACTTCTGGTTATTGATTTTATGACGTATCTATGATTTTATTGAGTGAATCAACAAAACCACATGTAATTTGCAACATTTATGTGTTAAACTCAATCAGTTCATCTTTTCTAGTGCATCCTCCCAATATTAGAACTATGAAACACAAAATACACATTCATAAAAATAATGGTATTTTTCAATTATTGTAGTTATGGAGATCCTAATAGATACCTATCATTAGAGAAGTGTTTTAAATGATGAGGACAATGCCCTGTCATAATTATTACACCATTTATACTATTGTAAATAGTATTGTTGTTGAGGATGATAGTATATCAAAATTCTTATGTCATCCTTATCTCACCATTCACTAATAAACAAATAAATATCGAGATACCAGAATTAAGAAAGGATAAGACTGGATCTGAATTTAGTCAAGAGTTCGAGATAGATTGAGACGGAAGGAGAAGAGTTTTAACCCTTTTATATATATATATATATATATATATATATATATATATATATATATATATATATATATATATATTCTTGTTTGTTATTTTATAAATTAAATACAATTAATATCAAACATATATTTTTCTTTAGATTTTTCTTCTATATTGATGAATTTAAGATAAATGTGTGTGTGTGCACATACACATACATATATACTATGTGTGTTAATGTATATATACACATATAGATAGATAGACATACACAAATACATAAATACACACACAAGTGTTTATTCAATTTTTTTAAAAATATTTTTTATAATTTTGGGGCAAATCAAACCTATAAAGACATCGTAATATTGGAAACAAGATGTTTCAAAATATACAAAGTCTATTTTAAAAGTTAGATTTTAACTTAATGGTAAATATTAACCACTACTCCTACCAATGAGGGCCCTCCATTCATTTTTAATAATCACATAGTAATAAAAAGAGAGAAAAATAATAAATTTGTGCTAAATGATATAACTTTTATTTATACAATCACAATAAAATAGGCTACATAGAAATTCTAACTATTATTATAATTTAATGATACATCAAATGCGAACTACTATATAAAAAAACTAATAGATCATTCTACTCTTATTTTTAAAGTAGCATGTTTATCACTATGTGATTTCCACAATAGGTCAATATTGAAAACTCAATTTATCATTGATTCATTTTGATCAATATATTCGGTGTACTTCAATTGATTCATTGTTAGTAGTAGTTATGGTTTATATGACCATGGTTGACACTACAACAATAAGACATTTTCAGTTGGAAAGATGCAACCGTGAGAAAAATTAAACTAATTAACTGGTTGTACATAATTTTGCAAAGTATAAGGAAGATGAAAACGATCTAAGACTATTCGCATGGATTTTAGTATGAATTGAACTCCCCCTATTTTTAAAAATTAATAATAATTGTAGATTCCATACAAAAAACAATTTT